>CM071628.1:20915725-22115725 GCA_036419045.1 Scirpophaga incertulas
TGGCTTTCTCATTGTGTCTTTACGGGTTTGAAAATAATTATGATTTGATTTGACAAATAGGCTTTGAATCTATATACAAGACAATGTCAAAATATTAAGTTGCTTAAACAAGAGTCTACAGCTAAGCTTACTGAAGGAAATATTGTAGTAATAAAAAAAATAACAATTGTTGAAAAAGTAATAAAACTAACACTGACCGGAACTTTCGCATAATTAAATTGTCCAAATTGAAGCGACTACATAAATCCTTGTCATTTGCATTTAATCGTCACCCTGTAAATCTTATCGCTTGGACCGTGAAGCTTTCGGATAAGCAGGACGACAACTCAGAATGTCTTTAAGCCGGGCTGTTAAATAAAATTTAGCGCCTCCCTCCGCGCGGTGATTTTGGACTGAATTTTTTTTTAAGAAAACGTCGGCTTTTATCACATGCAGCCCTCCGCTGATACGATTATGTCGGGAAAGGCCATTTAATTTCATTTGCTTCTGCTAAAGATTCCGTGGGTCTGCCCCATAATGCAAATGTAAGCATTCTATAGTTTGGCAGAATTTGGGGCAAAGCTTTGAGCTCGTTTCGAAAGATGTGTTATAAAACGTTAATCAGATGTCGTTAAGTCTCATTTTCTTAATAAAATGTTATGTTTCCTTCAACACCATTGTTGAACATCTCCTGTTATTGAGTTGCAATTATAAACAATCTAAGGAGTTAGTGTTACTTCTCTGTGAGAGGTACCTTTTATCGTTTAAGCGTCTTTAATTAATCTAGCAATGAAAAATTTTACTTCATACTTATAATTTGTCATGAAACAACGTTATTTCTTAAAATTGGTAATAATAAAATTATCACCAGATAATCATTGGGTAATTTCCTTGCAATTTGGTTCGGAAAATGTATTAATGGCAAATGAATAATTATCATAATCAATCGTTGTTGAGGTTCAATATGATATGTTTCAAATATGTAAATAATAATACTCCAAGATTTTTTGTGCAGTAAAATAAATCTGTAACTATATAATTACGAAACAGCGAAATGAAAATACTCAAATTAACTATTTCATATTTTGTTTAATATTTTAATTATTTTTCAAGTGTCAGAATAGTCATTTCCCCATAACCGATAGGATAACAAAATATTGTTTTGTTTTATTTTCCCCTGTACCAACAAACGACACAAAATGCAAAATGAGAATCATTGTGGATGTACAATTTCAACTAATAAAGCCGTAGATGCTCTCATTTATATAAAATAACTTCTTACTCTTGCTACAATAAGCAGTACGTAGCGTAGCGTAGCTAACAGCAGCTTTTAAAACATTAATATGTGTGTATATCCAGGTATATTTTATTTTGAAATCGTTTTTTGTCCCATACACTAGTTACTGCTTTTGTCTGCCTTGTCTTTATAAAAGTCAATTCATTATGTGGTAAGTTTTCATATAACATACGTGAATTTTTTTAGCTCCTGTGTCTTATGTTATGATTGGCTAACCTGTACTTAAAATTTTTTTCATCTTTCTGGTGTTCTACAGTATGGCACCCTTGGGCCACTCTTCGTATATTAAGACTTTGATACAGAGAACCAATCAGTATGCCTAAATTCTAGCAAATGTATTGGATACCAGTTTTATATTTCGACTAGTATTTAATATATAAATATGATCAACATACATAGATAAATCATTTATTAAGTGTGTAATACATGAGTTCATTAACTTATAGAAACTATTTTTTATTGCATTTCAATCTAAAGGACAACTTCTAATCAATCTCGAAAACAGTTCATATTTTTCCGTCCGCATTTTATACTATTAACCGAAAATATCTGAAACTTTATTTTTTTATTATAAAATATATATTGTTAGTTAGTTAAATGTATATCTTTAAAATACAATATAACTTTTAAAAAATAAAGTTGGAAGGAAAATGTTTCATCAAATCTCTTAAACATCTCCCATAGAAAATAAACAATTTCATAGATAAATAAAATTGTTATTTTCTATGGAGTAAGATTTAAACCACAATAGAAAAGTAACCCAATACACATTTAAAAATAAATGTATTGATAATGTATCTACCCACGCCGTTATTTTATTTCATGTTGATCTGAAATATAAATTGTTAACAGTGTAGTCTTTTCTATTCGGTATTCATTGGCATCGCGGTTTTAGATTTAAAAAAAAAAAAAAAAATTTCTTCGTCTGTGGCACTCCGGGTAGCAAATGTCACTTTCTTTCGCGCGTTCGCCGGCATCGTAGGTCTCTTAATACTTTTTGAACACATACTGAAAAAGTAAAAACGTGATAACCTGGCATCAAATAAAAATTAAAGTAGTTAGAACTGAAGAAGTCTTTCAGCCCAAATAAAAAAGTCAACACCAAAAGCAAAGCTAGCTAAGCCAACTTACACCACAACAAGCAAACCAAAAGGCAATACTGAAAAGGCATATAAATTACCAGAAAAATTGTCAGCTACTGGAAGCCCCCACCCTTAACGAAGAAATATAAAGCTGTGTCTTAACAGATAATGCTCTGACGAGGGACAAGGCCATCGTTTTGATGCAACATCAACTGGGGCTAGCCACAGGCATTATCGGAGAGGCTATGACAAAAATTATGCTTCAAGAGCAAATAGATAGAGTACAGCATTAACTGACGCCTCCAAGCTCCTGTTGACATCCACTTCCAGGAATACTAGAACAATAACGTTTTATTTAAAAAGATTTGTGAAGGTTCACTTCATCGAAGTTATCAATATAACCGTCGTCCGATCGGAAAATATTGAAGAAAATAAAATATGAAAAACGCCTTCGTGAAATCCGCCGAGCGTCACCGTAGCCGCACAAGAAGCCGAAGCCCCATATTAACCTCGTCTCGACCTCTTCCCCAAGCTCATCACCGGACTCACAAGGTAAAGTCTACAATGCACCCATGCCGGTACGAGATACCGTTAGGCATGAAGGTCAAACTTGGTACGAGATACCATAGCTTTGAGTACGAGATACTATTTCATTACGTACGAGATACGTTGAATACAAATGCACCCATGCCGGATACGAGATACCGTTAGGCATGAAGGTCAAACTTGGTACGAGATACCATAGCTTTGATAAGTACGAGCTTAGAGCATAAACCTAAGAGTACGAGATACTATTTATCATTACGTACGAAGATACGCTGAAAACGTAAACATTTAATATAAAAATGAAACACGTGGCCGTTGGAAAATCAACAGCAAAACATGGCGGAATTTCCTTACCAGGCCGCATCGAGGACGAGGTGGAGGTAAACCCAGTTGCGGCTTTCCAAGATGCTCTGGGGGGCCGAATACGAAGACAATTGTAAGCAGTTCAGAGGAACTATACAAAAAGAAATCACGGTTCGTTGGAACCATATTCTCCTCAACGGAATCACGAAGGAGGAAAAGAGGCAATACTATGGGAAACCGCTACGGTCCACCACAGCCTCTACAACCCAGGGCGACGGCATCACGAGGTGGACCCAGGAACCGCACAGCGCAGCCGCCGCCCCGACGACCAGCCTTCAGCCACGCGCGGCCCGAGAGGCCTGCGACACGCGGCCCGAGAGGCCTGCGACACGGGCAACAGGCGTTAAATGATCAGGTACATGTAGGCAACATAACTAAATACTTTCACCTGCTGGCAAAGGTCACTAGTGATCCTATGCTATTACAATGGGTAAATGGTTACCATATTCCCTTTCTAAAAATTCCAGTTGCAAAGTTTTGTTTCCCAAAATAATATACCTCTCACTGAAGTGAGATAATATGCGCAAAGCCATTGTCAACTTATTAGAACTAGGTGCAGTTCAAATATGCAACCCCCTGTAAGAACAATTTATCTCAAATTTAAATTCTTAAGAATTAATTCTAATTCTTAAGATCAAAACCCAATGGCAAATTTAAATTTATCCTTAACTTAAAATCTCTGAATACCTTCATCAAAATAGATCACTTCAAGATAGAAGATATTAGAACGGCAGTAAAGCTTGTAAATAAAGACTATTTTTTGTGCTCCATAGATCTCAAAGAATCTTATTTTCTCATCTCAGTTGTCCCCAGAACACAGAAAATACCTTCGTTTCGAATTTGATGGGCATTCTTTATAAATTCACAGCATTACCATATGGTCTTTGTACTGCACCTAGTGTCTTCACAAAACTACTGAAAAACAGTGATTGGTACACTCAGAAAACAGGGGTTTTTTTTATGAACAATATATCTCGATGACTATCTTTGCATTGGACAAACTTATAAGGAATGCATAAGAAATAGGGATGCAACTCTCTCCATTTTAAATGCGTGGGCCTTATTGTAAACCATGAGAAAAAGCACACTAATACCTAATAAAATTTGCAAGTTTTTGGCTTTATCATAAATTCACAAAAAATGTCACTTGAATTACCACAGGATAAGAGAGACAATATAAAATCTTTAGTAACAAAATTTCTATCCCTTGAAGAGCTGTAGAAATAAGGAACTTTTGCAAAATTGCTTGGTACTTTAGTAGCTGCTAGCCTGCTGTACCTTATGGCCTCATGCACACTAAAGCAACGGAAAAGAGAGAAATATCTAGCGTTGACACACTATGCTGACAATTATGATGCTATTATGTACTTAAATACAAATATTTAAATACAATTTCAGTTGGAAATATTTTTCTGATGCATCACTGACTGGTTGGGGAACACACTACAATGGTGAAAGTAGTGGTGGTATGTGGTCTCACTCAGAACAACACCTTCATATAAACCAGTTAGAACTGACAGTAGCATTTTTTGGATAAAAATGTTACGCAAAACCATATAGCCATTGCAATATTTATTACGTATATAGATAACACAACTGCTATTGCATGCATTAATAAAATGGGTAGTGTGCAATACCCACACTTGAACAAAATCACCAGAGATATCTGGAGCTGGTGTGAACACAGAAATATAAACATTTATGCCTCTTACATAAAGTCCACTGACAATGTATATGCGGATAAAGAATCACGTAACACAAATTTTGACACAGAATGGGAATTAAGTAAAGATGCCTTTAATACTATAAAAACCCACCTAGGAATCCCAAACATACATCTTTTTTGCATCTAGGATTAATAAGAAATGTAAGCTATATGTCTCTTGGAAAAGGGATCCTAATGCATTTGACATTGATGCTATGACCCTTAACCAGGGCACCTTATTTTTTTTATGCCTTCCCACCATTTGCCCTTCTAACTAAATGCCTACAGAAGATTAAATGTGATAAAGCCAGAGGCATACTTGTTTACCCAATGTGGGAGTACCAACCATGGTACCCCTAGCCATGAGCTTAATGATCAGTAACCAAATCATATCTAAACCAGATCCTAACTTATTGATATTTCCTTTTGGAGCAAAGCACCCGTTGAGCAGCCTTACCCTGGCAGTGAGCATCTTCTGCGGGAGGCATTCAGACGCAGAGGCTTGCCAGAGAGCTCACTAGACATTATGCTAGCATCCATCTCCAAGGGTACTATGATTCAATATAACACAACTTATAAAAGCTGGTGGCAGTTCTGCAATACATACAACCAGGAATCGCTCTTAACACTTATACCTTTTGTAATAAAATTTCTAACAGAAAAATTTCAAAGTGGTGCTAGCTATAACACCCTCAGTTGCCATAAATCCGCCCTTTTTTCTTTTAATAGGAGAGAAAGTTGGGACAGATGATAGAGTGAAACGATTCCTAAAAGGTGTATTCAGGCTAGAACCAGCCATGCAAAGATACACAGAAACATGGGACCCACACAAGGTGTTGAGTTACCTAGCAAAATTACCACCAAACTCACTGTTAAGCCTTGAAATGCTAACTAAAAAACTGGTAACATTGCTAGCCTTGGCAAGTGCTCAGCGGGTACAAACTCTTTCACTGATTAAGCTTAATGATATATCACCATAGTCATCAGTGATTTAGTAAAAACTTCTGTAATACAAAACAACACAGTATAATAAACCTTCCATTTTATTTACAAGAACCTAAAATATGCCCAGCCAGCACACTTCAAGACTACATCCATAGCACAAACACTATCAGAAATTTTCAAACATACCTTTTATTTACTTTTAAAAAGCCATACCACCATGCATCAAAACAAACCATAAGCAGGTGGATCAAGTGTGTCCTAGCAGATAGTGGTATTGATACAAACCCAATTTAAATCACACAGCACCCGCCATTCTGCCACCTCATCAGCTAGCAAGGCAGGAGTGTCAATTGATGTTATTAGGAAAACCGCTGGCTGGACTGAAAATTCCCTTACATTTGCAAGGTTTTATCAGTTACCTATACAAGATAAAAACAGTTGTGATGACTTTGTACAGGCAGTTTTTAGCTTTGATTAATAATATTATTTTTTTATATTATTATATTATATTGATTAAGTTTCAAGTAATAAAAAGGCTATTATCACAATTTATCTTGATGATGATGATTTAAATATTGTTGATTTATCTTAATTTTCATTACAATTATGTTGATCTCAATTATGTTTTTAAAATATTGTTGACTTATCTTAGTCTTATCTCAGAAAACCATTGTATTTTTTGATTATTATTACTGTTAATTTTATATTGTAAAATTAACACAAAAATTTATTTCAATATGTGAGATACAGAGAAAATTACCAAGTTGATTCCCTCTTATTGCCTTATAAAAATTAGTTAAGTAATTAAAGGCTGACTAATTGAAAATTGGAAACGACTTACCTAAGTGAAGTCCAATTGTGAATAATTTTATGAAGGTTGATCTGAAATATAATTGTTAACAGTGTAGTCTTTCTATTCGGTATTCATTGGCATCGCGGTTTTAGATTTTAAAAAAAAAAATAAAAAATTTCTTGTCTGTGGCACTCCGGGTAGCAAATGTCAATATTTTAGAGCTTTAAAGTGAGATGGCTCTGATGAGTTGATGACCCACTATGCTTGGGATCAGCAACAAGCTGATGCTGGGTTGGGCGGGTGATTATATTTCAGATCAACCTTCACAAAATTACAATTGGACTTCACTTAGGTAAGTTCGTCCAATTTTCAATTTTATTTCATGTTGATCTGAAATATAATTGTTAACAGTGTAGTTGTTTAGAGACAGTTGCATAGTGGGTATCTATCATTATGTATGCACTTATGAAAGGTAAGTTTGTAAATAAATAATTTACAAAGGGTCTGGTATAAATGATGAGGTCCAAATCATTCTGAACTATAACACTTATGTCTAAGTAGATAATCACAGCTTAATTAGTCAGCCTTTAATTACTTAACTAATTTTTATAAGGCAATAAGAGGGAATCAACTTGGTAATTTTCTCTGTATCTCACATATTGAAGTAAATTTTTGTGTTAATTTTAACAATATAAAATTAACAGTAATAATAATCAAAAGTACAATGGTTTTCTGAGATAGGACTAAGATAAGTCAACAATATTTTAAAAACATAATGAGATCAACATAATTGCAATGAAAATTAAGATAAATCAACAATATTTAAATCATCATCATCAAGATAAATTGTGATAATAACCTTTTTATTACTTGAAACTTAAATCAATATAATATAATATATATAAAAATAATATTATTAATCAAAGCTAAAAACTGCCTGTACAAGTCATCACAACTGTTTTTATCTTGTATAGGTAACTGATAAAACCTTGCAAATGTAAGGGAATTTTCAGTCCAGCCAGCGGTTTTCCTAATAACATCAATTGACACACCCTGCCTTGCTAGCTGATGAGGTGGCAATTGGCGGGTGCTGTGTGATTTAAATTGGTTTGTATCAATACCACTATCTGCTAGGACACACTTGATCCACCTGCTTATGGTTTGTTTTGATGCATGGTGGTATGGCTTTTTAAAAGTTAATAAAAGGTATGTTTGAAAATTTCTGATAGTGTTTGTGCTATGGATGTAGTCTTGAAGTGTGTGCTGGCTGGGCATATTTTAGGTTCTTGTAAATAAAATGGAAGGTTATTATACTGTGTTGTTTTGTATGTACAGAAGTTTTTACTAAATCATTGATGACTATGGTGATTATATCATTAAGCTTAATCAGTGAAAGAGTTTGTACCCGCTGAGCACTTGCCAAGGCTAGCAATGTTACCAGTTTTTTAGTTAGCATTTCAAGGCTTAACAGTGAGTTTGGTGGTAATTTTGCTAGGTAACTCAACACCTTGTGTGGGTCCCATGTTTCTGTGTATCTTTGCATGGCTGGTTTTAGCCTGAATACACCTTTTAGGAATCGTTTCACTCTATCATCTGTCCCAACTTTCTCTCCTATTAAAAGAGAAAGGGCAGATTTATGGCAACTGAGGGTGTTATAGAACCACCACCACTTTGAAATTTTTCTATTAGAATTTTATTACAAAAGGTATAGGTGTTAAGAGCGATTCCTGGTTGTATGTATTGCAGAACTGCCACCAGCTTTTATAAGTTGTGTTATATTGAATCATAGTACCGTTGGAGATGGATGCTAGCATAATGTCTAGTGAGCTCTGTGGCAAGCCTCTGCGTCTGAATGCCTCCCGCAGAAGATGCTCACTGCCAGGGTAAGGTGGCTGCTCAACGGGTGCTTTGCTCCAAAAGGAAATATCAATAAGTTAGGATCTGGTTTAGATATGATTGGGTTACTGATCATTAAGCTCATGGCTAGGGGGTACCATGGTTGGTACTCCACATTGGGTAAACAAGTATGCCTCTGGCTTTATCACATTTAATCTTCTGTAGGCATTTAGTTAGAAGGGCAAATGGTGGGAAGGCATAAAAATAATAAGGTGCCCAGTTAAGGGTCATAGCATCAATGTCAAATGCATTAGGATCCCTTTTCCAAGAGACATATAGCTTACATTTCTTATTAATCCTAGATGCAAAAAGATCTATGTTTGGGATTCCTAGGTGGGTTTTTATAGTATTAAAGGCATCTTTACTTAATTCCCATTCTGTGTCAAAATTTGTGTTACGTGATTCTTTATCCGCATATACATTGTCAGTGGACTTTATGTAAGAGGCATAAATGTTTATATTTCTGTGTTCACACCAGCTCCAGATATCTCTGGTGATTTTGTTCAAGTGTGGGTATTGCACACTACCCATTTTATTAATGCATGCAATAGCAGTTGTGTTATCTATATACGTAATAAAATATTGCAATGGCTATATGGTTTTGCGTAACATTTTTATCCAAAAAATGCTACTGTCAGTTCTAACTGGTTTATATGAAGGTGTTGTTCTGAGTGAGACCACATACCACCACTACTTTCACCATTGCAGTGTGTTCCCCAACCAGTCAGTGATGCATCAGAAAATATTTCCAACTGAAATTGTATTTAAATATTTGTATTTAAGTACATAATAGCATCATAATTGTCAGCATAGTGTGTCAACGCTAGATATTTCTCTCTTTCCGTTGCTTTAGTGTGCATGAGGCCATAAGGTACAGCAGGGCTAGCAGCTACTAAAGTACCAAGCAATTTTGCAAAGTTCCTTATTCTACAGCTCTTCAAGGATAGAAATTTTGTTACTAAAGATTTTATATAAGTCCTGTGGTAATTCAAGTGACATTTTTTGTGAATTTATGATAAAGCCAAGAAACTTGCAAGATTTATTAGGTATTAGTGTGCTTTTTTCATGGTTTACAATAAGGCCCAAGCATTTAAAAATGGAGAGAGTTGCATCCCTATTTCTTATGCATTCCTTATAAGTTTGCCCAATGCAAAGATAGTCATCGAGATATATTGTTCATAAAAAACCCCTGTTTTCTGAGTGTACCAATCACTGGTTTCAGTAGTTTTGTGAAGACACTAGGTGCAGTACAAAGACCATATGGTAATGCTGTGAATTTATAAAGAATGCCATCAAATTCGAAACGAAGGTATTTTCTGTGTTCTGGGACAACTGAGATGAGAAAATAAGATTCTTTGAGATCTATGGAGCACAAAAAATAGTCTTTATTTACAAGCTTTACTGCCGTTCTAATATCTTCTATCTTGAAGTGATCTATTTTGATGAAGGTATTCAGAGATTTTAAGTTAAGGATAAATTTAAATTTGCCATTGGGTTTTGATCTTAAGAATTAGAATTAATTCTTAAGAATTTAAGAATTTGAGATAAATTGGTTCTTACAGGGGTTGCATATTTGAACTGCACCTAGTTCTAATAAGTTGACAATGGCTTTGCGCATATTATCAACTTCAGTGAGAGGTATATTATTTTGGGGAACAAAACTTTGCACTGGAATTTTTAGAAAGGGAATATGGTAACCATTTACCCATTGTAATAGCATAGGATCACTAGTGATCCTTTGCCAGCAGGTGAAGTATTTAGTTATGTTGCCTGCATGTACCTGATCATTTAACGCCTGTTGCCCCGTGTCGCAGGCCTCTCGGGCCGCGTGTCGCAGGCCTCTCGGGCCGCGCGTGGCTGAAGGCTGGTCGTCGGGGCGGCGGCTGCGCTGTGCGGTTCCTGGGTCCACCTCGTGATGCCGTCGCCCTGGGTTGTAGAGGCTGTGGTGGACCGTAGCGGTTTCCCATAGTATTGCCTCTTTTTCCTCCTTCGTGATTCCGTTGAGGAGAATATGGTTCCAACGAACCGTGATTTCTTTTTGTATAGTTCCTCTGAACTGCTTACAATTGTCTTCGTATTCGGCCCCCAGAGCATCTTGGAAAGCTGCAACTGGGTCTACCTCCACCTCGTCCTCGATGCGGCCTGGTAAGGAAATTCCGCCATGTTTTGCTGTTGGATTTTCCAACGGCCACGTGTTTCATTTTTATATTAAATGTTTACGTTTTCAGCGTATCTCGTACGTAATGAAATAGTATCTCGTACTCTTAGGTTTAATGCTCTAAGCTCGTACTTATCAAAGCTATGGTATCTCGTACCAAGTTTGACCTTCATGCCTAACGGTATCTCGTACCGGCATGGGTGCATTGTATTCAACGTATCTCGTACGTAATGAAATAGTATCTCGTACTTATCAAAGCTATGGTATCTCGTACCAAGTTTGACCTTCATGCCTAACGGTATCTCGTACCGGCATGGGTGCATTGTAGACTTTACCTTGTGAGTCCGGTGATGAGCTTGGGGAAAGAGGTCGAGACGAGGTTAATATGGGGCTTCGGCTTCTTGTGCGGCTACGGTGACGCTCGCGGATTTCACGAAGGCGTTTTTCATATTTTTTGATTTTCTTCAATATTTTCCGATCGAACGGTATAATTGATAAACTTCGATGAAGTGAACCTTCACAAATCTTTTTAAATAAAACGTTATTGTGCTTTTTATTAAGTGGTGGAGAGATCAAAATTTTCCGTGTTCTTGTATTCTGGAAGTGGATGTCAACAAGGAGCTTGGAGGCGTCAGTTAATGCTGTACTCTATCTATTTGCTCTTGAAGCATAATTTTTGTCATAGCCTCTCCGATAATGCCTGTGGCTAGCCCCAGTTGGTGTTGCATCAAAACGATGGCCTTGTCCCTCGTCAGAGCATTATCTGTTAAGACAGCTTATATTTCTTCGTTAAGGGTGGGGGCTTCCAGTAGCTGACAATTTTTCTGGTAATTTATGCCTTTTCAGTATTGCCTTTTGGTTTGCTTGTTGTCTTTTTTATTTGGGCTGAAGACTTCTTCAGTTCTAGGCTATTTTTAATTTTTGATGTCAGGTTATCACGTTTTACTTTTTCAGTAATGTTCAAAAAGTTTTACGAGACCTACGATGCCGGCGAACGCGCGAAAGAAAAGTGACATTTGCTACCCGGAGTGCCACAGACAAGAAATTTTTTATTTTTTTTAAATCTAAAACCGCGATGCCAATGAATACCGAATAGAAAGACTACACTGTTAACAATTATATTTCAGATCAACATGAAATAAAATTAAGCTGTGATTATCTACTTAGACATAAGTGTTATAGTTCAGAATGATTGGACCTCATCATTTATATCAGACCTTTGTAAATTAATTTATTTACAAACTTACCTTTCATAAGTGCATACATAATGATAGATACCCACTATGCAACTGTCTCTAAACAACTACACTGTTAACAATTATATTTCAGATCAACATGAAATAAAATTGAAAATTGGACGAACTTACCTAAGTGAAGTCCAATTGTAATTTTATGAAGGTTGATCTGAAATATAATCACCCGCCAACCCAGCATCAGCTTGTTGCTGATCCCAAGCATAGTGGGTCATCAACTCATCAGGAGCCATCTCACTTTAAAGCTCTAAAATAGTGACATTTGCTACCCGGAGTGCCACAGACAAGAAATTTTTTATTTTTTTTTTTAAATCTAAAACCGCGATGCCAATGAATACCGAATAGAAAGACTACACTGTTAACAATTATATTTCAGATCAACCTTCATAAAATTACAATTGGACTTCACTTAGGTAAGTTCGTCCAATTTTCAAGTATTGACCAATTACCGTTACCCACAAGTGCACAGTACTTAGCAAAGCAATGCACAAATAGGTACGTGTACTCGTCTTGCCGGATTTTCCATTTCTGCACAATCTGGATGCAGGAAAATCATCTCCTGAGAGGTTTATTGCACAGTGTATTTAGATATACAGTATGTTATCTTTTTCATTGTCTTATTACTTTCATACGAAATTTACATTTTTATGTTCCACCTACTAACGCGATAGATCGTGACTAAAACATATTAATAAAACAATTTAATGCCGTCGAATTCCCAAGGCAGATATATTTATCATATATTAATTAGGCTTGACAAGACAAAACTAGTTATGACAAGGTTATTAATAGAATAAAAAATATATTTAAAATCTTTGAACGGATATATAATTATTTATTATTACTTTAGTAGCTAGCTAGCTAGTTTTAGGGTGGAACCGTAACTTTGGGTGGCATTTTTAATTACACTGATCGACAAGGTTTTTGCCCAACAATAATGAATTATAATATCAGAAAGTACTCGGTAACTAGTCATCAATCATATACGTTTCATAGCTGGCTTAGCTTGATATGCTAGTTGAAGCATGCACTGGGTGCACGAGCGCCGCGCGCCATTATTGCATGTCAGGACATATTGCTGCTTGTAGAATGGTCAGTTCTAATGCGTGTGATAAACAAAAACAAACTAACAGAGCACTTTTGATCGCGTATATTTACTTAAAATTAGGAGTAATGAAAAACTTCGTGAAATCTCTTAACCGCGAAAGTGAAGCTTTATTCTTAGCGCTTCCATCAGGGCATGGAACGGCAATATTAAGGAAAGTAGAGCCCTGCATTCTAGCGCATTATTATTGGACTTTGAGAAGAGAAGCTATAGATCTCAATTATAAAATAAAAAGGATCTCAACTCTACACTTTTAAGATTATTAAAATTTATTAATCTGAATAAATTTTTATTATCTGAACGGTAAGTCTTTTATTGATACCCACAAAAACCCGAGCTAACTAATGGTGCGTTTAGACTACGACACAAATTGCGACACAAATCTCCGACATTAATGTCTGTACTGTTTACACTTGTGCGGATTTTTTGTGTCTGAGTAGTGTCTGTTCGTAAGTGTATGGAAATTGTGTCCGGGTTGTTCATACACAAACTAGTGATAAACGGTCAGCATGGATAGACGTCGTGCAGCCGCTCTTGCTACTATAAAGATAAATAATCGCAGAAGACGAAAACGCAGAAGTATTTGGGTACCTACATCAATGGATTAAAAAAAAGGCAAGAATTAGGAGCCTACCATTGATTGCTGAATGAGTTACGCGCTGAAAAATATCAAGCTTATGAAAACTTCTGTCGAGTGAAATAACAAGATTTTAAATATTTATTAGAAAAAAATCAGTCGATAAAACATTCCAGAGCTCTGGTAGCCCTTCTACAAACATTATCAGACTATTTGTGCTACATATAAGTCATTTTTTTATATACTCCAACGCGGTGTGTATAGAAACGAGTGTATAGAATTTTTTTTTAACTTGTTCGAAAACTTTCCGCGACCACACAGCGACTGGCGCGACACTAATTATGGTGTCGCAAAAAAATTTGCAACCAGAGACACTCGTGTTCACACAGAGACACTTCGAGAGTGTGTGTCGTAGTCCAAACGCACTATAAGATATAAAATTAGTACCACTGTGCATGTTTTTTAATACTCGCTCAAAATTAATTTATTTTATTTTATTTTATTTTATTACAAAAGCTGATTATTTGTTGATCAGTGTTATTCTTCAAATAAGATACATTTCATAAATTTTTGACATATTTAAATACAGAACCGCACAATATTATTGTTAATAGACCTGCCTGTGCGTTCGAGACCTTATACAAAAATAATCCTTATAGCATGATTCAGTATTCACGCGCGATGGCTTATTGTTAGCGTATGTCATGTATAACTTTGATGGTTCTATAGGTACCAATTTCTATGATTCTTTTTTATGGAATAGTTAATAATGTTAACTTTTTTAATTAGGGATGACGGAGAGTGTTATAAACGTAAGAGTAGACAAATATTATCAGAAAGCTTCGAACTGCTAAACTATCGGAAGTCATACGTGTTATTGTGAGTCAACCATACAAGATAGACATATACTATCCTGGGATATTTTTTATATAATTTTAAGGAGAAAATTTTCGTCATACTTGATTTCTATGTAGCTTTAACCATTAAGGTTGCACACACGATGGAAGCTTAAAAAATGGAGTAACTTCTCCGTTTTTCACTGCATTGACTAAGTGGCGGGTATATAGAGCGAGCAAGAGTACCAAACTTACCCGCTAAAACTCCCCAGTGTTTGCTTTTTAGGTACCTGTGGTAAGGTTCACAATGCGATGTCACTATTTACGTGCCCGGGCTTGCTCAACCATTTAGTCGGGCTTTCGCCAAGGGGGATTGTCCGAGAACACATGACAATCCCCAGACGGAGAACTCTTATAAGACTAGCTAGAAAATTTTGTGAAATAAATAAAATAACAATACAGTGTTTTTCGAACATCGAAACCCGTTTCCCCCAAGTGAAAATACGGGTTTCATATGGGGTTCATAAGCAGAGCTCGGAATTAGGTAGAGTTATTTATGTACTTGCCATGGATATGTTGATATTAATAGGGACCTTCCGGGATTTCTAATGGACAATCCCGTGTGGCCAACAATACTACAAATAAATAATTATAAAAACCTCAGAGATATACAAATAAAACAAAAACAGTTAACATACAATTTTTAATTACGTTAATTATGTTAAGTCACGCAATAGTATTATAAGATAATATGACGCTGTACGTACAGTACGTAGTAGATCCAAACAAGGACAGTTTAAAAAAGGCACGGACTACGAGTCCGTGGAGTAGACATATAAAAAAAAAAAACATACAATTTTTATTAGTTTACAATTAATCCACAATACAAATTTCTTTTCGCTGTATAAAATCAGTGTAAGTACATGAATAACTCTACCTAATTCTGATCTCTGTTCATAAGTAAAAACAATTAAATAAGCACACCTTGTCATACTGACTACAAGTTGCTTACGGGAAGCTTGCATTCCGGATCTAATAGCGGCTGTTGCGAGCACTCGAGAGTATCGACAGACTATGCGCTTGCAGCCTCGAATTACGCGGGTGTTTCGGGCGTAGCTGTTCGGATACAGTTGTCGGTACCTGAATATTTGTGTAGGTGCCATCTCGATCATTTCTTATTCAGTTGGGAGTATTGCAATTCTGTTATTTTGTGGATGAAAATAGTTATTGGATGTATACAACTGAATAAATTTTTCAAAAGCATAAAAATACAGCTATACACCAAATTTAATGTCATTATTTTTTTCTATACTTAAATTTACTTAGAATTACTTAATATGTAATTCTAAGTAAATTTAAGTATCTAGTATGATTAAATTAAACTATTGTACTATTGTCTATTGTTAAAATATAAATTACATTAGGATGTTAGTCCTCGTAATCTCCTTTAGATCCAAGTAATAAAGCTTTGGAATTCGCTATTGTAGGATATTAGAACTTCAATCACTAAAAACAACTTTAAAAAGATTTACAATGATAATTTTAACGATACTGCTATATTAAGTGGGAATACCTCGCTATATTTTAAAAGTAGCTTCGAATTCGTCTGCTTTGTTCAGATTTTAATTAGGAAAGCTATATTTTCACGTAGTAATTAATTTAAGTCTCTACCCCGATCTCTTCAAAATCGGATCAACAGTACCTGATTACAACAACTAATATTATAAATAAAAACTACTGAATGGATTTTAATGAAACTTTACAATAATATAGCTTATACATTAGAATAACACATAGAATAACAACAAGGACCTCTGTAGTCGAGTGGTTAGTATACCGGTTTCAACGAGTCGCCATCTCTGAGGGTTTGAATCCCGGTGGGGGTAGCGATTCATATATATTTCGATCAAAAATTTTTATTTGTGTATATTTAAGCACTACTTGCCACAAACGCAAGCAAGATGGCAGCAGCATGGCGAATGATGCGCGATCCATTGTTCACGCGCTGGGAACGAACGGGGAACGGCGAGCGGCCGTTGGACAAGCAACGTTCATTTTATTCCATATTAGAAGCTCATACCAAGAATATCTCAAAATGTTGTAATATTTGAAATAAACGATTTTTAAACGAATAACTGAATTCCATAATTTCTACGCCTGAGATAATACGAAATTGAGTAATTGAAGCAGTGTATAATATAAGTATGTCTATTCGAAATTGAGTAATCGAAACAGTGTATTCGTTACCCTATGCCCCATAACACAAGCCTTGCCTGCTAACTATAGGACTGGGCTAATTGGTGTAGTAAGTGTAAGAAATATATATTACATATTTATTATTATAGGCAACAATTTATAAAGTATAAGCTACTCGAAGCACTAATCCCGTATAGACGAAATCGCTTCAACTAGTTGGTATTATACATTATATAACACTTAGACAATTGCAGTACTCAGGTCTATACATCAGCATCTGTATATTTTTTACTATCTGTCTGCATTACTCTTTGATGTCGACACGGTGCGGCGTAAGCGCTTCCTTTGTCGTAGTGAAATGTTTTAGTGAATTAAAACCGCCACAAAACGCTGTAGCGTGTGGAACCCGCATTGTCAAATGGTAAGCCGGCCGAACTTGAGCAAACTTGTCTGCGAAGTTGGTCGTATTATCCCCACTCCTGCATTAAGTGAGTGAGCAGTTGCAATACACAATTTGGTGCACGACATCAGGCGCCGTTTCCATTAGTTAATTGAAATTAAAAATGAAATAAGGCTGCCGGCATACGTGGTGGAAATATAGTCACTACTTACTTTGATACAGCATACTTTTATTTCATGAAAATCATTCTTTTATATATACTTTCATACTTCTCATGTCTCTTTAGTGTGGAAGTAAAAAAAGATCACAGTACAGTTACTTGCTATGATCTAAATCTAGTCCTCTTACTTTCTCAACTTCCATTAATATTTCATCGATTAAGGAATCAGTACCTTTAATGGACGTAGGCCGGTTTTTAGAAAACCTCATTTTGCTTCGTGTTTCTGCTCCCACTGTTGGATAGCCTCTCTTAAAAAATATTTTTAAGTCCCACTGACCGCGGCGCTGCTAACGATCAGCACCTTCCTGCGATCATCACCAAATCATTAAGGCTTATTTGTACTTCTTAATGTTAATATATTTATAAACAAGCAGATTCCCCACGTGATGGTGAGTAGCTACAGTTTTTACATGAAGTTCCTGTGAGATTCGCAGCAAATCATCCACCACTCACACCCACACCCACAAACAAGAAGCAAAGTCTACGTAGGTAAATTATGACATAATATTTATTACCACAGTAAGTACCATATTTTACCCTTTCTCACTAACAGAAACAGTTCAACAATCTGACTTTTATTAAACTATTAAGGAAAGTGTGAGTAGTGATATCGCTGTGTGGACCTTACCACACACACCCAAAAGAGCAGAGACGGCATGGGAGGAGGGGTGTCACTCTCGTTAAGAGAGCCCTACCTAGCCAACGGCAACGGTTTGGTACAGAGCGATTTTAGGCATTTCCTCTATAAAAAACGTTCTAAGTTCTAAGATAGAATTGTAAACTGATATGAGAGCTTAATCTCCTTAACATTAAGTGCAACTTCTAAGCCACTGTTATAAAACCTAATAACTACGTATGATGTTCACAGCAATAAATTCACATTAATTCTGTACGAGCTAGGGGAATTCATTACGTAGAACGGCGAGCACACAAAAAGTACGCGGCTACACATTAGACGTATAATTCTGCGGCTGTTTTTGCGTTGTACACGCCTGACCGTGTCGTACGCGTAAGGATACTATCAACACGATATGAAATTTGCTGAGCGAATATTCGTTCTCCATATTGGCAGTGTTTTGTTGAAATAATCATCATAACAACCAAAACAAAAAGATAGACAAAAAATACAATATATAACAAATATACAACAGGCGGCCTTATTCCTCAACATCGATCTCTTCCAGGTAACCTTGGACAAGGCAAGTACTAAAAGGAGATTTCAATAGGACAAGGGCTCAGTAATTGGACTGGACAAGAATAGGCTATAACTATTTTAAGTTATCATTATCATAGCGATATACATCCACACCTAGGGGCACGAGTCAACTCAAACTATGTTAGAGCGATTGGGCCTTAGTGTACCATGCTACTCCAGTGCGGATTGGTTGACAACATCTTTGAATTTCTTCGCAAGTTGGCTCACGATGCGACCTTTATCGTAGGTGCGTCAGAAAAATGTACATATGAAATTCAAAAAACATCAACCACATTGGTGTAAGGCAGAATCAACCCCAAACCCTGAGGCCCGAATCATCTGATTCGTAGACCAGTATCGAGACCACAGCGCCAGCGACGCTCCTGAAATAGTAAATACACAAGATTCTTTGATTTATTTATGCAATTCTCATTCATATTTTAATGGAATAAGGCTGTTGTTACATTTTACATTATCTATTTCTCCCCCGCTAACTTCCGAGGTGTGGTATATGAGTAGCAAGTTCAAGACATTTTGTTACCTGATATTTTATTAATGTTCCACCTCCATACTTAACGTTCATCTGTTAGAAATCCGTAATGCAGATGCTATGGCCACCTTTACATTACCCGACACCTCCTTAATCTTGTTATTTTATTGTATACGTTCTTTTGCCACAATATAGAAATGTTTTTATTTTACATTGACCAAAATAAAAATATGTACATTCATGAGACCTTACAATTAATTGTACAAAGGACGAGCTTATTCTTAGGGATAAATAAGCTTTATGACAACTACACGTACAGTAATAACAACGTTTTTTTTATTTGTAAATACGTAATTGTATTATATTTTGTATGATTTAGAATAGAGACCTTCGTGTTTCGCGCTCTCTGGATACAGAGTTATTAATTCAGGTTGCCTCACAGCTGGACAAAAAGTTTGATTCTCAAATCCCGTAATAGGAAAAACTACGAGAGAGGCTTACTCTGCCAATGTTTCCACAAAATTACCCCGTTTTGTTCCGCACTCAGGTGAAATGAGTGTTTGAGTGTGTAGTTTTAATATTTCACAAACCTGTTAGATTTGCATGCTCGCTTTGCTATAATTCTTTCTCTTTATTTGGAATTCATTATTTTTTTGTTATATATTATAGATATTTTACTAGATATCTATATCATTAACTAACTATGTATATATATTTTTTGTATGAACATAGTTTCCACGGCATTATGTATGACCAATTTTTATTAGATAACTTTACTAGATCAAAAATCAAAATACATAATTCAGTTAAAATCAAAAATCATGACGACACATTTGAATAAAGAACGTTAATTAGAAAAATACTCGTAATTCAAAAAAATTGTATTATTTTCTTGTTGTACAAAAATGTATGTTAATGGAAAACATACTTTAAATAACGTCCAAAAGGTAGAAATTTACTTGATTGTTTCTTCAAACCCGAGTCCTTAATTTGAATGGGTCAGATATGATGTGCTTATACATATAAAGAGAATCAATCTACCATACCAATAATAATAACAATATATATTACTAGCTGGTTGCCACGACTTCGTCTATAGGTTCTTCGTCTAATACAGGATTTGTATTTCGAGTAACTTATATTAGCGTGAGGTATGTATACGAGTATCTTTATATTATTGTAAAGTTACATTAAAATCCATTCAGTGTTTTTTACGTGAAAGAGTAAAAAATATCTATACAAACTTTCACGTTTATAATACTCGTTTATACAATATACTCAATTTATTTATTTATTAGTAATCAATTTTTAATTTAAGTATACTTAAATATAAAAATGCGTAATCACATATTACATTGCTTACAAAATTAATCTTTCTTTTATAAATTATACATAGCTCACATTGATTAGTATATAGGCTGTATCTTATAGCGGAGCCTTTTGTTTTATTCATAAATATTGGATCCATATTACTTACTAATATATATTTACGTGGACATTAATCTACTTATTATATATATATATAATATATATATATATATATATATATATATATATATATATATATATATATATATATATATATATATTATATATATATATATATAATATATATATATATATATATATATATATATATATATATATAAACATATATGTTTGCTTTGTTCGGTGCCAGGTGAAAACCAGCGCTGGGTGTCTGACATACTGCTACACATGCTAAAATGGCTACCCTATCCTTAACGCAATTGTTTTATTTTATCTATCATGTATCCTAACCAAATTCACGTACATTGTGTGTCTGAGCTGAAGAAAAATGTATATTTATTTTGTTCGTAAAATTAGTAGGGTATATTATAGTATTGAAGGTAAGATTATGTAGTAAAAGAAATAGTTTAAATTTACATCTGGAAAAATTACGTCCTATATACGGAAGTTAAAAGCCAGTGGACGCTATTTTAAATGTCCTGAATCGTCGATAAGTAAATATACAAAACTTCTATTTTTCATTTATGCATATAAAAAATGTATTAAAATTACGCACTTTTTTTTGTTACGCTGAGGAAAATGCATTGAATTGCATATCACAACTCCACCGAAATGGCGAAGTAAATATTAACGTATATACATAGTAAATAAAACTTTGATTAATTATGATATTATAGAAGATATGAAAAATAATATGTCTACGGAGGGTATAAAAGCGAGTGCAAACTATTGACCCGGGCATTGCTGTCCGTCATTTTTGCGTGTTGTCGCTAACAAAAACAGATGGCGCTACGTGTGCTATGTAACGTTCGAGCGTTCGACAGCAGCCGAATTGATCCGAGCGCTCTCGAGCTCAGAGGCTTCGTGGCGACTGCTAGTCTCATTTACTTAGTCGACGAGTGAACACATGTTTTTCAAATTACCCTCTATAGTTTTCTATTAAATATTAGTTTTGTAAAAAGTTACGTCATTCTCTTAATAATAGCGTGGATCTTCTTATAATTATTATATTTACCAAGTAAATATATAGACAGAGACATATAGTTTTATCAATCAATTTATTATGAACATGTATAATTACACTTTACAAATATTTCGATTTCATTGAACACATCTGTCTCTTAGTAATTACTAACATTGTGAATATTGTTTTTGTTTACACAGCCATAAAACGGAAACACAATATTCCAATGTTAAAGTAAAAACATCTCTCGTTCCGCCCTGAAATAAACCACACTCAAAGAAAGCGATAACATTACAGCGGCATGTAAGGAATTGCACACACAATTTGTGTCGCATGAGTCGCTTGTTCGTAAATTTGTAATAAAAAGTGTCGTAACAAGTACACGGTTCCACTGGGCGGGGAACCGAGCCAAATGATTACAAACAGCTTTTGCTTGGACTCGTTAAATTGTCACGCTTTCGCAAGCTTTTGATTACCAAAGTTTGCCGGCTCAGACGAAGGAGGCAATGGAGCTTTTACATCAATGCTAAGGTAAGCTGAACAATGTGTAGCTGCTGTGTTAAAAAGTCAATACAATGAACTGAAGATATCTGAAAATTATTGCAGCATCACGTCAACTCCACAATACTTCTGAATTCTTAATTACTTCGAATTTCTTTTTAGTCTTTATATAATAAACTCAAAGGTATAGCTGAGACCCCGGCGGCGACAGGACGATCGGCGTGATGGGACGGGACGAAAACGTCGAGGAGGGTCGAGTGCGGCGTTCTTCAGGGGTCGGTGTTGGGATTCTTCTATGGAACCTCGCATACGACGCGGTCCTTCGCACCAGCCTTTCTCGCGGCGTGAGGACTGAGTCCGACTTCGGGCCGGTGCTCAGGCTTGCCGAGCTTGGGGTGGCATGTGTCGTGCGGGCGGTCCGCCGGCTGGGTTTAGAAATAGCGCGCCTCACAAAACCGAGGCGCCACGGTTCCACGGCCTTCCGAGGCGCCGGGAACAACCGAGCTGCCGGATCCGGGTAGGTGACGCGGTGGGCCCGGTGAGGCCGTACATCAAGTACCTGGGCCGCACCCTGGACCGCCCCTGGAGCTTCAAGGAGCACTTCGTGCGGTTGGTACCCCGAACCAAACGGGTGGCGGGCGCGTTGCATCGCCTGCTGCCCAATCGCGGGGGACCGAGGGATGGAGTTCGCTGCCCGTACGAAGGCGTCGTGCGATCCGTGGCCATGTATGGGGCTCCCGTGTGGTCGCGAGACTGTGCGAGGTCCCCCCGCTGCAGAGCTCTGCTACGGATCCTGCAGCGGATAATGACCAGACGGATCGTACGAGGCTACCTTACCATCTCGTACGAGAGGGCAACGGTTCTGGGACGCTCCCCCCATTCGACATCCTGGCCGATATGTATGCAGCGACGTATCGGGTTATCGACCGGGGGAGCGACGGAGGGAACACCCGGAACCCGACGGATTATGGCAGCCTGGCGTACATAGCTCGAATTACGGAGCTACGCGCGCCAGCGGGCCGTCGGTGCCGTATTCCCGCACCTCGAAACTTGGCTCCGCGGGAAGGAGGAGGTCACCTACCGATTGACTCAGATACTCACCGGGCACGGCTGCTTCGGTGAGTATCTGTGTCGAATAGGACGGGATGGATCGACACGATGCCACCACTGCGTATCCGACCTTTACTTGGCCCAGCAGACGCTGGTGGAGTGCCCCGCGTGGGCCTCCGAGCACCGAGTGTTGGTCGCAGAGATCGGGCGAGATTTGTCTCCGTTGGCATTTATTGCGGCAAAGCTGGCGAATGAGGGAGGTTGGAGGGCTGTGGCCCCGCATGGCTGCGGCGCCGCCGCGGGTCGCTGGCGGGCATGAATAAATCGCGCCCGCGGATACGGCGACCTGGGAGGGACCACGCCCCTTTAATAGCCGAGGGACGTCGTCGGTGGTGGAGATCGGGGGAGAAACGGAGGCTGGTCGTTCCCGGAAGTCGTTATCGTTCCCGGGGGCTCCCTACGTGCCTGAGGTTTCGCTGAGGTTTTTAGTGGGTACGCCTCCTCCTTCTGGGGAGGAGAGCCCCACATAACCGCCGGTTCTCCTCAGCCGGGGTATGCAATTTAATTCATTTTCCTCAGCGGAAGAAAATAAAAAGGCCACACCGGTGATAGGACTGACGAATGTTGGACCGGAAAAGCCTTCGAATAGTAAATGCATATCTAGGAGCTTAGCATTGGTAGACCTTAAGTCATCGACTATTTGGTGCAGATCGTCAAAAGGTGCTGAATGATAGCAGTTCAGGATTGATAAGTGTGGAGACCTTTCGAGAAGGCCTTTATCCAGAAGTACGCGTGGCTGGGCTAAAATAAATATGTAAAGTTTCCGTTTTTAGTTTTATCTTTTTTTTATATGGCATACATTAAGATTTTTACCTTATTTTCCCTTAAGGGAGAAGAGGCTGAGACCCTTATCGCTATCACCGCAACCAACTGTCACAGTAGTTGTGACAGACTTTAAACCGATCGGGGCGGTTCGACCGTGTGACTAACCAATCAAACTCAGTCTATGGCAGAAGCCGACCGGTCCTCAAGAGATGGCATTGTACGTATTTTAACCTGTGTCGTGAATGAAGATAAAAAGGGAATCTGACATGCATACACACCTAGACTGGAACAATTTTTTGCAAGTCACATAAAATAATTATGTCCCGTGCGTCCTCGTTGCTTGTATCCTCACTTTGTAAAAACAATTTAATATTGTTTTTTTTTATATCACATTTTTGAGTGCGTTTGACAACGATCTCACCTGATGTTAAGTGAAGATGTTGCCTAAGGTGGAACACGCAATTTCAAATAGTGCCTATTTACTGTTGCCTTGAAAATCCCTTATTATAAATATTGGGGAACAAAGACGCAGTTAGGGAATTCCATTCATTGGCGGTTCGCATAATGAAGGACGAAGCGGAACGAGAAGTACGAAGAGGTGGAATGTCGTCCACATAATGATGGAATCCCTGGCCGCGTCTCGTCATCCGTTGGTGGTCTTATAATTATAAACATAAATCTAATATAAAGCTGTCAGGTTTACACGTTTGTATATAAACCATTACACAGTTATGTAAGCATTTTATCATAACTATAGGATCTTCACGGAAACTTCATTATAGAGACTGGAATCGTACGAAACAGTTCCCGTACGCGCGTCCAATAAGTAGAGGCCTTTCAGAGCTAATTTATAACGGCTCAAGGCAAGTGTTTGGCTGTAATTAATTGTCAATTCCCTTTAAGTATTGTCAAAATTATGCTATATTGTTTTGAAATATGTGTACTTATGAACATAGCATATTAAAGAGTTTTGCTAATCGCAAATACAACCACGATTAACCTTGACTAATAAATTATTTGATATATAGATTAAATAGATTGATATATAGATTAAATAAATAGATTGATGAAATTATCTGTCATTAGAAAATAAATTTTCATTAATTCTTACTAATATTATAAGTGGATGGATGTTTGTTATTCTTTCACATATAAAGCATTAAATAGATTTTAATGAAACTTTACAAGTACATAGCATATATATCAGAATAACACATAGGCTACAATATATCCGACCTCGACTCGGCCCAGCACACGCTGGCGGAGTGCCCCGCGTGGGCCTCCGAGTGCCGAGTCTTGGTCGCAGAGATCGGGCGAGATCTGTCTCCTACGGCATTGATTGCGGCAATGCTGGCGGACGAGGGAGGTTGGAGGGCTGTGACCTCCTTCTGTGAAACAGTGATGCTCCAGAAGGAGGCCGCCGAGCGGGGTCGGGAGATGGCCGATCCCGCTCGAAGAAGGCGGCGCCGCCGCGGGTCGCCGGCGGGCGCTAGGACGTCGCGCCCGCGGATACGGCGACCCGAGATGGCCCACGCCCCTTCCGTGGCCGGGGGGCGTCGTCGGTGGAGGAGATCGGGGGAGGTAGTGTAGCCTCCCTCGAGGAGGGCTCCCCTGCCGATACAGGGGGTATCGGCAAGGGAGCGGAGGCTGGAGGTTCCCGAAAGTCGCTTGGCGTTCCCGGGGGCTCCCTACATGCCTGAGGAAGGCCATTCCTGAGGTTTTTAGTGAGTAGGTCTATCCCTACTGGGGAGGAGAGCCCCACATAACCGCCGCCTCTCCACAGCCGGGGTATGCAATTTAATGCATTCCCTGCAAAAAAAAGGGCCCATACGGAGCACATGGCAGGGTGCGCTTACGCGATTCTACCGCTAAGTCGAACTAACGCCATGTGGGTAGGGATGACACCTGTTAAGATGGAATTATCGTCATAACAGTTCATATGCATCCCCATCAAAGGGCCCGAGCCTACCCTATGTTAGGGCAATTAGATCTTGGTCAATCACGCGGGTCCAGTGCGGATTGGTTGACTACATACCGTTGAATTTCTTCAAAGGTTCAACCTCAGCTTCACAATGTTTTCCTTCACTATAGGAGCGTCAGGTAAATGTATATATGCCATTCGAAAAACATATTGGTAGACGACAGGATTTGTACATGGCCCTGCGAATCATCCAACTATTAGACCAGTGCCGAGACCATGGCGTGACTATAATTTATTTTATTAATTACCTAAAACAATCGTTATTTACCTAAAACAAATTATCCAACTCAGTATGAAATAGGTTGCTCTAATAGAATGAATTTTAAACCGAATATTTGATCGTAGTAAATAATAAAAACCTCACAAACGGAGCTTTATAAAAACCTTACAGTTTTTCATGTTTAATATTAAAAGTAACTTTCTGTAGACTGAATTAGTAAATTAAAATGATTTAATAAACGTTATTTACTCGATAATAAAGTTACAGATTTGATAAAATATTTAATATTATCCGACAATATTATTAACGAGAATATAGCATAAAGCGTGAAATTCAATAATAGATAATATTATATATGTATTGAGTTATAAAATTTAATGAACTTAGTGTATAGTTACCTATTTTAATACTACTCAATATTTTTTTAATTAATAGCAACCTACCTAATGCTAAGTACTCAATACTGTATTGCTTAATCATAATGATATAAAATATTCCAATTATGATATGAACATTGTGGATTCTGTCGGGTACAGGAAACATAGAGGGGGACTTATATAGGTATATACACTCATAGTGTGTGAATGTGTGTGCGTCTGTGTATGCACTTTGATATTCTTTTAAATAGAATACACAAATGCTAAACATGACGGAATTTGAAATTTACTATTTTATTATATAATATAATTAAGATTAATTGTGGGTTTTTATTTTCCAAGAAACATAGTAATAAAATAAATAATAGCTCGCTTCGTTTTAAAATTTCGCTTTTATAGAATATAAATTTTAATCATTGTATTTATATTTAATGTATTATAAACACTAAAAACGATAGACGTGTACGGAAAGGAAGAGTAAAGAAAATATGGATAGTCTGTGTTAATGATGATATTAATAAAATTGATAATTATACAATTGGGAACAGGGCAGAAGACAGGAGAAGAATTATAATTATATATTAAATATTTCAAAGGTCAATATTTCATTAAAAATAATATATATTATTATTTATTATTCAGCTATAGCCCCTGTAAGATTCTCAATAAAAGAGATATTCCAAATGCCCACTTAGTTATTATAGTTATTAAAAATATAGGCAATAATATGACAAACAGTTTCTAAGTGTTAAATTTTTGTTTAATATACCCATAGGCAAGAGTGTGAGTATATATGTAATGTATGTATATTATGTAATGTATGTAATTTAACATGTGTGTAAGCACATATTACAGAATTGAAGAATTTCATGTCTTATCATCTCTAAAAGGCACTCCTAATTTCCGAACAGTGGCAGAGTAATCCCAAGTAGCAAAATGTGGCCCTGTAATTATCCTAGGAGCATGTATTTTTTAATCCTATAGAAATCCTATAAACGTTTATACAGCCGCATTTGGGCGCAGTTTATAGGATTATTACGCCCTATAGTTGTTTTGTTATAATCCGGTAAGGTGTAATTCGATTTAATAATTCCCTTATTAAGTGCATTTACAAGATACGTTTGTCCTATAAAGATCCGGCAAATGCATCTATTAAGAGCGATTAATCCTGTTACGATCTGGGGTGTGCCGTTACTACAGTAATTGATCCTACAGTGATCAGCGTGATGCCATTAGTAGATTCATTTAATCGATCATTCGTTCTTTATTCGTGTATTACTTATGCTGTGCTGGTGTGTTACGGAATACTTTTTTATTTTCAAATGGCAAGTAAAGCCACATTATAATAATGTCTAATGTAAGAACTTTTGTCGTTTGACTGTTTTGTTAAGAATGCCCACTCAACTTGCGAAATTAATTTTATTGATAAAGTTTTAGATGATAATAAACATACCTTCATGGGCCTTCAAAATTAAACATTTTCATTATTTGTTAATTCAGTAATAAATAACTAATACCTATCCGACATAGGCTCGAAACACGTGACATAATATTGCATTTATCAGAACCTTTATTTGACTATTTAGTCAAAGTTATGACTGTTACATGACATACCAAGTCCGCCACCATATTAGTTTTAGGGTTCTTTAGAGAACAGAAATACCTACCAATTATCAGAGGTGATAACTTTGGTATTTCGAAAATACTACACAGTATTGGCCAGAATTGTTGTCTCGAACTGTTGTATATCGGTAGACCGTCAATATTTATATTAAGGGAAATAACATTTGGAATTTGATCTACAATTGCTAAAACCTTTTTTAACTGTTCTATTAAACTGTTATGTCAATAATGTCCTGTGCCCACAGTAGTAACGTCTATTGTTTTATTGTTAGTTAAAGGACAGTGCGGGCATCCCTAGGTACAGCATATTTTATCCTTTTGTTAAATAACATACAAAGTTCATTTAAGGCTGAATGTGTACATTATTCTTAGTAGCCCACTGTTTTATATCCATCTGTAATTCATAATTTTTTTCGAACTCAGTACGATCATCATCATTAAATTCACTATCAATGCTTCCGCTAGTATTTTCTTCATCTTCTTGATCGTTACAACTCTCTGAAAAATTATCCTCACAGTTGTCTAAGTGGATTTCCATTTTACCGTGTACGGAACCATCACAAATTTCACCAGACTCTTTTTTATTCAAGAAAGGTATTGACTCGAACTCCGATACCGACTTCATTTCGAGGTACTTTTTCGAAACTCTTCTTCGATAACTACCACTACGCTTAAATCGTTTCCATTTATTTAAATCCATTTTTAATTGTTTCAGCTTTCTTTAGCAAATCACATAATGAACACAAGATGGCTGATTACTCCAATAATAGCAAATGTAGGACACATTTAAGTAGAATCTTACTTATAAAAATCAGAGCCTATGCTAGCTTGGTGCTAAAAATCCATTAGGAGTCATAACTAATATAAATTGATCCTATAATATTGTTACGCCGGTGGCTTAGTAAAACTTCAAAAGTGATTTTCTGTGACTTAGAAACGTTTTCAGCAGGCTGAAACGTCGTTTCAGGCCGTTTCAGAAGTAGCTCTTTCACATACTAAAAAATCTAAATTACACCCAAGTTACAGTAGTTTTCAGGCGCCTGAAACATGTTTTCAGTACGTTTCAGGCTACCCTCTATCCAATGCCGCAATAACCTGAAAACCCGTTTTCAGGCGTTTTCAGGACCCCTTATGAGCCTACTTCAGTAAAAGGACATAAATTTCAATAGGAGTGAAAGAGATAGCAATAGTAGAAAGAGACAGAGATAGTTAGAACATTCGAGAAGTATTAGAATGAGAAAACACCATTAGAAAGAGATAGACAAACACAGAATATTCGAGAAAGATAGTACGAGAATATTCGAGTATTGTGTATCGAGAATATTCGAGTATCGAGACAGTTATAATCGAAACGTCTCGAACGCGCGACGTATTGGACTACACATTCGAGTGTGTCCGCGAATGTTCTGGCAAGAGTGGCAAGTATCTTAGGGGACTATATAAGGCTGTGTCCGGCCGCCGGGAAGCATTATTGTTTTGCGATACAGTGCGAAAACATCTAAGTGATATTGGAGAACTAGGAAGCGACTTTCAGTGCTTTCAGTGAATTGATTAGTGACTGTTAGTGTATTAATTAATAAAAGTTCAGTGTTTTGGTAGACCGCAGTTTGATTTACTGACCCCAGCTCGTAACATTTGGTGTCAGAAGTGGGATCAGTATGCCGGTTCTACCAAAGGAAGATACGGAAGGAAGAATCCGGACAAGAAGCCAGCGACAACAGGAAGCCGACCAGAGACGCTTCGGAGCTACTCAGCCGCCAACTGACGAGGACCAGCAGTCAGTTATGGAAGCCACTCCCTCAACGTCGGCTGCCGCACCAGATTGGGCGGCTTTCATGGCGATGATGCAGGAGCAGGCCCGCCGTCAGGAGGAGCAAGCACGCTGTCTGGTAGAGCAGTTGCAGCGTGATAAGGAGGAGCAGGCCCGCCGTCAGGAGGAGCAGGCACGCCGTCTGGAAGAGCAGTTGCAGCGCGATAAGGAGGAGCAGGCCCGCCGTCAGGAGGAGCAGACTCGCCTTTTGAGGGAACAACTGCAGCTCGGCCAAGATGAACAAATGGTCCTGATCAAAGATCTCCAAGCGACTTTCGGCAATAAGGTCAAAGGGATTGAAGATAAGGTTCTGCAACACGAGAACCGTCTCACCGAAGCTGAATCTGAGATTGCCGATGTCAAGAAGGCTTTGGGTAATCTGAAGGTCGGAGATGGGACAGCCACTATCGTCAGTGCCGCTCCTTCGGTGCGAGGATTCAAAGTGCCACCTTTTGATGGGAGTTCCTCGTGGTCAGCCTATAAAATACAGTTTGAGGCTGTAATGGAGGCAAATGGGTGGACTAAAGCCCAGGCCATGACCGCACTCAAGCTAGGCCTCCGAGATCAAGCCTTGACAGTCCTCGAAGCTCTTGACAAGAAGGTGAGCTACGAGGAACTATTGGAAGCGCTTGAGGCAAGATACGGCGACGCACACCTTGAACATGTGTTTCGGGCCCAGCTAAAAGATCGGGTTCAGCGTGTTGGTGAAAACCTGCAACAATGGGCCCTAGAAGTAGAAAAACTGGTACGTAAAGCGTACCAGTCCGCACCGACGTTAATTGTGGGCAACCTTGTACAGGCTTTTGTCGACGGCATTCGGGACCTCGAAGTGAGAGCTGCTGTGAGACTCGGGCACCACGAAACCCTTAAAGACGCCCTGGCCCATGCTCTAGAAGTGGAAGCTGTGAGGCAAGACCATCGGTCTCACCGTGTCAGGGAGGTAGTTGCAACACCTGTGCGTGACCGCTTCAAGGGATACAGCCCTAGATGCTACACTTGTGGCGAAAAGGGACACCTCCGATCAAGTTGTCCTAAGCGTAGCTCAGGGATTCATAAAGATGGGCCTCAGGAGAACAGGGCAGCTAATAGCGCTGTCCAACAACAGCAGGGAAACGAGTAAACGCCAGGGCTGCGGGGCGAGTGCTGGCTGGTGTTCGCAGAGCCCCAAGGATTTCGATCTCACAAGCCCACGATGGGAACAGCCTGATCATCAATGGCGAGGTTAACGGAAGGCCATGTAAGCTGACAATCGATACCGGAGCTTCTCGCACGGTTGTCAGTTCCCAACTTGCGAATCGGTTTCTGAGGGACTTCAGAAACAACAGCCTGGAGCGATTAAATTTAGTAACCGCCACCGGTCAGCACATACCCGTCCGAGGCGAACAGAAGGTGGAGTTGAAGTTGGGTAATCAAGTTTACCTGCACAACGTCATTGTGGCTGATATTGTCGATGACTGCATTCTCGGATTAGACTTTATGAGGAAGAATGGTTGTGAGATCGACGTCAAGCAAGGAATTATGAGTTGTGGACGAGAAGAATTGTTCATGGAAGGAGCCACAACGGGGAAAGTGTATAGCTTAAAGAAAACCGCTCTACCCCCAAAATCAGAACCATTGTGCCGGTTACTCTCCCTTACAATTCTGGGAAGATACATCGATGTGTACTCATTGAAAGATTAGATCATGACCAGCCATGGAAGACGGCACGAACTCTGGTAAGAACCACTGGCTTTGCAGCAGTTCGTGTACTGAATCTTGACGATAAAGAACACGTGATCGAAAAGGGAATGTTACTTGGTACGAGTGAGGAGGTAGACTGGTTGCGTCGTTGTCAAGACACGACTCATACAAATGTCAACAAAAATGAAGGAATCAGCGTGTCAAAACTTTTGGAAAACTGTCGAGACGTTTTGTCTAAGGAACAGATAGACAAGGCTAAGAAGATGTTACTTAAGTACGCTGATGTTTTCTCTACTAACGACGAGGACATTGGGAAGAGGACATTTAGTTCAACACAGAATTAACACTGGGAACGAATTGCCTATCCGCCAGCGACCAAGAAGACTACCGATAGCACGGGAAAAGGAAGTGGAGACCATGATTGAAGGAATGGTGAAGGAAGGTGTTATAGAGCCTTCGTCCAGCCCATGGTCTTCACCCGTGGTGCTTGTAAGGAAAAAGGATGGCAGCATGCGTTTTGTGTTGACTACCGCCGCCTGAACGACATCACAAAGAAGGACAGCTATCCATTACCCAGGATTGATGACACGCTGGATATGCTTACCGGAGTGAAGTGGTTCAGCACGTTAGATTTAAAAAAGTGCTACTGGCAAGTAGAAATTGACCCTAAGGACAAGAGAAGACTGCATTTTCTACTGGAAAGGGACTATGGCAGTTCAAAGTGATGCCGTTCGGGCTGTGTAATGCACCGGCGACTTTCGAAAGGCTGATGGAGCTGGTACTCAGCGGATTGATTGAAGAAGCCTGTCTGGTCTATTTGGATGACATCATCATCGTGGGCCGTACGTTTGAAGAACACCTTCAGAATCTAGAACGGGTGCTATCAAAAATTCGAAGCGCCAACCTGAAGTTAAGCCCTAAAAAGTGTTCCTTCTTCAAACGACAAGTAAGCTTCCTAGGATACGTGGTTTCGGAAGCGGGTGTCCAGACAGATCCGCAGAAGATCATCGCCGTAAAGGATTGGCCAGTTCCGAGAGACAAGACACAAGTAAGAGCATTTTTGGGTTTGTGTTCCTACTACCGGCGATTTGTGAAGAATTTTGCCGACATTGCCAAGCCTCTTCATAAACTCACGGAAGAAAAGAGAAGTTTTTGCTGGGATGAAAACTGTGACGTCGCATTTCAAGAACTGAAACGACATCTGTGTAACACACCTATTCTAGGGTATCCCGATAATGAAAATGAATTCATAGTGGATACAGACGCAAGTGATACTGGGCTAGGTGGTGTATTGTCGCAACGGAAAGGAGATCGCGAAGTTGTTATAGCATACTTCAGCAAATCTTTGTCCAAACCTGAGAGAAATTACTGTGTCACGAGAAGAGAATTACTGGCAGTGGTGAAAACATTGCAGCATTTCAACAAATATTTGCTTGGTCGAAAATTCCATCTGCGTACTGACCATGCTGCATTGAAGTGGCTATTACAATTCAAGAACCCGAAGGACAAGTTGCGAAATGGATCGAGTTACTTCAAGAATATGACTTCGTGATTGAACATCGCAGTGGAAGATCTCATGGTAATGCAGATGCTTTGTCAAGAAGACCTTGCTCTGAAGACTGCAAGCACTGCGTAAAACAAGAGGCAAAAGCAGACCTACCTGTGAGAATGCTAAACACGGATCTTAGCAATGAATGGAAAGAAACCTTTCAGCACGCTCAGCAGTATGATGTAGACATCAAACCGATTCTCGAATGGATCAAAGCCGGTACTCCTAAACCTGCCTGGAGTGATATTGCGTCGATGAGTTCCATCACGAAGAGCTATTGGGCTCAATGGGACAGCCTGGTTATCCAAGATGAAGTCTTGTGCCGCAAATGGGAAAACGCTCGAGGAGACCGTTGTCATCTACAAATGGTTGTACCCAAAGCCAAGATACCGGATGTTCTACAGCTGTACCATAACGGATGTTCGGGAGGTCATATGGGAGTGACGAGAACTCTGTTGAAAATAAGAGAACGATTTTACTGGATAAATTGCCGTGACGATGTTGAAGATTGGTGCCGCAAGTGTACTAGTTGTGCTGCAGTAAAGGGACCTCATACACGCAGCAGAGGTGCATTGAAACTGTATAATGTTGGTGCACCATGGGAAAGGATTGCCATAGACGTTGCGGGACCATTTCCGGAAAGTGAATGCGGAAACAAGTACTTCATGGTTGTGATGGATTATTTCACTAAGTGGCCGGAAGTCTTCGCTATTCCTAACCAAGAGGCTTCAACAGTTGCGGATAAATTAGTCCATGAAGTCTTCTGCCGTTTTGGAGTACCCTTGGAAATTCATAGTGATCAGGGAAGAAATTTTGAGTCTCAAATATTTCAAGAGATGTGTCGAGTTATGGGTACCCATAAAACGAGGACCACTTCTTACCATCCGCAATCTGATGGAATGGTGGAACGATTTAACCAAACATTGGAGAGGTATCTTGCAAAGGTTGTGTCAAGCAGGCAAAAGGATTGGGACAAGCACATCCAACCATTCCTGATGTCATATCGAAGCGCAGTCCATGAAAGTACTTCGGTGACACCAGCATTTGCAAACTTTGGTAGGGAACTACGGTTGCCTGCGGATCTACTTACTGGAATTCCACCTGACGCCCCGCGGAATATAACCGAGTACGCGAATGATTTACGCAACAAGTTGAACGACGTACACGAGCAAGTCAGACAATCAAGCCAACAGATGTCTGAGAAGATGAAAACCCGCTACAACCGAAATGTAAACAACAAGGGCTTTGAAGAGGGTTCGTTGGTGTGGTTAATCCAGTCCGCAGTAAAGGGAAATCTCCGAAGCTTCAAGCCAAATGGGAAGGACCCTATCGAGTTTTGAAGAGGATCAACGACGTCACGTACCGGATACAACGGAATGCACGTAGTCCCTGTAAGATTGTTCACGTTGACCGACTGGCGAAATACCACGGAAATAATGATGCTCGGGACGAGCATGTCTTAGGAGGGGGTAGTGTTACGCCGGTGGCTTAGTAAAACTTCAAAAGTGATTTTCTGTGACTTAGAAACGTTTTCAGCAGGCTGAAACGTCGTTTCAGGCCGTTTCAGAAGTAGCTCTTTCACATACTAAAAAATCTAAATTACACCCAAGTTACAGTAGTTTTCAGGCGCCTGAAACATGTTTTCAGTACGTTTCAGGCGACTGACTGCTTACCATCAGGCAGCCGTAAGCCTTTTTGCTACCGTTGTAGTATACCCCTCTATCCAATGCCGCAATAACCTGAAAACCCGTTTTCAGGCGTTTTCAGGACCCCTTATGAGCCTACTTCAGTAAAAGGACATAAATTTCAATAGGAGTGAAAGAGATAGCAATAGTAGAAAGAGACAGAGATAGTTAGAACATTCGAGAAGTATTAGAATGAGAAAACCCATTAGAAAGAGATAGACAAACACAGAATATTCGAGAAAGATAGTACGAGAATATTCGAGTATTGTGTATCGAGAATATTCGAGTATCGAGACAGTTATAATCGAAACGTCTCGAACGCGCGACGTATTGGACTACACATTCGAGTGTGTCCGCGAATGTTCTGGCAAGAGTGGCAAGTATCTTAGGGGACTATATAAGGCTGTGTCCGGCCGCCGGAAGCATTATTGTTTTGCGATACAGTGCGAAAACATCTAAGTGATATTGGAGAACTAGGAAGCGACTTTCAGTGCTTTCAGTGAATTGATTAGTGACTGTTAGTGTATTAATTAATAAAAGTTCAGTGTTTTGGTAGACCGCAGTTTGATTTACTGACCCCAGCTCGTAACAATATCCTTACCTCTAGCAGCTATATCTATGACATTTATAGGAAGTGCATGTCTCATAGAAGAATGAAAGAAAACGTTAACATGATTAAACAATCTTATTAAATGCGTTTATCGGATCAAAAGTCACACTTTGCTAATTAATTTTATAACTTGCTCTTATAAGACTGCGCGTTCTAGTAAGAATCGTGTAAAATAATCCTGTTAACATTTATAAAACTAAGTGATAGGATCGAAAGTACTTGTAGTGCAAATCATCTTATGAGATGCTTTGGTAGAGTCAGTGGCCTGAGTTAACGCATCTACTAGATTTCTATAAGAGGTTTAGTCTTATAAATCAATTACTATAGGAGAATTTTGCTACTTGGGATTTCTTTTACTCGTATGTACTGTCAAACGCAAGCAATTGCTCTACAAAAAACGGACGACATAAAAGCTGTCTGAAGATCAATGTGTACTATCTGACATGTTTTTATGTGTACATAGCAGAATAAATAGCATTTTGTTTTCTCTTATTACCCGACTGAGCCACATAAAGACAGATAATGTGTTTATCAGTCTATATACTCGTATATGTGGCACTTTGAAGATCAAACGCGTGTGCTGATTTTGATAGTAATCTATCAATTCATTCTTTAATTTTGTGACATCAATGAACTTTTAATATAGCAAATACCAGTCGCCATATTTTTGAAAACCAAATATCTAAAAGTTGAATAACCAGACCGCGTAAATTATAAAATTAAAATTTTATATTTTATATAAGGAACAAGTCCAGTGGTACAGTTAAATTCCAATACATAAAACGTATACGCAGATGATTCCAAGCAATACAGATTTTGACAGTGGAGACCTATTTATTGTAGGGAAGATTTCGTAGGAGAGGAGCTGGGTGGGAATATTTTATTACTATTCTAAAGTTTATATATGTTTTTCCTGTAGTGGAGTGGAAACGCTGAGAATCTTAACATGGAATGGGAAACCCATTCAGTAAACGAAGCTAAGTGCGCGAGGATTATGTTGGTCTCGGTCTGAACAGTAATGGCATTTGATACACGACTCTTTCCTACGAAACCTCTACCAACTAAACTCTGTCTTAAGTCTTGATCCATTGATCTTAAGGCTCCAGTGGAGGGTGGAACACGCAAAGGTCTATGTAAGTGTAATTTAATACCAAGTTTGATACTTCTTTTAAGTGAGCGCACTTAGACGTTACGATTCTCTGCATTTATAGAACACTGCAACGATAGTAACTCATATAAGTAGGTAACATGATATATACTTAAATAAGCCCATCTTTATACGTGGTCCAAGTCATAAGCTTGTCCGTGTAATAAATATATATTTTTAAATTACTATTGGTAGTAGTAAATAAGCAAGTGATTCCTGTTTGCGATGCCAATACGTGATGTCTGCAATTCTAGTGATACGACTTCATGGGATGTGCTTTTGCTTCCAGGTTTTGGTTAGACATCACAGCTAGGAACTATTTTCAGACTTTGCATGTATATAGAAGAAATTAACACTGAAAATAGTGATACCAGGTTATAAGAATGAACCTTACTGTTCAATGGTAAAAATGTGACGAAGGCAATGTGGAGATAGAGAATACATAGAGAAACAAAGTCAGAGAGACTGAGGGTTATTTATAGACTATATTTCTTACAGATACATTTAATTAAGCTTCATGCCAAACATACATTATATAATTTCAATTACTCATTTCTTTAATATTAGGTCTGATTATTTTAAGGCATAACTCTAGAACAGAACAGTAGAAATTTTACTTTTATAAAAAACTGTTATCTCAAATTATTTGAAAATTAAAATGCTGTTAAGAAAGTATAATATAATATAATAACATATGTATAATAGTTGGAGGAAACCAGTCTTCTAGAAGTACGCATGAACAATATGTGTTTTCACAACATAATAATAATAATAATAAAGGCGTAGGGAAGTGACGACCCCATCGCCCGCTGGTGGGGCGTTTAATGCCACTTAACTGCCATAAATGCCCCATCAGTGCAGTCAGTCTCCCTCAGGGCAGCTTGTGGCGAGCTGTCGGTGAGTTGCGTCACCGAGGGTACCGATGTGCTTCAGGGGGGCGTATGCCACCCGCCTCTGTCTTGCCTTAACCAGCCGGACAGAGTGGAGTCGCAAGAGCAGATGCTCGAAGGGTGGAAGTGTAATAATGTCATAACGCCGACGGCGTCTCGATCGCTGTCGCAGACACACCTCTCTACACCCTTAGCCGTTCACACCAATGTTGCTCTCTTCGCACCAATATTGGTCTGCTTTTTGGGGGCCCATTTAGTGAGCGGCGAGTCACCACCTGCCATATTTAAATCAATTAGGAGGCTTTGAGAAGGCAGGTGACCGGAGTCTCTTCCATAGCCCGGTTTTCATTACCACCTAAATCGAAATGCAATAGGCCACAAACGTTTTGACCACTAATGACAATAGTTTCTGTGCATCTAACTGGGTATAGTCTTTGGCTGCATTTTTCATGGTGCAGATAGAGATTAGACCCAGTTGGTACACTCCACGCACACTTTCATTAAATTTCGCTTAAATGGCCTCTACGCGTTGGATCTGTATCCCCGCGCACGCCTTATAAAGGACCGTGTCTTCAAAGACACGTGATGTAAGCTACAATAATAATAATAATAAACACTTTATTGCACATAAACATAAAATACAAAAAAAATATTTTTAACAAATATAAGACGACAATTAGGCGGCTTATTGCTAAAAAGCAATCTCTTCCAGGCAACCAAGGGGGAAAAATACATTAATATAATATTCAGAACAGGGGAAGGGTGCAAAAATAAAAGTAGGGAATGTTTGTGTGATACGGAAAGGACAAGAATAGGCATAATAGCAACTAAGCTAAGGATTTGAGGACAGGAAATAAGAATAGACAAGGTTTTTAAATGACTCCAGCGTTCGTGCTCTCCTAATTCTCTCTGGCAGGGAGTTCCATAAACGGACTGCGGAACAAGGAAAAGACATTAACTTTAGTATTGGAGCTCAACAATAGGTTCCGTGATTAGATAGATTTGACACAGTAATTTGAGTAACTTTTATGCGCCCATCGATATCATACAGAAAAGAGAAACGCGGAACAGTTATGACATAATTCTATATTGACTTGATCTCTACATCTTTTTATATGTTTTGTTATCCATCTTAAGTCTGATTACGCCGACAGTTGCTTTATTATAGTAATTGTACGCAGAGCACACACAATGTTACTATACAGATTCAAAAAACCCGCTCAACACTTGTACCACCTTTCTCTGTTAAGGGGCGTTCTCGCTGCGTCAAATTACGAATGATTGATATCGCTTGCCAGCTGGTAGCGTCTGTTTCGTAAACACTACAGCAGCTTGCTAAAATGAAGGTTAATACGGCGGAGGAGAGTAGACAGAAACACAACGCGGTCTGCTTTGATGCGCTGTTGACATTACATCGCACTGGAAATTTCCAGAACCTTTCACGTGGAACTCATTACTGCGTTGGCTAGAGTACTGACAGTTCCTCTGCTTTGATATTAACTATAGTTGTAGTTATTTAGTGTTACTCAAGATTCATTAGAATGATTGATATAAGTGTGTTAGAATGTAACAATTCCAAGTGGCAGTTAGAATACAATCTAATCTATAGGTACTAACATTACAAAGGAAGGCTTTAAGCTATATATGTAACATCATACATTAATCGCAACCAATAGGAGCGAAGCATCAGTGAAAAATGTTGCAAAAACGGAGAATATTATTCATCTGTGAGGGCTTCCGTTACACGTCCAGCGTAAATAGTTCAAGTTACCCAAAAACATGCATGAAAGAATTTTTTGTCTCTAAATGAACTTGTAGAATGATAATTTTTACCTCGGTAAAATATCTATTTCCCACCCGTGCAAAGCTGAGACGGGTTCCTAGTAATATTATGATTTAAGTACCTGCTTATTATGATTTAAGAGTAATTGATATGCGATTTTAAATTAAAAGGATAAAATTGAAAAAAAAATGAAATGTGATATATAGAAAACATTTGAAGTGATAGAGATGTTGAAGAAAGCTGCGTAGACTGAGCATAGATTGCAAATGCAGTAAAAACAGCAAAATGTAAGAAATTATAAGTACAGACTTACAGCTTTATCTAGGTTAAAACTCAATGTGATATCTTCGAGATAGACAATAGAATCCTCTCGAGCTCTCGCTGCTAATACAGTAGATGTATCCTAACATCATTTCAAGTGCTTATTTCAAAACTGAAAATAATTTATACGCCATTTCTATTGAATTTTGGAAGAAATAAATTCGATAGTCACTCTCCTATAAGTTCGATTTTGACAAATTATAATAATTTATTTCTGAATCTTAATTTATTCTAATATTATGTTCAGATAACATAGATAGTTTTCGAAAGATAATTGTAAACTATTGTGTTTCTATTGCTGTCATCTTAGTTTAAAAAAAAGCATAATTTATGAACATCGTCTTTTAATTGGAATGTTGTGTTTACCTTTGATTTAAATAGATATAATAAATAAATATATAAAAAATTAATACACTGTTTTCGCTTACAAAATAAATAATAATATTATTTTATTCTAAGTATCGACAGCCCTATGTGAGCATATGCGGAATACTTTACATTAATCTATCGCGCGCCACTCTACAGCTTACTACCATTTCTTTGTAGTTAACACCTGACTGAGGCTGTCACTTGCTCAGTAGCTCAATAAGTGAGATTTTCACTAAACCAGTACCTGATAACAATTAAGAAGTAACGTCGAAGCGTTACTACGCGCAAGCAAATTTCCCGTACAGTATTAGCAAGTTAACTCGGAAATAAAATTATCGGAGTTCCCGTCGGAAGCGAAGTTATAAAGTTTTAAGTCTTTATACACGATTATAAAATGTCAATCATAGGAACGGTAAACCGGATTGAGGACAAACCTGTGGACATCAAACGACTGTGAAAATGGCCTCAGGTAAGCGATTTCAGAGGTTGCTAAAATGCAACTTGGTTTAAGGTTTGTGATATGAGACATCCTTACTAGTATCATAAACGGGAAAGTTTGTATGAATGAATGTTTGTTACTCTAATATAAGCTAATATAAGCTATTCTTTATAAGCATCAGCTAGTTTAATTATAAATTTAAAGGAACACATTTCGACGTGTGTTAATGCCAAGTGTTAACTACGACGAAAACAACGAAGTGTTAACGCCATTATTAATCTCGACGCAATCAAAAATTTCAACTGTATTATTTATTCTTTACCTTCCTCAGCTAAATTAGTATTTATGTAATATTAATAAGTACGTGCGCATTTACAAAATTAATTGATCATATGATTACCATTCATAATTATTAATTATTATATGAAATAACTATTTAAAAAAATTGTTCATAAAGTAAAAAGAAAACGTATGACATTAACTCAAAGCTGGCTCCCGCCATCTTTGCTGTCGGTGACAACTCGACAAAAGATGTCGCCACGAGCGCTATTACTTCATATACATCTGTTTTATCGAGACGCTTTGTACTTGGCCCTCGGTAAAATTGCAGCGGCCATGTCATAAAACACGGGTGCCTTTATGCAAGTAATTCTGCCCAGTCTGATATTGGGCTGTTATCTGCTCCCGATTCGTCTTCGGATCCATCCGGGCGTTATTGGACCGTTATCTGTGGTATTTACGTCCGGGTTTGTTACTGTGCTCAACTTTTATCCTATGTCCTTTAACTTAGGGTTGTCAGTCGTCTGGCTGTTAATAGTGCTGTGTGGAAATCTCACATTGTTATTTACTATACAGAGAGATCAAAAAATGTTTAAAAGTTCATAACTTGCAAACTAACTGACGGAGTAGTCTCATTTTTGGTAGTGTAATAGTTTGTAGTTAAATAATCATACAAGCGTTGTATTGCGTTGTTTCGTTTTGTCAGTTGACAGTCGCCAGATAGTCATTGTTTTGTTGTTAATTGTAGCTAGTTAGACATTTGTACTAAATGCATTTTTTTGGAACCCTGTGTATTTCAAGTGTGTAAATCTGTGATACGTCATCACAGCTCATATCCGTCTTCGACGAGAGGCATTATCTTAACTATGTTAGGGCATTAGTCCTTAGTCAACCACGCTGACCTAACTTACATTAAAGCGACTTCATACTTGTCTTATTCATCCCATTTTTTTATAAATATTATATAGTAGAATAAATATTCTACATAACTATGTCAATATATTAACATAAATATGTCAGGCTGAAATGTACTTTATTAATACAGGTCATAATTTTTGTAAGTGTTAGTAGTTGTCAGTGTTTGTGTTTGCGAGCTTCTGATTTCTCAATAACAGAGGACCTGGTTGTCATGTGTCATTGTTGTGTTGGCAGTATACCTACATAAGGTATATTGCCAACGGAAAAATATTTATTATTACTGTTGTCTATATATTAATTAGATTTTGTTTATTTTCATAATTAATCACATCGTTTGATCCTAAATACAACACAATAAAGTCCCGAATTTAACGGAAGTAGAATCAGTGACTTAAACAGATCCCATTGTGCTCAGACACTCCCAGAGTGAGTGGGCAAACAACTCGTTTGAGAACCTGAGAGGAATGTAGTGTGTACCGCCTTCAATGGGAATTAATTGTATCTTGACTCCTCTGTTAGATGACTTCAATCAGCAAATTTCGATAAACAAAGACAATGTGTAGGTTGTATATGCTTCGTTACACAAAGTATGCTGTAATTTGTTATTAAATATTTTTTTAAGAATATTATTATTGTGTTGTCACCGGTCCATACCTTTGTCAACCGTATCTGTGGCTACCCATTAACCCGTTAAATATTGGTTAAAGAAATTAACATTTCCGTTAACCGCTTTACAATCTATAATACTTAGTATTGACAATAAATTTACGTAACACCATGACGAGAAAAATATATTCTGATCCGCGCATTCAGATTGGTCGACCAATAGAGAGCAACGGGTACTTCGAAGACCAACTGACTTGATAACTTCTAACTAATCGCAACGATACAAATTCACTATACCGAGGACACATTTGGCGCAGCAGTCGAGTCATCGGCTCCCACGCAACGGGTTGCGTGTTGTGGAAAAAACTAGTACTTTAGATCATATTTTAACGGAATAACGTCAACGTGCGTTAAATATTCCTCGAAGTAACCATTAACGAAATTTTTTGATTACTTAATAGATGAGTGATTCCAGAAACTTAATCTATTTGCTTAATGATGCCCAGATCTCAATGTATCTCGTATTTCAGGAATTAATTTTGTTAATTTTCAATTAATTTGTTTTAAGTAATTATAGATAAAAAGAAAACGATCAGAGACAATTTTACAGCTTATGTCCATGCCTCCCCCCTACAAACCTTTCCACAGTATTGCAAAATCTAGCCAAGTTACTATATCTAAGTAACTCTAGTGTAGTGGACGTCCACTGTTGGATATGGCCGTCCACTAGATTCTCTACACCGATTGGAATTTTTCAATTTGTATTAACAAGTTGCGATTTTCAGGAGAAATCAAAAATTTCACTGTAGGGTTAAAGTGAAAAGAAAAAAAATATATGAGACTAATTAAGACAGAAACGTGGCACTCGGTGATAAAAATTATTAATATTGGTCTCTAAGTGAGTATCAATATGGTACTTATTATTGTAAAACAGCTCTATAGACAAAATTATGAGATTGTTTTAATTTACTGTCACACTATGGCAGACTCTGTGCATGTCTGTGTCTTATGTGTGCTTAGTGGAGGGTGCCTCTATTTCACGGCACGTTAGCCGGAGCTCCCACAGATGCCCAGCCTGCCCTTCACGCTACACTTACCACTAATTTGTATTCACTAGGAAGTAACACAACACAATAGCGGCTTCATAACTCTAAAGCTGATGGAAAATGTTCAGAAAACGTGCGACATACTCTTTTATACTTTATTCTTGATTTATTTTTATTTTTTCCTACTTACTTGACATTTATCGTTATATTTTTGATAATTCACACAATCTCTACTAATATTGTAAACACGAAAGTTAATCATTATGGATAAATGTTTGTAATGCTGTTACACAAAAAATATTTGATGGATTTTAATGAAACTAAACAATAATATAGCTTATACATCATAATAATACATAGACTATAATTTATAAAGATAATTTGTAAATTGTCTTAAATAAAAATGAGTTTACCTATAAGTTTGAAGTAAGTAGGAAAAATCTACCATCTGTGCAGACAAAGTCGCGGGAACTAGCTAGAATCTTTATAAATGATAGCATGTATGTTATTCTAATTTATAAGCTATATTATTGTGAAGTTATTAAAATCCAATCAGAAGTTTTTACGTGAAAGATTAATAAAAACCCATACTTACAAATTTTCGCATGTATAACATGAGTAGGGATTAATTTTATATAATACAAATTGATTATTACACTATTTAATTAAATTAAATTTAATAATATGATAGATAGTAGATAGACAGTGGTATGGTACAACTAAATATGGCGGTTTTTAAATATAATTATGTAATTCGAGCAAATTAGGCCTCATGACATAAATAATTCATGAATTGTCAACATAAATAATTGAATAAATATTTTTTTCAGAAATCTACAAACGAAACAAAATAAAATTAAACTAAAACTTTTATGTTATATAATACATAACACAACATAAATTTAACTTAAAACTTAGTATACCGTCGGCAGCGGAGTAGCGTTTAAGTTGCCGGCAATGATTTGGTTGCCGGTGGTTAAGACTGCATAGAGAGAATGCTTCAGACTATATTACGAGTATGTGGAATGACATCATAATATTATTATTATTGAAATAACTTTATGTAAACTTGTTTTGTTGTTTATAAATTGTTTATTATTAATTATAATTAATTATGACAATTTTATGTACATATCTGCTATGGTATTTACTGTGAGTAAAAGTAATCGATTTTTGTATTTCTCAGAATAATTTCATTCTGAGAAATACAAAAATCGATTACTTTGGAATCCCTAATTTTCCTATTGAGATTATTCACCGTTTATTACTTTTTACTTTATTTGGTATAATAATCTAGCAATATTCCCTTAAAGCGATACTCCAAAATGCGAACAAAAAAATACAGCATAAGGCTATATCTCAGACAATATTCATAACACCCAAGGAGATATAAAAACCAAAGCCTTGCTCGCCCCGAGCGAACTCTGTATTGTAGTGACAAGCGATGTAAATGGATTCCCACTATCATGGCCTCATGGCCGGAATCGCAAAGCCTTTCAAAGGTAGCATCAACATATACTCGAAATAAGCCTTGACTTTATGTGTCCATTGTGTCGAATTCACAGATATATCGATACTTACACTGAAACGAATAGACCTGAAACTTCAGGAGGAGTGTCACAATATGTAAGTATTTTACTTGACTTAGTTGAGAAATTTAATTAATATAAAATTTATGGTTTGCTTTTATATTACAAACATTTGATACTTTAATATTTATGAGAAAGTAGTTTATGACATTTTTAATGTGGAGACTCGAACTCTTTTTATATCTGTCTCTTATAAAACAACCGAGATAGGTGCAATCTCAACACTCACCTGTGGGCCATTTTCAACGCCCTAAAAACTGCTGTGGTGTTTTATCTAAATTTTCGAGTGGCAATACCCGACATAAATATTATGAACTAAGCTCGAACTTGGCTTAGCATTTACGAATATTCTGTGTTTCATACAGCGTCGAGTGATCGACTTCTACACAACGGGTCACGACAGATATTTTGCATGGCTAACAAAATTAGATCTAGATGTCTATGCATATGAGATTTATATATCTGTGACTGCACCCATAACACATTAAAAATTCTAATGCGGGAAATGTGTTTTTAAAAAAATACTTATGTGAAACTTCGTAGCCAATTGTAAAAATCCCTGTATTAATTATTTTTGACAACATCTTATTTATTACTAGCTTTCCGTTCGCAAATTCATTCGCGTTTATTGTATTTATCAAATGAAATTATATATTTTCCCGCAGAAAAAAGTAACATAATTATGTTCTTTCCCGGTGGGAAATATATATTTTCTTATGGTAAAATTTGGCGTGAACATACAATACCGAACGATCTATATTTATAGTTTATAATAAAATCCTGTTGGTACTTATTTTTGTTGCCACGAAACTCTAGTATCAATTACGACGAACACATTCTGATTTTGTGAACAAACTAACCAAACTTATAAATAGACCGCTTCAAAGAAATATCGCATAAAGCTCGCGTATATCCTTTGTGACATTGAAAAAACACAATTACACATAATTCCTGCACAATAAATTATATTTCACGCCATGGAATTTCAGGCGCTATGACGAGTGTATCAAGTTCGTTTTTATCGACACAATAAAAACTGTGCTATTGGATTTTCGCGCCTTGTCGAATGAAAAATATTGTTCTTTCCAGTGTTCTGTTTCCGATTGCCGGCTGGATCGCGTGCCTTTTGAAGGATCGCTAAATTAGGTCGCTCTGACAGACGACATTGTTTCAAAGTACGCGGTTAATAAATATTTCATGACGCTTTTAGTGCTCGTTTTGATATTAGATCGCTCGAGTGGCGTGTGCGTCACGTCTGATTCTTCGATAAGAAGCTATAACAAAGTTCCGAAGAATTTCCCAAGACGAAATTTGTTCAGAAGGTGATAATGCTGTTAGAAACACAATCGATAAAGACTTTGAGCTCGCTATCTTTATATCATAATAATATGATTATATATGAACTTTCTCTTTAGAAAATAACTCTCTAGACACAAAATTATACAGACTTTACAATAAAGTCTCATGGAATTTATTGTAAGTTTGAATGCAAGAGATTTTAGGTGATGAGGGTTAAGTCGCTGTTATCAGGATCACGTTCAGACGAATTATTTGGTTGTTTTAAGGAAACGCACTTCTTGTAATAAAATTTGTAAACAATTTTAAAAGTGACAAAAGTAAATCTTTGACAAATTCGAAAAAAAAGGTTAAACAACAAACAAGGTTAAGTAAATTACGATTTTGGGCCGTCGACAGGCGTTTTTTTAAAAACTACAAGTTATTAATTTTAGTTTTTATTAATTAATTACAATATAAACTATAACTAGGCTTATTACTAGTGATCAACGATTGATCTGTCTGTTCGCCACCGCGATTGGAGCTCAAAGACACCTGTGCTGGTCCTCATTGTGACATTTACATGGAGTGTTGCGACATCGGGACTTCTTGGGGGGTCTCTGACTAATTGTGTTTGATTATATAACATATATATGGGTACACTGAGAGAAAATTATTGTCATTGTATCAAAAAAACTTTAACCCCACACAACCGTTTAAAGCAAATTGATATAGATACAAAGTTTTTATTGTCAGATGTTTATTGTGATTATAACAACATTTATTAGCAATGTTAAACGTTGTTACAAATACAATTTTTATTAACTTTGTGGAGAAGAGCAAAATTTTATTTTGTTGTTTTAACAATTTTACTTTGCTAAGGTGACTTTCTGTTTTGTCAATATGGCAAAACAGTCAACTACTCCAGTATACCAACCTTGCTACCCTAACAAAGGAAGCACACGCTTCTGAAACTGATTTGTAAGACGTTGGCTTTAATTTTAAATAATAATCTACTGATGATTAATAATGCATGCCCCAATTAAGAGGCAAATCGTAGTAGACCTTAAAACATTTTCTGTTCCATACAAGTGTAACGTATCCAAAATGTACAGAACAGCAAATATTTAAGGTCAACCGATTTGCTTCATATTTGGGGTATGCACTACTAATTATCAGTAGATTATTATTTTGAATTAAAGCCAACGTCTTACAAATTACCTGTATAAGAGGTTCAGAAGAGTGCACTACCTTTGTCAGAGTAGCAAAAAGGTATACTGGAGTATACTGGAGAAGCTGACACCAACGCAAAAATATAAAAAGGATTCAAAATGTGACCTACTTAGGAGACATTCTATTATTAGTGGCAGTGAATTTTCATTGGGTCAGAGTTCAGAAAATTTAAAGAAAACATAATCATAGTTAATTATTTTTATTGCCATTAAAAACCACCCACTAACCAATAATATTTATTAACAATATTTATTAACATAATACATATTGGTTTGTGTTTTAGACTTTGCTTTTTAAGCAGAGAAAAAAAAAAGAAAAATGCAGACATTTTTTCTTTATGTAAATTTTAGCCTGTAAGCAAATTAATTGTTAGGTTTCAAGTTTGCACATCACAACTATTCTTAATAATTTACAATAAAAATTATAATAAAACATATAGTATAGCTATTAAAATGGTTTTCTCCTTTTAAGTTTAGTAATGGCTTATTACGAATTATGCACGACAGTCTCTTATGTATTACCTATCCTTAAAACTAACAGAGACAAATGCCTTCAAATCACAACTTCTAAAGTCTATGCATATATTAACATACACACATATTCTTTAACATATTTTTCACATGGCACATCGTAACTTAATTTTATCCACATACTTTTGTGGTTAAGAGCGCTAGTTCGTCGCCATTTGCTTGAAGGAGGAAGTCAAGCGTCATGTTTTCTTCTGAAATTAACAAAATCAATGATAAAACCTACTACGCAGAACAGCAAAGTATGACTATGGCATGAATATTATACTCATGATATTATTGTGTCATACCACTTTATAAAACTTTAGTGGAAACAGGTTGCTACCAAGTTATTATTACCTACTGCACTAAAACTTATAATAATAATGATAGTGTAGTGTAAAAGTTGTAACTGCATAATATTGGTTAGTCTAGGCGTTAAGCGCTTCCAGCATTTTTGCTGTGAGGGAGGCTGGCCTAACTATTAGAAAAAAGACAAGGCCCCCCTTTATGTATAGAGCAGCCTTGTAGATGGTGGAAAAGTGTTTGTCTGGGGTGGTCAAATTTTTACCAGCAAAAACTAAGTTTTACACATAGGTATCATACTGTTAATGACATTGATTCTGCTCATGAGACATACAATGGGAAAAATACTTATAGACAATTTGCATATAATTTACACTTCGAATGACTTACTACTAAACTAAAAATGCTAACTGCTAACTTAAAATGTATAATCAAGTGCAGGTACTAGATCTGCACTTGATTATACATTTTGACTGATTTTGAAAAGTAGTTGCAGAAGGTTACAAATCTACCTTTTAACGTAAGTTTCTTTGCTCAGGTTGGAAAGTTTGCTCAGAGCACATATTTCGCAAATAATTTAGGGTTAGGACCGCTGAGGTAAGCAAACCTTATGGGTAACAGGATAACAAGGGTGGTACTTACCCAACATTTTATTTGTCAGATGACTAAGTCCGGCATTTATTAAAAATACCCTTAGGGCCTCGTCGTCCATATTGAATATCTCGCAATTGTCACTCATTAAAAATAGTTCTCAAAGTGGTTAAAAACCTATGTGATTTTTGATTCGTAGCACGTAACCGGTACCGGTATACTGATTTGGTCCACCAAAGGAATTATAGCAATTTATTGTAATCCTGTCAGGTGTTTTAACCGCTAAAACGAAATGATATATTCACACGCGCTCAACGATCACAGGCAAATGAAACAAAATCATAATAAAACTTCGATCAACTGACAAAGTTCGTTAAATCATTAGCTCCCCCCGCCGCCAATTCATGCCACTTACTTTGTCAATACGCCAAAGTTAATAATTAAAAATGTATCTCAGCACAAAAGGCACTTTGCTATTATTTTCTTTTGTGGATCAAACAATTTTAAATTTTGATAGATCGACAAAATATGGAAATCGTTGACAACGAAAGTTGCGACAGTGTTAATAATACTATAACTTAAATAAAATGACAAATAACGTATTGTCCACAGATTCATAAAAGTTTGACATAAAAACTTTGTGGCCATAGATAAATTAATTTATATTCTTTACCTATGTATTTTGATGCAAATACAAAAAAATATTGACAACGTTTTTATTGTGGCTTTGTTAGCTATATTTTTCCTCAGTGTAGGGTGCCAATGCACTCGTAACACCTCCCCGCCTAGATGAGCAACTATTTGCCAATGTCTAATGCAAATGTTGCGGCTCTGCGCTCTTGCGTAGACATCTCGATATTCTCTTTGAACTGATTTGGTATCATATCGCGCGGATTTCTTCTTATAGTATAGTATGCATCCAATGGTTATCAGTACAGCTGCACTTATTATAATTCCGTACATCGGTATTGTTGTGTGGTAGATAATTCGCATAACTGATGATTCATAAGGTATATGGGGCTCCATAAGTACTTGATGTTGGATATTGTGCAATTTGCTTAAGTCGATTGTCGTAAGTTTGAAACTGGGCAATCGTTTCAAAGAGTTTGATGATTCAATTTTCGATAATTGCATAATTTCAATAACTTTTCCTCGTACTTTGCCATCGATGTTGATGATTGAGAATGCAGGTGCTTTGATATTGCGTTCTCGTGGAATCGTTGCTAAGTAACTGCCTTGCAAAATCTGATGTCGATCTTCTTCTTTGCAGAATAAATGTACTTTCGTTGCCTTTGGGAATGTAATGATATAATGCTGCCTGTCAAGTTCTAGTAGTGCTTCCTTATGTAGAATTATAGATGTTGTGTGACATGATTCATGTAGTTCTTGATGAGAAATTAACTGCGATATGCAGTCACGTTGATTGCGGGTCTGATGGTTAACTTCTTGCTTGCATATATAATAGGTGTCGATCTTCGGGCATTCAGCCTCCATATACACATATTCCTGGGAGTTGATTGCAATAAAAGGATATGGTGGTTATAATTATTTCGGAATTATTATTGGGCACAGGACATAACATATAAAGGTTATAGGTCGTTGAGGACATGATAGGAAATTTAAGTACTATAACTATCTTCTTATCTATATAATATGAATGTAAGCTTATTAAATCATAGTAATATTTGTATCGATATTTAAAATTGAAATAGGGCTATATAGTGCCTTTAATTTTATAATAATTTTATATAATTGATCAATAGACAAAACTGAATTGTGCATAGAATTTGTGCGACTAAAAGCTAATATATTTTCTAATCTAAATATTTCCAAGGAGAGATCCTGGATATTTTCGCTTAATATACTAAATAGTTGCGATAACTGCGCATATTGGGCTATGTACCCTTTATCTGAGGAAGTAACATTAATTAGATAAGTTACTGCCTTTCCTAATTTATTTTGATTCTTAGTTAAATTACTTAATATTTGAGTTTGTTGGAAAGTCATGTCTTTGAATAAACTAATGTGCTTATTAAAATGAATAGATAATTCTTTTTCATTTTTCTGTAGAATTGTCAAAGCATTTTCTAATTTCAATGCATCGTCATTATCTAGGTTACCGGTTATACTTTTTATAAAGGTGCCTAAGGGATTTATCAGACCACGTTTAGCTCTTCTAGGTTCGAATGATTGTAATCTAATAGTAATTTTCTGTAATTTGTCAAAAAGATGTGTAATTTGGTTTTTATAAAGAAGGAAGTGTTGGTTAGGATTTTAGAAGCTACGTCAGTCAGTTCTAGTTTTACAGTATCGATTTGTTGTTCTATCTTACCAAGATCGATATCCTCGAGAAAAATGTGATTGTGGGAAATGATTCTAGTTTTTCCTAATTCAAAGGGCAATAGGCCGGGTCCTTGCGATAAGTCGTCAAGTCGTATGTTGGTCATTTGTAAGTCTGCTTGGGCCAGGGTCATTGTTGTTGCGAGGGTGAGTAACAGTGTCATATGCAAGGTAATCTGCATAGCGCGAAGTTGACTCATCGATTCTTGATGTTGTCGCTGCGATGAAGACGATTCTTCTATTATTATTCTTCTATTGCGGCGCCTACGACGGTCTCGTAGATTCGTTTGTTTGAAGATAGTCGACACGTCGGCGAAACGACTATCAGGACGGACTCGAAGTAGGAATACGCGACCTGACTCGACTATCCTACCGACTGCGCCAATTACGATTTTGGGCCGTCGACAGGCGTTTTTTTAAAAACTACAAGTTATTAATTTTAGTTTTTATTAATTAATTACAATATAAACTATAACTAGGCTTATTACTAGTGATCAACGATTGATCTGTCTGTTCGCCACCGCGATTGGAGCTCAAAGACACCTGTGCTGGTCCTCATTGTGACATTTACATGGAGTGTTGCGACATCGGGACTTCTTGGGGGTCTCTGACTAATTGTGTTTGATTATATAACATATATATGGGGTAGGGTGCCAATGCACTCGTAACAAGTAGTTAAACAACAAACAAGGTTAAATACAACATCTATCAGTAACACAGATAAATATACCATTTTTAATATACCTATAGAAAACTAGAAACAATACTTTTGTCTTCTAATTCTTTATTTTATGGCTATATACTTCATGGTTAAGTCGCTGAAACTTTGCTTAATAAAGATTAATATTAAATGCAAAAAAAATATGCCAAATGTTTAGTTAATTAAAATACTCGTGAATTACATTTTATATATCCAACTATAAAGCTAGCTTTACACTTTAATTACATGCTATACCAAATAAAATAGACTCCCAACAGCCTGAACACAAACTCAGGACCTAAACAATAATTTTAAAAAATAGACTAGAAAAAGAAGAAATTTTTTATCAAAATTATGACAAGGCCTATCTACACCAGTAGGCCTTTGTCGTCTTCAAATTAAATTGATAATTTTTCGAGTAAATCGTTCTACATATAACGACATACAATCTACATGCACAGGCAAATCTGTACAAATATATTTCTTTAGTAGTAGCTGGCTCTAGAATACCGTACGTGAGCGCAAGAATTCTCACTATCATATGAAAATCACATTTTTGTTTGACTGTTGCAGGTGTGTGTACGTACAAACAAACATATATAAATTACAGACATTTCTTGCCGAAAACGGTACTACGCTGGTAGTGGCTATTTCTTATTCCTTGCGACTAGCGCTAATCTTCCGTTAATACGGAGTTCAATTTAAATCCTTAGATAGTACCCCAAGCTCACCTACACTTGACAGGTAATTTGTAACCAGGATTTTTTCTACACAGAATCAAATTATGGGTCACGCCAGAAGCATTTTCAAAGATGTTAAGCAAACACAGCTGTTCGTGTTTACGCTTCTATCTAAAAATTTTAGATAGAAGCGTACTACTGCAGCTTTGAAAATGCTGTAAAGCGAAACCGGTCAGGTCGACAAAAATTAAAAAAAGTAGTGGAACAGTACAAGAGTTTTATTCAACATGTATAATAAGTTCCACCAAGAGCAACAATCAACTCAATACAGAATATGTTTGGCGCTTGTTGCCCGCACGCGCTCCCTAGTAGCTAATAGGGTGTTGCAACGTGCTGGCTGGACTGACGCGACAATAAGAGACTGACCTATACGCGACCCGCGCCTTTACATTTTATTTCTATTTATTTTGAGTACTTAGACTGTGCCAGTGAGAATATTAAAGAGAAGTTGAGAACTGAGAATGAATAATACCTATGGTTAACCTAGGGTTCTACGTAGGTATAACAATTTATTTATTTGACATTTAACAAACATCGATAACAGGGCCCAGCACGTAGTTTATATAAACAATTTTTCCGTAACAACCTGACTGAGATTAGTTAACTAAGATCAGCAGACCATAGGCTTATACCATCAAAGTACATACATGATCAGATTTGTGCGTACGATAGATCGGACCGAATTTTGAGGTCAGTTGACAGGCTAAACCGGAGAATATGTGATGAATATATGAATATCTCAAGAGCACAGTGGGTCAATGTACAAAGGCTTGCACACCTTTTTTTTTTGAGCTAGACCGGAGAATACGTGATATCTCAAGAGCTTCACAGAGGGTACAAAGGCTTGCACACCTAGGCTTCCAGCCAGCCGTCACTACTTGATAAAATAAAAAATATTAAAATATTAAACGTGGAACTTTTATGATTGAAACATGATGCTGAAACATGATCAATTTTACTAATATTAAAAACTCGAAAATTTGTTTGGATGTATGTTTGTTACTCTTCCACGTAAACACAACTAAATAAATGTTAATAAAATGTACAATAATATAGCTTATATATCAGAATAAATATATCGTAGGAATCGTCCAAAATATGACGATAAGTATCCTGCGCAGTGTCGTGCGCAGACGGCGGGCATCAGTTTGTTACCGATAATCGAATCATATTCAAAAATAAAAATCGAACGTGTATATTGTAAAGGTAAATATCAAAATGTACAAATTCCCACACAAGTCATTGCCTCAAATAATTATATACCGCACATACGACTCAATAATTACAATTGGTAGAAATTAAACACTCCAAGCGCCTAATTAAGTGTAAGTCAGTGATGGGGGATGGTTTTGTGCTAGAGTCACGTTCGCTTTGACGCTAGGGCAATTATAATGACATTAGAAAGGGAAGCCTGATGAATGAGAAACGGTAATTAAATTTTGTCTTTGTTTCGGCAATTAATATGTTTATATTTTCTGCTCCGGTATAAAATGTAACTACCGTTTTAATGGGCGCTTTCTTACTAAAAGGTTTTTTCGATCGTTACATTATAATTGATTTAACTAGATAGCAAATAAATTATTTATTTTGCGAATCAAATTAACCATATAATGTATTATAAATATTGTAATTAGTTTATTTAACTTAAAATAAAATCGTTCCTATTTTTCGCACAAAGTATCCCAACTATATAATATTATAAATGCGAAAGTGTGTTGTTTGTTTGTTTGTTTATTTGTTTGTTTGTTTGTTTGTTTGCTACCTCTTCACGCTTAAACTACTGCACCGATCATCACGAAAATTTGCATACACATAGTCTGTGGTACGGGGAAGGATATCACATTTTATCCCGGAAGAAAGTAGCTACTGTTCCCGTGGGATCGAAATTAACGCGGACGGAGCAACGACGGGCGGAGCCACGGGCAAGAAATTTCAAAAATTCTTTCACCTTTGGAAAGCTACATTATCCCCGAGTAACATAGGCTACTTTTTATCCCGGAAAAATCGACAGATCCCACGGGATGCGCAATAAAGGCTTCGCTCAAAAACTACTGCACAGATTTTCATGCGGTTTTCATCAATAGATAGAGTGATTCTTGAGCAAGGTATTGCGGTATTTTTTATCTTGGCAAAACGGATAGACCCACGGGAAGCGCGATAAAACTTCGCGCCGTAAATCGACTTCCGCGCATATGTAGCCGTGGGCAAAAGCTATGACCCTTAACCCTCTATAGACCCAATCCCGAAATCCACGCAGGCGAAGCCGCGGGCAGAAAGCTAGTTTCATATAAAAATATTATTCAATTTAAAGGTATATAAATTCTAGCACTTTTGAAGGTTGAAGGCTCTACACTGGAAATTGGTGATAAGTCTGTTTATCTAGATAATTTATTTTGGCCATTCTCTTATCGATTAATTTGGATGATCGTTTTAATTGGAATATTAAATTGGACTTTCTATTTTTCTTTAGAAATATAATATACATGTATCTAGTTTAATTTCAAATTTACTTTGCATGCTTTCAAATCGCATTAACTGCAAGACGATCCTATTTACAGTTAGATAAGATATATTGTTACCTATCTCCCGACATTACTGTAATCAAAAAAAATCTTATCAGTATTATGATAAATATATCTCTTTATAGTCCAACATCCAGAAAAAAAGTTTATTGATACTTGCAACTTGGCTGGGCAACGGTTTAGAAGTAACGCAATATATTCTCGGTCCATCTACCGCAGTGCCTCAAGACGCAAGTCTTTGATTCCTGCATGTTACCTGCGATGACGCATGGAACCGAAACCTTGAATGGATCTAATAAGAGGGCTTAAAGTCAGTTAAAGAGCAATAGAGATAGTTATGCTCTGTTTCTCCACATGATCGAATCCATTGAAATCCATTGCTGAACCAGGGTCACTCTAATAACTCGTAGACTTACCATCTATAACTAGCAGTGGTAGGACTTTGCATACAGAACAACTACTGTTACTGCTGAAAGGTCCTTGAATTGAAGGCGTATTCTAGGAATGGCGGCAAGAAGGAAACCCTACTACATAGGCCAAAACGTTATTGATTTATTTAAATAAAATAAATTCTCCTTGTAATAATTTTTATTTGTAAGAACAACCAACGTAAACCCAGTGCCTGAACACCAAAATGTGGGTCAAAGATATCTCACGATCGGCACAAAGCGTCCGTGCAATAAATCACAGGAGAAAGGAATTAACAGAATCCGTATTCAACTGAAGATTACATTCAAATGGCGAGGGATCTGTCCACGCCGCACTTGACTTCGGTTCCTCAGATGACCCGCGTCTGAATCACACAAGCGAACGACCATACACGGAGACCTCTCCACGGTCATTATATCAGTCACGTCCTCTACACTTCTCTATAGGCGCTGGGAAGGCGTCGGTTCAAGATATAACAGCCAAAGCAAAGGATCTGATGGATTTTCCCTTTTCCACCCAATAATATCAACAAAAGAAACCCTTAAACTGGGCTCGAAAAATACGGCCTGTGGGAATATGGCGCACATTTGGCTACAAATATTGGGCATTGTAGGAACTATGTTAGGGCATTATTGAACTAAGTAACAATTAATGGGTCAAATGGGATTTATTTTGATGTAACTGAAGTACAATTATTAATTCTACTCATACAATAAATAATTAATAAACGCATACCCGAAAAAAATGTTTGTATAATTTTCATATACCTATTTCATAATGTTTATTTTATATCAATTATTTATATATAATAACATTTAAGTCATCTCACTCAAGTTTTGATTACAAGCGTAAGCGCGTAAATTAACGTATGTATCAAAAAATATGTATATAAATAAAATATGATTTTTAATTTTGTGTACTGTGTATGTTCAGTATACAGAATTAATAACTATCTTCGTAATTTTCTGTAATAAAGCATACCAGATGTTATCAATTTTAAATCTAGAGACAAGCCTTAATACTTTTACTTTCAACTGTATGCTGCTTACAATCGTTTGTTTTTTCAATTTAAGGCCGCACTTTATCTTACACATGTTAGTCAATCCTACTCGTATATTAATAAGACCATTGTGCAGTTGATCATAATTACTTCCGTAAAAGTTACTACTCCATAAACCAGTTTGAATTCTTCAACATCCGTGTTACAGCGCGAAATGATGTTATCGCGCCGCTGGTGACAAGTGTCGAGTGACTTCGGGCGGAGGTTTTATTTTATTACCGCGGTGTTTACTGTTGTTGAATGTTGGGATGCAATACTAAGTATCGAAATATTAACTCGCTCAGGAGAGATACGAATGTTGAGATGGATGGATGGATGGAAACGAATGATTAAGATGGTGAATAATAATCTCCACTAAATATAAACGCGAAATTTTTCGAAGTCGCGGACACTAGCTAGGTACATATAACATTAATCAAAACTATTCTGGCTAAACTCAAATTATTGTTAATTACGTACATGTCTTCTGTGCAGATGTTTACCTAGTCATTGTTTAGACTTCGACCGAACTAATTATTCACGACAAAAATGTAAAATGTAGCACTGTGCTATCCAAGAGATTCTTCGAAAATTTTAATACCATTTCGGGAACTGCCAGTAGTAATTAAATCGCATTATCTGGAATAATCTTGGAGGTAATATTAATTAATGGGTTCTCACTTCGGACCAAGTTTAATAGAAACAGATAACGAATCCGTACAGCTTTGTTAATGTTTTTCTTTTGCCGAGAAGATTAATTAATTTGCTTAATGAAATTTTGAAATTACAATAATGAATTGCGAATTGCATTATAGTCATTTATGTTACAAGTAATGGTATAAAGTATAAGTAAAAAAAAAATTAATAAAAAATATACTAACAATCAAAGAAAACTTGGAAAATTAAGACTTCCTCTTTTTATATAGTCACCACATAGAAACATCCATACTATTCCTATTTAGATGAATCTTTTATGTAAAAACCACAAAATGTATTTTCATGAAACTACAATTGATAGCATCTTTTATAATAAATTAACCTTTGAAGTTCATCTAATAAAGGAATTTGAGGTTAATCTAATAAATAAATATTTATTTAAGTTTATATATATATATCTCTGATTACCATTAAGATTGAACGAATAGTACATGAAAGTTCAAAATAGGCATTTTTAAGCTCGCCCCCTATAATTCGATAAGGACAGTAGTAATCGAACAGAAAATACGTACGAATAGATGTCAAAATCAGAGTTTTATAGTACCCTGTTTAATCAATCAACACTCAAACAAATTAAATACTTTCTTCAATAAAATATGAAGAAAAGCTTTACCTGTGTCATTATGTTTTGTTTTTTTTTTTTAATAGTAGGGTGAAATTTATTTCCTAGATGTTGAAATACGTCACAAATTCTGCCTGTGTCTATAGATTATCAGGTTTTGTACGAACATTTATATTAAATTTACTAAATCTTTACTTAAATTATTTAATCCGAAAGTAACTCACTCTGTCTGTCTCACTTACACGCCAAAACCTATGAAAATATATAATTGGAAACTAGAGTATCCGAAAAGACATAAAATACTTTTTAATGCGAAGAAAGTAATCAATAAATTTTATATTGATTTTAAAGTCTCTTGATCATATTAGACAAATAAAAACGGCATAAATTTTAACTTAAAAGGGGTAAAAATAGAGGATGAAAGTTTTAGTTTGTTTTCACAAGTTGATATAGGCATAGTTTGAAATCTGGAGAAAGAGATAGGGATACTTTTACTATGTATAAAAATATTTATTATGTGGAAAAATGTAGTAAAAATAAGAAGCCACGCTCGGAAGCAATTTTTTATAAGAATGTTTAGCGGCGGGGAAGAATATAAGATAATTTTTACTGCGGGAAAATATAAATTTCCTTTTGGAAATTACAATGTAATATTTTTAGGAAAAATTACATGGCGATAGTGCGATTTTTCAAGGAGAAAATACGGGACTACGCTTATATGGAAAATATGATGAGCGCTTTCTTTTAAGTTTTGTAAACTATATAGATATTGTTCTAAAGTGAATTTGATACCAGATTTTTTTTTCCACTTCCGCTTCTGTCATGATTATATTTTGAACAAAATATTTGGAATCTTTTGGTTCTAATTATAAGATAACGAACTTGTTAATTATACTAATGTAATAATAAAGTTAAGTTTCGAAGTTTGGATGATTGTGATCGTGGTAATCTCTTAATACTGATTCGATTTTGATGAAATTTGTCACGAGAAAATAACAATTAGCTATCAAAAAAGCTAGTATATAAATATTTACAGAAACTATAAGTAAATATTTACAGAAATAATTTTAGATTAATGACGTAAAATAAACGACATAAATTCCATTATATGATCACTACAACCGACAGCCAACCAACACCGTCTTCGATCATCAGAACAACATACAGAAACAAACAAATATCATTAGTTCAAGATTCAAAGGGTTGGTTCGCTCCAACGAGTTAATATTGTTGTCTCATCCCAGTTAATTACTAGAAGGGACTTCCCACCGCAGACCTCGAGATTGCTCTGCTTTATGCCTCCTTACCTTGAGTGGGGCGAACTTTAAATTTAGCCTTGCGTAATCGTATAAACAGAAGACCCTTAGGGATTATGGGGGACAAGTGCCTCCCGGGCTTTGGGTATTTAGTGGACTGTGCCCTGATAAAGTACGACGGTTAGGTCAAAGGGCAACAATTAAAAGTGATTGGGAATGTTCGTTATAGGATATTGTTTAGACATAATTTTGTGAGAGTGAATTTAAGACTTGAAATTCTCTGACAGTTTGGTTATATTATAGTTTCTGTTCTAATGCTTCGATTTAAACTGGCGTGACAGATGTGTTAATGAGCACTGTGTTGTTGTGAATATCGTTCGAGATGATATAATGATTGTCGGTTACTGACGATCATTATAACACCTTTACTAAGAGATGAATGTCTCGAAACATACCTTTACATCTATTCGCAATAATAATAGTTTGCCCATGTAAATAATTCGTTTCAGCTAGCTAATATTAATCTACCCTAAACGAAAGGCAAAAATAACAGATTATTTACGCGAAGGTCACTGAATGATTAACGAGTACATAGATAAATAACACAGTCAATAATTACATGCAACAAAAACTCGAGCACTTAAAAGCTTAGTGACCATTTCATGGGGCTCGTGCTGTCACATTGATACTTTTTTTAGTGTTGACAGTACAAGCATGTTGCTATGCATGCAAATTATCAGTGATGATTTGTTTATCCATAGTTTTTGTATTAAGTTTAAAAATAACTAGCAATTTATATAATGTTCTATGTTTGAATTTTTTTATTCACTTTATATGTAGCGAAGCACGTACCGAGTCGCTAGTATATATTTATATATGTATTTATTAGCTGTTATCCTGTATAACTATACTTTATTTTATTTTAGTAGGTGCTCAAAGTGACCGCCGCCTTTTTCAATACAATATTAAACACGTTTAGGTAACAATCTTATGATTGCATTTTGTATCTTCATGTGGTGAATTTGCCCACAAGAAATAGTCCAGTCGTTAAATCGGGCGACCTTGCGGGCCATTTGGTAGGACCGTTCGTACCGATCCATTTTTGTGGAAAGTTCTCATTTAAAAAGTCTTTAGCTATGCGACTATTGTGAGCCGGTGCTCCGTCTTGTTGAAAATACAGTTTTTCTCTTACATCTGCCGACATTTCTCCTAGGGCCTCAACAAGATCTTCTAAGATTGCAAGGTACTTGAATCTATCCAAATGTCCATCATACATTTTGAACATGAGTACCTTATTATGAAGTAGGCCGACCCAGCAGTTGAATGAGAATCTAACTTGACGGCGTCCTTCGTGCATTCTTAAAGGATTTTCTCGACTCCAATAGTGATAGTTTTTACGATTGTACATTCCGATGTTGGAAAATTGCGTTTCATCAGAAAATATTACGTACTTTAAAAAATGTCTGTCTAAGTCCATTTTTTCTTTTATCCAATTGCAAAATTCAATTCGTCTAATATCATCACCTGCATGTAAGGCCTGCACCCAATGTCCATTTTTGTAGCACATGTATTTGTATTTCTTAAGGGTTCTATGAATAGTCGGACGTGAAATTTCAGGAATATCACGATTTGCATCACGGATTAAGGCAGCTGGTGTTGCTTCAAAATAGGTTAAAATGTTGATTTCCATGTTTTCATCACATGTCCTTTGTTTTATTCTTTTTGGCTTTTTAAAACTTCCGTGGGTCTTTAAATTATGAACAATTTTAATGAATATCTTGCGAGTAGGTATAATACGTGTCGGATATTTAATATGGTACCAATGTAGTGCACGGGAACAATTTCTGTCATTTTTAAAGTAAGCTTCCAATAATTCCAACTGCTCAGTGTTTGTAAAACGCATTTTGTCAACCAAACAGCGATACACAGAAAAATACCTAAGCAAAATTTCAAGTTCCCGCCAAAGCATTGACACGCCAATGTTTTTCTTTTTTTATTGCTATTCGGCCACTTGCACCAAGACGTTCCATTTTCAAATGACGTTTATCACATCTATGTATCTACATACTTATTTTAAGGGGGGTTTTCAATTGTTTGTTAGTGTTTGATTAATAGAAGTAGAAGCAATTGCAATAGATAATATTTTCTCAGATAATAAAACTTTTGGAATGGTTTAATTTAATGCAATGCCAATGTCATTAATATGTAAAGCGGTGTATCAAGTTGCAACACCAGCGAAGAGGTACAAACAACCATAGAGACAATTTTAAATACCTGAACTTGTTGAATATTGTAAACGTGGTCACTTTGACCACCTACTAAAATAAATCAAAGTATGTGAAAACAATGCATTTTATTCATTTTAGACATCATGTTTCATAGAGACATTTACTGCTTAAGACCTACACAATCGATATCTAATAGAAATAGTGTAGGTTTCTTTTTCAAAACAATCGGGTTCGATTCCCAAACGGAGTACAGATGATTTTTAAAATGTATGAATGCAGTTTTTCTTGTTATTAAAATCGATGACATGGTTCCTCAGAACAGATCTTCGTATGTCTTATAGTTTCAGACTTTCCCATACTGACCGCTTTGAATGAGACACCCTGTATACGATTATGACAACACATATAGATTAGCAGAATAATCTTATTAGCCAACATGGTGTCGCTCCTACACTTAATAATAGCCTAAGTTGGCATCAGATTCTGTAGTAGGTATGCTGTAAGTCTCATAAGAACATCATGCACATTGTAACCACATATCATCAGGGGGGCAATCTGCTTGTTTGTAAACATATCACTTATAATTGATAAATAAAAAAATAAAATGGAATTGTAACGTGCCAGTTAGTTGCCAAAAAGGTCTATGCCAGTGATTCCTAAGTGGTCTATATCGACCCCTAGGGGTTTATGAAAACCTGAAAGGGGTCTACTTCAACGGCAAAAAAATTTGGGGGTCCATGAAATGAAAATGGGGGTCCACGATAATGGATCTCAACACACACTGAACTATCAGTGTATGTTGAGATCTATTATCATGGTATGTACTAACCTATTTACTTACATTATACTATCTTCTAATAAAAATACTAATACATTATTTATTAAAGTGCCTATGAAGTAAAAAAAATATTATATACGTTTATAAAATTTTGTAAATTGTTGGATATAGACATTCGATATTAGGTAAGTAGGGGGTCTACCCGAAAACCAAAAATTATGGCGAAGGGTCTACGACACAAAAAATATTTGGGAATCTCTGGTCTATGCGAAAACAATACAATGAAAAGAATGCAATGTTACACCAAATCATACATCAAAAAACAATGTGAAATTATACGCAATTGTGTGTGGGCCGTTTGCCGGGGAAATATGGACGATTGGCTTCACAGCATTACCGCCACCCAATATAAACGTGTTGCAGCTGTAATGGGACAATAATTTAATGCGCCATTTTGATTACGGGCGTGAAATTATTTTGTCCGTACACTATCGGACTTTTTGTATGTTTGCTGCAACATTAAATATTACACTACTCGTGAATTCATTGGATTGTTTATTTGAACGAAAACTGAGATGAAAATAGTAAAAGGCTTTGTATGAAGATACATTTGGGATGTATAAAAGTGGACAAATCATTTTTCGACGGCAGACAATTATAATTCTTCAGACCAAGCAACTAAGTAGTGAATTCGTTTTACCAACAATAGTGCTCAGTATGAACAAAACTTAGGCCTGTATTCTAAAATCAAATTTAAACTCAAATCGCTGCTTGAGTACAGGTAGAAAGGTAGATGTTCCTATTAAGCCTACATAGCGCCATCTCTTTCTGTCGTCGAGCAGAGATTTATCTTTGAATCTTATTCTGTAATACGAGCCTTAGGATCTTGTTTGTTTCTCGGATATTTTACGGATACTGTACTCCTTCATGTCTTTGTACTCTTTCATACTTTTCAAAACAACGGCTCCATTTTTTGTCCTATATGTAAATCACAACATTATATTATACGTGTTCCAGTTAATGTATATAAAAAGAAAACAGTATTTTATGCACAAATAAATAATTAACACGAAAAAATTACTAAGTTAACTTACTAAAAAATATGCGCTGTTTCAGTTGATGCACAAAGACCCTGAAACAACAAACACACATTGAAAAATTTATTCAACAATCAAACTAAACAGCAAACATAAAACGAAAGTCAAATAATATTCCTTTTGCATTAATTTAGCAACCAGAGAAACCAGAGAAACTCACATTATTAAAATGTTTAGTCGATACAGCAGACTAAATGAGCGCGATGAATGCCGTTCTGCGACTAATAACCACATTACTTGTGACGCAGCGATTGCGACATAGTGTAAATATAACAAGTAGCAAGTACATCTTAGTAAGCAATCTTAGTAATCATAGTAAGCTACATCTTCACATACGCATAGCAGGAATTAAGCGTGTCAACGAGTTCTCATAAGTATATACATACAACACTATCCCTGTTATCGTATTGACTGAACACTTTTTTTACATGTGATAGGTCAGATTTTTAAATTTATGTCACCAAGTTGTAATGACGATATGGTATATAACTTCACATCTTTTCCTCAGGAATTTAGAAACTGACTTTTACCTCTAAGTCTCCCAATACAACGATACTAAAAACATTAAATTTGCCTAATGGTGAATATAATGTTATTCGAGATATATACAGTGTTAAGTCGAGAGATAACCGCTACTGCACATACTCGTATTTCTTCCTCAAGGTTCTCATCACGGATTGATCCTGTGTTGTTAGCACGTAGCGTCTCTCTTCGATTTCCACCAAATCGGTGCACCACCATATGGACGGTCCAACGAAACTGCACTTAGGCAAGACTCTTGCGTCTTGCAGCTAGGACTTCACGCTATTTCACGGAGTAGTTAGGTATAACAGTTTGGTGTATAGGTACGCTTAGGAATTCTATGAGACGCAAAAAACTGTATCAAAGAATATGAAAAACTGGACCTATGCGCATTATGACCAATACCATAAAACATACCTAGCGAATAAAAAAATATCCATTAAAATCAAACAGAGTGCATGCATAGTTGTGTCCATCGGCACTTTGATAATGCGGCTTTGATGCCGCGGGTTTGTACTGACTTCTCAACGAAATTTGCCGCTTTTCGGAAGTACACGGTGATGATACACGCACCGGCGGCTTCTTTTGAAATCACATACAACAATCGTTGCCGCCGCACCGAAATCACAACATTTGACACTATTTGATTGCCGCCACAGTGCCTAGGTATACTCATGTAAAATTCTAATTTCGGGTCGTGCCGTCCCTCTCACGCTAATATATGAGCGAGCGAGACGGTACGACACGAAGTTCGATTTTCGAACTTTAAGAGTACAGATGTTCCAACGAATAAATAAGTTTCAGAGTGCTTAGATTTGAAACGAATACATTATACTGATCACGCAAGTAGTTTTATGATTAGATAATGGTAAGGATAGGTAGTACATGTCATAATAATTAATTCTAGTAACTATATATTATAATATTGATTATATGGGATTAAACTAATAACTTGGGTACTATTATTGTACATTTAGTCAAAATATTTCTTAATTAATTAATTTGATTGGTCTTTACTATGGCTATTATGTTACTCGTAATTCAAGCTCACAATGTTCCAATTCTAATACGTTTCTCTAGGATATAAAGTAAATTTTAATAAACAGCAATAGTCTAATAGGCAAGACTTGCAAGACTCTTGCTGCGAGACCAAGACCAAGACCAAGACCAGGTGTATTGGCGCAAGACCAAGACCAATACTTGCTAAGTCTCGTCTTGTTGTTGCATTTGAGCAACACTAAATCAAATCCTTGGCCTCATAATCAACAGATGTTAAACTCAACTACCAGATCACGGAGCTATACTCTGTCCATTATGTTATTTTCTTTTTGACAGATCGCGCGTATGAAATATTGTTTCTATTTTCAAATTATAGTACTACAGTAATAATATACTTTCTAGACGGGTAACGCCCACATAGTGAAGTGCTCTGTGCATAACAAACTACCACAGACAATAAGCAGTTCTTGAAATCAGATAAATCGATAAATTGTCTTCAAATCAAATATTTGTAAATTTATTTATTTCCTTCTCGACAGCTACCTTACATTATTTATAGGTATGTGAATTTTAATATTAAAACGCATATGTAGTTAATAACATCTACGTCAAGTTTAAATCAAGAATTATGATCAAGAATACTTAGAAAATCACATACATACCATTTTTTTAACAAACTAGCTAGGTAATTGGTAATTCGCCAAAAATATAAAATTTTGCCTAATTTACTTGGCATGTGTAAAACTTTATTTTTTCATATATTTCTGATCCATTTAAGAGAGAAAAAGGAAAACTTTCTTAAATTTATTTCATGTATTTGAAAAAACCAGATAAACGAATTTAATATTTATAATAAAAATAATATCGCTGCATTAAATCGATTAAAAGTTCTTCTTAAATAAAATCGATATTCTGTTTTAATCGAATCGGTAACTTGCGAGTTCATCACTGATTTCAAAATATCTTAAACTGTCAAAAAGAAAATAATATAATGGACAGAGTATAGTTGAAATATCGCGTAATAAGCTTTACTTGACCTACTACCTTATAGTTATACTATGATTGAGGTGAGGCATTAACGTCGTTATCGTAATGGTGGCCCATCGCCTGTGTCCCGCTAACGGCTCCATTTCCTCATATAATTAGGAAAATTTGGTGGAGTCAATCGATTGTGCGTAGCGTCGGCAAAAATAATTTATAGTATATGTTACTTCACTTATTATTAGATGTATTTAACGCCTGAAGATTTGTTAATCTGAATCGGAAGTAACACTTCACATATGAATGACACAAGACTCCATAGAGGTAAACATTACTCATGTTTTTGTATTGGTGCTGTGGTGTCGGCACTGATTCGAATTGAGCACCCGGGATCAATTCTGCCATGTAACAATTTGTTTTTTTAAATCTCATGTAAAATGTAAGAAAACATAGTGAGGCAACCTGCATTCACCGGTGACTAAATTCAGTCATCGCTAATGATAACACACATCATGTATTTATTGAGATTGTATTATAATAAAATATTTCAAAATAGTAATTTAGATATAGACATTTTTTAGTTTTTGGAGGACTGAATTTATGTCTCTAATAACTCAGTACTAATTGTGTGTGTGTAATTCAAATTCATATAAGATATTATTTTATTGAAATGTCAATATAGTATTTACGTTTATGTATTTATTTGTCAAGCCTTAATAAATAAATAAATTATAATATTTAAACCCTGAAAAGTGTCGTCAGTTACTCTATAATCGGTGGAAAAAATTAATATTATATTTTTAGATTTGATCCATATCCATTTCCATTGACTCATATCCAAAACTAGAAAAATACAAAGGAAAATGCACCGACACACAGACAGCAGAAATGAAACCGTGAATATAAAAAAAGACAATAGCTTTACTTTATTATAAACAGTTCGAAGTCAACTTTATGACCGGCTTAAATATTATATTACAATTTGTAGTTATAATGTGTAGTATGCCGATTTCTAGCCGGCAGGGTGAGCCAGACCGCTCAGTTTCCGATTGTGAACAGTAACATAAACAACGAATTCTATATTATAAAATTTACCTACGCACACTAATGGCAAAAAATCCACGTTGACAAGTATCAGCTATTGGTTGGAGTCCAATGGTGACGTCGTAAGATTAAACTAGTCGTATCACTCAATTCAGTTTGTATATACTAATAGGGGGGGGGGGGGGGGTTAATGTAGTTACTAGTCTTCTCTATCTGAACGAACGTTCCTTACCGCCCCGTCCACAGTGTGCATTAAGTTCGCGGCGCGGGCAGTCTCAGTCGAAAAGACCGACAGACCCTTTTTTTTTGGAGGGACCATGCGGAATCCTCTGATGGCTATATTCTGCTTTACCTTGAATGTGTTTGTAGAGGGTGCACGAACGGAATGTTCTGCGCCTTGCCTGCTAGTAGAGTTTGAATTTGCGTCGACGCAAATTGAGCGCGCGTCTACTGGCTCGGACGCTAACGATCGCGGTGTAGTAGAGGGTGAGAAGCTACCCGGTACGTGACGGTACCGGATATAATATATTGAACAAGGTATGTGTGGCCCGGGTCGTCACGCTCGCCAACGAGCAAGGTGTGAGGGTGACACCTCGCCTTCTGCAAAGGGTCTAAGAGTGTGTGTATTACGCAAGAGCGTAATACACACACATCACATCACACATCGATGGTTCCTTTATATATGTCAGATCCCCGAGCGCGTTATAAGCCGAAGCCAATAATGAAAAATAATGAGTAGCGGCCACGCCCAACTTAGGTCTTTATATATGTCCATTCCTTCCTCACTTCTGGTATTTCAAGGCAATAAATAAAATTATGTTCTTTCTCATGTAACTTCCGCGAGATCATATATATATTCAAATACGTAATTACTATTGACCTTTTTATCGACGTCGGTTCACTCGAATCGACCTCCTTCGATATTAGTACTTTGACCTTAGGTTGTCGGTGAAACGATAACGGAGCTACATAATATCTAGTCACGATCAGAAAAAAATAATTGAATCAATGTTTATGATATTGAATAGTTTTGTGACAAATCCGTCAAACTCAGTTTATTTTGAGTTTAATTTGCCACGTTTTAGTATTAGTATTTGCAGAGTCGTTTCGTGTCTTCACTAGTTACTTACTTTACTAAATTAGAAAGCCCGCAGGTGGCCATATCCAAGCATGTATGCATGAATAATATTTTCGTTTTTGAAATTTCATATGTACAATCAACGGCATGTTGAGAATTGAATTGGCATTAAATTACCAAAATAGCTTCATGCCGTAGGTAATAGGCGGTCTTAAAGTTCTAGTCTACGTTGTTGCCATGTGCACGAAGTACAACGAAATTTAATACGACTAATCCCTCCCGAGGCAGCGTTAACTAAGGCTTTAATATAGGTTAGGCAGTTTCCCTTAGGAGGAGAAATAAAATAATTTCTTCAGAAATATTTCATAAAATGATATCAATATTTGAGTGCTGATTATTTCGATAAGTTATATGTATTATGTAAGTATGATAATAATATTAATAGCCATCAAATTACCGGATGAAGACTCCGAAGAATTAAATATCTCCTTCTTATCTATTTCATCCGCAATATAGCAGTGACAACATTGTGGTGTTCTGGTGTAAAGGGTAAGATAGGCAGAGAAAGTAATGGGTTTCATTTTTTGTTTTTAAGAAAAAAACGTTGCCCTTGAATTTTTTGTGTCGTGGGCGCAATCACAAACACAATCTCACATGCATTTTACATCCTACATAATTATGTCACATGTTGGGAACTTGAACTGAAGTTTTTGTGAGGATCGCATCTTCTACTTTCTCTTGTCGTTTCCCAATTTTATTTGGAGTCGGCGCAACATGTCTTTCTCTTACACTCTCCTCTATCACTCGTTATTTCGACACTCACTCTCTTCTTCAACATATCATCATTCACACAGTCCATCCATCTCCTACACGTCCATTCTCTGTCATGTCCATAACTTTGCTAATAACATTATCGTTCTCTCTTGTCAATACGAGACCATACCAGGAAAGTGGGTATTGCATATTTACTCAAAATCTCACAGAAACTATATGTGCTATAGGCAACTATAACTAACACAGTGGTTTTTGTGTGGATTATAGATTTGGTGTGAATCTCAGACTAACCACGCACACTATTACGGGGCAGTACCATGAGTTGCTATAGTTTTTTATGTACCTCATATCGTTTTTGACAGTAACCGCACCATGAGTTACATTAAGGCTTACGGACGCGCTAATATTTACTCAATACAATAGTAATCGATTTGATACCATAGAGGTAATAAAATTGCATAAACTGTCGTTGTCATGTTGGTAGCTTGCTATAATCCGTTTTATAATAAATGTTATTATTTTCCCCGCATTTGACGACTAATAGGGAAATATTTAGTTTAGTCGGTTTGCTTATATGTCATCTCTCTTTCTTTCCCTGTTCCCAATTTTAGTTGGGTACAACATGTCTTCCTCTTCCACTCTATTTCGACACATCACATAAAAAAAACATTTTCAAAATTGGATTGTATTTACAGGGTGATCATAAATAACGACGGGACACGGGACGAGGAAGACCTAGGCGAACATATTTCGAACAAATCGAAAGTGTTCTCAAAAAAGGCCAGGTCAGAAGTACCCGCAATCGTCGAGCATGTATGAGGAATGTTATGAAGTAGATGAAGCGAAAGAGATATGTAAGGACCGTAGCAAGTGGAAGGACGTAATCTCTGCCTACCCCCGTGGGAAAAGGGCGTGAGTCTATGTATGTATGTATGTATGTATAAATAACTATAATTTTCTCCTTAGTTTTCATTAGCCTCCTAGCTCCCAGCTGTGCAATATCTGTATTCATACATGCCAAGCTGCCATGTTCAGCCAACTTTTCCCAGTAAATAATAAATACGCACAGCTAATATTATGTTACAAATGCGTTGAGCACGTCTCGGACGCGTATTAAAGCCAGCTCGACTGTTCCATATTACGCGTGGGACACCGCGAGCTGAGCACCTTAATCCGAGGCATTAAAGCTTGTTTTGGCTTAGTTTCGTCGTTGGATGTACGTCCTGTTAAATCATTTTGAAAGGTAAGGGTGTACGCAAATTGGATAAATAATTATTTAGTTTTCAAATTAGATCTTATCAAAATAATCCAATTTGAAGTTGATATCCATAATAAATAGTAAATTACCAGAGCGATAGTTCCTATATCAATATATTTTTATAGCTTTTTATTAATTAAAAAATAATAAACAGTTTCTATGGTAAGGTTTTACAGTCTCTTATTTACACGTGGTTCCGAAATTCGCAAAGCAAATAAAAACCAACTTTTGACATAGTATGTCAAATCAGTCAGTCATTCAGCACCCAATAATTGCTTTGCCATATAACTAATGATTAAACCAGAACACAGTAACCAGTACTGCTACTTTGCGCTAGAAATAGATAAGATATAATTTAAACAGGATCTGAGATAAAGTGGTTTTATTTTTATTTATTCGTTAATCTCCGTTTATTTGACTATTAACAGCTGATAACAAATTAAAAACAACTTATTAATATTGAATACAATGCAATAATTAGCTATCGAAGTAACAAACGATTTTTTCAATCTGTGATTGGCTATCGAAGTAACGAACGATTGTTTCAATCTATGATTAATTACGAGTACAGTCATTTCTCCACCAGGTGCCTCTTATCCAAAACAACATCTATTATCTATATGTAAAAAATAATGCCACTTTTCGTTGTAATTTTATAACTCAAGAACGGGCTCACCGATCAAACCAAATGTTTAGGCTTTGTTCAGACTATTTAGTAGATGGCTTATGTGAAGTTCGCACAAAATCGTCGAGCGGTTCTTCATTTATCACATTTTTGTAACAAATGAATTCAATAAATGGCGGATAATTTTCTTAATGCGGATTTCTGTGTCATATTGTAACTATTTTTAAGTTGGGGATTGTGTTGTCAAATTGAAACTTTTTTCAGTGTACAGTAATGCGCGTAGTGGTACTTTGCGCTAGAAATAGATAAGATGGGGGTACCTTAAGCAGGATCTGATATAGAGTGGTTTAATTTTCTTTTTTTTCTCTAATCTATGTTTATTTGAATATTAACAGCTGATAACAAAATAGAAATAACTTATTAACATTGAACACAAGCTGTAGTTAGTTATCGAAGTAACAAATGATTGTTTCAATCTATGATTACTTATCGAATTATGATTGATTACTAGTGCTCGGAATAGGTAGTTTAATTTTATGTACTTGCAGAATGAAAGTCAATGTAAGCGTAACATGGATAAACCAAAAATTTTCTGGTTTTATTTGCTATTCGTTTCTTTACGCTTTTATTGTAAAATTTTATGTTTACAACTTATTATTACAACAATAAGCTAAAAGATGAAATATTATTTTGAAAGTTCAATATAATATTTTTACAATCTCTAAAAATAGTAAGTTTCCAGGCATATCCATACTACGAGTATGATGTCACAAAATCGCAAGTACATAAAATTAAACTACCAATTCCGAGCACTATTGATTACGATCATTACTCCACCAGCGGCTCATTATTCAAAACAAAATCTATTATTGTATATACAATACATACAATGCAGACAAGTAATTACATATTTGACAGCAGAGACGAGGTTGCTAAGGATTATCCATCAATGTAAAAGGAAACTAATTGACAAACTTCAGACTATCTATATACATTCTTGTTTATTATCAATTAATATTGTTTTTAATTACATATTTCATAGGAAGCTTGAAAAAGTTAAAATCATTTCCTTTCCTCATCCTTTGTGTTAACACCTTAATTATTATACGCAGTCATTGTAATGTAAATATGCAATTCTACTTCTCATGCTTGAGGTTATATCATGATGATAGATTGCGGATTTGACTACTGTCTCTTTTCTGTTTGTAACGTTATCAAATAGATGGCACACGTTATCCAGTAGAGTCACATGGCGGAACACAGTTGCACATTTGATTTTAAAATGTAATAATTAGATGTGACTTGGTCAGCGTCAGTATTCAGTCAGACGGGAAGGGTGCAAGTCATAAAAGTCACGCTAGTATTTCATTATTTTAAATAAATAAACCGTCATTTCTAGAAGGTGTTTGATATTGTTGGCTACATTTGTAATGTAGTGTACGTAGTCAACGTGGTCAGCGTGGTTGACTAACTCCCAAACGCCCTTCTTTCTTCATTCGTCTAAATCAGAGGTTCCCAAACTTTGCCATGTTTTCAGTTTTGGGTAGAACCCTTACTTACCTGATATTGAAAGCCTACAACTTACAACATTTTATAAATAAAATTTTTACTTCATAGGTACTTTTATAAATAATTTTATGTATTTATTTTAGAAGACAGTATATAAAAAGAAAAAGTAATTTTCAACATCCTACATGACCATCTTGGCATGTCAAAGGTGTGTGAAAGCAGCGGCGGGTTGAGTACTGTCGCTTCTCTCTGTTTTTAGCACTCTGTGCTGAACAAAAGAATAAAGTTTTGAACCGAATTGTGACTGGAGATGAAACTTGGGTTCATCATTATGAGCCTGAGTCCAAATAAGACTCCATTCAGTGGCACGAAAAGGGCATATCACCTTTAAAGAAATTCAAAGTGTCTCCGTCGGCTGGAAAACTCATGGCTACTGATTTCTGGGATTCAGAGGGAATCCTCCTTATAGATTATAAAGAAAAGGTTGTCTCTATCACTGGAAAGTACTACGCTGCACTATTGAAACGTCTGCGATATGCTATGAGAGAAAAAAGACGGGGAAAATTGATGAAAGGTGTGCTCCTTTTTCACGACAATGCACCCGTGCACAAGGCGCAAGTTGCGATGGTTGCTGTTCAAAGAGTGGGCTTCGAAATCTTGAAACATCTTCACTATAGCCCAGATTTAGCCCCAAGTCATTATTATTTGTTCCCAAAAATGAAAAAAAAAAGAGCTTCGAGGGATAAAAGTTTCCAGCGATGAAGAAGTGAAGAGCACAATTTCGGCCTATTTTGACGACAAAGGTAAATAGTTTTTTTTTGAAGGTATTAATAAATTAATTAATAGGTCTAACAAATGTATTAGAGTTAAGAGGGAATACATTGAGAAGGAAAAATAATTTTGTATTTTATTTCTTACTTTTCACCCTCCATTCCGCGATTTTTTTGACCCACCGTCGTATATATAAATATTTATACAGTATGAATTGATAATAAAGTATTTAATGAAGTAATTTCAGATATGTGCTTTTGAAGTAGAAATGTGCTTTACTACGTTAAAAATTTGTCCAGTCGAAAGTTAGAGTCACGTGAATTTTTCGCAGAGGCAAAGTGGGCGCAGCCTTACACGCAGAGGCGTGAGGGAGGCAGGGGCTTTGATGGATAAGATTTTATGAACTCCGCGTATGTTTGCGACAAATAAATCGGCTTTTTCCAGTTTGCACAGAAACGAAGATTATTTCGAAACATACAAAATTGCTTACGTTCGAAGGGCTTTGATCTGGTGCCTCTTCATCATTTTTTGTTAATACACGATATATTTATGTGTGTCTAAAGAGATATCTTTTTTAATGAGAACCTCCACTTGTTTTTGTAGTATCAAATTATTGCGAGACGATTAAATATCTTACATTTTGGCAACATGATTTTGATCATAAGACTTGATTTCTTTAAGTTCTAGAGAACTCAAGAATCTTAGAATCAGGACTTCTCATATCTGACTTTATAGAACTTTTTATCCTTACCAATATCATAAATTTCAAAGTAACTTTATCTGACTGTCTATCGCTTTCACGCCAAAGCTACTAATCGTATTTAAATAAAATTTGAGGCTCAGATAGTCCGATAAAGGATATATGTGACTTTAAAAAAGTCGGTAAAGAGTTTTATTTACAGGCTACAAAAAAAACTAGAGGTTCGTTTATGGGCAAATGTATAAATTTTTATAACAAGATTCCACATAGTATAGCTGAATTGCCTTTTCATAAGTTCATGTTACATGTTAAAAAGACGCTAATGAATAAGGGCTATTACAAAGTCAATGATTATTTAAATGATGCCAATGCTTGGTGTTGATTTGAGGATACATTCTAACTTGTAAATATTTGTTTTACCTTATAAATTGTTAACACATACATTGTATGATAACGACATAATTTATTGTAAATGTTGTTATTACTTTTGATAAAGCTGTAAGTTTCTTGCGCCCATTCTTCTTATCAGCTAAAAAATACATCCTGAATGGGTGGTAGGAAAATAAAATTTGGACGATTCAAAAGAGCTTTCTATAAAGTCATATTTGAATAAAGTTGATTTTGGTTTTATGAAACAAAAAAACGTCGCCCCTTGCTAGGTATCCTGTGTAATTCATACAAACATAAAATCTCAGACGCCACACGCCAAACCGCAACAAATTCCTGCAGGTTATACATTTTTTTGTATATCGGGACTCGAACCTTCAACCCGTGGCACAGCAGCCAATCACTTGACCGAACAACTCAACCGACCTCATACAACATTAATGTCCACATATGTGTCGTTTTTATATATATTTATATGTACAAACTCATGTGTATAGATTCTTGTAAAGTAACTGGTTATGGATCACATCGTTACGACTCGCTGATTAATACACTCATTATTATAACTCGACACATATTCAATGAATATTTGATGATTACCTTTTACCGTACTACGTAATTAATATCGGCGTCAAGTAAATCGAAATTACTGAAAAAGTTCGTTCGTATAGGTGAAACGCAATTAATTAAGACAGTTAGACGCTTCTCATCAGCCGCTAAGGACTTGTTCAAAGTTAGTAATTAGGGCTAAGATCAACACTAACTATTTACAATTAAATCTGAAGACACATTTTGGTCCTTATAAAGTAATGTGACAAAAGACAATATTTAATTTGACCAAAGGATAACCAATATTAGATATAAGTATATGGTACTAGCGTGACTTCGTCTGCACAGATGGTAGATTTTTCCTACTTATTTGACACTCGTCATATTTTGGATAATTTACTCAATAGTTTGTAATTATGACCATCCATATAAATATATACACACACATAGGTATACATATAGAAAGAGTAACAAGAATCCCACATGCTGTAGTACTGAATGGATTTTAATGAAACTTTACAACAATATAGCTTAAAATACATCAGCATAACACATAGGCTACAAATGATTGTGGGCGGTAGAATCGCGAAAGCGCACCCCGCCACGCGCCCCTATATGGGCTTGGAGAACACCGGACAGTTTTAGTGGGTAGGCCGGTCCATGTGACCGGAGAGCTCCACACACGGCCGTCGAGGTGTCAAGGTGCACAAGGTGCATTCCCCCAAAAAAAAAGGCTACAAATGATCAAAAACAGACACAGATCTTACACTGAGGAAAAATATAGCTAACAAAGCCACAATAAAAACGTTGTCAATATTTTTTTGTATTTGTATCAAAATACATAGGTAAAGAATATAAATTAATTTATCTATGGCCACAAAGTTTGTATTGTCAAACTTTTATGAATCTGTGGACAATACGTTATTTGTCATTTTGTTTAAGTTATAGTATGATTTCCATATTTTGTCGATCTATCAAAATTTAAAATTGTTTGATTCACAAAAGAAAATAATAGCAAAGTGCCTTTTGTGCTGAGATACATTTTTAATTATTAACTTTGGCGTATTGACAAAGTAAGTGCATGAATTGGCGGCGGGGGGAGCTAATGATTTAACGAACTTTGTCAGTTGATCGAAGTTTTATTATGATTTTGTTTCATTTGCCTGTGATCGTTGAGCGCGTGTGAATATATCATTTCGTTTTAGCGGTTTAAACACCTGACAGGATTACAATAAATTGCTATAATTCCTTTGGTGGACCAAATCAGTATACCGGTACCGGTTACGTGCTACGAAACAAAAATCACATAGATTTTTAACCACTTTGAGAACTATTTTAATGAGTGACAATTGCGAGATATTCAATATGGACGACGAGGCCCTAAGGGTATTTTTAATAAATGCCGGACTTAGTCATCTGACAAATAAAATGTTGGGTAAGTACCACCCTTGTTATCCTGTTACCCATAAGGTTTGCTTACCTCAGCGGTCCTAACCTTAACAAACTTAACAATGTTTTTGTTGTAAATTGACAACAAAAACTTGTATCCGGAACAAAGTTTCACATTGTTAATAAAAATTGTATTTGTAACAATGTTTAACATTGCTAGTAAATGTTGTTATAATCACAATAAACATCTGACAATAAAAACTTTGTATCTATATCAATTTGCCTTAAACGGTTGTGTGGGGTTAAAGTTTTTTTGATACAATGACAATAATTTTCTCTCAGTGTATGAACTCATGAAATGTCATCGAAAAGTGTGTGTGCATTGGACTAATAGTCCATCCGCTTTCAGAAGCTCGGCTGTAATTCCATCATAACCTAGCACGTTGTCGTTCTTTAGTTTCTGTAGACTCATGAACTATCATCGAAAAGTAGGTATTTTGGACTCGTGTTTACCCGCTTTCAGGGTGTAACTTCATCATAACCCGGCACTGTCGTTTTTTACCTACTTGAGAATCACACTTATCTCGTACAGCCTGAACTTCTGCCGTCTTCGGTGAAATATTGAGTTTATTTAGATTCGTCAAGGTTTAAGCACGTTCATTACCACAGTCTCCACCTTATGTAAGAAGAACACGCCGACGTGTTGCTGCCGGACTAGACCATGGAAACTCCGACGAAAACTTCCACGACCTTTTCGATGTTTGCTCTCCTATGGTGAATCCCTGTCTAACTTCCGAGACCTGAATGAAGAGATGATCGCAATGTTACGTAAAGCTGTATAAAGAAGCGTTAGATCTCGGCCATAAATAATCCCATTCTGGAATTTTCATTCTGGAATTTTCGTTCTGGAATGACAACTTTACAGTCTTCTGTCTTCTGCAAATTCTGTTTATATTACAGATCTCTTATGAACCTTTTAATAACATTTACTTCCGTAGTTGAGTGATTCCGTGGAGGTCCCGGCTTCGAATCCCGGTGGGGGCAGATGTTTGTGTGATGAATTTGCACTTTAGTCATGGTTGCTAATATATAATATATAGCTTTTGCCCGCGACTTCGTTCGCGTGGACTTCAGGTTCGTTCCGTCTAGTCTAGTAATAAGTAAGAAATACGGTAACTAAGCACTGCAGAGCCCTAATCATAGGCCTATAGGTAGCTACTGCAGTATGCTCCTTTTTTTTTTTCTCCCCCTGAGGAAAATGCATTAAATTGCATACCCCGGCTGTGGCGGGCCGGCGGTTATGTGGGGCTCTCCTCCCCAGAAGGGGGAGGCCTACCGACTAAAAACCTCAGGGATGGCCTTCCTCAGGCATGTAGATAAACTACATTTAACGATCTTTTTCCTTTTGTGGGTTATTCCTAAGAGATAAACATATACCATCACGGACTTTTTGTAGACCTTTTTAAGTTGTACAATACTGTAGTAAATTGTTTTGATCTATCTTGTAGGATTTAGTCAGCGTTTGCAATGTAAGCGCAAAAAATGTGTTTTTTTTTACGACCTCACCGCAGCCTATGTGTTATTCTGATGTATAAGCTATATTGTGGTAAAGTTTCATTCAAATCCATTCAGTAGTTTTTACGTGAAAGAGTAACAAACATCCATACATCCATACTTACAAACTTTCGCCTTTATAATAGTAGTAGGATTTATATTTCTATAAAATATATTTATATGTCTATCTATTACCCTAGATCACATAGCACAAACCTTTAGAGCTTACTTTGAGCTTGGCTAATTGGTGTTAGTGTAAGAAATATATATACGAGTAATTATCATTTATTTTGCTCTATTGCCGTTGTAATACGTTCTGTATTAAATCGTTGTATGTTACGCGTCAAGGGCATCAAAACGTGTTTATTGATTCGGCAACGGGCGTCTTCAGAATTCTATTGATCAATCAAGCGGGTTTCTTTATTTGATGGTAATAAAATAAACATATGTTCCACTATACGAGTAAGCATAATGAAAAGGAATAGATGTATTTGTTAATTCGCCAACGAGCGTCTTCAGAAATTTTTTGATCGATCACGTGTTTTTTTTATTAGTATATTTTTAATAATATAGAATGTGACTTTAACATTTACCCTGTTGACGAACAAGTTTGTTCGTGATGAAACATGTTTGACTAGCTCATTTTATCCCGTACCTCAGGCCGATATAGCTAGGGGGGAGTTTACTATTTGTGCTAAGAGTCATTATTTCGCTGTTTACAACGCCTCTTGTATAATTTGTCTCTTTTAAAATTTCAGTAAAAGAATTGCTGAACAAGTTCGTTCGTTTAAGTGAAGCTTAATTCATTTTATTAGCGCAGTTAGAGCCGCCCCTGCGTTGACGCTAGGGGCTAGTTTAAAGTTTCTAACTTGTTCCTTTTATTCTGCGTATTTGCAGTTTTCAATACCTTCTACATTTTGTCCCTTGTACATAATCTTGATAGAGTAAGCAAGTTTTAATCTGTGTATTGTTTCCTTTGAGTCAAATAATTTAGGTATTATGTTCAAGAAATATTGTTTTTTTTTATTTAAATTAATTTAATATATAATTAAGTGAAAAAGAATAAAAAAGAAAAATATATTCTTCAAATAGGATTTTTAAAACCACATTCAAAGATGCTACGCCATTGGTTCACAAGTCTACGATAGAAATTACTGGAAAGGAGCAGCAAAAACAATTTTTATTCTCCATGTATTTTTCCAAATTTTCAATTAGAAACTGTCCTTGGATTTACCTGAAGACAGCTTCTAACTGAAAAGGATGTTGGGTTCACACTATTTATCGTCTGAACCCAACTTCCTTTACAAGTTTAAACTAGTTCACATCATATCTATAAAATCCATAGTTTCATTATGTTATTTACTATAGTCAAAATATTTGGCAACGTAACTATCGAGTTATTAAAATTAAACCCAAGCATTGGTATCATTTAAGTAATCCTTACCAGTGTAATAACCAGTTTTCATAAGAGTGTTTCTGACAAATGATTTAAATTTGTGAAAAACTCAAATCGGTAACACTTTGTGGAACTTTCTTGTAAATGTTTCCCCACAAGAGCCTCTAGTTTTTTGTAACCTATACGTTGGAACATACATACGTTTACTCTCATCTTTTTCCAATGGGGTAGTACAGATCATAGTTTTCCACTTGCTACATTACATACTTCCCTAGCTTCCTCGACTCTTGTTAATACTTTCACACACGCTCGTCGGTTACGGGTACTGTTACGGGTACCTTCCTTCTAATTATATGGAATTGAAACGAAATAGATGGATGGATATAAGAGGAATTAAATAATTTGAAATTTCTCCTACAATAGGAGAAATTAAAATAATTAACGAACAAAATAACAAATCAAGTCTAACTTATCAACGCAAAAAAGTTAAGTTACTAACGCGCAGATAATCCAAACTTATATAATAATATCTTAATTACCAAGCGAATCACCATTCAGATTGTATCGTCGTGACTAACAGCTCACTAATGTGCTATCGCAACTACCCGCGCGATTATTGCCTCTGATCGCTACTTTAGCCATTCTCCAATACTTTACAGCCAAACAATACTAATATCTCACACGGCGAAAAGGGAAATTACGATAACTCGTAAAGTGCCGGCAATCCGATTAACAGTCTGACACAGGTTATCGGGGAACGTATATAACCGCCATTACGGATATAAGGACGAATAATGGTGCTCGTGGTGATAGGAGAAGCGATTTTGTTTGTTGGAAATGGACTTAAGAAAGAAACTGAAAAAAAATATTATTTCTATATATACGTACATATACTCACGTCCCTTTTCCATGGGGGTACTTGCTATGGTCCAAACATACTTACCTAGCTTCCTCGACTCTTATTAATACCTTCATGCATGCTCGTCAATTATGGGTACTCTTATCTTTTTATTATATCACCTATTTAGTCAACGTATGGCAAAATCACCTAGATTGTCTTCTACCAACTGGCCCATTAATATTTGCCTCATAAATTTATATTTTCTATAGAACCATACTAAAATATTGTAACTAAAGTTTTATAACATTAGTACTTATTAACACTTATTTATATATTTTTTTATTTCAATGTAATATTATATTGTTTAGGGTTTTAATAGAAACTCCAATGTTACTTAAATACGTAACCGAATCAAAAAGGTTTTCGAGTGGCAAGCATACTCTGAAAAAATCGTAATGGTAGACCTCCCACCGTAAGGCCGATGAATAGATGAAGATCGCCGGAAAGCTTGTGACTTCTCTAGTTTTGCAGGTGCCTATAGGTAGCGGTAATCGCTTATCATCTGGTGATCAGTCTGCTCGTTTGCCCTACTATGAAATAAAAAAAACCGCTTGATGTTAAGTTAATGCTGAAGGGTCAACTGGTATGATGATCCTCAAGGAAGTCTATTTTCTGCAGGCGCCTCTTACTTAAGCTTATATATGCTCTATCTATATCATTTTCTATAATTAAAAAAGTCTGTTGGTAAATGGTAACACAATATAATCCATGCCGCAAGCTGGCTTGCTAGACGGGGTTTTCTTTTTATTTATAAATGTTTAGTCTTATATATCTCTTTGTTTTTAGGATTTGTTTATTTTTAGAATTAGGTTATTTGTTTGAATATTGAATCATGGTTTAATAAAGGCCTGACTGATTGGCATCATAACTAAAACACGACATGATAAAGTGGGCCTGTCAAAATACTCGTACAATAGGTTTTCATAGTAAGTTGACAGTTTATCGCGATATATAGTTACATCATTTATTTATTTATATTATATTAATTAATATTTTTTTACCAGACCTTATATATGCGTTATGTATAACTTGGCCCACAAAGGAATGAAATTTCAGAAATACAATTAATAAATCCTTCTTGTTAGACAAAATTTTTATATGGTCGAAAAGTCTCGCTTCTACAAAAAATCTATTTTTACCATAGTTATATATTTTGTAAGAGTGTTATTCATATTTGTCGAAGGGCAGCCCATACAGAACCTAATAAGACCAGGATCGACAGCGAGAGATAGCGTTATCCGACACCGTACATCTTCCGTCATTAGTGATCTAAGTGCGGACGTGCTGGAAATGAGAAGCCTCGAAGCCCTGGTGCATTGTCACGAGCGGAGCGGCTTGGGTCACTGTTGGTAACGCAATCAACAGCTGTACAGCCGTTTTTGTGATTAATGCCGACGTTACTGTTAAAGAAGGCATGAAAATTTATTTTTAAGAACAACTTTCAATGTATAAGTTCGCCATAAGCGCACCGCAGACCCACATGGAAATAATTACAGATTTTTGAAAACACATTCACTAGAGGACGCTGTTATTGAAAAAGCTTCGTTCTGTTTTTTTTATATAATACATGTAGATAAATATCATAACACATTCATTACTCGAGGTGCTTAGAAAAAAAACGTAATGAATTATTTAAAACACACTCTCAATTTGACAATTTCGACTAAGACCTTGGTTCTAGTATTAATAGTAATAAGAGCAAATCAATTGCAACCGTTAATAGATATATAATTGCAATAAATTCTCTTAATCGACCTTTTCACAGCTAAAGGAACAAAAGAGCGATGAATGTATTTAATATCAACTCACAGACTTCTTCAATCAATACTCTTATTATTAATGTTTATTATACCAAATATAAAAAAAAAAACAGTATGCAAGGGAGGACTTACTAGAGATCTCTTACAGTCTACCAGTAACAGGTGTGAGAACCTTATGTTCCATCAGAGTGACACCAAAAATAATAAGTACAAACAAAGAAATCGATAAATTACTTTCAAAATCTCTAATTATATAGATCATATACTTTAATTAATATATATTATACCCCATTATTGTAATGTATCATAATAATTAGGATTATAGTGCTAGAAAATGTGCAGCATTTGTATGGTACTTTGAAAGAATGAAACAGATAGATTATGTAGTATTATTAAGGGTAATTTATACCACAATACCAGAGCACGTATGAAGAAAGAGTTACTTTTAGGCAGCACAAGAGTTCTAGTCATTCAAGAGCGCTTAGGCCGAGTGGTAGATAAGAATTTATAGTTTCTGCCTGATTTTGACGGAATGTAAAAATGTCGCAAGCGTATAATTATGCCACTTCGCTTGTGAGTGTGGTGTGGCTCTGCCACATCGCGATACCCGAAGCCGGGCAATTAGGATGGTTTGCGAGCGATCCGCTGTCGAGCTGCGGTCGTCTTGCAGAATCGATAATATTGTGCTTTGCCCAATGACGGCGCTATTACTTCTCGATTTTATCTTTTTTATCTTATCTTTCTATTTTTATCTTATCTTTATCCCCTGTTAAAGAAAACAGAGGGATGAAAAGGATACGGTATAAGTTGGCATAAAATTAAAAAAAAAATATTTTAGTCATATATAATACTAGGTAACAGTCGGTGAGGTGCACTGCACAGTGCACATTCCTGAGGAGCAGACGCTTGCACTTCAAGAAACGGGGTCAGTAGGACCATAGATTTGACTGAGTTGGGTAGGTAGCCAACATCAGTCAAGCCGACTCTTACTGATTGGAGTCTGACATAATCACCGCAACATTTGGTTGCGGTCGTATCCATAAGGACAGCGACTGATCAAAAGTTGTAAGAACGCGCCCCTGCCACGTGTTACGGTCGGCCTAAAAAGAACCGATTTGAGTCGAGTCAGCCCCTCCGATCCTCGCGCCCTAGGCTGCAGCCTAATTAGCCTAAGGGTTAAACAGGCACTGCATAAGTATTCTCACCCTCTCCTCTCTTGAGGGGAAAAAATGACTAGGTGTATTAACTCAACAATAATAATAATCTTTATTGGATTTTTATAAAGTTTACAAACATATTTAACGTTAATAACTAATTTAGTCGAAAACGGTGTCGCAGTTATTAGCGCCCACCTTGAACAACTTCTTTTCAAAAGTAAAACTTTAGACCAATCAATATTTTTTATGTATTACGTGTGTGTGTGTATGTGTTGTATGTTTAATTTATTTATATAATAGGGTAGATGATCCTTATTATATAAATAAATTCAACATTATCATAAATCAGATCGAGCAGCCATTTCTCCAGTACACGTTTACAATCATTGAGGAACAATTTATAGATATGTGATTTGTGATTAATTGTATTATATAACTAGCTGACCCGGCGAACTTCGTACCGCCTTAGCGTAGCTTTGATGCACTACTTTATTTTGTATAGTTGACCTAATGCTCTTTTAATATAGTGGCTGTGAATGACGTTGACATTCGTATAAAAAAAAATTGACATTCGTAACGCGCGTTTTTTAAAATATGCAAAATTAAATGTATACTTTTCAATATTTCTGAGAGATTTTCTTAATATTTTTTTAAGAACCATCCTTGGACTTCCACAAACATTTAAAAAAAAGAATTATCGAAATCGGTTCAGCCGTTCACACGTGATGCCGTGACAACGCGAAGCGGGTTTCATTTTTATATATATAGATGTATGCAGTAGGATTGCGTTTCTTACATACAATTTTTACTTTTATCACTACATATTAAGAGGCAAGCTTTCAAACCGTGTTACGAACTAGATGTCAGCTTGGGTATTTGAAAATAAAAAAAAAAACACTTTTTCATATATATTAAATAACCGAGAAATGATTTTATGAAACAGATAAGTTAATAACCTTAACTAACAAATAAAGTAATTTAAAGGCAAGATTTCTTCAGAATATTATAGCTAATTTAGTACAAAATCGTGTAACGCATATTTTTGTTTTAATATCAAAATTTAATTTTTTAATTGATACAAAGTAAATCCTGTTTTAATCAAAACAATGTTATGCAACTTTCTTTCGCTTCTAAACCCATAAAATTACACTATTAAGGCTAAGACTTGTTGACGCATGAATTTGAAATTTTTATATACTTCAATTTTTTTATTTATGTAATAATATTATATAATTAAGTATAAACTTTATTAAAAAATCTATCTGTATATAATCAACAATCTAGTTAAGTTTTAAAGGAAACAATGTATGTATGTGTCCGAGAGAGCGATGACTCCGCTATTCAGTTTATAACTTTAGCGGCTGTCTTAATTACGTTATGTTCCCAAATAAATTTGTTGGTATTTATTTAAATTATTTAAAAACACAAATATGGGAATTCCATAGGTTATAAGATTTTATTCATATCTCTAAAGAGTTTATGTCACGCCTAGTATAGGATATTTTGTGTAATTGTTTTATTTTGTAAAATAAATAAAATAAAAAAGATAATTTGTAAATTATTGATATTTGTATAATTTTTTAGTACAAAAAACCGAATACTTCCACTATTCTGATGATCTGATGACACGAGGAGCATTGATTTGCAGCAACTGTATTATAAAAGCTTTTCAAGTCATAGCCTCAAGCGGAAAGCCTTTGCAGTTGGATGAACAAATTAACTGAGTACTGAGCCACCGGTGATGCTGGAAATACCGCCCTTGATGTGGTGCAACGATGAGCCTAATATCGCGTGAGCAAGGCTCGTAAAATTGAGGCTGAACGCAACTCTTCTTGAAGTCGATTACGCGGTTCTAGTGTGGTACAATTACGGGCAAGCAATTATGATTTCTTTTGAGTAATATTTTAAGAGGATTTTTTTCATATCAATAATTATATTTCCTAGATCTTAAAAACAATTAAGATGTGTTGCCAGCCTTTTAAATGGGAATACATTCCTTTTTTTTGAAGCTTTCGATATTGCATCGAGTGCCGAAAGTTTGTAGAAAAACGCACTATTGTAAACTGTCAGCCGTCAAGATAATAATATGTTTATTTGCAAGAATACAGTATTTAAGATGATATAGTCATTATTTCCAATGCATTCTGTCAGCAAGCTGACGTGCAAAGTTCAATAATTTTAATATCATTAGGCAATTTATTATATATACAAATCAACATATTATATGCATTTACTTTATATAATTAAGTGTGACAAGGTGTGATGAAGGTGAATGTTTTGTTGCGTTGATCGATTGTGAAAATTAGCGCAAGAGATCAATCCGAACAATTCAATATGTCGACTACAACATCCATTACTGGCCGAAGCAGATAAGAAAGCCCACTAAAATCGAACAGATGCGATAAAGGGCAGCTTATTACCGAGAGTTAGTTAGACCCAACAACAAGTGGGACTTTATGTATTTATGCAGTACAATATAGATAATTTAAAATAAATTTCAGAAAAAACTATAAACAATTTCAAATTAATTTGAATGAATTATCAATAATTATAAAGGTGAAGATTTCATTTAAATACTTGATTCACTGAAACATACCAAAAAACATGTATAAAAAAATAAGGAAATAAAACAAACTACAATGAAGACTTTGGCCTCAACCGCCGATACCTTGCGCCAACATCTACTCCACCACGCGGTAGTCGCGTAGAATCAGCGGATAGCGCGAGTGTTTCCAGTGTAGAGAGCGCTTTGTTAATTCTTGATGAATTGGATAAGTTGCGGGCAACTTTACCAGCGACGGCCACTGCTAGATTACTCACGGCTTTTGTGAAGCTATGAGGCGAAGGGGTTTATGCTTTTTCCGCTTCGAAATAGACATAGAAGTGGTTATAATGAGAGGATGCTTTGTGGCGAGGCCTTTATAAACAGCCTTAGTTGTACGTTTATTTTGTGTTTTGATTTTGAATGTCTCTTTTATTAATTGAAATCATTTCGGTGGGTTCTTTTTATAATAATGCTTCCTACATTACGTAGGTAACAAAAATATATAAATGTTATTTGTATCATATTCGTAAGGGATTTTGGATAGTCTACCACCACGCTGGCCCAGTGCGGGTTGGTGGTGAACCAAAAAAGTACAGCTTAAGCTATACTTTTAAAACACATTTCAGAAATAAATTAATAGAATCTAGTAAGAGTAATAACAGCCACCGAGATATGTCTACTTTTATTCTAATGTCATGGATATTGTACATTTTGGGTTATACTTTTGGGGGAATCGACGATGACGTTGTTATCAGTACATGTAATCTGGAGAACCGAGGCAAATAGACAGACAAACAAGGAAAGAAAAGAGAGGTGCAGCGACACAACGCTGCCGACGCTATTCTACTAAAATTTGTCCACAAAAATTGTCACATTTTTGACGTGGAACGTCTTTAAAATCGCGCCGAAACATACGGGTACCAGGTTTAAAAAGTGGACCGTAACGAAAAGGTCTATATCATCGTACCTTAATAATTAAAAAACTATTAGTCTTAGAAACAAAAATGTGGTGTGAATATATCACTTATATAGTCAGCTCGCTGTTGTGACATTGAGTTTTTTATTTAAATACTTAAAACACCGTCAATCTTGTTTTTATTTCAATCTTTTACTTTAAAAGCGATTCCCTAACATAGACGTTTCACGTTAAAACCAACGGCCGTGTGCCCCGCACAGCGCCACCCGATTTTTTAGGACAAAAGTTGACTTCTTGTCAAATAAATATGAAAGAAAATAAATAAACATTAATTAAGATATAAAAAATAAAATTAACTTTATGGGACGTTTACTAACGCTTCAGTTTCCAGTATGTGCATTCCTCACTGCCACTTAAGGTTTTTTCATTTCTTCGAGCTATGACTGTAACCTTGGTTCTTTTGCGAATTTCATAATTTATGATTCAATCACACTAAGTTATTGCGAGCATATACTCTTCATTGCCCTTTGAATGACTTTGAACCTCTTTGTGAATGTCTATGGTTTGGTTTCATACGTCATCAGGAATAGTATATATATTTACAGGCACGGAAACTTGGAAACCTTGAATTTTCCAGGTGAATTGCAATAACCATATTTTTATCGCATATTTTATCAGGTTCAATGTATTATTCAAAATCACTCTAATGAAAATTATGTATACAATAAAATTAAAACTCAACAAAACTTATTGAACCTTTATCCATTTTAATAAAGGATTGTTACCTTGTGACCTCTGTGAGCTTTGATAACAACCTACAAGCGATCTGGCATAGGTACTTTAAAAGATGTTTGGGACATAGACTTGTGGAATGCTGTTCCGAGCAGCAACAGCAGCACGCGCTCACTAGTAGATAGTAGTGTGTGTTACAATGTGGTGGCTGGACTGACGCGACAATAACAGACCGACCTATACGCGAATCATGCCTTTACATTTTTATTGCTGTTTAGTGTACCTAAACTGTGCCAGTGAGAATATTGAAGAGAAGAGGGGAGCCGAATGTTGATTCTTACGGTCGACCTGGGGTTCTCCGAAGGCGTAGTGAAAACGCGGTAACAATTTATTTATTTGACATTTAAAGTACAACGATAACAAGGCCCAGCACGTTGTTTATATATATAATTTTTCTCTAACATTTCTGGTAGTAGATCATGGTTAGCGTAACATACACTACTTAACATCTACTAGCGAGCGCTTGCGGGGAACAAGCTCGAAACCAGTTTTTGGCGTATACAAAAGATATTCTTCTTCGTTTATTTGAAACCAGGTTAACGAACTGCAATCTTCTAAGGTAACATAAGTATTTTAACAACACCACTCTTAACATTTTCCTATTAACCTCACGTTTTCCACATTAATTCGCGTTTAGTATCAGGAATCAAGTAGGCACCATTAAAGTCTTTTTGTTCAACCACTAGACGAAGTTCTTTCCGATGATTTTTTGCGTTTCGACCCGAGATAAGTCCCACGGAGCCATTAATCATTGTGGAATTCATCTGGGAATGCGGCGAAGAATTCTGGGCTACAGACGTCGAATATCATATATTTCCAATGCTATAACGTTCACATTCGAACGAACTTCGTGTCTCACTACGTTTTCTTATAATTTAGCACGCGAGAAAATAAAACACATTGCCATTTGTTCTTTCGTGGAAATCGTTGTTTCATTTACTTTACTGCAGAATCTGAAGCTAAAATCGAGGAAAAACAATACAAAATTTGAAGTCCTATTCACGTTACAAAGTGTTCTTTTGTTTCTTTTCAACTATCATTAACTTTGTGATGGATAGGTTAAGTAGATATCATAATGTAAATCTGAATATGTCCGGACAATTAAAGATTATGGTATGAATAAACAATTAAAAGTCGAATTAGGTAACTTCAACTTCCAGACAGAGGTTGATCTCCATATGTATCTCGAGCGTGTAGTTTTTGAAGAATTTTATGCCATAATCTCAGCATTACCTAAAGACGAAAATCGATTTATGGGTACTGTTAATAATGACAAACCGAAATTAAGCCACTTATTATTTGGTCTTATAAGTATGCTCAAAATTACCTGAAAGGCATTGGAAAGAGCTATGCTCATAAGTTTCTTTGTTTAAAAAGTGATAATATTCGGTGAAGAACCAGGATCACGAACTTAGCCCGAGGAATTAAGGATCTGAGTTCGTGGATGAGCATTAGAATGGAAAAAACATCCAGTGATAGGCCTATGCTGTAAAAAGAAGCGTTTGTAGGCATCCTACAAGGTTGACGATTATTTTGGTGAAGATCAAAGGGTAACGCTGGATGCTAACAATACACTCTATGGAGGAGAATTTTTTTGGAAAGGAGTGTCTCTCGACTGAAGCTGAAATTATAATGATTCTAAGATTTATAAAACTTTTTGAATGATTCTTTGATAGATTATAGAAATGACACGTATAGAAAAATATTTACCTAAAATCTGTTCTATTGATATCTATAATTTATACCTGCATTAACATACCAGTCCTTTGACTTACTCTTCAGCAAACATCAGCACAAGTTATGAGGCGACAGAAGAGTTTCACTAACCCTAAATTATATAATTAGGTCTTAATTGACTATACTGTTAATCATTTCAGGTTTCCCAAAAACGTTTCCTTCACTAGGGCGTCGATTATATGAAATTCCAATAATAATTACAAACAAAACGAAAATAGCAATAGAATACGTACACCATCAAATAGAAACTAAAATCCATTATTATTTGAATTGAATTCCTATGAACAATGTTGCTGAAAGCAATTAGCAAGTTGCTGAATCAAAACGTAACGCAACAAAAACAAAAATGGAAATTTTAAAAAGTTTTCACCGCTCCAAGTGAGGAGTACTGTATTCGTCAGCGATAAATACGAATGATTTGTTAGCATAAAGAATTATATTTCATAGAATGCACGAATTATTATCAGACGAGAAATATGTCAAAATGATTAAATAGCTATTATTCAATATCATAGCAAGCATGCTTGCTTACCAAATCACACGTTGTATTATCGTGCACCACTAGACGGCGCTTTACAAATATAATAATAAAATCTGTATCGCGAATAAAAAGTATAAAAGAAACTGTATTTTTTTGGTAAATACAGGGCGTCTTGCAACCAGGATGTTCCGGAGGGCCGAAGCAGCCCGTCACCCGCACATTAGGTATATTGTTCCGTACTACGCACGCCCCCCTGACCGAAAAGCGCTGCCACGAAACCTACTTGCCATATGAGACGGCAGGAAATAATAGAAGCAAGCTCCAAAAGGCACAGAGGGAGGAAAGGGTAGAGATGCGTACCCTCTGATGCTAGAGGCACAGAATGGAGGCAGAAATAGCAGTCTGACCCAAAGCTTAACAAGTGGCGAACGCAACCACCGAAAGGAGCCATGCTCCAAAAAGCTACCCCGTCGCGCACACGAGGACAATTCAGTCAGGTTAAATACACTCTTATTGCAATGTCATACTTCTTTGTATTTGTGTGAAGTATATATATATATAGTTTTGGGACACCACAGCTATTTTACATAATAACTAGTTATTATATGTAATAATAACACTGTCTAGATAATGTGTGAAAGTTATTACATTGTGCAGATTTGAATGAGCACCCTCATGACCGAAAGACTACAGGGCCATAGCACCAAAACGATCTAATATTCGTAGCTGGTTGATATTTTATATATTAATAATTCTAATAGCATTTAATATAGAAATAGGTCTAAGAAAAATACCCTCATTAATACAAATGTTAAAAATATGCGCTTACCTTTGGGTTAATGACATGACAAACTGAATTATGTGAGTTAAGACACCCCAAATACCTTCCGTTTTCTTCTTGTTAAGTAAACTGAATGTTTTCACAATTGTAATAGTTTCGACATGGATAAATTGGGACGATCCTCCTGCACTAACCACTTATCCACACTTAACTCAAGAACGGTGATACGCCACACTAGAAGATAAATTAAGATAACTGGTAGTATGTTTATCTGTCTTAGGAGTTACTAAGTTTTAATGTCCGAATTTAAAATCGTGAGCATTATTCATTCCTATTAAATAAGTTGATCTATAAATCATAAGCAACAAGGACAATATAAAAAAAAAACTGCAGATTGAATTTAGATAGGTAGCATGTATAGTGTGACCAGAACAATTTTTTGGAATTACAGCTAAGAAAGTTGGAGTATGTCTAAAGTCCGTATTAAGGAATATGACTCAAACGAAAGAGATGGCGCTACGTGGTCTCAACAGCGTCATCCCTTTCTAAGTGTATTTAGATAGAGTATCAGTTTGATTTTTAACCCAGCGTCATGGGGGTAAAAAAATGTTACACGGGCGTTGGGGTGGGTCTCACCGACCCGTTCATTAATATCAAAATATTCCAATACCTTATAAATAATAAAGTTATTATGCATTCGGGTTTAGTTTTTTAGGTATTTTTGTAAATAAATGAAACACAAATTTCACACTATATTATGTTTTATTTATATTTAATAGAATTTTAAAAAAAGAACGATAATTGACAACAAAATTTTACTCCTTCATTTAAATGTAATTATATAATTAATTAACAATCAGCCTTAATGTTTTAATGGCACTTTTATGTAGGAAATTAAATTAACTTTAGAAAAAAAATCATTATCTTTGGTACAGTCAGCACAGAAAGTTACTATATGTTCTACACAGATATATTTGTTGCGACTCTCGCAGGTACAATACTATTTTGTTTTTTTAGGCACATGAGTGACAGGATGACAGGTGTAACATCCTTTTGAAAACTAAATCGAGATGAGAAAACTTCAACTCCGAGAATTTTAGTAAACTCATAATCAAAGTCAGATTCTTGTAAAATAGCTAAAATACCATTTTTAGGTAGTTGGGAGTTGGACAGATGTTGCAAAAGGTGGATACATTGTTGTGACAGTTCCTAAACGCATCGGACGTGTCAAGTGAACGCGTGTAGTTACTCCATCTTGAGATCGCCACGTTTTAAATCGATAAACATTTCTTAGATCATAATCAATTTCGCGTTTATTATTATTAATAGTCGTCAAGTATTTCATTATGCAACGGCTGTGTTCATTACTTTTGCGACCGAAGCTTAAACGATGGAAAGATTCGAAAAGGAGATCGACGACGCGACATATAAATATGATTTCGTCTCCAATCATCTGTATTTTTTTTCTTCGTGCAAGTTAATACAATGTGGTCGCTTGGTCGTCCGTATTAGAAGTCTCACTATCAACTGTTTATATGCTATATCAGACGCAGTTCTTTATTTGAAATCGAATTCACTCGCCATCCATGGACGAAGACACCGAAAGAGTCCAACTCCCAATAAGTTCGTCACTGTACCTAGTAATTTGAACACTACTTCTTTATAAAGTATAGCAATGTGAACTCTATTGATATGCGGCAGAAATAGGTAAGCCGTAGGTATGTAGGTTTCTTAACCTACCCTAGGACCCTGATGTAGAGTTTCTTCTGAAGGCTACAGTTCTTAAGTGATTATTAAGCTGAATATGTAACTTTATTGCTATCAAAATTAGATTGACACTGACAGCTATTACTGCTTTATGAAGATAATCCTACTAATATTATAAAAGCGAAAGTTTGTAAGTACTAATATTATTATTAATGTTTGTTACTCTTTGACATAAAAATACTGAATTGATATCAATAAAACTTTACAATACGATAGCTTATACATCACAATAACACTTCGTCTTCGTCTTCCCACAACTTTGTCTGCACAAATGGTAGATTTTTTCCTACTTACCGTCCTGCACAGACACTTATCGTCATATTTTGAACAATTTACACAATAGCAATGTCAATTGTAAATTATGTGTTGTTTTGATGAATAAGCTATATCATCGTAAGGATTATTAAAATATTTTTATGTGAAAGAATAACAAACATCCATCCATAGTTACAAACATTCGCGTTTATAATATTCGTAGGGGTAGTGTGAATTGTCCAAAATATGACCATAAGTGTCGAGTAAGTCGGAAAAAATTTACCATCTGTGCAGACGAAGTCGCGGGCACCAGCTAGTTGTCAATATTCGTTGAAAACTCTTTCTCGATTAAATACATCAGGCTCAGGAATTCCCTGCCAGAGACAATAAGGCATAGAAATTCGCGTGACTCTTAAAAGCGAGCGATAAAAACTCAAACTAGTGTCTGTATATGAAAATATGTTAGATTTTAATAAGATTTTTATGTTAACTATCATTCACTCATACTTTGATTGCTGCTTTGACTATAAGGCTGCCATTTGTAGATAGATTTAGACAGTATGTATAACATATGTGTATATATTTTGTATTATATTCAAATAAATAAATGCATGAATGACTTCATTCTTTCATTCAATTGTCACATTAAATCTTCATAAAGAAACAGGGGACAACCTAGATGAACATATTTGGACCAAATAGGTGAGAACATAGAAACAGAAAACATCAGTACTACCCTGGCTTACACACTCCAGACTTCAATTCAATGAAGCATGTATGGAACGTGCTAGAGATGTTTTTGGAAGTGTTTCTTGCGCAAATTATTCAGTTTAAAAATACATTTTTTTAATTTCATTTCTAAGTATTTTTGTTTGAAAATCTTAATGCGGTTCACTATACATCTGCCTATCAAGTTTCAGTTAACAGTATAGTTCTTATAGTTTTAAAGAAAAGTGGCCAACAATGACCTACGAACGGTCAGACAGACATTATGAATTCAGGGTCCTATTTTTTACAATTTGGCTACGGAACCCTAAAAATTAAACAAATATATATAAACCCCGTTACTCTCGTTACAATATCTCATCCTCGCTATTCCCATAATATCTCCAGTAAAAGCATCCAGTTCCGGCGTGGTCGCCTTTTTCAGCGCGCATTACACTAGCTGCGCACCCCATCTTCGAGGCTTCTGTCGGATTTAACAAAATTAATCGCCAGTCGCTCGGAATTATAAAAAGGTGTAATTTATGTCCCTCAATGGGCTAGAATGATTACATTTACGAGACTAGCTTATATCGCTGTTGGAACCAAGGTTCGGATTTAACGGACTTTTTTTTGTAATCTGAATATTATTACGCTTTTCATATTTCTACTTTTTTATATTTTTACCCTATTCCATCATGAAAAGGGTTTTGTTTTTCGGGAGTGTATGTAATTGTTTGGAACACTCATCAGCCCAACCTGAGCCGGCTAGGTGGATTTTAGCTTGACAAAATATTAATGAAAGTCGAGGCAGCTAAGAAAGTATGTTTGGATCGTAGCAAAGGGACAACTGTGATATCTGCCTACCTCCAAGGGAGGTGCGAGTATATGTATATATAGTATGTATATTACACAGATCGTTAATATTAATTAAATATAGCGTTGAATTTAATACACTTCCTTGCGGTACTCCACAAGTTAATCAAAATAATGTATAATTAAGTATCATTACCAATATATATACGTATATATACCTTTTTTTGCGTATGCGCACAGCCCTAATATTTAGTAGAACAATGGTGCGATGAACACCAACTATCAGTAAATCCAAAGAAAACAGAACTTATACTTTTTACCAACAAAAGGAAGTTACCAGAACTACAACTACCAAAACTATTCAATACCAAACTCGCCCTGTCAACACAAGTCAAATATCTGGGCTTAATTTTAGATGACAAACTAAACTGGGCAAGCCATGTGGAATCAAAAACAAAGACGGCATGCCAGGCGTTTAACCAATGTAGGAGACTAGTCGGCAACAAATGGGGCCTTAACCCAAAAATCACACTTTGGTTATATACCGCAGTAATAAGACCCTGTATAACTTATGGATCATTAGTATGGTGGCCCAGAACACAACTAATCACAGCAAAAGCGAAACTACAAAAACTACAACGCTTAGCAACCATATCCACTACTGGATGTATGAAGACCACACCATCAGACTCCCTGGAATACCTCTTGCAACTAAGACCCTTAGACCTAGTAATACAAGAGGAGGCGAAATCAGCTGCTCTAAGACTGAGATCGCAGGGACTTTGGAAAAACAATACAGGAAAAACACATACGACAATCCTAGACTGGAGCACGAAAGACACTCCTCTTCTAGATGCACCCATGGATAGAATACCATGTCAACATATATTTGACAGGAAATACCATATCCAACTAACAGCAGAATGGAAAGATTACTCTAACATCCAAGAAGTTAGGATATACACCGACGGCTCCAAGACCATTTCTGGAACCGGGGCCGGCGTCTTTTCAAATGACCTAAACATCAAATTATCCATAACCTTAGATAAACGAAATACAATCTTCCAAGCAGAATGCATTGGCATCACCCGAGCGGCACAGGCGATTGCGGCCAGAGGTCTTACAAACTCAAACATAAAGATAATCTCGGATAGCGCATCGGCCTTACAGGCCCTCCAAAACAATACTATCAACTCTGTCCTCATACTGGAGTGTCATAATACGCTCCAAGCCATTGCAGACACAAACCGGGTAATCCTGCAGTGGATAAAAGGACACAGCAACTCACTCGGAAACGACGCGGCAGACGAGTTGGCAAAAAGAGGCTCCAACACGAAAGTGTATGGACCAGAACCCCTAATGCCCATTCCACAGGCAGAAGTAAAAGCCTGGCTGCGCAAGAGAACAGAGGAACTACACCTAAAAGAATGGACAACTAAGGAGGGGTGCAAGCGAACGAAGGAAGCAGTCCCGGTACCTTCCAAGAAGCTTGCCCGTTCCCTTATCAAACTAAAGAGAGACAAGATCCGAAAGGTCATAGCCACCATAACCGGACATTGCCTTTTAAACAAACACCTGTACACAATAGGTATAACAGACAGCCCCCTGTGCAGAGGGTGCATGGAGGCTGAGGAAACGCCACAGCATGTTCTTATGGAATGTGCAAGTGTGGCCGACCAACGGGAGAAACTTCTCCATTCCCCGGCGTCCCTGCCAGAAGCATGCAGCAGCCCACAGAGGCTGCTAGCGTTCTGGGAGGAACTGGGATGGATGGAGTAGGAAGGAGGCAGGAGCCTTCTATCATACGCACAATGGCCCAATCGTGAGGCTAAGTGCGGTGGAGCCCAGCCAAACTAAACTAAACTATACCTTTTTTTGACTATAACTGCTATAGCTCTTAAAACTGTATTATAGTACATATCTATTTAACTAAGCTATCTAAAGCGCATCGGCTGCATTTCAGCGAGGCCCTTGACGATATAGCGCTTTACGATATTGCCACCGCAGACGTCACGTAATTAATCGCGTGTGACGCATGTGAGTGGCGGCCTTAATTCTAGCGTTGATGACACAGCGCCACTAGTGGTATTACGTCACTGACAAATTAAAATTGTAAATAACAAAATAGTAAAGTTAAATATCTGCTATAGAAATAGCACCTAAGCTATCTTATGTTTCAAACCTTACTAACTTAAGTATGTCTAATTTTAACTGTACAATAAGAAAAAAATGATTACTGGTTGATGCCGTGCTACTAGTTGACAACACCATTCTTCATGATGAGAATCTCGTAAAGCTGAGAAGGAAAAGACTGCAAAGAAAGCAATGATTCTCGGTACGGCACGTATTGTCCGGAGATTCCTCTCTCTGTAGCCGTAACCACCGATGCTTATACAACATACTATTTTAAAAACTTAAATCTAAAATCTTTAATTTAATAAATGAATAATAATAACAGTTCATACTTTAAAAACTCTGTTATGTTACAGCAAATTAATTTGTCTTAATATTTTATATTCGTGTTCAAAGTGGTATTTGCCTTTTTGTTAATGTTAATTCTCGTTTTTCTTAATGTGTAAAGCACCTACAGATTAATTAACATTTGATAAAAGTTAATAAGTTTTTTTAAATGTAATATTAACATACCATAAATTGTATATTTATATTTTTATATATTATTATAATTATATATTATTTATACATTTAATACATACATACATACATACACTCACGCCTTTTTCCCACATAATACATTTAATAATTGTTTATTATTAAATATTAAAGACTATTTTGATCAAACGGACATTATTGGATAGATTGGATAGTTTCTACTACTAAGTTGATCCAGTTAGTTCAGTACCAGAATATTTTATTAACCGCTATTACCTCATATCGTATTAAAAATGTGTTTACGAACATTTTTAAACAAAATAAATGGCGATATATAAGAAAAATCTGAACTCTTTGAACAAATATTTTATTTAAGCTGAAGACGTAATGCAATCTCTAGTCTCGTCGTTTTTCTTCCAGGAGCCATAACTGACTGTAACTTTATCTGCGGCAGCCAATCTTCTGACGGATCGAACGTAAACCAATTTTATGACCAATCTTCCATCAAATAATTTATTTATTCTTCTTGTTTACAAATTACAATGGTAAAGTTAATTATGTGATTCCAGAGGTGTTTTGGCCTATAATATTGTTGCGCCATCAAATCAAAAAACTTATTCTCAAACATTCGGAAAGAATCGAAAACTTTCCAGTACCATCGTAGAAATGTATCAAGGATAAATATTTAGCAAGACCAAACTGATTTTATGGAGGTACCTTGAAACGGCAAGACTTAGAATTTTTAAAAGTTCTTATAGCGAGTGGCACAGATCGCTATTATAAATAATAATAAAATATAAATATATTTGTTACACTTACACCAATTAGCCTAGCCCAAAGTAAGCTCTGTAAGGCTTGTGTTATGGGATCTAGGGTAACGGATAGACATACATATATTAACATATATTAAATAATTTTATTGAAATATTATTAACAACCATGACTAAGGTACAAATGCTCGCATTCATCATACAAACATCTGCCCCCACCGGGATTCGAACCCGGGACCTCAGAGATGGCGACACCTTGAAACCGGTTGTATTATCCACTCGACTATGGAGGTCGTCAAATTTTTATTTATATATTTAATTTATATATTTTCAGCCTCTGATTCCTATACAGGACAGCAGTCCATAGACACTATGAATTTTTTTTAAAGCCTGTACTGTATATAGTGCTATTTTTCTTATTCCTGCTCTTTGTTTCATTTGTTTGTATTCTACACCCAATGTCACCTCTGCATTTTGCTGAATACCAATGCAGCTAACACAACTTTAAATGTGTAGCAAAAGATCGACTGTCAAGCTGATATGTTAGAATTGGAAATAGGAAAACATAAGCAACCACAAAAATAGTAAAAACATTGATAAAAATTGATTTTAATGTTATATACATTAATAACATAATTATAATCATAATAATCTCTAACCAAAATGCACAAAAATCACTCAATCATATACCTACAACAATTACTAAAATACTCTAAAAATACACTCAATAATATAGTTCACTGTACTAATTTATAGTTGATAAAAATCCATACTGTTCCAGCTCTAGATATAGAAGAGCCAACAATGCGACTTCCGATCCGCCGGCGAGCGGATACGCGAAACTTTAATTCGTCCAGGAACGTCATTAAACTAGAACAATTAAATTCATGAGCAGAACAAGTTGTACAGGAAACAAATATACGAAAGGACTCGTTTGTAGTCTGCAAACAAAGCCCATTTCAAGCACGTAAGGCTGTGAGCACACTGTGTCGCAATAGATATAACTATTGTCTATCTTCAAACATTATCAAATTCTATCTAGTCTCAATTGTAGGAACACTGTATGGGAATAGATGGAGCTATTGTCTGGTCTCAAACATTGTCAAATACTGTCTAGTCTTAATTATGAGAACAGTGTGTGGCAATAGATGTAGCTATTGTCTAGTCTCAAATATTTTCAAATATTTTCTAGTTTCAAATATTGTTAAATATGTGTTGTCAATATTGTGTGGGAACTATCGCACACACTATAAATAAAAATTTTAATAAATATATTATTTATCGAATCAAACTGATAACATTTCTTTAAATTTTTCTTTATGCAAAGGAGGTTATTTCTTGGTAATTGATTCGAACTATGCAATGTACGTAAGAATAAATGATAATATGAGGATTAGTTAACATAAAATGATAAAAAAATGTGATAAACAAAAACGAACTTCGATTCGGTGGAGAATCCTTACTAATATTATAAATCGAAAAGTGAGTTTGTTTGTTTGTTTGTTCCGCTTTCACGCCGTAACTACTGAACCGATTGTTTTGAAATTTTACAGACGTAAAGATAAAAGTCGTCTAAAGCGACTAATCAAGGCCTTCGTAGAAATAGAAATATCTACACTGTGTGTAATTAGGAAAGGTTAGGAATGGTTAACAACTTATAATTCAAGAATATCAGCAATGAAGTAATGTAATACTTGGCAAAATACAGTTATTTTGTGATATCATATAAAATATATAAATAGTATTCCTGTGTGATACTAGCCTAACGCTCGCACTGAAGAACATGAGCGGTCGGTGACAACCTTTGGGCTAACGATGTGACGCCAGCACTGATTATTATTCGTTACAAAAGCCTCTCCAGTGCTCTACGTCATAAAATGTAGCGACTAACTCTATCTGTTTTGGCTTCAGTAGTAAACTTATTATTAGGGTTTTGCTAAAGGGACCATGGAGAGACTTTACTAGGGTAATCTGATTGAGTTTCTATGGTTCACCAGTCTCTAAAGTAGCAGTATTCGTTGTGTTGAAAAAACTTGTGATATGTTCATCAGTACAGCTCATATAATACTAACCAAGATATATGACTTAAAACTTGCCGTCTGAGATTTGCAAACGCATAAACTTACGATTGGAAAACTAGTGTCCACAGCGTTTTCGACACTCCTGTATGTATGGTGTTAACGCGAAAATTTAAGTATTGTATAAAAATTATTATAATTCAATAATTGCGGTGTGGTATATAATAAATAATGAAGGGGACGGTACCTAGCTCTCGCTGGCTTTAGGTCTGGTTCTTTCTTTCTTCTTGAGAAGTTTCCTTTATATACAAAACATAATTACACAATAAACAGATTTCAGAAACAGTCACACTGATAGATGTGAACCTCGACGAAAGTGAAAGTTTGCGATAGCTCTTTTAGCTTTGCGAAAGACTGCACTGTCTTGCGGATGATGCCGTCTTTTGTTCTTATGAGCGAGGTACGTCTAGGTAAGATGTAAGAGTGCGAGGGAATATGGGAAGAAGAAAACCACACACAAATAAAAAAACAACTATTCTAATATCATGGCGTTAACATATGGTATCTATGACATAAGATGTCTGAGTACCACAACTTAAAATCTTACATCAATAGTTAACAACGTGTTATCTCTTTGTTTCGTCCGTACGACTCCTAAAATCAAAAAAAATATTACAGCAACTGGAACCGTATACCTTTAGGTGGGTAGTCTGCTTATTTGTAAATAGGACAGTTCTATAGACATTGGTAAATCTTTCCCCTCAGAAGAGGAGAGGCAGTGAATCTTCGCTAGGGAAAGGATAGCTCAGGATGCCCACGCTGCCAAGATGAAACATTACCATCAAAGTTTTGTAAATCTGCCGACGGTAACATATTTTTTCTACATTTTTTTAACGAGGTGAACTGCAGTTATGCCTTACCTGTTGATTGGCTAATCAACAGACGTGTGTGGGACTCTCCCGGCAGATGGTCGAGCATACCCACTTAACCATCATTATGTCCTGTCTGTCCATAGTTGGGGTCATTCAAGGTCTGGGAAAACCAATTACTCCAGACGACCCCAGGACTGTCCGGCCATCTTTTGCATCGGGTCGTAGCGCCTTTGAAAGAATACCCTGGACATATATTTTTCTATCCTAATCTCTTTTGGAAACATATCAAGAATTTTGTTCTCTGTACCTTCAGATAGCAAAACGAACATGTATTTTGCCTTAGGAATCTAAAATCGTGTTTCACGGTTAGTAGTTTCTTTATATCCAAAATTGACATCATATCTTCTTCATTGACCTTAACATCTGCTAAAATAGCCAATTTTCAAGATTTCCTGCTCTATCTTCTAAAATTTCGAAATAGCTTCGCAAGTTCAGATTTGGTTGATCAAAAGCGTACAAAACATTAGTTGATTCAACACCTATTTCAATAACAATAGTTCTTAAACTGGTAATTTAAGAATAGGTACTAGGAATAGGTTTTGGCCTATTGGCCTCTTTGTGTTAAGTTTTGGATTGAACTATTATAACTCTTATTGCATTTGTAACAAACAATATAATTTGCAATACAAATAAAACATGAAAAAATTTAATTATTTTCGTTTAAATGTGTCAACAAAATTTTCGATTTGTGGTTCCTACACAGACATCAAAACAAAAGCAATATTAAAAAACACCGTAAAAGCTTTTATCTGTTTTATTTTAGAAGAATTGTTTGTTAAATGCCTCAAGCTGTGTTCCAGTATTCATTTACACATCGTCAACGGACATGCAGTAGCTTATCTCTAATAATGTAGATAATACTAACTTGTTAGAAACTTGATTTGAATCATTGCGCCCTGTAATTATTTACATTGAAATAATAAAATGCTTATTACGATGTTTATAGTAGCGTTACAAACAAATAAATGCTTAATTTACTGTAAATAGTCAAGGAAAAGCTCAGGTCAGCTCAGGAATGACTATCTCTCCGTGTGCAGTTGCCAGAACCTGCCATCGGACGCGTCCCCGGGTTGCGGATAGGGGAACGCCCCCCAGATATGGGGGGTATCGGCTTCGGCCGGCGCGGACAGAAACTGGCTGGGGTGGGAAGCTCGTAGCCCTGCACGTAGTTGCAGGGCTGTGAGGGTCATCGCCCTTCGGGGCGGAGGCTGCGAGGAAGAAAACCTCTCTAAAAAATTACCCTGGTGGGGCAGCTATCCCTCCTCATCTCGAGGAGGGTCCGTTTGCCCCATGGAAGCTCGTGGCCCTGTACGTAGTGCAGGGCTGTGAGGGCTGTCGCCCTTCGGGACGAGGGCTGCGAGGAAGAAAACCTCTATAAAAAATTACCTTGGAGGGGGCCATTGTGGGCCGACGTCGGTGGTTGTTCGGCAGAAATGTCGGACATCCACGGCGTAGGGGCGGACTCGCCACCCGCCTCGGTGATACCGTTACCAGCATCTGTGCCTCAACCACCCACCGGTGGCTCCGGGGGGTACGTCGCGCAGTTTGCTGGCCGGGGGGCTTGCCTTAATTGGCTGGCCCGCGGGAAGGAAAACCCACTAAAACCCAACAGCGAAGTTGCTAAAAACCTGTGAGTACCGGCCGACCCTCACAGTATATAGGCTTACCCGGGTACAGGGGGCACTGCCCGGGCGGACTTCCACTTCCCCCATACTCGTGGGATCAAGATGGATCAAAATTTTTCTTTTAATAAAAATGAGAGTTGTCGCAGGAGCGGAAGGCTCAATGAGAGGAGTTCTTCGAGGGAGTTCAGGAACCGATCCAGGTCCTCCTCACTGATAGTGAAGTCGAGGCCTGGAGTCGGCTCTTGTGTTGCGGAAGAAGCGGCGATGCCGCGTACATCAAGCCCAGCGGAGGCGATAGATGCCTCTGCGAGCAAAAGAAGAATGGAGGAATCTAGCTCATCGGACTCGGTAAGGTCGATGATGTCGTTTGCCGAGTCCGTTTGTGCTGGGGACGCGTCCGAATCTGACGGCGCGTCCACGAAGAGGAGTCGTAAGATCCGGAGAAGGAAAAAGAGAGAATCTCCACTCTCGAAGGAATGCAGCAGCGAGTCCACCGCCAAAAACACCTCGCGGGACTCGCAGTTGGGTCGCAGCCGCGGACGTGGCCGCCCACCGACGACTGGAGAGTACGTCGGTCTGGCGCAGGCTAAACGGGAGCTGGCAGCCGCCGAGCAGAAGGAGGAGCAGGCCCGCCTCGACAGGGAGGTGGCCGAAGCAGAAAAGAGGGCGTACGAGACCCGGTCTCGCTTCTATGAGGCCAGGGTCTCCGCCGGAGCCAGTAGGATGGAACCAACGGAGAGGCCAGCGCTGGAGCTCGAAGAAGTGGTGAGGGCTGATTGCCAAGTCATACTTGACGTGGCAAGAAAGTCCTCCCACCTCAGCGGCCCCTACATAAAGGCGCTGAAAAATGCGGCGGCGTCCATCGGGGACTGCTTCAGGGAGGTCGCCCAGAAGCACATCCCCGACGACGCGCGCCCACTGAAGAAGGAGAATGAGGCCCTCAGGCGGGAGCTGGAGCAGCTTCGCAAGGACGTCATCGAATTGACGTCCGAGCTGAGGGTCCTCAAGACGGCAGCACCACCTGCTGCGCCGTCCACGGCGACGAGGACCACGGCGTTCCCTCCCCCCGGAGCGAAGGAGGAGTGGCTCCGGGAGGCGATGATCCAGATGGGCGGGCTTGTAAACGCCCGCCTCGCAGGAATTGAGGGCAGGCTGTTGCCTGCTCCGCAGATCCGTCCGCCACTCGCAGCGGACAAGACGGCGCCTCCGAGCGCCTCATTGGACCGTCCGGCCACCTCGGCGATTCCCGCCAAGGTCATAGGTGGTCGGCCGAAGAAGGGGAAGCCCGCCCCACCAGCAGCTCCCTCCGCCTCCCGGGAGGCCCCGGCGCCGACTCCGGCGCCTAGAAATCTCCCGGTCGAGGCCGAGTGGACGCAGGTGGAAGGCGGACGAAAGAAGACGCGCCGCAATAAGCGCAGAGGGGCCCAGAAAGCCCCTCCCGCCGAGCCGCAGCCCGCCGAGCCCGCCGCGCCGCGAAGCTTCGCCGCAGCGGTTAAGGCTCCGTGCGCTCCGACTAAGCGCGCCCCAGCCGGCCCAGCCCCAAAGGCGAAGCCGGCCGCAGCGCTGCCAAAACTGGTCCCCCCCAAAACGGCCGCGGTGATTATATCACTGCGCCCCGCGGCCGTCGAGAAAGGGGTGACCTATTCCGAAGTACTGGTGAAGGCCCGCAAGTTTATAAATCTTGCGGACCTAGGTATTGAGAAGTTGAGTCTGCGCCAGACCCTTACCGGCGCCAGGTTACTGGAGATCCCTGGCGCCGAGGCGGCGGAGAAGGCCGACAGGCTGGCCTCAAAATTGGAGGAAGTGGTAGGGGAAGACGCGAGGATCGTCCGGCCCACGAAGTGCGTGGAGTTGCGCATCTCGGGGCTGGACGAGTCTGTGACGGAGTCCGAGCTGGCCGGCGTCATAGCCGCAAAGGGCGGCTGTGGCGCGGGCCAGATCTCAATAGGAGCGATTCGGTCTGGTCCGGGTGATCTGGGCACCGTTTTTGTGCGGTGTCCAGTCGCTGCGGCCCGGGCGATCTCGGAGGGGAGGCTCCTCGTAGGCTGGAGTTCGGCCCTGGTCAGGGTACTGGAGGCCCGCCCATTGCGGTGCTACCGGTGCCTTGGCACGGGCCACGTAGGCCAGAGGTGCCCCTCCGAGATCGACCGGAGCAGCCTCTGCCGTCGGTGTGGCCAGGAGGGCCACATGCGCTCCGAATGCACATCGGAGCCACATTGTGCGGTTTGCGCGGCCGGCAAACGGCCGTGCAACCACGTCATGGGCGGGCGTAGGTGCAACCCCGCCCGGACGAAGGGCAGAGCGGCCGCCCTCCAAAAGAGGTCGGCCCCCACACCGGCGGCGCAACAGCGCGGGGGGGCTGCGATGGAAATCTAATCCTAACAGCCCCCACTGCCACCACGGGGGACGACCCTGGCACCCTGGCATATTGCTGTGGGCGTAGGGGACGTCCTCCCTCCTGACGGCGACCAGCGGGGCCGGCCACCGGGAAGGCCCACCCTGCATTGCACCGGTTGCTGTCAGTCGGCGATCCCCCGGATGCCCCGGGGGATCGACGGCCTCCCCGGCCCACCGGGGAGGCGAGCGAGTGGCTCACCTCTGGTGAGCCGACGCCGATAGGGTTGTGGTAGTGTCCTTACGGGTTCCCATGGCCCTGTCACGCCGCGGGCAGTTCTCTCAAGGCGCGTCTGGCGGCGATGTCAGATGCGCGCCGTCGATCGAGCGCTCGCGGCAGGCGTCAGTGGAGGGGCATCGCTGAGGTTTTTAGTGGGTAGGCCTACCCCCTTCTGGGGAGGAGAGCCCCACATAATTCTGCGCTTTTCCCGGGTGCAGGGTATGCAATTCAATGCATTTTCCTCAGCGATAAAAAAAAAAAAAAAAAAATAAAAAAGGAATGACTATCTCAAATTATTCGTAGTCATCCGATAGTCATAACAATTTTCGTGTATCAAACTCTGTAATTTATTAATTAATATCACCATTTCTAATATATTGTTAATTCAAAATATGCTTAGCAAAAATAAAACGAACAAGTAATTATGTGGGAAAATAACAAATATCTATATAATATAGTAAAATAAAAGATGAACATACCACCCACATATGTTTTAGAAATGCTTTTGTTAACCCCCCATTGCTATTGTAGGAAATAAACAAACGTTGAAGATTCAGATTAACACGGTATTTATTATAATAAAATGCAAATACAAGAACAATGTCGCGGCCGGCACAATTCTACAGAGACAAGACAGCTGTCAGTCAAAGCGTTTTCTTTTACTTGAATCTTTTAAACATTTCTATGAAGGTTGGTTTGTGGTCACTATTCCAACACCCTCCCTGAGCGCAAACCCATTGCTGTACTAAGAAATTCAAGTTTCGGTCGCGGCAATCCTTTCGTCAGAGCATCAGCCACCATCCCTTCGGTACTTTTATATTTGACACATATCAGCTTGGCAGCAATTTTTTCCCGCACAAAATGGTGGCGAACGTCAATGTGCTTGCTACGTGCTCGATAAACGTCAGAACCTGAAAGATTAATGGCACTCTGATTATCGCAGAAAATTATTAACGGTGAATCTGTTAAGTTATGCCAAAATTCATCTTCGAGTTGCTTGAACCACATTGCTTCTTGAGTAGCACTAGCCAATGACATGTACTCGGCCTCAGTGCTGGATAACGCTATCGTAGTTTGCTTCTTCGAGTTCCAGCTTATTGAGGCCCTTGAAACTTAAAAAGATACCCAGTGCATGATCTTCTGTCTTCGGAGTCACTAGCCCAGTCGGCGTCACAGTAACCAATAATGCCATAGCTGTCCTTTTTAAAGGTAAGTTTCTTATCTATTGTACCCTTTAAATAACGGAAAATCCTCTTTACTGCAATCCAATGTTGTTTTGTATGGCTTTGTAAAAATCTACTGACAGAATTGACAGCGTAGGATATGTCAGGGCGTGTTCCTTGAGACAAATACAATAAACACCCGACAGCTTCTTGATAGGGCACATCACATATTTTTTCGCCATCAGACTTAGCTTTTAATAACGTAGTTCCTGGTTCAAACGGAGTCGGCACTGGCTTACAATCATGCATACCAAACATCTGTAATATCTTTTCTATGTATAATGATTGATCAACAGTTATTTCGTCTGGTGCGATTTGAGTGATTTTAAGCCCAATACAGTGTTTAGTTAATCCTAAATCTTTCATTTTGCACTTTTCGCATATTTTCTCTTTTATCAACCTTACAGATTGCTCATTATTATAAAAATAAAGCAGATCATCTACATATGTTGTAATAAATAAAATATCTTCATCATTTACTATTCTGTAATATATACAAGGATCCAATTTTGAACGAAATAAACCAATGTCTAATAATGTAGCGCTTAACTTTTTATTCCATTGTCGGCTTGCTTGCTTTAACCCGTATATGGCTTTATTTAGCCGACAAACTTTGCTCTCGACTTCATAACAGGGAGGCATTGACATATAAATTTCTTCATCTAATTCACTTTGAAGAAATGCTGTCACTGCGTCCATTTGACTTATTTTTAAACTGTATTTTACTGTAAGCCCAAACAAGTATCGAAGTGACGTATATCGTACTACTGGTGCGTACACTTCATTGTAGTCTATACCCTGTCTTTGCTGAAAGCCTTTTATTACAAGACGAGCCTTAAAGCGAGTAATATTACCAACATCATCTCTTTTAGTTTTAAAAACCCACTTGCATGGAATTATTTTCTTGCCTTCAGGAACATCTATTAATGTCCAAGTTTTGTTTTCAACCAAAGATTGGTATTCATCTTCCATAGCTTCTTTCCACTTATTTGCATTTTCAGAATTCAACGCTTCTTCGTGAGTTTGTGGATCATTATCAAGTAAGCTCGTTGTTACTTCTATATTTGTACAAAGATATAACTTATTTACATTATTATTTTCTTGCAGGTTACTACACGGTTGCCGAGGTCGGAGATTCATATTATGTCCTATTGAAGAAGAGCAGCAAGGAGCAGAACCTTTAGGCGGTAAGTATGTTTCATCATTAGGATCATCAAGTTCATCACTGTTTCCAGAGCTTTCTTCATAAAGACATTCTTCGGTACAAATCTTATTTGACTCAGACAAAGGTAGGTTAACTTTATTTTTATTATTTATACCAATATTTTTTATTTCTTCCTTTTTCATTATTTCATTTTCATTGTTTGTGTATATATTTACATTAATAACTTTATTTTTATTTACAGATTCTTCCAAGAAGACTACATTCCTACTCATCGAAACTTGTTTACTTTTCTCATCGATAAAGCGGTAACCTTTAGTACAGTCGCTATAACCTACAAAAATTAGTTCACGGGACTTAGGATCAAGTTTTCGTCGTAGCTCTTTTGGTACATGCACCATGGCTTTGCATCCAAATACACGCATATGACTCAGATCCGGCTTAGAGCCAGTCCACATTTGCTCTGGTGTTACATCTTGCAGGACACGAGATGGCGAGCGATTGACAACATATGCGGCTGTTGCTATTGCCTCCGCCCAGTACTCTTTCGGTAAGCTTGCGTTAAATAACATACATTTAGCTCGTTCAACGAGTGTGCGATTCATCCTCTCGCTCAACCCATTTTGTTCGGGAGTATACGGATTGCTTGTTTGATGCAAAATGCCAAAGTGTTTCAAATATTTATCAAAATTATTGTTCTTATATTCTTTTCCGTTATCGCTTCGTAAAATTTTTATTGTTTTTCCTAACTCATTCTCTACTCTATTTTTATATTCAACAAATTTTTCAAATACTTCCGACTTTTGTTTCAAGAAATAAACATAAACTTTTCTAGAATGGTCATCTACAAATATTGCAAAGTACCTCGCACCTCCTAGAGAAGGTGTCTCCATCGGTCCACAAACGTCAGTGTGGATGAGTTCAAGTAATTCCTTTGCCCGTGAACCCTTATTCTTAAACGGTTGTCTGGTCTGTTTTGCTTCCAAACAAGAAGTACAGGTAAGATTCTCATTCACATTCGATGACAACTTCACACCTACAGTGCATTTTGTAATTTTATTTATATCGTCAAAATTTAAGTGACCCATGCGTTGATGCCATAAATATTTGTCTTCGGTCACAGATAACATGGCTTTTCCACTTAAATAGGTATTTAGTTTATATGTATCGTTAACTAGTTTTGCTTCAGCTACTACTTGTCCGGTATTATTTCTAATATGACAACCATTAGAGTTAAATTCAATTTTGCACCCGCTCTTAACTATTTTGCTGACCGATATTAAATTTGTTGACAACTCGGGAACAAATAAAACATTCTTTACTTGAATACAGTCAAAAGATCCGGTGTTATTATTTGGTACCCTTATTGTAACATTTCCACAGCATTTCACTTGCAGTTTTTTGTTGTCCGCAATTTTTATACTATTTACAGGTGGTGCTGTTTCATTTTCGAGCCAATCTCGATGCATAGTCATGTGAGCTGAAGCACCTGAGTCCACATACCAGTTTGATGCATCATTTAAAATAGTGGCAGAAAAAGCAGCAGCAAAACTATTTCCTTCTTTCTTATTTTTAAACCAACATTTTTTGCTTAAATGCCCATATTTATTGCAGTTGAAACACCGTGGGCCTTTTGGTTTATTCATGTTCTGTTGTTTTTGTTGGCGGGTTGTGACTTTGTTTACATTAGAATAAAAAGCTGTAGTATCTGTCGGTGCTGACTGTACCTCTTGCAGCAATTTAGTTTTAATCAGATCAGCACAAATTTTTATTCCTGAACTTTCTATGCCCATTATCATTGGCTTATATTCGTCCGGCAACCCAGCCAGCATCAGGGTTCCGAGCCATTCGTCGTCAACGCTGAACCCAATATTTCTCAATTTGTGTGCCGCAGTCATTATTTTATTTACATATTCCTCTATGTTTGCGGAAGAGCCCAGATTAGTATTAATTAGCTCTTTCAAAAGTCCTACTTTACGGAGCAGGCCCGAATCTTCGAACGCTCGTGACAAATTGTCCCATACCATCTTTGCAGTTGTGGCTTCCTGAACGTGCACATACAACTGAGGTTCAATTAACAAAATTATTTTAGACTTCGCCTTAATGTCTTTTTTCGGGTCAATTTTTGTTTTATCCTCAGTTACCACACATTCCCACAACTCTTCATGTTGCAAATATGCTTCCATCGCAAACCGCCATGTAGAATAGTTTTCTCTTCCATTTAATTTTACAATCGATAATATGTTTGATGACATTTTAAAATGTTATTAAAATTTTATATTATGCTGAAATAAAATAGCTGAAAGAAAATTTTATCTTTGCGCGATTTGACGTTATCGGAATGAAATTAATTTTGAATTTACTTTTACGTGATTTTTATATTTTAATTAAATAATATCAGGTAGGGACGGCCCATAACCTGTAGGAAATAAACAAACGTTGAAGATTCAGATTAACACGGTATTTATTATAATAAAATGCAAATACAAGAACAATGTCGCGGCCGGCACAACTCTACAGAGACAAGACAGCTGTCAGTCAAAGCGTTTTCTTTTACTTGAATCTTTTAAACATTTCTATGAAGGTTGGTTTGTGGTCACTATTCCAACAGCTATCATGCCGTTGATCATAGCTGGCTAGCAAATTATTTAGCCTTCCCATAAGAAAGGCTTTATTGATTTTAAACCATCCATCAAGCCATCATGAGTATCAACACAAAAAAATAACTTAATATATATACATTATTATAAAGAAGAATAGTTTGCGGTATTTATAAATTAAGCTCAGCGGAATCTCTGAAAGAAGGCGAGTAATATAATACTTTTGATAAAATGTTAAAAATTCATAAATTGCAAATTATAAAAATTTGCCTTTGTAACGTACAGGCTACAAAAAAACTAGAATATTAAAATACATAGCATTTGATGACATAATCCTGTAAAAGTGTTGACCTAATTAGCCTTGTCATAATAAAGCAATTGTCAATAATACTCTCATGGTTATTTCACTGTTAAATATTAATTAAATAATAACAATGCTTGGGATTAATTTTGATGACTCATAACTATTGAGTTGCCACATGTTTAAGTATAGTAAATAACAATGAAACTATAGTATATTCTTAGCGACAATATTATAATGGGAACTTCCACGTAAAAGCAATTGGGTTAAGGCTATTTGTCTAAAGCCAGCTTTTAATTGACGATTGTAAGAATACAAATATTAAATAAAATAGCCTTTAATGATTTTCTTGTATCCTTTCCAGTATACGGTCGTTCGTGCGAGACTTATGAACCAATGGCGTAGCATCTTTGATATGCCAAACAGATTACAAAAAGATTAAGTGCGAAAAAGATGTAGTACGAGTAGATAAAAATTGAGAAGGAAAATCTTAGATGGCTTGGACACATAGAAATGACAAACGAAATACGACAGACGAAAGAATATTATAAAGCAAATACGAATGGGTCAGTTCGTAGTGGACGACCTAGGCGAACATACTTGGACTAAATAGGTGATATACCTACTGGTTCTCTGGTCTAGTGTTACCGTAACCGACGTGCGTGTATGAAAGTGTAAAAATATTAATAAAAGTCGATGAAGTTAGAAAAGTATGTATGGAATGTAGCAAATAGAAAATTATAATATCTGCTTATTTCCACAGGAAAGAGGCGTGAATATATGTCTATGTATTTGAAGAATACGTAAGGTATATTATATTATTTAATCTTTTTTTTAGTAATCTCAATAATACATAATATTGTCTATTTGATTAGAAGTACGTTTAAACTACAAACGAACGTATACTTGTCTAAAACATTTACGATACTGTCGAAGATGTTAGAAAAGATTTATTAAAACATGGCGTTATCATACTCATCATGTCATGATATACTCATGACAGTATGATAACGCCATGTTTTACTACGCTAATTCGTGAACAACAAGTGAGCCATTTGCAAGAGTACTCAAAGATTTGGTGAGCTGTCATATGTACCCCTATGGTGTCACCGACATCAGCCCCCAACAATATAGGTACAAGGAATATATAGGTCACATATCACATTTAAGCTTTAGTGGCTTAAATGATATTTATATTTAATGTTTAATACTATTTTATGTGATTGATAAATAAACTAAAACAAAACACTTTGTGGATCTTAGTTGTAAAAGGTTTTGTATTTCCCCATAAAACGACCTTTGGTTTTTTGCAGTCTGTAATGTTTTATAATTTTATCAAAGTTGTTATGATTCCTATGATCATAAAATATTTTTTTAAAAATGAATTGACCTGCTAAGGTCTTACCAGATCATACAATGATGAAATACATTGTCTAAGTATCCTATACTATTTATATGGATACTAGCTTTCTAGAACTATCTTATATTCTTCCCCAGGTTTTCTAATCATCCCCATATCAAAATGATCATTGTTAAATTATAAAAATTATCATTGCGTTGCAACCCACACTATTTTATAAAATTTTCTCGTAAAAGAAATATGATTTCCTGTAATTAAAATTTCCCTACGGTTTTCTTCGGGTCTCAAACCAACTATATATATTATGATATATTATGATATATATTATGATATACCAATATATATATATATATATTATGATAAAAATATATCAATTTTTATCATAATCGTCTATTTTTACCTTTTCTTTAGGGTTATTTTTTTACAAACATTGTCGTATTTATTTATATCAAATTAAAAGCCTATGAAATAAGTTTCAAACATCGGCTTTAAAACTGTACATATTTGCTTATATGAATAAAATACCATGATAAATTCATATTTAATAAATATATAAACATATGTAGAAAAGGGAATAAACATCCTACATTTAGTCAAAGTTAAAAGATTTTTTTATGTGATATGTTAACAAACATACTCGTACAGAGTTGATAGTTAGTGGTTATAGTCGCCTATATTACATGTGGTTTTTGTAAAATCAAAATCAAAATTAACTTTCTTCAAATGTGACTTGAGCTTTTAGAAACGTAAAATTTCTTTTTCCTACCACCCTGCAGGACGTATTTTAAGCTGATAAGGGGAATGGGCGAAAGAAACTTATCAGCTTTATCAAAAGTAATAATCACATTAACAATAAATTATGTCGTACATAATTTATTACATACAACGTACATATGTATGTTGTTACAATTTATACGGAAAAACAACAACACTTTAGAATGTAATGTCTTTAAATCAACACCAAGCATTGGCATCATTTAAATAATCATTGACTTTATAATAGCTCTTACTCATTAGCGTCTTTTTAACATGTACCTTGTACTTATGGATAGGCAATTCAGCTACACTTTGTCGAATCTTGTTATAAAAATTTATACATTTTCCTATAAACGAACCTCTAGTTTTTTGTAGTCTGTTCGTTAGAACGGCAAGTTTATTTTTATTTCTTGTGTTTAAATTATGCATTTGAAAATTAGTGTGAAATGTATTACAATTTTTATACACATAAGTCAAATTTTCATAAATATACTGGCCCGCTAAAGTCATTATACTAATCTCTTTCAATAAATAACTAAGAGAATCCCTTGTTTGTAAATTATAAATAGCGCGGTAAGAATCTGCAAGCCTCAGAAAAACTACACTGACTGTTGCTAACTTATAACATAAGATACATCAAATACACTGACCCTATTAATGAACAATTTGTGTAAAAAAACGGCCATGAATTAGTATATTTGTTTCATGTCCTTTTCAGGTGTTTCGTCACATGTAACTAATTATAACCCTTTATTAACGACTAAAAAGACATACACGTACTCACACCTCTTTCCAAAGAGGGTAGGTAAAGATCACAGTTTCCCACTTATTACGATCCAAACCTACTTCCCTAGCTTCCTCAAATTTCTAACAAAATAAATTAATTAAATTTCGTTTAAGAAAATACTAATACAAACATTCACCAAGATCGGGGATCAAGTTTTAACGAACAAACAAACCGTAAAATATAATTTGTTCTGTCATTTTAACGCTCAAATATATTGTGCTTCGCAAAAACGAAAAAGTATCGTGTATGTTGCAAATTAATGGCTTCAGAAACACGTGTAAGTAAGTATTCTTTAAATTTCAAATTATTGAAATACCCTTACTTACTATTTGACGCGTAAACCTTATTTACGCACGTAAACAAAATTATTCTCACTTTAAATTAATTAAGAGTCAGAAGCTTCTATTTAAGTATTATATTTCAGTTATTATTATAGTTGTAGAGTTTAGGTCTTATAGTAAAAAATATTTTACTAGAAAGGATAGGAATTTGCATGGTGTTCCGAGCGATTCATGTAACGTCTCGTAGACACACCTTTGTATATTCCTATGAATGAGAAATTCTACTAACATCTATCTTCTCTTCTCGCACTTTATTAGGTAGTCGTCTCTTAGCAACTGGCCTTTTCATATTTACCTTATAAATTTCTTTCGTCCATTCTCTCTCACGTCGAAATCATTTAAGCATTCCCTTCTCGATTTTTGTCACAACATCTTATTTCACTCCGCACATTTCCCATATCATACTATTTTACAATTTATCCTTCATCGTCACCACAGCCATTTTCCGGCATTACTCTTGCTTTTATCCTGCTTTTGCCATACCCATTTATGTCATGAGTAAACAAAATTATGAACTGTCCAGAACTAAGTTAGACGTGATAGTAGCTTTGTGTATTACAGACATTATCCTTGATACACGTTGTTTAATTGAAAGGTGAAAAACAAAAAAAAAGGCGAAAGTCAGTTATAATAACTAGTCTAAAGTGAAATTCCATTGAGAAACCTGTGGTTAGTACTACGATTTTCATTCGAAACAATTACTGTGCAATGGAGACGACACTTTTAGCATTTACTATCCAATACCTCTTTCACACCTTATCACGTACAGCCTCTGAGTCGAGCATAATTTTTTCCATGAGTTATAAGGTTACTTCTGTTCTCCATTCTTAACTGATAGCCTTATCAATCCATTTTATTTAAGGTATTCAAATAATTTAAAACTGACTGCAGGACGCTTAATGGCCTTTTATTTTTGAGACTTGTTAATTCCACATTGTTACTAATTCACTTTAATATCTTTCAATATAAGAACAATATATAAAAATGAAACTATGAAAAAGTATGAATATGTTCCAGTTTAGAACATAACAGGAGCTCTTTATGATGTTGGTTGAGGCTCTTTGCTATCAAGCCCATCGTAGAAACAACTATATAAGCAATTATAATTGTTATCATTACCTTTATTAGTTTCGTGTTTAATCTCCCAATCTATTCAATAGATCTAAGAGACAAGCACAGAGATAAAATCCGTTAATCTATATAATTCGTTACCGACACGTTCAAACCTAACTTCGATTCTAGCGAGCTCCATCATAAATTCTATGGATGAGAGTATGCTGCAATATGGCTTAGCTACTGAATTTATTGTGGCTATTGTCACGAAGTTGCTCTTAATTCCGATTTCTCGAAGTATGGGAACATTAAATAATTGCGATGCGGGGAGACCAGGGATTTATGCGCGGGCCACGTTACAAATCTTCGGTAAGCCACACCGGCGCAGTTCACTGTGTACAGAATTCAGGGGATTTATGTTTATTAAACGATGGAGTTGCGGTACTGGATGTACAATATTAGTAGTATCGACATATATTTGCAACGTGCTTAGACGAGGCGAGATTAATTGCTTGGGATGATCGAAGCTCTTATGAAATCCCACATCAACTACCTCGTGACCTTGAAACTACTTCATAATAATAATAATTTCTCTCACTTGGTGAAAACAAATTAGAAAGTACCATATAAGACAAATTTAATATCCCAGAGACTGAAGACTTTATGACAAGCATCGTGGCCAGTGTTCTAATAATCCAGTTGCATGCGATGAGGTAGACAACCTACGCCTGAGATCCCAAACGATGGGACTTCTTGGACACTGGAAATCAGTGGCAACTAGCGACCCACATGCTTGACACTTTAAAAAGTATAAAAAAGGTATGAAGGTCTTTGTATTTATTCATTCATTTCGATATTTAAACCAGCAGTGTGATTTAAGTTTGACACCGTTACTTATTTGAATAACGAAACTCATATACAAAACTTTATGATACTAGATTTAAGACAGCTAAAGTATAATATTATTATATCAGTATTATTATTTTTGCCGAAAATCTCCACAGAGGAATATAAGCCTCCATCAAGGACGTTCACACTGATGGGTTCAGCGCTGTTAGCTTACAGACCCTACCCTGCAGTCTAAACTTAATAGTCGGTTCATCTTGTAAGACACCTACGAATATTGCGGTTCCAGGCATACCACCTTTCCTTTCTACCTTCTACTGGTTCTACGAACTATGTACACTGTTTCAACCCCTATTTACTATATCGACGACCCTAGTTCTGCCGCAGATTTCATCGTTTCTGATTCTACCCTACTTTTTTCATTTCATTGCTCTCTCTACTGCCCTCAACTTCAAGTTATGTTTTATAATTGATTATTTTCTATCCACGGACTCATGTTTCGTACTTTTTCATTTTAAAATATTTATTTTTATGATCTTTTATGATTATTCCTTTCAGTGAGTTACGCAGCTCATTGTAAATATCTCTCTATTCCTATAATATTAAACACTAGTCTTAGCAACATTCACAATATATATTTCTCCCAAACTTTCCTCGAAAAGAATAACAAAATCGTTTAAAAATAAAGGAGGGACATTATTGCTACTAACGTCTGAAACATGACACGACGAAAATAAAAAGACGGTAAGTTCAAAACAAAGAGCAGAGACAACAGGCACGGAGAAAAAATGCGACACAAATAATTGAAGGCGCTGTTAAACTTCGGGCGCTCCGCAGAAGTGAGAAAGTTTTGACTTATTGGCCCTTCGCAATAAAGAACGTCTTTAGGTCCCCTGTAGACGTGCGACGACGGGGAACAAAGACAAAGAAGAAATAAACAACTAAATAATGTAGCAAAATAATCGAAGATAAATTAAAAAAATCTACTAATAAACTCATAGATTTTTTAATTTAGTATAATTATAAAAAATCTAAATCTATAGCGTTACTAAAGAAATTCTTAAGTCTGAATTGATATCCCTGCAATTAGCTACAATGAAAGCTATTTAATATGATTTCTTCGTATTTAGTAAGAAATCTCAACATGTTGCACTGCAAGCGAATGTGAATCGTTTGTTCATAAAAATAGTCATTTATTTCCTATTTCTAAAATAACTCATACATGATAGTGATATGATATGATGATAGTAATATGATGATATGAAGTTATCATTTCGAATGTTAACCTATGTTAAAATTTAACAACAACATGTTGAAACTACATTAAACAACAATGTTTAAAATTTAATGAGCTTAACCAATCACTGAGGTGAGTGTGTCCAAGGCAAAAGTGAAACAAAACGCTTCATTAAATAAGGACCAATCGCTAATGTTCCTACATAAATAATTTCTTGGATGATACTGAATTACATTCGCTACCACGATCTCGCCGAGTGCGCACGTCACTTTCTGGCAGAATTTCGAATCTCGTAATTCATTCACTTGCAGACGCCAGTGTTGCGGTCGTTCGATCTTTTTTGGTGCCTTCAGGTACCTCTGACGGTTGAAAGACAACGTCACTGCTTGGGTTGGTGGATACATTACGTTGCCAACTAAGCCAACCGACGCTTCTCCTAGTGCGTCGACGGGTCTCCTGACACGACAAAACTAGAAGTCCGGATCCCATTGCACTAGGGCATTGCGTCCCTAGGGTGAAGGAGCGCCAAGAACTCTCCTGAGTCTTGGCTTCGTCATACGTTAGGTCCCCTCCCCCCGGCCGTTTGGCGGGGGGAGTCCCCCGCGTAGCGCGTTCCGCGCCTTCTGCGCCCGCACGCGCGCTTCGCGCATTTTGCGGTTTTTTCCGCGCCTTCTGCGCCGCAGTAGGGCTACGGTTCCTCATTTTTGCTTACATTTTATTTTTCATTTCATTTTTAAATTCTTTTCGCTATGTCTGACCGCCCGGGCATCGGACATACGATAGTTTAGGGTGTGGCCGCCGCTGGCTTCGACCTCGCTTCTGGCCTTCAGGATGCGATCGTCGGAGTCGTGGAGACCACCATCAATAATTATCTCGAAAAGATGGTCGATGAGGCCGTCTCCGAACGGGTGCGTGACGGGTCCACCTCGCGCGCCTCCTCCGCTACCACCACGTACGTAACTTCCGCGGAAACTGAATCGGCCGCGTCTGATTCAGAGGCGGCTTCACCGCCTTCGTCCTCTCCCGCGTCACCCGCATCCGTGATCGCGGCTGACGAGTCCCCTATGGACACGTCAGCTCCCTCCCAACCACTGCCTTCCTCGGCGGCGCAGAAACGTCCTCTCTCAGACAACTCGTCCCCTTCTGGTGACGAGACCACGGTCCCATCCCATACCCCTTCCGACTCCGAAGGCGGCTTCCTTGAAGTCGCTTCCCGGAAGAAGAAGAACAAGAAGAAGCGTCGTAATACGAAAGTCGTCGCTTCTTCTTCTCCCGCTCCCGGCCCTACTCCTGCCGCTATTGCGTCCCTTATGGACGTTGTAGTGGCCTCACCCATCGCAACAAAGACCCCTCAGGCCTCTTTCCAGGCCTCTCAGGCCCCTAAAGCCAAAAAACCGAGCACTTGCTCGGCCCAGCCAGCCCCGCGGCAGGCAGTACCACCCATATTCCTGCGTGACTCCCTTCAGTAGTCACGCACTTTCGACCTATGTCAAGAGCATCGTATCTTCTATACGAAAGCTCGCCCATGCGCCCTTGGTGTATCGATCGAGGTCAGCTCGGGCGATCACCGAGCGCTCACCAAGTTGTTGGCAGCCAAAAAGATCCCATGTCACACCTATACGCTCTCCGAAGAGCGTAAGGTGAGATGTGTGCTCAGAGGCATCCCTGTCGACATCGAGGTCGACAGGGTCCATCAGCATCTTGTGGCGAAAGGGCTCGCCGTCGCGAGTGTGCATCAGATGCACAACCGCAGCGGTGCCCCGCACCCCCTTCAATTAGTCACCCTCGAAAACACCCAAGGTTCTCGCAACATCCTTCGGGAACGCGAGAACACCGTGTGCGGCCTCTCCGGCATCAAGCTGGAGATGCCGCATGCGAAGGGTCCCACCCTGCCAACTCTATGGTCATGCGGCGGCCAACTGCCAGGCACAAGCACGGTGTGTGAAGTGCCTGGAACCCCATCTCACAAAGGACTGCCCACGTCCTAGGGGATGCCGAGGGGAACTTTCCCCCCGGCACCCCTCCTCCTCAATGCTCGCTGTGCGGCCAAACTGTCCACATAGCGAATCGGAAAGGATGCCCGGTGCCCCTAAACCTTTTTTTTTTTTTTTTTTTTTTTTTGTTCCTCTGAGGAAAATGCATTAAATTGCATACCCCGGCTGTGGCGAGCCGGGGTTATGTGGGGCTCTCCTCCCCAGAAGGGGGAGGCCTACCCACTAAAAACCTCAGGGATGGCCTTCCTCAGGCATGTAGGGAGCCCCCGGGAACACAAAGGCCACTTCCGGGAACCCCCAGCCTCCGCTCCCCTCTTTAGAGGGGAGCCCTCCTCGGCCCTAAACCTAGGCCGGTCGCTTCTTCCAAGCGGCCCTACGCTACGCTAAACTTTACATGAACCGCCTCCACTCCATATTGGGGCGGAACAGTAAAATGTCACTAAGAAACAAGCGAATACTTTACAAAGTTTGCATACGTTCAGTAATGTCATACGCGTGTCCCGTCTTTGCTCACGCGAATTCAAATATCATTAATAAAATTCAAGTAGTTCAGAATAAATTCTGCCGCGCCGCAACTAACTCTCCTTACTATGTTCGTAATGCCGATCTCCATAGGGACCTCGAAATAATGACCATACAACAACATTTCCGACTATGCTCCGAACGCTTCTTCAAAGCCGCAGAGCAACATGCGAATCCACTTATTAGGAAGGCAGTGGACTACACCCCCGCGCCTCCATCTCGTCACCGATATCGTAGACCCGTCACGCCCTCATTGACCATGATAACCAATTGACGCAGGACTTTCTGTCCTTGCAGGCAGCATCTGCGCTGCCGGCGGTATCTGCGCCGTCAAACCCTCCATGATCCCTTAGTTCGGCAGCCTTCAGCATCGCCATGACTAGGTTCCCTTATGACAAGGCCGGCGCCACTTGGGCTTCCCGCGCCTCTTCTAGCGCTTTCGGGCCTCCTTTATGGGCCTGCGCTGCATCGTCCCTCTCCTGAGGGGCGGTCGCCCTCACGATTTGCCTATATAGTTTTAGAACCTGGGCCAGGCTGAGTTTAGTCGGTAGGTCACGTGGCTGGACCGTTCCGGTCGCGTGGAGTCCGATATAACCTCCGTGACACTTGCCGTTGCGGGGGTATCCTGGGTACGATTCGTACTCCTTGTGAGGATTCTCAGCCTTCCTCTCCTGAGGAAAAAAAAAAGATACTGAATTTGTATAACATAAAAATTGGAAACCACGTTTCTTTTATTGTCATGTTGTAACCATTGAAATTAATCAACAACCCTGTTCGTATTAAAACGTCATAGATCATAAGATAATCATATAAATACTTGCACAAAAGTTTTAATACATTTTATGTCGTTGAACTGATCATGAACTATCTGTCTTCCAGTGTATTCGAAGCTGGCAGATGTCTCGTTATCTCGACAGACTCAACACCCTATCTCGCGACACAGTTTCGCACTTGATCTAAATTTTAACTTAATCTCCGTCCACGGAACTGTATATTTGCCCTTTTTAACTAGAACAAACTTGTGTGAAATAATTTCTCATTTTATCATGACTTAATTTATATACATCGCTGTTATTTGAAGGAAATTAGTTGTGCCCACTATTATAATTGACCGAAGATGATTTATTATGAATATAATTGTTAAAAAAAATGTGTCTTAAAATGTTATAAGTGTTCATATTAAAGTTGCTCATATGACGGGTCTGAAGTCTCGGTCCGTATATATATATATATATATATACTATATCTAGTGGCAATTTCATCATATTTTTATAGCAGTATTAATGAACAACGGGTACTTATTTCTATCTGCTTAAGGCAAAATGCGCATAAAATGATGTCTGGGAACTATGAGAACCTGGAATCTTATTACAGGACAAAACATTTGTAGATAACATAGCGAGCGAAGCAGTCGGTCAGCTAAAGTAAGACACAGGCGAGTGCGGCCCACAGGAACATATCGGAAATAATGGTAACCCAACGAAGTCGTAACTCATCGTCATTGGACATAACGACACTGAAATGATTTATATGTTTAATATATTAATTATCTTCATATTCTGTATAGGTATCTGGGTATCTTAGATTCTTGGTTATCGGTCTTTTATTCACAATTTGGTGCCCGCGACTTCGTCTGCGCAGGGCATTTATCATTATATTTTGGACAATTCTCACAATGTATTGTTAACACGTATGTAGCCTATGTATTATTCTGATATATAAGCTATATTACTGTAAAGTTTCATTAAAATCCATACAGTAGTTTTTACGTGACAGAGTAACAAACATCTTCATTTCTTCATTTGACCTTTATATGGCAATTATTGACATTTAGATGTCACATATTTTAAAGCAAATTAACATCCTAAAACAACAATCTGTTCTATATCGATCTTAAGTAATCGAATCATAAGGCTCGTAATTAGAGTTGATCGTAAACAAACCATTGAAATCCGAGGATGCCAAAGATTCACGGCTCAGCGATAGGAATTCCACAAAGAGCATCGTGCACACACATCAAAGGATCTCATAATAATCAGTACTGATGGAATATAAATCCAATTTGGAGTATATAAGTGCCGCAAGTGGTTGAGCTTTCAATTTTCCGGGGGACCATCTATTAGAAACCACGTAACTCCAAGTTTAAACGGAAAATTAACAACTTTAGCTTCATTAACGTAGTCTTTTGTGAAGTTTAGCCTTTCTCTGAAATTTTCGGGGTAGCGACCGCCGCTGCTCGATTGTTTACCCATAAATCCTTAGGAATCTCTGAAGGAACTCGTCCGTTTCGGGCAAAGTTATTTGGTAATAATAAAGATACGATTGGTATTTTGAAAGAGCATCTTAATTTAAAAGCTTATGAACTTGAAATATCGCAAAGTGACAAGGTAGTTAAATAAATCAAAAACTTTACATTGAAAATAAAATTTAAAAAATGAAAATTCAGCTAACACCAGTTATTTTAATTACTCAAATAGTCACACGATAATTTTGACATTATTTTAGCTTCGTTAATCTAGCTCAAGTTGCTGAAGCCTTTGACGCAAAGGGTTCCACGGTCGTGGATTGACAAACATAATTATGGACTCCTACGGTTAATGGAGGGAAGGAAATTGAATTTAAGATGCAATTAATAAAATCGAAAATAGCCATGTTGCCAAATTGTTGAGTGAAGTGCTTTAAATTAATGATTGTTGTAAAGTATACAATAATACCTTGTCAAATAATAATTGAGAAACTAAAGGTTTTATTAATCTCTTCTAATATACAACCGTTCTCCGATGTATAAATTAAATCTCTTCAAATAAAAAGGTTTCGCGATAATCTCCGAGTGATTTATGGTGTTATTCATATACAGAGAAACAGAGTGTGAAAGCGAACGGAATCTAATATTGAATCAAAGTTGTGTTGGAACCAAAGAGGATTAGTTATCAAATCTGGAGCGAGGGTTAGAAAAAGTTAACTTGGCGGCACTCGAGTTCATATGGAAAAAGTTAGGGGAACAGTTTAGTGAAATGCGCCGATCTCTGTCGAAGCGCGGAAGTGAGAATAACAAAAAAAGTTTTGACTTATAGCCACGGCGGCGCTGCCGTCGCGTCAACATGGCGGATGTTTTTGGGCTATGCTCCGGTCCAACGCTCTAAAAGTTTCCGCAATTTGTGACAGTAACTGTTGAGATGCCACGGTCTATAACGTACTTGATTTGTGACGAAAGAGAATAAATATATTGGGCATTTACGAATTACTTTATTCGGGACAGTTTGCGTGATTTATTCATTTATTTTGGGACTCGTTTCCACTTTATTTGTACCTATGTGATATTATTTCTCTTTTTTCCTGTATCTTATTACTTGAATGTCGATAAATCAGTTTTCGATGGTCCTTCTCAAGTAATATACGTCTAGGAAACTCGATTGAAACCTGCAGGGAAAATCATACTAATATGTGTACGCTGACATACATTTTTTGAATCAACAAAAATAAATAAGTTATTGTACTTCATAGAAAATGAAAATATTTTACAGTCAGTAACACTTTATACTTAATTCAAATCGGAAATTTAAATTATTTTAAAGTTGTTTCCCAGAGTGCACAGTTGGATATCCTCTTGTTTGGAAGTCGCTAATTCCTTGAAAGGAAGTTCATTGCCGAAGTTAAGTCGTAGGAATGTATCCAGCTCATTAGCAGGCATGTGTATGCCTCGAAGTTTTCCTTTGACGACAAATACACCATTCAACAATTATAAGTTTGATGCAACTTTAATATAATATAGAACTCAGCAAATTATTAATTTAAATGAGTTATTTTTAAAATTAGTTAATTGTAAAATAATAACCTACAACTTTTCAGTTAATTTAGAGGCAAATTAAGGGATATTATTAGTTATATTACCTATAAAATATCCAGATAAAAACATACAAAAACATATTTTAGATGTTTACTACGATCTATAAAATAAATGAATTACTTACAGTACAGAGAAGCCAACTCTAACCTCCTGATTTGAAGGCCATTACTGAAACTACAACGCCATCGATGTTCCAACAAAAAATATGACAGGACAAAAATTTGTTACAAAACAATAACACTAATAAAACACAGCTACGCAAAGTATCAAAGTAAATGTTTCACATTGAATGGTAAACCATGTTAATGACATGTGCTGTCAGCGTAGACCAAATGACATCTCATTTGATTGGTTGAAAGTTGATTGCGCAGAACTAGTGTGCGACCAGCGGCCCGAAACATTACGCCTGGGGGAGCCATTGGAATCAGTTGGTTATGTAATTGGCCCGAGGGGACATTTTAAAATGTTCTTAGAAACTGTTTATTACGTTTGTTCATTTGAGAATCATCTCATTGAAATATTATGTGAACAAAAGAAACTTTTTTTATTATTATTTTCTAAGTCATACACCATAATTGTTAAGCCGTTAGCAAAGAAACAAAGGTGGAATTTAAACATTTATGTATAAAAAACAGTTCTTGCCTGCTACATCTAATATCTTTAATTTACTCTACATTGTCTCTTTCGTTTTTGTGGGCACACTCCATTAAAACGTAAAACAAATCTTCCCAGACACATTCCTTTATCCCATCAAAAATTTAAGCGTATTCAAGAGTTCTCATTGATTTGATTTGATTAAACGACAACAATTTGCATTTCTTTATTATGGCACCACCAATAAAAGACACACAGTTCTTATTAAAGAATTGATGACTCCTCAATGTTAGAGACATTAGCAACAATATTTCCCTTAATTGTAAAAGAAATTAAAGATTACTTTGATCGATATATTAAACAAAAATAGAAACCAAGCAAATATTAAATGTATTACCATATACCAAAGCACCATCTGTCCCGTAAGTGTACAGTGTACAATCGCAAAAAAATTCTATCTTCGCAACTATAAATTTAAGGATTCCTTTATTACGATGTTGTTACTTCACTGTAAGAGCGTTAAATAAATCCATAGATACATGGCAGGATCGACCTCGGTCCTAGCAAATTGTCTGAGACGTGGACCAGCTCCGGGACCTCAACGCCATCGACGTCACGAGAGCGCTCTTGTTGTAAAGCATAATTTTGCTTACTTATTTAATATTTTCGTTTAGGTAGAAGTAACTTGTGATTAAAATTACCTTAATCAGTTAACAATTAAAGTCATACAAATTAGAATCTGAATTAGCCAGTTACATTAAATTAAAAGTATAAATGGCTAATTTAGAGTTCGATACAATAATATTACACAAAATGCCATACCAAAAGAAACAATTACCACAAAAAAATTGCGGCCGTATGAATCTCGACGGCCATTATGACTATAACGTGACTGGTTTATTTAGATAGCCCTTATTTCTTCATTCAACGCACGATTTAAATATAATTTTCAGTTTCGTGGTGACCGTCGATTCATGTCTATTTCAAATACTTTTTTTAGCACGTTCTTTAATCAATTACCATCTTCGTAACATTGAGACCATTTCTTTGAGAAAAAGAACACAAATCTGTGTTTTTTTTCCTCAAAAATGATATATCACCCTATTAATATTGTTATAACGTTTTTTTTTTTATTGGACTGATAAAAAGTAAGAAAGAATTATGTATTTAAACAGGCAAGATATACAAATACATTATTTCTAATTTCTTGCCTGAAACTGTTCGAAATTAGGATTGAATTGACATAAGACGATCATTTTTTCCTTAGGATAGGAGAGGCTGAAAATCAAAATGAAAATGTAGTATCCATGATCATACGCCATGGCGATGGCGATCAAGTGTCACGTTCATTATGTCTGACTCCAAACTGATAAGTCAGTAGGACTTAACTTAGTCTTATCCCTAGGCTATAGCCATATTAGGCAAGTCATGATAACGACCGCCCTCTGTGGGAGAGAGCGGTGGAGAAATTGTTTATCCAATCTCCTCCTGTATTCAGCTTAAAGATCGTGTAACGTGTATTTATTGCAACAACAACCTAAGCATAATTTCTTTAGTATTATATTTAGAATACCAGTCCTCGGCACGTACGATGATTAACATATCAGACGTCAAATTTCCGAGCGCGGACAAAGTGTGGGTCTAAAGTTAATAAAGTTTCAAAGATTCGTAATACGTTTCCAAGTTTCCATTCTGCATTATCGTAAAACTCGAGCCTCCTTACTATGACAGCTTAAAAAGATATCGACACCGCAGTGAGAGGGAGACGGTGCTATACGTTCCAATAGTGATGTCTCTATTACAATATACTTTAACCGATCTCTAAGCGATAACGGTGGGGTTCCAGGCTTCCATCGATGGCCCGAAGTTCACGCAATTAAGGAGTCGACGCCTCACGTACGCACCCAGCGACACCTGAAGTCTTAAAACCGATGCAACAGTAATATTCAGTAATTATTCGAGACGTGATTTCGGCTCCAAAGAGCAATTAAACATTAAATTTTGCCTTCAGGTTCCAGAGTTGGTTTTTATTAAACTCATTTAGGGGTGTCTTGCTTTTTTCTTTCGCATATTAACGGTGCTTATAATTCGATTATAGATCTAACCTCGTTCATTTAATCGTCATTATTTTTCTATCATCATTAACTGCAATCTTCACGGATCTCCACACCGGTCAGTCCTGCACTGCTAGCATCCAGCGCTTTCCTAGGACCTTCACCAAACCGTCTGCCCATCTTATAGGAAACATACTAACACTATGGTGTCCGACATCTGCCTGCCACATAAAGACCATCACGTTCCAGCGCTGTCAGTCCTACAACACATTCAAAATTCTTCTGTCTGTAACTCTGGTTCTTCTATGATGCTCCATTTATGTTACGATCGTGCACAGAAACTCCGAGCAGAGTTCTCTCTATTGCCTGTTAGGTGACTTTGAGCTTCCTTTTATGTTGAATGGCCAAGTTTCTTCTCATTTGGTGTTCTTTTACTTTGAATTAAAATAATTATAACATTATTAATTCAGAAATAAGGGCTAAAACGACTCTCTAGAAGAAAGGGTGTAAAAACGATATTGTGTATATTAACTCGTAAAAATGGAACAATTTTATGCTGTCAACATAATAGGCATTTTAAAAGCTCTTTATTTGGAGACCTTTGAACGTTTATTGTGCGTAAATATGAGACATTTTGCCGTGTGTATTCGGCAATACCTAAACAAATATTTTCTCATGTTTAGTTACATAAAGATGTTGTTTTAGCAAAAGTTAATTGTTAATACGAACATAAAATTGAATTGTAAGCGAATTTGAATTTTGTTTGTATGAGTCAACTCAGAATGGAACAAAAGGGATTTTCATGTACCACGCACAAAACTGTCTTAGGCGCCTTCCGTATAAAAGATTACATTAGTAATAAATAATGATCGGGTAATCAGATACATATTTATCCAAAGATAATTTATGAATGTTAGAAGGGGTATCTTAGAATATTTTTCTTCAATATCAAATTCTTGAAGTACAGGATGACATATACCAATCGTATACTAGTTTAATTAATCTTATATTTTGACTTCCAGTGAAAATATATGTATATGGGTTTTAAGAAGTGCTTTGCTTAAAAAAGAAGAGAATGGTCAACTCCATCATCACAGCTCATATACGTCTCCACTGAGGGGCACGAACTACCTAAACTATGTTAGGGCGATTACGCTTTAGTCAACCACGTTGGCACAGATTGATTGACTACATACATCTTTAAATTTCTTCGCAGATGTACGCAGGTTGCCTCATGATGTTTTCCTTCACAGTAAGATCGTCAAATAAATTTAGTATATGAAATTACTATGTATAGTATATGAAAAACGAAAATCACATTGGTACATATCAGGATCAATCCGATTTATAGACGAGTGCCTAGACCACAGCGCCAGTGACGCTCCTCCAGTGGTCAACCCCGATATTTCCGAATCACTTAATCCGAAGACCAGTTTCTAAAGCACAATCTGACAGATGCCCCTATATCCCCAGTACCAAAAGCATCAAATTCATATCTTCAGAAATATAGTCATCGAAAGACAGATTGTTAAATATGGCCATTGTAGCAACAATTGCAGTAGATAATTAAAGAATGTGCAAACACACCGCTCTGTCTCGATGCGTTCACTCGACAGCTTTTCCGAGTAATTTCGTTAGCTCGTTCTCAAACCACTAACTCAGCGGAACTGGAAAATGTAGTAATTGGAACACGTCATTGGAAACTCCTTGAAACACGTGGAGCAACCAAGTTCCTAACGAACGCGCTTTTTATTGGCGCAATGTTGCAATGCTACGTTCGTTGGCGATCTTTGAATCCGAAAAGTATTTTAAACTTACTTTTAAATAATAAAATTTAAATTCAGAGCTGTAACAATTATATTTTAACATAGTAAGCATTTTTTATCAAGTCAGTTCTTCTTCTTTCTTTAGCCCTGTTCCCAATTTTATTTGGTGTCAGCACAACATGTTTTCGTCTTCCATTCTCCTTTATCACTGGCAATTTTGAAACTCACTCCTTTCTTGAACATATCATCATTCACACAATCCATCTTTTCTTGAGTCTTCCTCTCCCTACACACCCATCCACTTTCATGTCCATAACTTTCCTAGTAACAAGATTATTTCCTCTTCACAATACGTGAACATAACACGAAATTCTCTTTTCTTTCAATTTTATCAGTCTTCCTTTGATATATTCACTCCTCACTTTATCCTGTCTTTTATTTTTTTTTACCATTGTATATGGAAAATAAAGGTCCATAAAATTAATTTTGTTACTTGCTTTATAGAAAAATATCAAAAATAAAAAAAACCAATGAGATATTATTAGTACTATATGCAACAAATTGCCATATAATAGTGCCGGCGGGCATGCCTCGTTTTAAAATTAAACCATTTAAAATTGTTATATTTTCTTTTTTATTAGATAAATTCAAAAATCATTAAGGATTTGCTCTTTTTAATTTTCAATATTCACTTTTTTCTTCTCTAAGTTCGTAAACCGTACTCCTGTAACTCTAAGTTCGTAAACTGTAACTCCTCACTCCTCCTTAATTCTTGATCTACAACTTATCAATCCACTGTATGTTGCCAGAATAAATCACGAATATAAATAATAGTATATAATACCGACTTTAGTCTTAACAGCACTGAAAAATGATTTTTATAGTTGACAATTATTTAAGCAGTTCCACTGTTTACTAGAAACATAATCTTCTTAGAGAAGGCAGGCAAATAGGAGCTGGCCATCAACAACCATTATTGTTGTTCCCAGTTGTTCCGGCGAAGTTTCCGTTTCCTTTGAATTAACAAATAGGCCTTCCCTTGTTGCGTTGTGACTACGCTAGTTGTGCGGAAGTGTTAAAATGATTACTAAGAAGACGAATGTATATTTGATTGACTCAGTTGCTCCAAGTAATGCGGTGAACTTTGTCTTCCAATGAAATAGTCACGAATCTATTTTCTGCTTGAACTACTGTAATTAGTCCAAAACTTGAAACTAAAACAGTATATGTAATGTTAACCATACTTCGAAAAATCTTCAACCAAATTACATTATAATTACATTATTTAATGATAAAATATATCTTTATTGTACATCAACAACTGTTTGAGATAAAAGACGTTCTCTTGACTAAAGCTTTACGAAATTTTGACCTCTTGAACACTTGAAAGTTTACCTACTAGTAGGTATACGTATATAGTAGGAGTACTAGTAGGTCTACTGAAGTAGACCTACTAGTACTCTCGAATAAATTAAGAAAAACATGATGCATCAACCAAAGTTGTTCTAAATCGTTTGGAAAAAATACTCATCGAAATTGATGGAAGAGCATACTAAACGGGATGTATTGTGTGACTCGAATGGACTAGATAAGAAATGATTATATATATAATGAATATATAATAATATATATATACACACAACACTACTACTAACCTACCTACCTACCTGGCTACTAATTACCAAAGTGAATTATTAATCAGTTAAAAAAGAATTTTCGCTGTTTAGTTACTACAAACCTCTTTATCTTGAGAGTTATATATATAAAAAAAAGAACAAGTCAATCCTATCAAAAAGTTTTAATAAAAATGCTTCGTTTTTGATATGTAATATTGAAAATACTATTCACAAACTCCTGTAGTTATATAACCTACCATTTTCCAATTGATTTGAATATTTAAAAGGTTTTTTGAATGGTATATAGAAAAACCTTATTAACGAATCGTTCAATTTTACTCTCTATCAAATATCTGTCTCGGATTATCCCCTGCCTAGACAACCCCCAACTCTTAGATAGATGTAATTTCTACAATAACAAATTTATCTCTATTCTTTTAACTTATTTCTATTAAGTCAGCGAGATAACTTTATAGTGTATTAAAAAAAATACAGAATAATATAAAGCCTCTCAAAAAAAATAAAATTTACCTGAAAATGTGCTGTATATATAACGATATACGAGGCCCCCTATAGGGACTAGTGCAACCTATGTTAGAGCGATTAGGCCTTAATCAACCATGCTGGCCTTGATTGGTTGACTAACATATATCTTTGAATTTTCTTCGCAAGTGTATGTAGGCTCACGATGATTTCCTTTACCGTAAGAGAGTCAGATAATTGCACGTATGAAATTCTATACTTAAACGAAAAAAACATTTATATTATGGCAAGAAGAAGAGAGTGGATAGGACCTCGAATTATTCGATTCGTACAGCAGTGCCGAAACTGCACTGCTCCAATTAGTTATTTATTTAAACTTGTTAAATGGAGTGCAATGGCGCACTTAATGCCTTAGGAATTTTCTACAAGTCAACGTTCTGGTGAGGTAGAGATATAAAGAGGTAGATGTACAAAAGACATTAAAAACAGATGTTAATACATACAAAGAAGAAACTTATATATAAAATTAAAAAAAAACCTAATACATAAATAAAACATATATAATACACTACTACATAATAGCCTAATATCATATTTTATAACCTAAGACTTCCATGAAAGAGAAGTATGCGCAATTTATTTTTAAGGCTACGCCTGCTTGGGGAATTTCTCACATCTTGTTTAATATAATATAGTAAGCTGGTACTCACGACATCGTGTGTCCAGGATTCGTATTGTATAAAAAGTATATAGTACATTGAGTAGTTTTTACGTGAAAAAGTAACAAACATCTATCATAGAAATTATCGCGTTGATAATATTAGTGAGCATTGTTTGTTAATTAATATCAAATATAAGAGACAGTGTAAAGTTTTCAGTTAATTGTTTCGCAGCGCTCCTATGAGTCTTCATCAATCTTCAATCTTAGTAAATCGTAAGGCCGAGGTGACAACGCAGCCCTGCGCTACAAAGGGTGTCACGAACAGGGCTGGCACTTGTCTCCACTATTAATTCCAAAACTGTTTTGTCCCGTTTACATTGCTCCCGTTGAGATATTAAGCTGATAGCACGTGAAGAAGCTAAATTACATGTTCTTGTTAGTTGTTTTTTGACGCTTGAGTAACTTAGTTTAGTATAGCAATGTATCATTTATACTTCCACTCTGGCAATTATCTCTTCCTATGTATACGTAGGTATATACATACGATATGGAAGAAAAGAAAATCATAATGGACACTTGCATACTTCCTTGTCTTACATATGGATGTCAAACGTGGACATACAATAACAAAATAAAAAACAAAATAAACACTTGCCAAAGAGCGATGGAACGTAGTATTCTGAAAATCAGAAAAATAGATAAAATAAATAGCAAAATAATTAGAAAGAAAACAAAAATAACAGATGCCCTAAATCAAGCCCTGAAAATAAAATGGCAATGGGCAGGTCACCTGGCAAGACAGGAGGATCACAGGTGGACAATAAACACAACTGTTTGGTCAGGACCTAAATCAGGCAAAAGAAAAGTAGGAAGACCCAGATTACGTTGGAAAGATGATCTAGAGGCAGTGGCAGGAAAAAATTGGGCGAATATTGCTAGAGACAGGGAGAAATGGAAAAGGATGGAGGAGGCTTTCACCCGTCAAGGGATCCCAACATAAATATTGTTTATTCTTTAAATTATTTATTGGTTAATTGTAAAAAGGGGAAATAAAAAAAGCTATTATTATTATGTAGCTTAATTCACGTATCTTTATAAGACACGGTCCTTTATAAGGCTTGCGCGGGGATACAGATCCAACGCGTAGAGGCCATTTAAGCGAAATTTAATGAAAGTGTGCGTGGTGTGTACCAACTGGGTCTAATCTCTATCTGCACCATGAAAAATGCAGCCAAAGACTATACCCAGTTAGATGCACAGAAACTATTGTCATTAGTGGTCAAAACGTTTGTGGCCTATTGCATTTCGATTTAGGTGGTAATGAAAACCGGGCTATGGAAGAGACTCCAGTCACCTGTCTTCTCAAAGCCTCCTAATTGATTTAAATATGACAGGTGGTGACTCGCCGCTCACTAAATGGGCCCCCCAAAAAAGCAGACCAATATTGGTGCGAAGAGAGCAACATTGGTGTGAACGGCTAAGGGTGTAGAGAGGTGTGTCTGCGACAGCGATCGAGACGCCGTCGGCGTTATGACATTATTACACTTCCACCCTTCGAGCATTTGCTCTTGCGACTCCACTCTGTCCGGCTGGTTAAGGCAAGACAGAGGCGGGTGGCTTACGCCCCCCTGAAGCACATCGGTACCCTCGGTGACGCAACTCACCGACAGCTCGCCACAAGCTGCCCTGAGGGAGACTGACTGCACTGATGGGGCATTTATGGCAGTCAAGGGGCATTAAATGCCCCACCAGCGGGCGATGGGGTCGTCACTTCCCTACGCCTTTATTATTATTATTATTATGTATACGTAGATAATAATTATATAATAAATACAAAACAGTGCGTCCATACCTATGCATATGAAGATTTTAAAGACTGCTTTTTCCATTCTAAAGTTTTACTTAATTATTAAGAATCCGAGAAAAATAACTTGTAACACACATACCTCAAGTACTTACCAAATCCGTAATATAAAATAAAATTAGTTTTCAAAATATTGGCAATAAAGCAAAAAATCCTGAAAAGATAAATAGGCGTTAACTTGGGCATAAGATAAAAATCTTAGGTAACATAAAATAACTACCTCAAGGTATGAAATATAAAAGTCTTCAACTTAGACGTACAAAAGAAATATACAGAAATTTTATTGGTAAAAACCTAATATTATTTCTTACTAATAAGTAGAAAAATGTCTCGAACGTATATCTTAAGTTAGATATACGATTACGTTCTTTGATAAAGAGCGGCGTATGGCCATTTCTCTCGGCCAGATTATAACTCTCTAATGATGCTGTAACGTAGATACAAAGATTTCAATTTTGTCTTCTTCTGGATAATATAACGATATTTAACTATATCTATAGTACGAACTCCGTAGTTGAGTGGTTAGTACACCGATTTCAAGGTGTCGCCATCTCTGAGGTGTCGGGTTCGAATTCCGGTGGGGGCAGATGTTTGTGTGATGCATGCGAGCATTTATATCCATCCGTTATCCTAGATCCCATAACACAAGCATTTAGAGCTTACTTTGGGCTAATTGATATAAGTGTAATAAATATTTATTTGTTATATTCATACTGTTGCACTTAAAAACTGACCCAGCTTTGCACGTACATTTATCTTTTAATATTTCACAAGTTTATTAAGGACTAAAAGAGATTTTATAGAAAGTGCGGATCGAATTGGGAATTTCCCCAGCAAAATATGGAATCAGCACGAGATACATATTTACTTCCTCGCTTCTTCTATGCGACTAAATGAAATTAAACCGATTGCCTGAATCACAACGCCTCAGTTTTAAAACGCTACTGTGATATCCGTCTTCTTATACGTATATATTTTTATTAGTTTTTGCATATTCCTTGCAGTTTTCCCAAAAGGAAAGATATATTTCCCCGTGGTAGAAGTGTTTTGACCCTTAAGTAGAATGTTTATGCTTCATCGAGCAAATATCAAATCACAATCAAATGATATAAAATGCTAAGTATGTTTGGATCGTAGCAAGTGGAAAACTGTGATCTCTGCCTACCCACATGGGAAAGAGAACTGAGCATATGCATGTATTTGAGTGTATTTTTTTTAAACACCCTAGCAGGGATAATACACATTTCTACTATATGGATGAAGTATTTGGAACCAAACTAAGGAATAAAGTAGATAGTTAGGCAACATAAAAATTATGAAATGTTGTCTATTTTTATACTTTGTTGAGCATTTCTTACTGTGTATGAAGATGTAAGAAGCGCTCTGAAGCTCGTTAGGGAGAGATGGAATCACGATATATCCTCCTTTGTCTGACGTTTATCCTAATTAGCGGCATTCATTTGTGAACGTTTCGTTTGTCGCAGAAAAATCGTCATCCAATTTATGTTAATTGGAGTATGATATGGTTGGTTGTTTATTGAATATTCTACATAGAATTCGTTTTCGTAACCGCGTATTATTATTACAAGCTTTTATTTAACTTGCAGTGTATGGTTGTATGTTTGGGTGGAATATTACAACTCAAAGGCACTTGCCCTCAACCGATTGAGCTGAAATTTTGTATACACGTTTAGTTTGGATGACAATGCATGATTAACTGTATGACGTCATTCTAAATCCAACATCGCGGCGTACCCAAGATGGCGTACCAATTATTTTTAATGCACTCCTACAACATGGGTATCAAATAAAAGAGCTTGCCAAGAATAAATAGAAAAAAAAATTAACCTAAAAAATTCTTTAAAAACAAGAAGAAAATAAATTTTTACACTAAAACTTTTACTGTTAACTTATAAAGTATATTATATATAACCCCTAAAAATAAATAGCGAATTTTCGAAATAACTATAAACATAAGTGTTTGCGAATGAAACTTGCTCAAGTATATAACTTGTAATGAAAAATCCCCGCTTTACGACCTCTACAGGATAATAAAAGTACTTGAGGTGTGTGTTTGGAATTTATGACTATAAAATACCTCCTGAACTGGCTCTTAATCGGCGCATTACGACTGTCGCCCGCGAGCGGTGCAAAAAATAAAGGTTTCAGAGCTGGACATAAATCACATTGCCCATTCATCTTTATTTACCTTTAGGGTTATAGTGGCGATATTGAATAAATACCTTATTCCCTGGGGTAGTTCGATAAATGCTAAGGGAAACTGTTTTAAAGTGATATTTATTAATGTGTATAACCGAACATCGATATCCCTGATGTCTTGGCACAGTTGTATTTGTTGTGATCAGGGTCGTTGCTGACATTTTCTAATGTGTTTTTCTAATTTCATATATACATTTATCTTATTCTCCCAGGGTAAATAACGATAGTTATTGATTTTCCAGTCTCTGGATCACCTCGATCAAGGACGAAATGGACGTCGAGATGGTTTAGTGAGTACAGTCGTTCTCCGTGTCACACCTCGTACCAAATCTGTCAATGACCGTTGACAGATATGACAGCATTCCACTTCGTAATAAAAAAATTAAAGTATCTTAAGTCGACCAAACCATACTGGGTTAACGTTTTAGACTAAGTCTCAATCTACAGAGCATTGAGTACTTACTTTCCTACTTTCCCTCTTATTTATATTTCCAGTTTTCCCATTCTCCTGATAAAGTTTGCGAATCGCAACTTTGTACCCTTTTTAAGTATCAGTTCAATGTTTTCCACACTAATCTCATTCTTAACTCATTTTTTGTTCATTCAATTTTCTACCTTCGTAACGTGATCTTAGATCGTTTCTGTTGCTTAAGGATAAACTAAAAACGAGATAATTATCTTTGTTATTTAAGCGTTATTTATCTCCTTATTAACCGCCAGCATTGCCACAATCAATGCCGGCGGAGGCAGATCTCGCCCGATCTCTGCGACCAAGACTCGGCGCTCGGAGGCCCACGCGGGGCACTCCCCAGCGTGTGCTGGGCCGAGTCGAGGTCGGATGCGCAGTGGTGGCAATGTGTCGATCCCTCCCGTCCTATTCGACACAGATACTCACCAAAGCTAACACCGAATTTACTAACAAAAGACGAAGGCATATTGTTTGTGCTCAAAATATAGGAATTAAGCATACTTTCTTGGCCAGATTTTATGTATTCCTGGAACCTTTTCTATATAATAGATTAAACGCTAAATACTTCTTCAAGAAGCACTTCAAGTTATGTCGTATGACGATACAGAGAAACTATTACTAGTTACCAAATAATTTGAGTTACTAAAATTTGTATTTTTATTTATATTTTTATCTCTTTCTTGCTTTGTTTAAATTTAGTCATTGATCAGATATTCTATACATTTTGCATTTGATTTATGTGTCCATATTTTTATTTTGTTATTACAAGCCTGAGATACAGGTTAATCCTAGTTCAGGTATGTTCACAGTTATATAATACGTGTATACATGTAAATTAAGCTAAAAAAAGTAATATTGACTATAGAAGTTAGTAAATTAATATTATTAAATATTATTAAAATTAAATATTAAAATTATATGTATATTTATCCGTTACCCTAGATCCGATAACACAAGACTTACAGAGCTTACTTTGGGCTAGGCTAATTGGTGTAAGTGTAAGAAATACTTATTAATTTATTTCTTATTTATTGTAGTTTCATTAAAATCCATTCAATAGTTTTTATGTGAAAAAGTAAAAAGACATCTATCCGTACAAACTTTCGCGTTTATAATAATAGTACAGATAAGTCACATCCTAAGAAATATAAAATTTTTCAACAAAATTTTAGCAAGAATATGCTTCAACAAGTAAGCTAATCGATTACACTAATACAACTCATTAATTCATAAAATCGACCGAAATTTAACACTACATAACGTTTCAGCTAATAAATCTAAAACATTGTTCATTTTCTTAACCGCACGACACCCTATTCCACTGAAAGGCCGGTATACGCGACAGACAGTCGAAAGCCCGTGATGTGTCGTTTCCTCGATAACAAATGCCAGCTCCTCTATCACGATTCCTTCATCGATCTAAAGATTTGTGAATTTACGATATCCGATACCGTTCAGTTCGCACGCGTCCTGGAACCAGGCCATGTGGAATAATATACGTGGTGGAAATGTGCCACCTGAGTTGTTGTTCATATAATATTGTGTATTTTTGTATGAACCTAAATTCTTTAATGTACCGAATTGGATGGAAGGAAGTTCAGGGATGAATGGGTATGTGGGTGAAGAAAACGGCCATCTTTTTTTTCGTTTATGTTGTGGGTCGATAATTTTATGACATTGAGCAAAGGTATTTAAAAAACATGAAAATTAATAATGAAATAACTGCTATGTGGTATGTTGGTTCAAATTCCATTGTGCCGCGCTTTAATAGACAAGCTTCGTGTCCGAACGGAATGGGTAATGCTACGAACCATCTCATTGACATTACAATCCGACTAAAATAAGAGTTTTTATAGCCATTTCTATGAATGACAAACTTATCGCAACTAAAATATGATAAATCTGAAATGTAATTAAAATCAATCTTGGGATAGTTGAAGATTGAGTTTGTAATAAATTAAAGTGTTATTTTCATGATTAAAAAAAATGGAAATACAATTGAATCATATTTCTCCATTATATAAATATATATTTAAAGTATGGCAACTGAGCATCAAAGTAACAGCCCCAGCGCAGAAGCTGAAAATCAGCAATTTTTGCTCATTGGTAAATGTTGACGCTGCGCTATGACACTCTTTGTGCTGCTACAAGTGCAGCACACATGGCCATCGATGATCCTGTATGGTGAACGGGTCTGTTTCCTTGTTCCTACCAAAAATTAATTTGATTTCTTTAATTTTCATTAATATAATACTAATTGTTGTGTATGTATGTGTGTATAGTCCAAATGAAATATCTATCTATCGTTTGTCCTAAATATTTTGTCTTTGTTTATATGAGTATTATTAAAGAGGCCTGTTTCGTTTTAATTAATAAGATAAAATCTTTGAAATTGTAAGTTATCAGATTGTAACCGGCAATATATTTACGACATTTATAGACGACCACCGTAGCCGAGTAGTGCTGAGATGTGACCATCTCTGAAGTTCTCGGTTCGACTCCCGGTGGGGGCAAATATTTTAAATATGTGATAAATGTGGGCATTTATACGTCAGTCTTGATGTATATATATATATATATATATATATATAATATATATATATATATATATATATATATATATGTACCCTAGATTCTATAACTCAAACTTTACAAAGCTTACTTTGAGCTAGGCTAACTAGTGTCAGTGTAACAAATATTTATTTATTATTATTTATATTATTGAGCAAAAACGGCAGGTCTTTTCACGGTTTAAACATTAAGACATTTCTGACTAATAAACTCCAACACTCCAAAAAACAAAGTTCAAACTATAATACTTTTATCTTTATCAATTTGTGTTTATACCGAATAATTTAAAGTCGAATACAATATTTCTTTTCGAAATTTCGTGCAATAAAGTAAGCTTTGAAAATACAACTGTCAGACTATTTTCGATCGGAACAAATATTCGGAACGAATATTCGAATCGAATAAGAAACGTTGTAAGTAAAACTCAATTTAGTAGAAATAAAATAGAATTCAGCGATGTGACAACGGCCCATGCTCGTGGAAAATAATTAAAATGGATCAATTAAATGCATTTTATGTCAAAAAATATATAGCAAGAGTTTAATAAAATTTGATAATGAAATAGTTATAATAAGAATAATAACATACCTTAGCTTAAGAATGGATATCAGAAATGAGTACTTATAAAAATAACAATGTTAATTAAACCAATCATTACAAATATAACACAAGATACAACTATCAAACCAGAATCACATTACGACAAACGTTATGCGGAAGAAAAATATAAAACAAATTGTCTTAATAGTAAGAATCTTATTTCAACTGCGGCGCAAGATAAGCTTTTCATAATAAAATTACTTATTGACTACATTGCGCCTTTCACTCATGTCCTATCATCTTTCTGGAAAATGGACTCTAATAGGCTTGTTATTTGAGTCTTTTATCCTGCGGATACCGGGAGACTGTTATATCTTTTCCTCCACGTGGGAACATACCAGCTTTGGTAATGTGTCATTTTTACGAGGCTTTAGAAAAATGGCTACTATTTATTCCTTTAACATTACGGTATTCTTTGCTTTATTCGCGCAATGTTGAACGCTAAAATAGTCATGTGAATTCTTTTCACGCCCACTACGTGAATCACTGAAAGATATAAAATGATAAATAAAAACATGTCAAACACAAAATATTATTTTGAAATAATTTCATATAAATTAAGAAAATATACATAGCCCGCGCTATTTTATGTGATTCACTTTTATGTGATGACTATAGAATCTTATACGTCCCCACTAAGATGAAGGAGTCTTCTTTTTTTTTCTGCCCATTAAAAAGCTTTCAAAAATATGGCATGAAAGAGTAACAAGCATTTCCCCATACAAACTTTCGCGTTTATAACATTAGTAGGGATTTACATATTTTCTACATTATAAGTTTGATTTTCTTAGGTATATTTTTTGTAATTTCACCAATCTGTACCTACTTGTAATAAATTCGTAGAGAGGTTAATTCTGTACATGAAATATATTTCCAAAATAACTATCAGGGGGTGATTAGGGATCGATACTAATCCCAAAAATGTAATCAGTAAAATTTTTGTATGTCTGTCTGTTAACTGTATAACACACAGTTATAGAAACAAAAACTATTTGACAGATTTTAACAAAACTTGGTATAATTATTTTTCATACTCTGGTTGTAGTATAATGGTGAGCAGAGCAGTGAAGGCAAATGTTGGGAAAACAGGAGAAGTTACTTCATTTTTTAACCTTAATTGGTTAAAGCTACACAGAAATCACAGTATAAAGAAATGTTACGACAGCATATGTCTATCTTTTATGGTTGACTCACAATAACACGTGTAACTCCCGATAGCCTAGTAGTTCGAAGCTTTCTGATTACTCTTACGTTTAGAACACTCTCAGTCATTAAAAATGTTACCCAAAATTACGATTCTACGTGGACGAAGACGTGGGCACAGCTACTTCTACATAAAGGTAGTGGTGTAAATAATATAACAATTAATGTGAATCTTGATAATAGCCACTTACAACGAATGACTTACGGCATCCTAAGTGCGGGGCAGTAGTAGTTAAGAAGAAGATAAGACTGACATTGGAGATATAGCATTTGCGTTCTGACAAGTAATCCCGACGATCCAATTGTTCGGAGTTTGGCCACGCTCGGCGTGCACCCTATTGTACTAGATTTCGACTAAATCCCCTCATTTATAACCTCAAACTACTATTTCACTGTTTGGAGCTCTTAATACAAGCATTAACATAATTAAATGTAAGATTAACAGGAAAGCTAGCCAGGCGGATTTGTAGCTATATCTTCATTAATTCTGCAAATAAATTGAGGTAAGTATGCATAATACAGCTATAATTAGTTAAAAGCTAAGCTCTGTGTTGATTAGAGGGTACAACAAACAATTTATTAAATTGGTTTTTAAGTAATCAAATCTACAAATTTTTCAAATTATATTTTTATTTACTTTTGCTTTTTATGTGAACATAATGTTTATTAAAAAAAGAAGCTATGTAAATAGCATGTAAAGGAACTATATCGATGTTTGACTCTTCATTATCACCTAAGTTGATCATCGAATATAATATTAACTTTGAGTTTTATCTTAAACTTAAACTACAAATATTTATGATTACAACTATTATACTCTCAACTACAAATATTATACTCTCAATTTATTTTACTTCATGAGTTTGAATAGGTACGTAATTAACATCGTGTTTGGTCAGTTTGTTACTAAATAAAGTCGGTTGTACTTTTAAATAAAGTCGGTTTCTCGCGATCTACTCCAGGTTCGATCTAGAAGGTACCTGAGTTAAGATAATCTAGGGTGCTCCCCACGTGTACATTTAGTACACAATCGTCCAGCACCGTCAATTTAGCATAGCTGACTGTTAAGAAACCGATTATATCCCAACATCTGTCTAGCTTAGGAGGCTTCTGAGTATAACTAGTATAGGCTAGTAAGTATAAGACAAAATTTACAGAGGAAAATGGAGCAGCTATTTTAATAATAATAACTTCTTTATTCAGCACAGACACAATGTACACGATTAATATTAGGATACATGTTAATATAAAATAATTGCGTTAAGCCGAAAGGGTCGCCATCTCAGCATGTACGGGATGTCACACACCCAACGCTGGTTTTCAGCTGTCACCCACGGTGGCCCACGAACGTGTGTAAGGAAGAAAACATATGTTTATATAGTAATTAATATGGATCCATATGGCTACTGACGACATCAAAACTATGTACTAATCAAAGTGAGCTATTATGTAATCATTGCATTTTATATTGATATTTAAACTAAAAATTTCTAATAAATTGAGATAATGTATAAAATTAAATAAACTTATATCTAGATTAGAGCGTCGGTGGCGCTGTGGTCTCGGCACTGGTTTGTGCGCCGCATAGAATCGGGAGGCCCGCGATCTAATCCCCACCGTGTACCAATGTGTTTTTCGTTCCGAATTTCATATGTACATTTATCCGACGCTCCTACGGTGAAGGAAAACATCGTGAGAAAACCTGCGTACATCTGCGAAGCGATTCAAAGGTGTACGTAGTCAACCAACCCGCACTGAGCCAGCATGATTGACTAAGGCCTATTCGCCCTAACGTAGTTAGGGTAGGCTCGAGCCCCTCGGTGGGGACGTATATGAGCTGTGATGATATCTAGATTAATATTATTTAACTTGATTTGTGAATCCGATTCTAAATCTGTTTCAATTCTAAATCCTGCCCTAACACAAGAAAATGAACAATCTTAAAAAGTCGAAAAGACACAGGGCGTGTAAAAAGGATAAAATAAATGACAAATATAATCAACGACTTACCAAGTACACTAAAAATATATAGATCTTTCAATAAACCTTTAAGTAACCAAATGCTCTCTTGATTAATATATGTACACGCCACACACTCTCCCTCGATTACTTATGTTGTCGCATAAAAAACCCACACACACGCATAAACAGATACAAGAACACGCAAGTTATAGAAATAATGGTAAATATTGTCAAATTTTAAATTAACTTATTATAATCACATCTGTTTTGTCTTTCTTTTCTACATTTCTTTTGTTAATATAGTCTAACACTTTATCATTTTTGGATTCTTTGGATTCTACCATAATATTAAAACAATTGTGTAATATTTTGAGCTATGTAATTCAGTGTATTTGTTTTTGTTAATAAATATTAATATTTGTACTAAGTATTATAAATAAATAGGTAGTATCAGAGTTGTATTTTCGCATAAATTTAAAATCATTCAGCTCGTATCATTTACTAAAATGTTAGCTAGCAGTGTAAATGATTAAATGGATTCCATTACCCCTTCCAAGATCTCCCGTTATACTTTAACGTTTTGCGACTCAGGGATTTTTACCAGCTAAAGAGCTTTCAAGTAGGACTTCATAAACTTCAGACAATAGAACGGTGAAGTTAAAATCGTATTGAGAACGAAGGTTTGACGAGGTTGCAAATAAATAAACCTTGAAGAGTGAATTTTAAACATTTATTCAGGACGAGAAATTTTCTATGCAAAGCGAAGAGATTACAAAGTTTTCGTGATTTTAAAAAGCTATTTGAAATAATCCATGGAATGGGAACCGTTATCGAAATTTCGCTTTGTGTTTACTACATTACAGTCTGCTTCACAATAGACTCGTTTGGTGTGGCTTTGCAGAATTACATTTTTGCAAATCATTTGTGGGTACGTAGACTTGCTATTTTTGGAATACTATAAATCATGCTCATATTGGTAACCATATCATTAAAGATCACGAGCTGATACCGTTAAGATATTTATGAGTGGTATATAGACTTATTATTCAACGTGACGTTGTGTTTTTGTCAATGAAAATCGTCTAGTATTATGTCTGAATCTATATATAAATTAAAATGAATTGTTGACACGTAGACATGTACATAGCTTCTGAAAGGCTCAAATTAATTAGATATTATTTGTATTATTCCAAAATAACGTCAACGGAATGTCTAAACATCAAGACAAGGTTTGTAAACTTATATATTTTTTAAAATTAAATTAAGTATGTTTTAATTGCTAATATCGGTTAAGGAATCCGCCATTTTCCGCAGTTAAGTACGCACGTCTGTTCATTGATTGTTAAATGGAACGAAGTTTGTCAGGAAAGCTAGTAAAATATAATATTTGAATTTGAAAGCAATCTAGCAAACGGAAATTTAATGTCGCCGAAATAATTTCCTTGGTAGAATGTAGACATTTTAACGAATTTTGAGAGAAATAAAATGGCTAAGTTGTTTAACGTTAGATCGATGTATTTAATATTATATATATATATATATATATATATTATATATATATATAATATATATATATATATATATATAACGGAAACATATTTTTAATTCTGAGACATTGAAATTTTGCTATGTTCAGACGGTCATTTGCATATTGAGAAAACATCTCACAAATATTCAGAGCTTGTAACGCTTTGTGAAATCATTGAACTCTTACTAATAAATCATACAATAAGTATTTAATAAAAAAAAGAAAGACTGAAATATAAGAAATACATATATTTATTTTGTACCACTCAACGATACCTATAACAATAACAAAGCAAAACAATACATAATAACTAGCTGTACCCGCGACTTCGACTTAATTTAGTTCTTTTTGGTTCTTGCAATTGTTTATTTATTTTTTTGTATTAGCATTTTCAGTTTTTTGTATTAGCTTTATTGAAAAATTTCTTTATATACAATATTTGGTGCACGATTTTCTTGGGTTAAAACAACTACACAACTGGCAGTTGCACTACTAGACAGTACTTGGACATAGCAACATTACTGTATTTTTTTTAATAAAAGATTATTTTATAATAAGATTAGCCTATATTACTCCTTATTACATCAGCCACCTGCCTATAAAAGTCTATAAAGCCTATAAAAGTTTAAAATAATACGTGTATACATATAAGTTAAGCTAAAAAAAATGTTATATTGACTATAAAAGTTATTAAATAAATATTATTATTATTATATTATATTTTTATTTTGTTCTTCTTTATTATTTTATTTAGTTATTACGATTGCCTTTGACCGCTTATTTCAAGATCAAAAACTAATAACGGACAAGTCAAATGAACATGAACTCGCACAATTCCCTCGTTAATCCAGCTCAGCACTGAACGAGAATGATTTGATTTCCCCTATACATGAAATGGATTTCCTTTGGATTTCCTCAGACACAGAGGCGAGGCTAGCCAATTTTCCTCGAGGTTTTACTCATGACAACGTTTGACGGTTTTATGGTAAACGTAGTGTAAGCGGTGGATCGCTGGCTTGGGGAAAAGGAAATAGTAAAAACCGAATATGCTGTGTTTCAAGAAATTATAGCGAGCATGCGGTTGCGGTCAAAGTATTATCAGCACTAACTCGTAGGTACTCGCAACAATGTTTAAAATTTCAACTTTTCGCGCACTACAGTTAGTAGAGTAACTTCTTTAATAATAAGTCGTTCCTTTCGCCATCGCGTCGGATATGAGTGCGACAACGCCGACTTCATTTTTCGGCGCTTTCGGTTCAGCTGGTTGTGAGGATTGCGCCTTCTTACACGTTTCTTGCGCCCCATCTTAACCAAGTCAGATAGTAGATCATCCGTCCAGAGCATCCGTTTGCTGGCGTGATATTTTGTCTTGAAACGAGATCGCTACGGACTTCACTACCTCCCCTTTCTTCATCCTTGTAGTCTTGTGCCCTATCTCACTGGCCTTTTTCGCCATATTCGCTAGTAGGACTAAGGTTATTGAGATTGTCTTAGCAGTAGCCAGCGAAGGTTGTTGCGGACGTTCATCCCTTCTCATATTCTTATCATCACATTATGGTAGCTCTCCATAGCTTCTAGATATTCTGCTCAAGATATAGTTACATGTTTCTGCAATCCAGTCACGTTTGACATGGTGATTTCTCTCTCTTCTTGTGTCAGCTGGTGGGGCTTCCTGTTTCCTGCCTCTGTCTAAAAATACTCTACGCAAGCCCGCCACCTCGGAGGATAGTTTATCAAACTAGTTATGCTGCCGTTTATTATCGTCTTGCAGTCGACGCTTCTCACCTCGGATGTTGAGAAAAAATATTCCTAAAGAGTTATCGATGACATATTCATTTAGCTTATCAACAAATAGTTGATTGGACTATAATATAGACTCTTTCCTATCATAATATCGTAAACGATCTCTCGTCTCTTGAATTCCCAACTCATGGCATCATCAGGCTTTCAATTATTTGCATTTTGAATCTAATTGTTCGTCATTCCTCCTAAAGAGTTTGTTTAGGATTTATGACCCCTGACAACATTTGGACCGTGGAAAAAGAAGGGTAATAAAAAAAACGAGATTTTGACATACGATACCGTACTGTCTACGGATTTATTTCAGTCGCATTTTTCAGCAGTATTAATTCGGATTAATAATTTCATATACGGAAATATATCACAGTGCTTTAAATATACGGTTTATATCACTTACGGATCAACACAAGCAGCAAGTGTTTAATGTCTTGAAGACTGGATTAGAAAGTGGACGACCACGCGTTCACCTAATTATACTACAAGTATCATAATATATGGTATATATTTATAAAAACATACGATTGGGCACATTAGTACACAAATACAATACAAGCAACGGCACACGTGTTGTCTGGTAAGTAAAAATGCATATAATTAGACAGTTAAATAAATATAACAATTGCGGGTACAAGCGGGCATCTTCCTTTTCGGACCAGAGTTTGATATGACAAATATAATATTTGAATTGAACATACAAAATGAGCTGTCAACATTGCCAATTGCTTACTTTTGAATTATGAAGGAATTTTGTTCCCCTACAATAAAAGCACAATTAAGTAGAAACCTACACAGCTTTGATGAAAAGAAATATTTGGAAGCTGTCTCAATGATAATATAACGAGATTTATTTTGTCAGTCAGACTTCTTGCATGTTGAGGATCTCTTATTTTGCCAGACATTAATGTAGTAGTTTTATTTTTACAAACGGTCGATTGCTCTTATCTGTGTTTAGGTATAACACAAACAAGTAGGTCAGGAACTTTATCTCAAAAGCGGACGAGGGATTAATTCGTAATGTTCTCCGAAATAAAAACAAGGTTTAGCTATCCCATTACACTGGCTCTAGTTTCATACATGGCAGTAGCCTTGTCGCAACGTGGAGCCGTAAGCCGCAGCCAAAACACGGCGAAACTACGCAGTAATCCACTCTTAGGATTGTCCTTCGGCGTAAAGACATTATTAAGACGTACTTAGGACCTTAACATAATGTAGGTCGTGTTGAATTGCTCTTTAGCACGTTTGTAAATAGTAAGGAGGTGCTGGTGTTTCCAATTTTGAATTTGGCGTGAGAGGAGCTGAATTTTAAATAGAATTACATGTTATTTCTAGATCTAAATTTATTAAATAAATCAATAAATCTAAGCTCTTAGTATTTAACTTGTTAAATGATGTTACGATTTAAAGTGGAAGTACGTTTAGATAGCCAAAGAACAGCCAAAAATTTTAGTACAATATTAAAATAAATATACACGATACGTGCACAACACTTATAATATGAGATAAATGTGCGTGGTAGTGAATAAAATCTTTATTAAAGTACCTATTAGAATGAATTAATTTTGATTATATGTTTTGGTTTCGCATTATCTTTTGAAAAAAATGTGAGAAAAATAAAGTAAGCAAGCAATTTACTTTATAATTTTTGATATTTTTTCCCTCTTCTAACCTAATTCTTTCATGGTAATAATATTGACATGTCCTTCTCTTGGTCTTAAGCTATTCCTATATCAACTCTCGCTTAGTTTCTAAGCCTATTTAAACCAAAATCAGTTGAGTACTTACTTTTGATACAGTAGTTACTTTCACATTTATAATATTAGGATATAATATTAAGATTATAAGGTGTTTGGGGGTGCTTGAATAAATTGTTTCTTTCTTTATTTATTTATTTTTCTTTTTATTTTCTTTATTGTAATTATTATTAATTCATAGATCATCATCATTTCAGCTAGTGCAGTGTTGGGCATAAGCCTAAATATTCACTTTCATACTTCATACAAATTAAAATTCAAATTTGGGGAATCAAATATTTGAATACAATATTGAAAACAAAGTTACCTATCTAATCACCGCGTACTGTGTACCTAATATTGACAGCGGCTGCTCCCATACCTACCACGTCGCTAATAAAGTTATCTACAACAAAGTACATTAGGCCCAAGCAGGGACATCTACGAACTATCCCGGCAACGTATGGCCGACAGATAGCAATAGTCGTAACGGAATGGCACTTCTGAAGTAGTTTCTCTAAGACTACTCTCCAACTCTGTATAACGAAAATTCTCGTCTATTCTTCATCATACATTGTTCCTTACGTATTACCTCTTGTGAAAAGATTATGCTTTCCATATGATTGATATTGACAATTTTATTTCATTTATATTTATAACATATATAGTATATATATATATATATATTATATATATATATATATATAATATATATATATATATATATACATATTGACTTGCAGAGTTGCAGGGTTGATTTAGTGTGTCATCGTATTATTTAGATAAGCAGTCACAAAATGTATCCTAAATTATATATATATATATATATATATATATATGTACACTTCATACAAATTGTGTGTATGTATCCGTAAAGCACGGTAGCTGAGTGATGTCCCCAGGGCCTAGCTGAAAATCTGTGATTTTTGCTCTTGTGCATATATTCTGCTGCTGAGCTGTGGACCTTTTTGTGCTGCTGCAGCACACATGAACCTCAATTCAAAGTCTGCTTCCCTGTTCGTACGCTAAATTAGATTTTTTGTTTCGTTTTCATTTTTCTTGTGATTGAGTAATAATTGTTGTGTGTGTGTGTCTGTAAACCAAATAAAATATCTATCTATCTATCAATCCAAAATGATTTTATTTAAAAATTTAATGCTTTTATAAGTTTTTTACAACAAAAAAAAATGTCGATTCAAGACCAGTCGCGAAGTCTATATCGCGAAGTCTATATATATATATATATAAGAATATCTAGACGCACCATGCCGAACGACCATCCTGATCGATATTGTAGAATCAACTTACTTGTTAATTATAATTATATTATTTTAATTGAGGGTGTTTGGTTATGGGATTGTGTACGTAAACAGTTACAAAATGAAATTGCAACATTTTTTGCTTTTCTTTGCAAAAAGTTGCAATTTCTTAGCTATAGCATAGCTCGTAATAGTAAATCTAAATGTGAACAAATATAAACAATACTTGCACTTGCCTAGATAGATAGATAAAGCGTTTATTATTTTTTCAGCAAAATACACATAGAGATCTAGTAAAGCAATGAGAGAAAAAAAAACATACATTTGAACACAATAAATATATGTATACTGCAGAAAACAAAAGGCCAAGGCCGCTAAATACTTGCCTAATTTAAGTATTTAATAATTGTATTTACAGTTCACGCCATATCAAACTCTACATTTTTACTATAATAAATAATAAATAAATATTTGTTACACTTACACCAATTAGCCTAGCCCAAGGTAAGCTCTGTAAGGCTTGTGCTATGGATCTAGGGTAACGGATAGACATACATATATAAATAATTTTTATTGAAAAATATATATCAACAACCATGACTAAGGTACAAATGTTCGCATTCATCACACAAACATCTGCCCCCACCGGGATTCGAACCCGGGACCTCAGAGATGGCGACACCTTGAAACCGGTGTACTATCCACTCGACTATGGAGGTCGTCATCACTATCAAAATGGTTTTGATTTGATTACTAACAATTATATATATATATACAATTTTAATATTTGATTTGATTATTTTGCGTACTCGGAATCAATGTTTTTGTTTAGGTTACTAACACAAATACATTTTTTTATAATTTTATCTCAATTTTATATTATTTTATTGTGTGCAGCATACACACGATGTGATCTGGCAGACTGGAATGTTTCGAGTGTTATGATTATAACACATGTTTTGTTTGTTGTGTTTGCTTATTTTAACCAAATTTTAATTTTATACGAAATTAGCACATATTATTTTGCTACATCAGTTTAGGATTGTGCTACTCGCTATAATAGTTTAATTATTTAGTAATTTATTTATTAGGTTTACTATCTACTGCTTATATATATATATAATATATATATATAATATATATATTATATATATATATATATATATATATATATATATATATATATATATATATATGATTGTTGTATTTTACATCTGATATATATCTTCTCGTGAAGCACCTATATTAAATTAACACCACATGCACTTAACAATATAAAAAGCATGTTGTTATAAATAAATATTTCTTACACTCACATCAATTAGCCTTGTCCAAACTAAGCTCTTTAAGGCGTGTGTTATGGGATCTAGGTTAACGGATAGACATATATGTACAAATATTTTTGTTAGAAATATATATTAACTTTCATGACTTAGGCACAAATGCTCGCATTCTTCACAGAAACATCTGCACCCACCGGGACTGAATCCGGGACCTCAGAGATGGTGACTCCTTGAAACTGGTGTACTAACCACTCGACTATGGAGGTCGTTAACTTGATTTGAGCATTGACTCCTGCAGAATTGTATAGCGAATAAAATATTTGCAATTTCGTTTACAGTTCGAGAGTATCCGCACTATATAAAAGTCTTAGACAATGTTATCCTAAACTTGCCGTCACGAAAGATGCCATCAGCGGAATGGTTCTTTATATACCTTGGGCAATTCTGACCTCATCAGTGGAACTTTGGCTGTTTATTATTGACTAGCGTCTGGTTCTGGGTTTGTTGATTATTATTTAACATCACATCGTCAATGTTATACAATGGAAACATGAACAGCCTTATCTCGAAAATGGATCAGCCAACTTTATTTGGATTGGTGTGACATTAAAATTGCATAGGTTATAATACAAATACTATAAATATGTTAAATGAAGAATAAAAAATAAATCTATTATAAATATTAATAATATAATCAAGTAATTGACTTAATATGCATATTACAGCAATTTTGTCTTAGATTTTGGTCACATTACGTTTAGAGGTCTACTATATTACCACTTGTGTGGCTGTAGCTCGCTTTATAGTTAATAAAGAGATTACATATTATATAATAAATAGAGAGCCATGCTTCGGCACGAAAAAAAAAATAAAAGTGTTAATTTTTATGAAGTCACTGACTTCTGATCTAGCCAAGTTTGTATTTTAGGACTCAGAGAATACTCACACAATTGTAACAAACATGTTTTGTTTTGTTAAAATAAGTTTGAAAAATAGCGCTAAAACTATTATCTGTAGTTCTTCTTATTAATTGTTTTTTTTTTATTATCTATTATTATTTTACCCAATGGTAATCGAGCACACCATTCATAGAAGTTATAACCTCAATTACTGTGTTGTGGTGACTTGTGGACAACAATAAAGAAAATGATATTGTGATTTCGTATTTCTTTAAAAAGCCTGTTGTTGTTTTTAGTACTTATACTCTGCATCATAACATGTTTTACATAAAATAAGATGAAAGTTAACAAAAATACATATTTTACCACTAACTTTTTAACATCGCACCGCTCGCCATTAACAGGAAGTTCATGCTCAGACACTGGAACCTAATTGGTCCCGTAGAGTGCGGTTTCAGAGGAATTTCCTCCTGCGTACACTTCGATTGTGGAATGAACTCCCTGCCGAGGTTTTGCCTGAGGGCTACAGTACGGGGTTCTTCAAGAGGGGAGTAAATAGGTTTTTAAAGGGTCAGCAATACTCGAATGACACCTCTGGTGTTGCAAGTGATCATAGGCTACAGTAACCGCTTACCACCAGACGGGCCACAGGTCTGTTAACACCATCATGGAAAAAAAACACTATTAAAAAGAAAATATATTTATTTCCAATATATCACATACATTACAATGCACAACTCTTCATACTTAATTCATGTGTAAATGACATAACTCCCTTAGTTTTATTTCTCGAATGAAAATTACGGTGCCAAGCCGATCATTTAGACTTTGAATGAATCTCAAACAAAAAATGTCAGATCATCATTTTGTTGCAAGTTTTTTTATTGAATACGGCTACTATATTTTATTTATAAATAATATTAACTAGCGATGTGCCGAGTACGGTTTGACTCGAGTCAGACTCGAATCCTGCTTTGGACTCGCCTACTCGAATACCAATTTATTTTGATTCGACTACACCGGACTCGATTCCGGTACTCAAGTTAGGAAGAATCGGTTCGTACTCGCTAACTTGATTCTATTTACACGTGTCTTACTGACTCGAGTCTAGTATTCGAGTTTGGTAAACTCGCTTGTACTCGCAAACTGTTTACATAAGTAATGAAGTGGCGCGGGCCTAATATTACAAACAAGTTTGATCTGCAACTTTTTGTTTTGATTTTGTTCTAAAATCGGACTCTAGTTCTGGACTCGACTAGAATTTCCAGACTCGAATTTCTAGTCTAGGAATCAGACTCGAGTCTAGAAATATTCGAATACCAAACATAGAATAGTTTGAAAACGAGTACTGGGCTCGAATCAGGGAATCGAGTTCTGATTCGAATACCGTATACCCTGACTCGAATAGACTCGATCCACCAAAACAGCGACTCGGCACATCACTAATATTAATCTTATTTATTATAAGAAGAGGCGCAAGTTTCACAGAAGTCAATACTTCTGAAATACACAAGAATGGCATCCAGCATAAATTCCTCAGATATCTTGATTATATAATCGGTAAACAGGATAAGGATTATATATAAAGATGTAAGCGCCACCACTTCCTTCCTATCGAGAGTAGCGCTGTGAGATAGCCGATGCTGTCTATGTTCACAAAATTGTTGCCGACTCTACAGACTGCTCGGATTTAGTGAGACCTCTTTACCTTCAAGCCTATAAACAGAGGAATCTATTTATATTTTATATTCGCAAGGCAGCAGTTACTGAAAAAACTGGTTTCTAATGCGATAACCTAATGGAGTTAACAAGTTAAGATCTTAAACCAGATATTTTCAATATCAGCTTACTCTACTCAAAGAAAGCGTATTATACTGATTCCTTCCTGTTTCTTGCATTGTAAAATAACTTTAATTATTACTACACTTAATATTCTTGTCGATTAACGTCAATATCTTGCGCCATAATAGTGTTAGCTATAAGTGAAAACTTTATTAACCACAATATAAGCTTTTTTGCGTTTGGTAGGTACTTCATTTGATTTACCCAAATAATCACAGTTCATATGTAACTCCACCAAGAAGCACGAACCTACCCTATGTGAGAGCGATTAGGCCTTAGGCAAATACGCTGGCCCAGTGCGGATTGGTTGACTACATACAGCGTTGAATTTTTTCAAAGTATATGCAGGTCATCTGACGATGTTTACCTTCATCGTAGATGCATTAGATAAATGTAGATAGAAATTCGAAAAATTAAAAATACATTGGTATAATGTATGTATAACGAATATGAAATTTGTAAAGGAAGTTAGAATCAAAGTATTTATCTGAGGCCAGCTTCTAACTGACAATTTTGTAAAAATACAGGTGGGGAAAAATAGCCCGTGCTAATTTTCTTGCTATGGTTCTTACCAAAGTCTCTCGCTGTAAGACTTGTGAACCAATGGCTTAGTATCTTTGACGTGAAAATGTGATGGTAAAAATCCTATTTGAAGAATAGATTTTTGCATCATCATCATCAAGTTCGTGGACCAGTGCCGAGACCACTGCGCCATTCACGCTCGTTACACTAATAAATAAAATAAGCTTAGTAATTTTCATTGTTCCTCATCTGCTTTCAGATTTATATCCGAGCCCGTAATGTTTTAAACATGGTGAGCCGAACTAAATGCTGAAACACACAATAAGTCTTCACTTAATCATTGTTTTCCCTCAGGAACCCAATTATAATTCCGGGGAGACCCATTTTCTCTTACCATTTTTCGGGATTCAGTATTCATTAGCTCAGGTGCCTTGGGGTTTGTTCGCCCCTATTCTTTATGTAATTTATTGTTTTTCGGCTTTCATGGGTAAAAGGAATGCGTGAGCTATACATACGTTGCTGCTTCTCACTAATGTCAATCTGCATGGAGATGGAAAATGTATTGATTAATTCCTCTAATATACAATGCAAAATATCGAACCCGCAATTTGATAACCTTTTATTCACAATAGCACTCCTTTTATTCACATTGTGTACCATTGTGGATAAAAGGATTACCCCTTTTATCCACAATAGTACTCGGTTTCTCCACAATGGTACCTACTCCTATAATCAACTTGAATGTTGTTCATAACGCAAACTTACAGCAATTCAAAGACAAATATATATATTGAAAACTAAAGAGAGTTGAGAGTCTTAACCTTTCAGGTTTCACTAACTTATGTTAGGCGACACATTTGAAATTGTCTTTTCGAAATTGATGACAATTGTTTTCATAAATTCTTAGCATAATTTATAGTCAACAAACTTTCTGACTGCGGCTTCGGCCGCATTGTATCAGATTTTCCAATAGCAAACACATTTTCCTGTGGTAAAATGTTATATTTGATTATCCTATGTTCGTCCTCGGGATTCAAACTATCACCATATCAAATTACCTTACAATCCATTCTGTGGTTTTTGCGTGAAAGAGTAACAAAGATCCATCCATACAAACTTTCAGGCTTTTTAGAACTTCGAACTCCATGATGTAATTTAATTTCATCTTTCACAAAAACACACACATAACTGTTTAAGGATGTTAAATATGGAAATCAGGAAAACCATCGTATTATAGTTATTAGTGACTCAATCAGCCCCCGTAGAATGAGTAACAAAACAAGATGCAAATCACAAAGAGTTTATCGTATGATATAAATGCCACCTTAAAATTTTAACTTTTGAAATATGACAGCTCAGTGATAAATCACTATCATATCACGTCATCACAATATTCTACATTTAAGTTCTGTTGCTGGATTTAGAATGCACTTAGCATTCTAATAAATTTTGATCTGTAACGATTTTATTTGAATTTTGATTAAAACTTGCTATTGAATATTAAGAATTTTCTTTCGAGAGGACATTATGCAACTATGCGTTGCTTCCGATTGCTTACGATTATTGTCGCAGTATGAGAAACATATTGGTTTGAAACAGAATTGATAAATGTATTTGAAGGCAAATTGCAATTTGTTTCTAAAACTATCTCTCTGAAATATGTAACAAAAATCCTTGAGCGTAGAAGTTAATCTGTTCTTAATCCAAGCATCGAATGATGGTCGAAAACGTATTTAGAGCGTGGAACACAGACATCCATCATCCGCTGTTACCGGCCGCTGGTGCAAGCTGAGATTCTGGCGTAGGGGACGTTCAGACTAACATTACACTCAGACTGAAAAAGAAATCCTACACAAAAATTACAAACCTCAATACTGCAAAAACTTATTGCAGTAGGAGTGTGAGAAACTTAAAAAGAAGAAACTGAAACGAGTTGGAGTCAAATTGCCTTAGGAAATTATGATTTCTAACTCATTTTAATCATTATTTAACTACAAAAGAATAAATATTAAATGCGAATAAAAAGAGCTTAGTATCTTTTGATAAGGAAATACATTTGGAACGTGAACTAAATCAAGTCTTATGAAGAAAAAATAAAGTCCAGAGTATTGAAGAATTTTACCCGTTCTCTTGACACATTAAAAAGAATCAAAATCCAATAAAACATATTTATACTGTTAAGTAATAATATAAATGTCCTCTAAATAAATATATATTCACAATAGGGCTCACAGACATGAAAATGTCATAGCACGTACAGTAGTACGCTTCTGCTGTCCAGTAGAACTGAAGAAGCGTGTCAGATCAATGAATAAAACTTCTCCACTATCTATCTACCAGAAGCATGCAGAAGCCTACAATGGTTACTCGCTTCATGAGAAAACGTGGGATAGGTTTTGTTAACGGGTAGTAAACTTAACATTTGACGTACAATAACCCAATCATGAGGTTAAGTGTGAAAAAAATCCACCTAAGCTAAACTACACAAGATATATCAACATAATTATAGTTACTGTTTCAGTCAATATAATAAATGAATCGAATGAAATTGGCTTGACTTCTTTAAACTGCCCCATTCCGCTCATCAAGCATTGTGAACACACCCTCTCGACCTCTCGAGAGACGCCATAAATAACGTCGATAGAATATCGACGCGCAGACGTGACGCTCGACCACTGCTCATTGAGATATCTCACCGACGAAGGCTTTACAGACTCTGTGATTTATACTGGCTAGCATTATTTCAATCAATGTACTCACAGCTACAAATAACCTTTCGTGTTCTTTGACCTAGTGGGTGGTGTGGGCATCGGGAATTTATCACCCTATCCGTTTTTTTAGCAGTCGAAATTCCATCAGCATTTTGCTTGCCATCTACATGACGGGTTAGTAATCGCTACTTACCGTCGACACCGGACGCTGAACTGGAACTTTCTCGTGATAACTTTTCGAAAACACATGATTGAATTTCCTTAAATTTAAATCGAATCTAATGCAGTTGTTAGGAAGTCTGTCAAATTTTCTGTGAAGATCAGTATTGAAGTCAAAGTACACGTTACCTTACCAAAGTTCAGGTTTGAAATTCATGATTATATTTTATTTATTTGTCAAATTGCCAATCTAAACAAATGAAAATAAATTAATTGATTTGATATGGATTCAGACGCTGCTTCGAAAAGCTATCACGAGAAAGTTCCAGTTCAGCGTCCGGTGTCGACGGCGACGTTCCCTGGAGGCGCTCGTGGCGACAGCACACGTGCCTTGCTTGCAATTTTGTTTCAGTCTGTGGTTTTTTCCGTGCCTTAACAATAAATGTGCTTATTTTTATTGAGTTTTCGACACTCAGTACCTGCTGACAGTAAGCAGTTACTATATCGTCTGCTTACTGGTAAAACAACATAAGTGCCGATGATATCAAACTGAGATAATAAGATTAAAAGTTCAAGTACATTTTTTACTTTTTATAAAATAATATTCTTGCAGTATGTTTTGTATCAAACGATGGAATAACTCTTAAATTTTATTTCTGTTATCGTAAAGCACCATAAAATGCAGAGGATTTTCCAAAACAAAAATTTGAATTGACTCGAGGCATGCACTTATCTTGTTTTACCTGAAACTAAGAAAAGTGATATAAAATCTATAATATTCGTAATTTATAAGAAATTTTTAATTATAATGGTCGACAAATAACAATGTAAGCTTATCAAATAAAAAAAATCGTTAATGTGAATTAATTTATGAAGTTATTGGTACAAAGGTTTCGTTTACCTCATTTTACCTGTACAGTTAAATAAAACTTACCTGACTTATCATTAAATGTTTCGTACAAAATGTACCAAAATGAGTGTTTCGTAATTAAAACAATGTAACTGATCAGCTTTTATTGCAATTAAATAAAAAAACGTATTACTTATCAATATGCTTAGTCATAGTTATTCTTCAGAAGAATCTTCATCCGTTGCGGGTTCCGGTAGCCGGTCAGACCCGTCAATATCAGGTAAAGATGAAAACCACCCGTGATACTCTTCAGGAATAACCTTTTTTTGACACAACGCCAGTAAATCCCTTTTCTTCGCTTTTGTTATGGGCAAAGGCTTTGAATAAAGCTTTTTAAGGGTCACTTGACTTGCCTGACGCGGATTTTCTTTCTCTTTGCGTCTTTTTGGTCGGTTGTTTCCAGGTTGAGCGTTTCCTGAAACATCTAGAGAAAGAAACCTTTCTGACATGTCATAATTAAAAAGAACCTTAGACGGTTCTGACTTCAAGTATTTCATCCTCTTTATTTTCAGCCACTTGACTGCATTGCCATTGCAGTCTGTTGCTTTTTGATTAAGCGTTTCTTCGGCTAATTTTTTGAGATCAAAGAACTCGTCGTACTTTAACTCTTTGATTTGGTAAGGCAATTTGGTATATTTGACACCTTCAACGCTAACTGTTGTAGTTCGTCTAGCTCGTTTAAATATAGAAATATAATCTGGCATGCAGTAAATTTCGGTATTCTTTTTGGCAGACTCAATACTACTGTGCATGCTGTCTACTTCCATGTAGCTATGTCCAGACTCTAAAAACTTATGATCAATTTGTTTCAAGTGTTCTATGTTTTGAACAGCGAAAAGCAATAAGGCTGTCACAAATTGATTTCTATTCTGCCCACCACACGTATCTGAATACAGGCACACTTCAGATACGTCAAGAGGCACATATCTTGAGAGGTAGTAATATAAAATACTCCCAATTTCAGAACTTCCTCGTTTTCCATTCACTTCTGACCATGTAAAACAGTACGCATTATTCGGTAGAGCAGCCTCGTACATACATAGGTTATAGACGCACAACTTTCGGCTATAGTACAGCTGGCCTACAAGACCACTAGGGATCTGCAACACAGCTTGCAGATCAAAAGTAAGACATCGAAAATATTTCTCTTTCGAAGCTCTTTCCTTGTCCTTCTGTTTTTCATTATTGCAAACTTCCTTTCTGGCTATATGCTCATCGTAATCTTTCTTCATTCCAAGTTGCTCCTCAGGTTTAGCTTTTATGTATTTCGAGCAAACCAAGCATTGATCTTTCTTTGGCACAAAAAAACTATAATTATAATTATTGCAAAAAATTCTTCTGTACGTTATCTCTGATACTGGAGTGGCGTTTTCTTCCTGACATTTAATTTTGTAAAGCTGGTACATTTTCATAATAGACAAATTGGCATCTAAATACAAACGCTTCGATGTTTTTCGTATGTAGTGTGGCTCCATTGTAGGAAAAGATTCAATATGCATCTTAACGAAATCCACAGCAACTTGACTGGTTTTGTTTGGAGGTTCTTTCTTTCCCCTTTGATCTTCGGCGTCGTACAAACCACATTGGTTTCTCTTTTCAATAGCATTATTAATAACTGTGTAAGAAATTGCTAAAGTGGAACAAAAATATTTTTGACATACTTGTTGTCTGAAACCCCCCTGAGAGAAGTAACATTTTGTAGTAAATTTGCGTTGTTTTTTACTGCCTTTGACAGCTAGAACTCGTTTCGGAGATATTTGCATGCTTTCTAGGTGACTACTTGTATAATAAAATCAATGCTATACTTAAAATTTACTCTACTCCCTCTCGTTACATGGATGTAAGGACAAGGTTACCACGTGGCTGCTTGATCACGATTATGTAGAAACTGAAAACCTAATAACTTTACCCAGATAAAATATTAAATACACAACAATAATTAAAAACGGCTAACAATTGAACTGATTAATAGTGTAACATTTTTACCTATGTATATTCTACAAAATAAACTAACCTACTTACCAAACCTAATCAACTCACACATACACGACATCAATCACAGTCATTTTTTGTTGTTTAAATTTTATTGTTTTTATTTTCTTTTCGTTCACTTACCTATTTGTATTGGCTCATTTTTAGTGCTGAAAAGCTTATAATTGATAATTTTGTTAATCACTTATCACATCAAGTTCTATACGGGATACCTGGCGGAGCAAGGAGTGCGAGCCTGATGACCTGTAATACAGGCACACGCGTGCCTAGCATAGGCATCAGTCTCACACAAACATTATTTCATATATAAGTATTCTGTCAACTGTTATCTTGAAAACTGTTTGTGATGGGAAAATAAAGATTATTATTATTATTATATTATATTATTATTATATTCTATTACCACATTACTTAAAATAAAATTCTTTTTTTCAGTAAAATTCAAACTCCAATAGTGTCGACATAACAATTCTCTTACTTCTTTTGGTAAATTACATTTATAAAGGCATTTACTGCAGTCAATGTCCTTAGGAACTTTTGGCTTCCTTTCTTTATTCTTTGTAATGTATGACAAACCATCCGATCGCCTTTTCTTCGCCACATTTCTTTTCCAGTTATCGGGATTAGGCTTCATCCAGCGTTTTCTGTTTATCGGATCTTCGAAGATTCTTTTTAATAATATGTCCAAGATAGAAATGACGACTACTCGAGAATCTGAATCTTTTTGTATTATTTTGTTAACGTTGATTAGAGCGTCATCTTTAATATTATCGAACATTGTTTTTATTAAATTGTCTAAAATAGGAATAACAATGGCCCGTGTATCTAAATCGATTTGTACCATATCATCAACTTCAATTGCGTCGTCATCCACATCCTCCCAATCTCTTAAGAAACGAAGAAAATTGTTATCCTGAAGAGTACTGACACAAGTGCCGGATGTCTCTCCCAACAAATCATTTAATTCAATTAGATCTTTCGGAGGATAATAAGTAGGATCTCTGTCAGAATCATCGCTGTCAAACATTTGTTCCATCTGTCGCCTGAGTACGTCATCATTGCCGCCATTACCAGTTATCGTGGTGGAAGAGCACGGTATTTCACCATCATCACAACCTGAAAAAATAGTGAATTAATAGTTTGCGTACAGCACCTACATACATACATATATCACGTCTTTATCCCCGTCGAAGTAGGCAGAGGTTCCTTACACACCCACCTTTTGCCAGGACTTAAAGATATCCTATTTCTCTTCTACTTGCCCTTGACCTTTTCTCACTATAGGTAGGGTCGGCACAACATGACTTTTTCTTACATTCTCCTCTGGCACTGGTCAGGTCCACATCCACTCTGCATGCTAGACTATAATACTTATGACTGTGTACCACCCTGGGCATAAGCTGCCGACTACATATCTTAATTTTTTTAAATGATTATATTATTCTTTATGAAATTAAACAATCAATGTAACTTTTCTGTTTCACCTATTCTCTTGTCTTAAAAAAGGTTTACTCGACTTTTCAAAATATAACCTCAAAATAAACACACAAAACAAAAGTAAACTACTTACCCTTTGATATTGGAGATTTATTTATCATTGATACTAATCTTCTACCTCTGGATTTCATATTTTCAGCATTAGATGTAATATCCTGTCACTATAACGTCACAAAAACTTTTTTTACGTAAGCGCGCGCGCACGTGTCACTTGCTTTACCATAATAAGTAGGAAATACTCCTGGAATTACTACAGGAAAAAAGCAATATGTGCATTTATGATTTTTTGCATGTTCCAGATTGTAGGCGCTACATATATAGTCTTTTAGGGATATAATAATATGTGCATATATCATAGTTTATCTGTAAACAATGTCAACTTAAACTATAAAAGGACTGGCAGGAAAATAATTTTATATAAATTTATATGATTTCTTCAGTAGCGTTTGACGTGATAAAACAAATAAAGACATTTATTTTATTACTGCTGATCATATTGTTCAAAATATTAGTTCCTGGACCTTCGAGAAAAAAAACTTAAGAAGATATATATTTTGTTGCTTGTAGGTGCTCAGGTCAAATTTCATGATAAGTTGGTTTATTATGATTGAGTAGAATTAGTTACTGATTTTATACCCATTTAGATTGTTTTAACACTGGCTACTTTGCGATAGAATTGCCCTATCACTTTTTATGTTTTACCAGCGGATAGAGCGTAAAAAAATACGTAGAACTGCATTGTTAACTCATTTTTGACAAAAAGTGCATTTATTACGTTTTGCCTGTAAGCAGACGATATATAAATTCTGTAAGATTTGTCAGCAAGTCACGGAAGCCAGTAACTTCACTACCTGTTCTTCAGTTCACTCTACAGCAGCGTATGCTATTTATTATTGTTCAAGTGACATATATTATTATTGTATTTCGTTGTTTTAGCTTTGACATTATGTGTATTTATAATTCCAGTGACATCACAAATTATATTTAATTATGTCAATTTTATGTATCAGGCATTAAGTTGCTTGTTGATGTTTTGGTATCCATACTGCGATCCTGCCTGATTAGCGAAAGTAAACCTTAGTATAAAATCTTCTTCTCTTAAAAAATATATTAAAAAAATACTGTGTTTTCAAAGCATAATTTTTACCCAGAGAAATCTGAACAGATTCTAATGGTATGGGTATTACTGAAAACCTGTGATGGAGATAAATTAATTTTTGTTACGGGAAGGTATCTCTTTTCTTTGGGAAGCCACACACAAAAAGCTAGTAAATAAAGCCTTCTTTATTTACTAGCTTTTTGGCGCGGGGCTTTATGTCTTTACTTTTTATTGTTAAAATATATTTATATTAACTTGTTAACAAGTACAAACATATTTAATACGGTTTGCAAACACTGTTTGTGCGCAGTCTATAAGTACGTATTTATAATCTTAATTGTTATATCTAAATTAATTTGCTAAATATAAAAATAAATATAGGTTGTACCTAATAGTATCAACATTATAACAATCGTTCTTACAATTTCAATGTTATGTTCTTACAATAGACAGCGAGTTTCTGAATAATCTAGGTATATATCTTCGGCCTTATTGTCGCAAATTAAGGGAAACTAAAGCATTTCCCTCGTATTGCAAAAATATCATCGATACTATAACAATGAAGTTTAGTATTGGAATTAAATAGATAAAGAGTTGTCTGAGATGAGACTATTAAGTTTAATTAAGTTATTAATAGATTTATGCGTACAATTATTCTCAAGTCACGACCAATCTCTTCCGATATGCAAATCAAGCCCGTTATCGCCAGTGGTCGTGGGTCTTATATTAATTGATTGGAAGGCGTTACATCATAGCCTATGATTGGATTCTGAAATTTAGTTTCACTTAGAAAGTAGGACTTTGTTAATTATATCAGAATAGTCATTTAAATATTTCCTCTTTTTGTCTACATTTTGACGTCAGAAAATACAGTACTACCAGGCATATTTTTCATTACAAGTATAGACTATACATATATAGATATAAGATTATGTTTTAAGCATTTAGTTTTAGTTCAACCCTTCCTTAAACATGCAAAATGGGGAGCAAATGACAATATAATAATAATAAAAAATAGACTAATATGCAAATCCGTGCTCACTTCAATGATTCCTTAACTTAAAATAGTTATGGTCTTTTTTGTACAGGCCAATTACTGCACCGGTCCCCTAAATCTCTTTTAGTACTTCCCTGGTTCAAGGTTGCCTGGAAGAGACTGCTGTTTAGCAATAAGGCCGCCTGTTGTGCATTTACTATTTGTTGTATTTTTTGTCTATTTTCTTGTTTTGCAATAAAGTGTGTTATGTAACGTTAACAAATAATATTGAAACGAAATGAAAGTTTGAAACTTTTTTTTGTGGTAAACGAACAAATGGATCATCTGATATCAGGCGATTACTATCAGCCATAAACACCAGTAATACTAGAGGAGCAATACTTTTAAATGGGAATACACTAATGAAAAAGTAAATATATTTTTATTAACTTAACTTGGGCAACATATGCTGGTAGATACATAATAGCTTTTCTCTTTTAAACTCTTTCATTAATTTTAAATTTGGAACGCGTATACGACTACCTTTTAAGTTGTGTCGTTTGTCAAGCTTTTTTTTTATAATTGGGGAAATTATAAAAAAAAACATATTGCTTTTTCATCTTTTTGAATATAGAATTCGAAAACATAAGAATGTTTTTAGATCGGCCGAATAGTTTTATTGTACTCGTATTATGTTAATAACTTATCACAATACGTTTCATACAATCTTTTTCTTAATTTTTCACCTGCGTATCGTGACAGAAGGCGCTTTGATTAATTTCTTTATTTGTAGGGACTATCGCATTTCAAATTTGGTGGTAATGAAAAAAAATTAACCGGGCTATGGAAGAGACTCCGGTCACCTGCCTTCTCAAAGCCTCCTAATTGATTTAACTATGCCACGCGCGCCATTTTAAAAAGACCGTACTGTTACCTCTTGCTATTTCGCTAAATATTGCTGAGTCCAAAGGCCAGGCACGAATGCCTTTTTTTTTTGGAAAATGCATTAAATTGCATACCCCAGCTGTAGCGAGCAGGTAATTATGTGAGGGCTCTCCTCCCCAGAAGGGAGAGGCCTACCCGCTAAAAACCTCAGGAATGGCCTTCCTCAGGCTTCACAAAAGGAGACCACAGCCCTCCAACCTCCCTCGTCCGCTGGCATTGATTGCGGCTATCTCGCCAGATATCTGCGACCAAGACTCGGCGCTCGGAGGCCCACGCGGGGCACTCCGCCAGCGTGTGCTGGGCCGAGTCCAGGTGGGATGCGCAGTGGTGGCATCGTGTCGATCCCTCCCGTTCTATGTGACACAGATACTTACCGAAGCAGCCGTGCCCGGTGAGTATCTGAGTCAATCGGTAGGTGACCTCCCCCTTCCCGTGGAGTCAAGCTTCGAGGGGCGAAAGTACGGCATTGACGGCCCTCTGGCGCGCGCAGATCCGTAATTCTAGCTGCGCACGCCAGGCCGCCACAATCCGTCGGTGCCACTCCCGCCTAGGTACTTCGTGCATGGATTCCGGGGCGCTCGACACCCCCGGTCGACATGCCGCGACGCATGCGTCGCATGCGGGGGAGCGTTCCAGAACCGTCGCCGCCTCGTACGAGATGGTACGGTAGCCTCGTATGATCCGTATTGCCATTATCCGCTGCAGGCTCTGTAGCAGAGCTCTGCAGCGGGGGGACCTCGCGCAGTCTCGCGACCACACGGGGGCCACATACATGGCCACGGATCGAACGACGCCCTCGTACAGGCGGCGAAGTCCATCCCTCGGTCCCACGCGATTGGGCAGCAGGGGATGCAACGCGCCCGCCGCCCTTTTGGCTCGGGGGACCAACCGCACCAAGCGCTCCTCGAAGCTCCAGTGGCAGTCCAGGGTGAGGCCCAGGTACTTGATGTACGGCTCCACCGAGACCACTGCATCACCTACCCTGATCCGGCAGCTGGGTGGTTCCTGGCGCCTTGGTAGGCCGTGGAACCATAGCGTCTCGGTTTTGTGAGGCGCTATGTCTAAACCCAGCCGGCGGATCGCCCGCACGACACACGCCCGCTCGGCAAGCCTGAGCACCGGCCCGAATAGCAGGGGTCCCAACACCGAACCCTGCGGAACGCCGCATTCGACCCTCCTCGACGTTTCCGTCCCGTCCCGTCCCATCACGCCGATCGTCCTATCGCGCAGATAGTTCCCGACCACGGCCCGCAGGTAGGAAGGCAGCCCGTGGTATACGAGCGCCTCCCTAATGGCCTGCCAGGGGAGGGTGTCGAAGGCGTTAACGATGTCTTATGGCCAAGGGTCAGACTGAGCTTAGTCGTTCCGACCGTTATGGAGTCCGCCATAATCACCGTAGCGTTTACCGCTGTGGTAGTATCCTGAGCACGTTTCGTGCTCCTTGTGAGGATTTTCAGCCTTTCTCTCTCGGGAGAAAAAAAATATTTACTATTTTATACAAGGTTAATGCTTAAAGATATATATGCGTCTAGTCTCGACTGACAGAATACAATACTTGCTGAGCAATTAAGCACGGGACAGATATGATTTGTGATATATGTGTACATTGATCGTAAAAACTGATGCTCAAATAAAAACATCAATATGAAAACAGTTACACAAATGCAAATTTAAAACGCGTGTTACTAAGCGTAATACTAAACATGTGTTACTAAGTTATGGTAAAGCTCAGGTGTCAACTTTGTCTTCCCGTACCGACACACTTAAGCAAACAAGGTTGTATAACCAGTCTTCTTCATCACCCAGTTTTGCAAAAGTTGTACGTGAAGTTAAACAAAGCTATGTTTACGTCGAGGCTGGCATTAGCTTGCCTTTCTAAGAACGTCTGCATTACTACCATCAAACTGCTCGAGAATTTCTATTGTAATATTAAGGTATAAGGGTTGTAAGTTAAATGGGAACTATTAAACAAGTTAATCATATTAAACAAGTTTGTTTTTAAATTCTTATCTTTTAAGATGAATTGTCCAAAATATGAGGATTAGTGTTAAGTAAGTAGGAAAAAATCTATCATCTGTGCTGACGAAGTCACGGGAACCACCTAGTATTTTTATAAATTGTAGCCTATATGTTATGCTACCTATATTATTATTATTATATTATATATTTATTATTATAGTATAGTTTTATTAAAATCCATTCTGTAGTTTTTATGTGAAACATCGATAATCACAAAAAAAAAAACAAACAAAACAACATCGTTACTTACAAACTTTAGCGTTAAGTGAAATTATATCAAAATGGCTAGAAAATCTGGGATATTTAGCTAACTCATAGATGAGTCGGTGAAACAATATTTGAAGCATTGTTTGCAGATGCTTCCGTGAGCATAATTTGCAGCCGCTTCACTCCGCCCGCCACAGTCGCTGGCCACAAACGGCGGACTCGAGAGCCGCCCCAATCCAGTCGACACTACTGCTCTCGTAACCAAAGTAACATTAGTCACATTCCTGTTCGTTTTGTCAAAATGGAATGCATCCCATTGATTTTCATTTATTGCTGTTCCATATAGAAATGAATGATATTTGTTCTACAAGCGCTACACATCTACTCTACAATTTGCAAACTATATAATAGGTCCGTATCTATGAAATTGCAATTTAAGCGGTATTGAAAAGACTCATTATCTGATTGGTGCCATATTGCTGCCAGTGTCCCACAGGGTGGCATATTATCTCCACTTTTCTTCTCAATATTTATTAATTCTATTACACAATCACTTTCATGTCACTATCACTTGTCACGATGACTTGCAGATTTACAAGCAAGCTCCGCTATCTGATTTTTCACAGGCTATAGCATTGACTAACAGTAATCTCAATGTAATCCACAACTGGAGTAAAGCATATGGTCTTGTTGTAAATCCAAATAAATCCCAAGCAATTGTAATTGGCAACTCGTATTATATAAAGGGTATTGAAGGTATAGTTTATTACCTGCAGTAATCTTTGGAGGATTAATTATTCCATTTATCAAAGTGATTAAAAATTTGGGAGTTGTGCTGACCAATGCTTGACATGGCGGCCGTAGGTTGAGGCTATCTGGATGAAGCTATTTGCTGCATATGGCAGTGTTAGCTCAGTCACTCTTACTTTCCTTGATTGACTACGCTGACGCCGCGTGGATTAATTTATCTTAAGAACTATTTGACAGCTTTTCTTTTTATTGTGTTTTTTATGTATACAATAAAGAGTGTTATGTTATTTTATGAAAATATATATGTTATTATTACTTTTTATATATAAAGTGAAAATTTTAGCTAATATTAAATCTTTAAATCAAAATGATTTTAAACTAAAAAAATCGCAAAAATACCTGCTATTATTTACTGGAGAATTGTGTACATTATTGATTGGAATAAGTCAAATTCTTTGAAATCTCCATGTGAAACGTGTCGTCATCTGTGAGATCCCGAGTTCGAGGCCCTGTCGGGTCAGATGCTTATGTAATGAATCCGAGCATTTGTACCTTATTCGTGGTAGTTAATATCTATTTCTATCAAAAATATTTATATATGTACAACACATGTAAGTCTATCCGTTACCCTAGTGTTCATAACACAAGCCTTATAGAGCTTACTTTGGGCAAGGCTAACTGGTGTAAATGTAATAAATATTATTTTATTAATATGAGCGTATCAAAGTCTCAAAATACACGGCTGCATTAGATTACTTGACATTATCTAGAACTTCACAAAAACACTATATATTTTATTGAAAGTAATTAAGTGTTCTTCATATAATACTTAGGTAAATGATAATAATTTTTTGCAGAGGATTGCAGGATCAATTTTAGCATACATCTTTAATACGCAAATAATCATGCGAATGGCGTCTATTGTGCAATCAATACGTACGTACAATCTATAATGATTTCCATTAAAAGATAGATATAACCGGCGGTCCCGGTGCAACAGAGAATTGTTAAATCTCGTTACATTTATTCAGTGCCTCTAAAAGCACTCTTTAAGAGGATACAGCAATAGGCGAGGTGAATGAAAATTTCATTTCCACGCCATTCACTGCAATAGCTTTACTGGATTCATCACCTTTTTACAAGTGTTCTAACAAATTATTTAAGCAGGTATTTTAAAAATGGTAGATATTCGCTTGGCTCGAAATGTGTTTTATTTTCAATTCAATAAGCGAGAGAATTACATATTATAATGGATTTTATAAAACCATCCTAACATATCAAGATATTATTCACAAAATTCACCAAACCAGTTTCCATTAACATTTTCCATAAATTTATAGAATCAAAATGGCAACAACTCATATCACGTTGTTATATATTTTTTATTCCTATTGTAACAGAAATCGGAGAGAAATTGTAAACCGTTTACATTTTAATTTAAAAATATTTGTAATATAAATTCCTACCTTTATAATTATACTACTGTATATGATTATCCTAATGTATGTAACATTATTAAATTATAAATTTAAAGAAAGAAGATAAAAAATACGTATTCAAAATTTCTTACCTTTTCTTTTTGAGAAGGCTCTGTCAAATTCTGAACAGGTATAGAGTATTTTTTATTTCTTGTTCCTATTCACATAAAAGTTTGTTGTTCTCTCATACTTTTTACTCTGACTTCAGTAAATACTTGAAAAAGTTGAATAAAGATTACTTTGACTTTATTTGATTTGATGTAGCTAATAAACTATAAATAATATGACAATATTAAGACGATAATATAAAAAAAAAATAAAAGTCAATATGCGATTAAATAACGAAACTAATCTCGACTAATATTATAAACTCGAAAGTTTGTAAGTATGGATAGATTTTTGTTACTCTTTCACATAATAACTGCTAAATTAATTTTAATGAAACTTGACGATATATAAGATATTGTGTAAATTATCTAAAATATGTTGGTATGTGTCAAGAAAGTAGTAAAAAATCCTGCGAGATGAAGTCACAAGAAAGTGTAATATAATCTGACTTTCTTACTCTTATAAATAGAAACAGTATTTGTGCTTTATTGTTTGTTATAAAAAAATAAGTTATTGCTGAACAAGTCTGAGTAGATTTCTAAGCACACAACAACGAATACTCGTTTTTCCTGTTCTCTAATATATATATATATATGATGATATCCAGTTTTTCATTGTTAGAAGAACTGCAGTAGAGTATATTTTGTGTAGGTTTATGTTTTCATATGTATTTGAACACATAAATTTGTATTGTATGTTTATTCTTTATATTTTTATATAAATATATTTTTATTTTTATATTTTTATATAAACACTTTTGATATTTAGATGTAACATATAAAATGTCTTTATTTATTAATTTTTCAAAACATTACATCAAATAGACGTTTAAGCAACTTAATAAATACAAAAATTTCAGACGAGCGCCACTATAGTTAGAGAATCGTTCGCATAGAACCACATCAAAGAACTTAATTCTTTTGTAGAATATATTCGTTTCTCCTACAAACGGTAAGAAATGGGATTGTTTTTCGACTACCGGGTAAGGACGGCTAGAAAAGATTACAGAAATTGTGTTTCCTTGTGTCAAATATGTCTGTATACAAAAAAAAATCTGATTTTGTTAGAAATATTACTTTAATTCTACTTATAAAAAATAAGGATGTGATAAATATGATTTACTTTTTAATTTTGTTTTATTTGGAAAATAAATGTTACAGCGATAGTAATTGATTTGGATATTATCAATTTAGATAAATCGATAACTGACACCAAATTAATTCTATTAACTAGATATTATATATAATTACTAGAAAATGTTAAATAAAGTAGTACAATAAGTGTAGGTAAGATTATAAATTTTATTTCATTTTGGTTTAAGATTTAAATAGTAATTATATTGTTTAATATAATTTATCAAAATGCTATAATCAATATTGTCATAAATAAAAATAAAATTAAAATCTCACTTGTCATAACATAAAATAAATAAATGGAAATTTATAACAATATTTGGTCTAGTTCTTAAAATTTTCGTAATAAATAAACAACTAAAACAAATTCTCACAAATATAACTTTGACTTGCTATTATTACATTGATTACATTACATTGTCTAGATAATTTAGTCATCATATATAGCCAGCTGTTATGTAGAAGTTAATCACTACGACCGTAACATGCACTCCTTTATAAATATTTAGCATATATTTGTAGAAACTATAGATTGTTGATTAGTTTCCTCGTACAATAAAGAATGGCCGCGTTGTTTTTTAACGATCGGAATATTGACTACAACCGTTGCAGAGAGGCATCACGCAACGATGCTAGTAAGACATTATATTTCTCAGTACATTGTCTGTTAGTAGCGCTATGTGTGTTCTACCAACCCCATTCCTATCTGTATTCCACTGTATTCAAGCAGAGATTGAGTTTAAGTCTCGTTCTCTACCTTAGAAGCTTTAAATGTCACTTAACTAATATAAGGAATGGCAACTAAGTACTCTATATCGTTCAAAGCGACGATAGTTTCGCTATCACACAGTAACTTGCTTAAATTCACAGCACAAAAGAAGTGACATTGTCTAATATATCAAGCATTGTTATTAAAGGTAGCAAACGGCGGGGTATCACTTTGACAGAGTTAATTATGTGTACCATTCGCTGGCGACGCAGACTATTAAGGGGACAATTGAACTGTGAAAAATGACTTTGATGGGCCACAATGAGACACAGTTAACATAGACTGTAGGTGTGATATGTGAAATAATGTTTTTATAGGAGTAAATAACTTTTACTGGAGAAATAAAGTAACTTCAGAATAAATACGATAAGGATCTTAAGCGTCTTTGGAATAAAGTACCTTTTATTTTAAGGTACACAATATCTCATACTTTTTTTAAGAAATGGATCTAGCAACATTTCCTTTAGTTCTATGTAAGTTTATGCGCAAAATATAACTGTTCTATCTAATGAACATTATTGCTATGAAATTTACTTTTTTCTTCTTTTTTTTAAAATAGATAGATAGTATATTTATAGAAATAACATACTTTTTGCATTTCACATCAACCCTATGGTGTAATATTTGATTACTATTGAATTTCACAATTTGTTCATGTAAAACAAATCAAACCCGTAAATTGCTGCAGTTATTCTATAAAACAAAAAAAAATGTTACCTTTGAATTTGAATTGTTAATTAGTTTAATAACTATGTGAAATATATAAAAAATCTTATTTTCTTGATTAGAATATCACAAAGGAAATCATCATCCTCTTGCCCATTTCCCATTATCTGGGGTCGGCGCAGTAGATCTTTTTCTTCCATTCCTCTCTATCGGTCGTCATTTCCATGCTTACTCCTTTCATTCTTATATCATTCTTCACACAATCGATCCATTTTTTATTCGGCCTTCCTCTGCCCGTGTATCCCTCCACCTTCATATTCAACACTCGTTTTGTGACATGACTTTCATCCCTCCGCATCACATGTCCAAACCATGCTAATCTACTTCCTCTCACTTTTTCTACCACTGGCGCTACTTTCAGGCTTCCTCTTATTCTTCTTATATATTACTAGCTTTCTGCCCGCGGCTTCGCCCGCGTGGATTTCGGGATTGGGTGTATAGAGGGTTAAGGGTCATAGCTTTTGCCCACGGCTACATATACGCGGAAGTCGGTTTATGGTGCGAAGATTTTATCGCGCTTCCCGTGGGACTATCCGTTTTTCCGAGATAAAAAATGCCGCAAAACTCCTCAAGAATCACTCTATCTATTGATGAAAACCGCATAAAAATCTGTGCAGTAGTTTTTGAGCGAAGCCTTTATTGCGCATCCCGTGGGATCTGTCGATTTTTCCGGGATAAAAAGTAGCCTATGTTACTCGGAGAGAATGTAGCTTTCCAAAGGTGAAAGAATTTTTGAAATCGGTCCAGTAGTTTAAGCGTGAAGAGGTAACAAACAAACAAACAAACAAACAAATAAACAAACAAACAAACAAACAAACACACTTTCGCATTTATAATATTAGTTGGGATATCACATATATAATATCACAAAGGAAATATAAATAAAAAATAATAAAAGTAATTATGGAAAAGGCATTTAACAATCTCGAAATTCGAAGTCAATATAAAATATGAATTTTTGCTACGAACCTTAGACTTATATGATATTCGTAATGTTCCACTACATAGCGTAGCTTCAGTTCTAACACCGCGTAAACCAAAAATGTGAACTTTTCTAGAAATAAAAATATTCAATCCAATTAGTTACATGCTAAGAAATGTACCTTGTTTTAACAGAAACATTTTATTTCGACCATTTATAAATATTTGTAGAAAAAATAACTACATATTTCTAGCACGTTACGAAATCACATAGTCTTCAAATCAGTCAGTCAAATCTTTGCTTCTTGAAAAACTCATAACTTTGAGTTACACTGTGTCACTTGAGTCACTTTAACATTAGGTCGATATAATCGACAGGTCAAATATTAAAAAACCTGCCGCATAAAAAACGTCTGCTGTTGGTAAATATCACTACAAAAAAATATTAATATTTTTTTTTAAATATTAGTACAGTAATTTAATGGGGAACTGCTTACAAAACTCCACACAGATGTGTTTCGGTTTTTAAGCTTTAAACCAAACCGTTCGAATGCTTTTGATTTAAGATATACATTTTTTTAAATTGTAAGACTAAAATAACAATTCAGGTTGTGGTCTTTGCCAATAATTAAGCCCATTAATAAATCTCCAATAATATAGCCCTTTAATTTTTTTTTAAACTTATTATTTCAATTCCTGTGCCAGTATATTCTCACTAACAATTAATGGTTAAAACGAAAGGTATTTACCGTAAGTGATTTCAGGAAATCAATTAATATTATTTGAGTGAACGCAGAGATTTACCAACTTAATTCTTTAAATCAATGAGAAAAACACACGAAGTTCATTTGGTCACCTTCTCACCACGTTAAATGCTTAACTTTTGCAATCGGAACACCTCAAAATGAATAACGGCTCCCCACTCCCCCCTCTGAATGCGCTCTAATGCGGATTCATTACGCCACAATCTCAATTAACTCAACCCCTGATTTTGTTACTTTTATGGTGATTGCAATGGAATTCGTTTTATGTTTATGGAGTTTATGGCACGGCCCGTTTTATTTAACAATGGAAATAGCTGTTCAACTTCTTCATGGAGTTAAATCATACAATTAACATTTTAAGGAATTTCCAATCAATCTGTACTAATATTATAACGCGAAAGTTTGTAAGGATGGATGTTTGTTTCTCTTTCTCGTAAAAAATATTTAATGGATTTTAATGAAACTTTGCATTAATATAGCTTTTACACCACAGTAATAAATAGGCTACAATTTATAGAGATATACGCTACTATTGTAATCTATTTTGCAATTTAAGTGACTGCATTTACAAAATCTTGATCGTTCATGTATTTTAGTATAATTATGTATTGTAATTAATACGCTTATCATTGTTGAATTTCTATGGAATCTCTATCCAGTGACACCTTGCAGAAATATGTCAAAAAATATATTATATTAAGAAGAATCAGATAGATAAGCTTTAAATAATAATAAGAATTTATTAATTTATATAATATTTTTTAATACTATAGTTAAGGAAGTATGTTTGGATCGTTACAAGTGGAAAACTGTGATTTCTGTCTACTTCCATGGGAAAGAATTGTGAGTATGTATGTACAGATATACTACTCTGTGTAAAAAGAATCGGGAATATGTCAATAAAAAGACCCACGTAAAAAAGGTCGTTCTAATTTTTTACTGCATGTTGGTAGCACTGTAATGATTTAGCGGGCAAAAATTGAGCGGGATCTGTCATTTAATTTGTTTTAAACTACACATTTTGTTGGTCATAGTTTTGAGTCCTCAGCGATTTTTACAATGGAAAATATTGTTGAACAAAGAGTGTGCCTTAAATTGGGTGTTTCGAATGATATTTCATGTGGTGAGTCACTAAAAATGTTGCGAAATACCTACGGCGAATCGTGTAATCGAAAACAAGGGCTTATGAATGGTATAAGGCTTCTAAAGAAGTCCGAAAAGTAGTAGTAGACTTACCTCGTTCTGGTAGACCTTCAACCGCTACGACCAAAGCAAACATCGACAGAATCAAGAAGCTAGTGCGCGAAAATCGATGTATGAGTCTGAGAGAGTTGCCTAGTGAGGTGAACATATCTTTTAAGTCCATCCACAATATTCTCATTGGCATTTTAGGCATGAAACGCGTCGTCGCTCGACTAGTTCCAAAAGAGCTCAATTTTGTTCAAAAAACGCAGCGAAAACATGTCGCTGAAGACATGGTTTCCCGAGCTTCTACGGATCCGACCTTTATGAAACGTATAATAACTGGCGATGAGACATGGGTTTATGAGTATGACATGCAAACAAGCCAACAGTCTTCAGAATGGCGTCGGCGAACGAGCCGAAACCCAAAAAACCGCGGCAAGGTCGCTCCAAAAACAAGGTGATGCTGACAGTTTTTTTTTACTACCGTGGTGTGGTTCACTCCGAATTCCTTCCAGAGGGAGAAACAGTGAATAAAGAATATGATTAAGGCGTCATGAAGCGTTTGCGTGAGAGTATCCGCCGAAAACGTCCAGATTTGTGGCGACACAACTCATGGATGCTGCACCATGATAATGCACCATCACACACAGCCAATAGTGAAAGAGTTTTTAGTGAAAAATTCTCGACAACAAAAGTTCTCGACCAAGCACCGTATTCACCTGATATGGCTCCGTCTGACTTTTTTTTATTTCCCAAATTAAAATTACCACTTCGAGGAAAACGTTTTGAGTCGATAGAAGCCATAAAAGAAAATTCGCTGAATGAGCTAAAAGCCATACCGCAAATAGCCTATGAAAAATGTATGGAAAACAGGATGAAATGGTGGAGATATTGTATTGCAAGCTATGGGGCCTACTTTGAAGGCGATAAATTAAATTTATATGAATAATTTGTATTTTTGTTTTATTGACAAATTCCCGATACTTAGTACACAGAATGTATATCATTCTGAAGTCACAAATCGAGACCGTTGAAACGAATTCAGAAACGAAAATATTTAATTGGAGACCTGAGGATTGCGTAGAATTTTGCATGTGATATTATGTGTGTAAATAATGAAATGAAATAAATTTATATATAGTCTTTTGAATATGTTTTCGACGCTAGTCGTACGTTCGTTCAATAACGTTAAGTTTCAAACATTTTAACATCCGTTAAATCAAACGATTATTTTTATCTAAATAACAAAATTTTTCAAGATTTTATTTTTCTGAAACATCGCAGTTGTTCTTACACTGCCTCTTTCGTACACTATGGCGACAATGACGCGCCTTTTTTTTTGGCTCTAATTTAAATATTCTGATCAAAGGCTTCAATGTAAACTGAGCGTTTGTGTTGGGGTGATACAAATTTGCATCGAGTTTAGACCGTAATAACCTGCTGTAAAGCATTCACTCGAAATTTTTAAATAAAAAGCTCTGTGATAAATATTATTTGGGTGAAAGTACCAACAAATATATATGCAGAATACGTGAAACGCCAACTAACAAAGTAAGATTCAAAGCTATGAGTGATCATGATGACTATATTATAAATAAATAAATATTTCTTACACTTACATCAATTAGCCTAGCCCAAAGAAATCTCTGTAAGAGATGTAAGGTAAGGATGATAATGATAAGTAAGGTACGGATAGACATACATATATTATACATGTATAAATATTTTTTATAGAAAAATATATTAACAATTATGGCTAAGATACAAATGCTCGCATTCGTCCCACAAACATCTGCCCCCAGTGGGATCCGAATCCAGGACCTCAGAGATGGTAACAAGTTGAAACTGGTGTACTATCTGCTCGACTACAGAGGCCAGTCATTTAATTGGACTACAAACCTAATATTTTATTTAGTTAATTTGTCATAGTCCACCAGTGTCAGTAAAAAAACTAAAGCCTATAAATCTCATAATTAATTAAAGTTGCATCCTAATATAAACTCAAATTGAAAATAATCTTTTTAATAATAATATCTTTTTATAATAATATTTTTCAATATAGGCTATACATACACTTATTAATTTGAAAATTGAGATGTTATGATTTAACCACATATAGGTTAAAAATATCAATGCCGTTGAAACAAGTATTAAATAGTATATGTAGTAATTAATTAATTGACAATTTAAGATTGATAAATACAAACGTGTAGGAGTACCATAAAAATTTGATATTGACTTTTATAACTTAACAATATCCAACAACGATAATCTAAATATGGTTGTAATATTGATCTATTTTGTAATGTACTGTATTACACTAATTTTTCAAACAAGAACTTTTTCTTTCTTTTTTCTTATACTTACACCAATTAGCCTAGCCCAAAGTAAACCAACCTATGGCTTATGTTATGAGATTTAGGGTAACGGACAGACATACATAAATAATAACCATTATTAATGTACAAATGTTCGCATTCATCACGTGAACATCTGCCCCCACCGGGATTCGAACCCGAAACCTTAGAGATGGCGACACCTTGAAACCGATATAATAACCACTCGACAACACGGAGGACAACATACAGTTCTAGTATATGTATAGAAATAGCTTCAATTGTTGACAAATAGCCCTTAATAGTACCTTCCAGTACAAGGTCATCTACCATAGCAATAAAAATAAAATAAATATTTCTTACATACACCAATTGGACTAGCCCAAGCTCAGAAGCTCAGACGGCTTGTGTTATAGGATCTAGGGTAACGGATAGACATACATATATAAATATATTTCATAGAAATATATATATATATATATATATATAGTCATGTTTGTTACCATACCATAAAGTACAAATGCTCGAATTCACTACACAAACATCTGCTTCCACTGGGATTCGAACCCAGGACCTCAGAGATGGAGGTCGTAACTAGGAGGCAATAGAAACCAATGGCGTAGCCTCTTTATGACATTTAGATAATGTCATCAATCATTTGCGTTCTTTTAATTACTAATAAGAAGTTGATTAAAAGTATTACACTGTCAAAATAAAAAAAAAACCGTAGAATTACAAGATTGGAAATATGGAAATACACATCAATAATCGGCATCATAAATGATAGAAGATATTTATTGGTTTCAGAGCCATTAAAAATCAGATATTGCAAATTTATACACATGATCGATAAAACTTTGCGTTAAATAAAGTTGCTAATATAAAAATAGATTTGGTAATTAATCGAGAATGCTGGAAACATCTTCATTAATTGAGATTATGCCCAAACAGTATAGTCGTAAGCTTAATACAAATATGCGTTCAGTTCCCAGTTTTCGTGTTTTTTCCCAGCGGCAACATAACCGGGACGAAGCTGACAAGTTGAGACAATGACAAAGGCGCCGCCGTACATCACGAGGACGGGCGGGCACGGGCAACTATCAATCAGGACGCCATCAAATATTCCTGCATAAATAAAACTTTGCACGATCTCACACGAGTGGAGATGCTCGCGGAATACACGATTGCTATCGAAAACGAAATTCAGTTAGGTATTATAAATGTACAGACATACATCATATTATAAATGTTTATACACAAGCATATTACCAATAATGTTCTTTAGAAAGTATACATAGTGCTAATACCACACTTAGCTAACTTAATTGTCACAGGTCCCTACTAGAAATGCTATGCAATAGAGGGTGGGCGTAGTACCACTTTTATAGTTGCTTGCACTATATCAGATGAGCAAACTTCTGTATCTAAAAGCAGTAACTTTTACCCCCCTATACCTTAACTTAGGGAATGGAATTGTATAAGACTTGCGAAAAAAATTACGATAGATGTCGGACAATTTACATAGAGCCTTGTAAAACATCGAGTTGAAGGAAAAACTATTTCAAAGCAAATTAATGAGCAATAATAAAATAATAATAATAACTAACATTGAAGTTACAACTATTGTTATTTTTGGAGTCAGTGTCAGGTCGCTGTCGGTCGCAAAGCATTTATTTTTTATTGAATCTAAAGTACACTAACCTAAACGTCGTGATATTGAGTTATTAGTCAATTTGTTGTATATATAATTCAAATTTAAATCACGTATTGGATTCTGAGGTAACTCTCATTGGATTGTAATACACATTAAATGTCAAAACCTAGTATCCAAAATTTTATACAACATATATAACATAATATGATTATAATATATCAAATATATTGTATTACATTATTAATGACAAGGCCGATTGAAAGAGCAGATAAACAATAGACTTTCAAAATTTCTTGCCTATTCTTCTCGAGAAACCTCACATAAATTTGGATCACCTGTATAGTTAAATCTTTTCCATATACAAGAGCATCTTATAACGATATAACATGTTATTTTTAGATTAGTCTTTATTCAACACAATATTTTGAATTATTTTATTATTTTGACTTCGATTCGATTTCGATTATTTTGAATTTATCTTTCATACATAAAAATTTGCGTGGAAAAAATGTGTTCCGTTAGAAATAAATCGACTAACCGATAAATAGATCATTTGGAAAGACTCGAAATAGCTACAACCATTAGATAGAACTTTCTTATACTCAAGTCCTCTATACAAATAGCCACTTTTATATTAAATAAAATTAAAAAAGAAACCTCTAAACAAGTTAGTATCGGAGGCTTAATTGGGTGGAATACAGTGGTATCGTTCACTTCGGGCTATGCAAGGACCACGGACGGTCGAAATTTCAGACAATCTTTTTTCTTTATGTCCTCAGAAGAGGAGAGGCTAAGATCCTTATGGCTACCACAGCAATCAAGTGTCACGGTGGTTATGGACTCCAGACTGGCGAGGCGGGTCGCTTGACTAAGCTCAGCCTAAAGCCAATGGTCATAATAACCCTGCAGCTTGAAGTGAGAGCGCTCGCTCCTCAGGAAAGAGCGCACTTCAGACAATATAATATTATGTGAATGTCGTGTTAATTTCCGTTATATATTTACATTTAGTTCTTTAGAATGAATTATTTGTTTTTGTTCTGATTTTATAGACAGTTTTTAGTCTTAACTCAATATAATGTAAATTCATAAAGTTTGGCATTTACAAATTTAATTCATATATGTAATTATATCTATTTTGTGTTTTCACAGTCGTTTGCGTTACTTGTCACTTTGTTAACTTATCCTCGTACCTTTGATCTCGTTGAAATTGTAATACTGATTAGATCTTTGTTTCGTTATTACAGGTAACCGTGGGTGGAAATAATTCAGTTTTAGAACCTCTGTAATATGTACAGTTGACATACGAAATAGATTAAATTAGCCTAATACAAAATTATTATTATTATACATTAATTCCAAAATTAGTCTTAAATTTAAATTATTATTATACATTGATTATCAAGATTATAATTAATATTAGTCAGTAGGTACCTAGATATAGCTGTTCAGAATATCATTTTAATTTACAACAATTGTCATTTTTATGTCTTAAATATTAGATTATTACGTTGGGTCACATACAATTTTCTATATTTACAAATAAAAAGTATGCAGTGCAAACCATTATATTATGACTAACTACTATACTATAACTATTGTTTATACTAAAAGGTTTCGGTCCATTAGGAAGTCTTTTGCACTGTAATAACACTTATCTTTTAATATTTTAGTTAGAACAAATTTAAATTTATTTAAAGGGAAGTGTTTGATTGTTTCTGGTAATTTATTAAATAGTATTGGGGCTACATTTATTATGCTTTTTTTTCTTTAGAGCGGTGTTGTATTCAGCAACAGATACTTTCATGGCTCTAGGACGAAGGTTTAGGTTGTGTGTACGTATTTCAATATTACATAGGTTTAGGTTCTTTTTTACAAATACACAGATCTCCAAAATATATAAGGATGGTAGAGTTAATATTCCTAGGCTTACATAAATTATAGAATAATAGTTAATAATTTTATGTTTTAAATAAATAAATTGACTTTGCTAACTGCTAATGTGTCCGTTAAACAACACATTCACAAAGTGAAAATAAATTGATACCTTATACATTTCTGCACATTTACAGGATAGGATATGTATATTATATTATACAAAGGTGGCGTTGTGGGTACGGCCATGGCCTTCAAAGCGGGAGGCTCATTCAATCCTGCTTTGTATCATTTTTTCGTTTTTCATGTGTACATTGTATGTAATTCTTTTACGGCGAAGAAAAACAGCCACAGATATTAAATTAAGCTCTGAAAAAAAGGTGTATTTGAAGTCTATAAATCCATACTGGGCTGGCGTAATTGACTTGGACTTGATCGGCCTAACATCACTAGTGAGCATAGACTTGTGCTTCTCAGTGGAAACTTATATAAATTTGAAGAATATTTATAACATGTTTTCATTCTTGAAGCTTTCTACCCCATATTTTGAAATGCAAATATTTTACATAAACTAAATAAATGATATTCCTCGTTGCCTTATTTGTAAATGATAATTCGCCAATTCTCAAATAAGTATATATTTAATTTGACGCTTATACAACAAATATTATATTTTATAACCATGATAGAGAATTCATTATTATTATTTATACTTTTGTATTACGAAGTTCATTTGACAGGTGTACTAATTAAGATATAAAATTATAGTATGCCTGTATAGGTTAAAAACGCTACTTAATCCTGTAGGTACATAGAAGTCTTGTACATAATGTACCTTATCTTATACTGACGTATGAGGATACAATAATTCTTCAACTGTTCTTATAAGAAGAGCATTCTTGGAAAGAACAACCAAGAATTAAAGCTGCGAAATTGTATTGCTGTTATGTTATGCTATTATTCATATATTTCAGGCGGTTAGTATTTTCTTGTTCATTTCAAATTAACATGAAGTTTAACTTTATTAGTTTGTAGTAGAACTTTATTAGGGAAAACCATTTTTCTTGCAACAAAATAAACAAAAAGCAGAGCGCCCTCTTGATGATAAATGGTCTTGTGGTGACTTGCACAACAAATCTGTAATTTCTACCATCACCACCTATAATATAATAAAATATCTCCATCATATATATAAACAATCCATTTTTTTGTTCCGCTGAGGAAGATGCATTAAATTGTATACCCCGGCTGCGGAGAAGCGGTGGTTATGTGAGTGGGTACGCCTCCAGAAGGGGGAGGCCTACCCACTAAAAACCTCAGCGATGGCTGTTCTCACGCGTTGTAGCGGGCCAGAATCAGGGGAGCGAAGGATGCCTTCGCTCCCCTGGCTGCGCTAAGGAAGCCTTATAAAACAACCCTACAAATGCCACTCAAATTTCTAAAATGCAGCTATATAATTAAACTGTGCAAGGAAACTACTGAGCAACTCGATATAATATTAAGTATAAAATAGATCAGAAGTAGTAGTGAAACTTATTTAATTGAATTAATATGCAAATAACAGCAACCTACATAAAAGCACGAACCACGAATCTATGGAGAAAATAATCATTAAATAGTATAAAACAAAGTCGCTTTCCCTGTCCCTATATCCCTATGTATGCTTATATCTTTGAAATTAGATAGAGTGATTGAAGAGGAAGGCTTATATGTATTTTATTTAATACATTTGTACATTATTTACTATATGTACACTACACACTACATTATTACATTTATTAAATAGTGGAGAAATACTGTTATTTTAGAAGTTTCTCATGTGATGTCGTAAATAACTACATTGCAAACGTTTGTGAATTCAAATAATGCTAGTTTACTTAATAAGCTATGTCATGACTTAAAGTATTTATTGCAGCATTCAATCAAACTCTATGAAATAATAACGATCTCTGCATCAACTTCAAATCAAAATGACAAAAAAGTAACAAGTGTAAACGCGTATGACAAATATTTCATGATAGTCTAAAGAAGATACAGATTACGTGAAAACCGATTATAGTAAGACAATCCATAAGAGTTTCTTGCCTGTACTTCTCGGTCCTAATTTTCAAACAGGTATAGAGTGTGTAAGTCTTTAAATCTTCGTGTGCTTTCAATTGTGAAAGATTTTGTTGTCAAAGGTATAGAGTTTTTGTCTGTGTAACTCTTTAACTGTTCGTAAGCTTTCAACTTTAAAATATTTTGTCGTCAATAAATGCCTGCAAAAATTTGTTAAATAAAAATTATTTTGATTTTAATTAATATTTGAATAAGGTCATAAAGCAAGTTGGATAGTTTTATTTACGAATCGCAGGGACATTGTTGGAACATTTAATAATAGTATGAGTGCATAAAAATTACATCAAGATATATAATCTAAGTTATTTAAATCTAAGTTATTTTTTAACTAAATTGACAATTACCTACTTAACTCATGAAAATGGACGCAGTTGGATATTTACTGTCAGCGCTTATGTACTAGCACAATTAACAGTTCTGGAGATAGGGTTCTACATGTTTTCTAATTTAACTATTAGCTTTTATCGATGACGTTATTGATTATCAAAGACCAATTGCAAATACTCACACGAATAATAACACAAAAAAGGTTTGCAAACAGCTTATTCTGGACCGCACCCGCATGTGTCTAATTTAATTTGAGAAATAAATAACAGACTACAGGTTACAATAGAAATAGTTGTACAATTCGAAGCCAAAACCCTAGATACTCTTATATTGTGTCTCATTCGATTTTATTTCCGATAGTACCTTTAAAAAGCTAAGCTAGTTATGAGTTTGTGGCTTTCTGTGATAATTGAAATTGGCAATGATAAGTTGTTAAGATACCTATATTGTTATCAACATACTCGTATATTTAAACTTCTAACTACAATATTATTATTGTAGTTAGAAATTCAAATAAAATGTATGTTTTAATATTAAATTATGTATCTAATAGATACAAATATTTTTAAGCATGTGCAATTAAATATGTACACTGATTTTAAAAATACACTTTAATCCTTATTAAAAAGTACTTATAAGCTTGGTTTAAAAGATCTACGTCTTAACAAATAATTTCTTGATGTGTACATTAACTAAATCAAACTTAACAAATCTTCATTCATTGGATTATGTATTTTTATGCGAGAACATCACAGTAATTCACAATAATCTAATATCTTAAGTATTCAAAATTTTATATTATTGAAGAAGTCATGCAAATTGATTCAAATATATGAAAAGAATATTTCGACTATTTGCATAATTCTTATATTTTAAAATATATTTCACGAGAACAAGAGTCAACATTCTATTAATTTTTCATAATAACATATACAATTTCTTATCTCTTTTGAAAGTATAAATTTTATATATATAATGTAGCAATTTACAACGGTGTAAAGTTCAAACGTTGCTAAAAGCTCACACTCCATAGCTTTATTCCCCACACTGAGCTAACCATTAATCGTGGGGGCGCGAACGAGCTTCACCGCCTTATCAACCAGCGACACTTCTTGCATCAGAAGACCTATTTTGTAACATTCGACAAAGATCGAGCACTCGATTTACGGTTTCAGGAATCGATTTTAATAAAAGCTTATACGCATCCCTATTACTTATGTCACTGAGTTCAATATCCGAAAGAAAATAATCTCTGCCGATTCTGTTTCGTTCGCGTACACATCACCCTAATGACAATTTGACTTATTTGTTAATAATTAAAATGAATAATCTGCGAGAGCTATTGTTCCTGTACGAGTACCGTACTGATCAAATGATACGAGAATGTTTGAACACTACTTTTATTATATATATCGATATTATATGCTATATGAGTGTACGCTACGAATGATGTAGGTGAACTATTGTTTTAAGAATTTTACTAATAGTTTGACTTTAGTCATGGATGTTTATATAGTATATTTCTATAAAAAATATTAATTTATATATAATTAATATATGTATATCCATCCGTTACCGTAAATTCACATTACAGTCATTTACATAATTACAATTGATTATTTTAGGCTAGGTTAATTCGTGTGAGTGTATAAAATTATTATTATTAAACATGACAGTAAATTCGATTACGACTTAAGTACGATATGTACCTACATGATTACAGTTCGAATGGTTCAAAAATAAGTCTTCAGGACCAATTTGTGACGTGTCCTAAGTCCCGACCCGTTATTAATACAACAAGAATTGTTTAGTTCTTGTTGTGTCCTTCTCACGAAACGACAAAAACTGGAGGTGACATACCAGTAAATAGGTCGACGTCAAATATCATTTAGTATGATTGATTAGTGCCATTTTTCTCGTGGCATTTTGAAACAAAAACAAATCTGCTGTATTGGAATTTCGTGTTTCTTTCTGGCGAAAGCAAAAACATATCTTTTGTTTGGTTAATAATAATATCCAATGTGATTTTATTCGCAGCTATTTCCCATATAGAATGTTGAGCATTTCTTACCTTGTTAATAAGTAAATCGATTCCGTCTATTCTGTTGTATCTCGGATAAATACATTCGAACTCAAATTATTATTTAAAGTAATCACTATTATTATTTAATAAAGGCCTATGTTGAATAGGGATTATTTTGATTTAGACTTTTTTACGTCAAAGAAATTATGACGTTGGTTGACAAGTGTACAACGGAAAACATTTTATTGGAAAGAATCAGTAATGGCTATTTTTTCTATCCCTGTATTTTCTTATGATAATCTTGGATTGGAAGATTTTAATTTCCATCAAATTAGATAAATATCTGATAACATTATTAGCATATCGGTTACAACAACAATTATAATTTATATAATAATATACAATATACAAATTATAATACAATAATTGTATAATTTGTTTATGACAAACCAGCACAGGGAAAATAAGTACATGATTGTCTATCTGTAAAATTTGTCTATAATACCTATACCATGTTGTCCATGTCCATATACCATGTTTATGAGATAAGTGTCACTTCTGTATAAATCTATTGACAAAATGGACAGACTACTATTTTGGTGTCTATTTTTTTCGCGATTCTACCACTTTTGACTATGCGGTTTTGCAGTACGGTCGACAAATTATAGTATTTACGAAACAAAATTATTTATTAACAATATTAACTATAATATTAACTATAATATACAATATTAATTTAATTACATTACGTTCAAAGTTGTATATCTGCACACCATCCTTCAAGGTCGCGAAAATCACTCTAGCGTAGTAAGCCTAGGGCATGAATTAAAACCACTTGAACTTTCTTGTAGATGGGGAAAAATAATTTTTGAAATATACTATCTACAGCGACGTCCGATTCAATTATTTTATTATTAACACCCAATAAGAAATAATTTACAGTTAACCCAATTTCCCTGTTTCTCAATTTATTATATTCTAATTGGTTTTCCAAAGTGATTTGAGAATACAAAATCACTCCGTAAGTTACCAGACTAATTTGGGATCGGAGTCTATATTCAGAACTCTTTAGAGTAGTAATAAAAAAACTAGCTGTGAATTAATATGTGTATTTTCAAAAATAATGAGAAACAACCATTATTGTGTATTATTAAAACATTTTTTATAATAGGAGATAAATACTATACACGCACAGCAGTGGTTTATTTTCCAATATCTAAAGCAACCAATTTGGGGTCATATATTGAGTTTAAACGCGAGCGTATAGACACAAATTATTCTGAATGATTGAAACACAAGCGTATAGACACAAACAAAACTGATTGATTCAAACGCGAGCGTATAGACACAAATAATGCTGAATGATTTAAACGCGAGCGTATAGACACAAATAATGCTGAATGATTTTAAACGCGAGCGTATAGACAGATATAATTCTGAATGATTTAAACGAGAGCGTATAGACACAAATAACACTGCATGATTTAAACGCGAGCGTATAGACACAAATAATGCTGAATGATTTTAAACGCGAGCGTATAGACAGAAATAATTCTGAATGATTTAAACGAGAGCGTATAGACACAAATAACACTGCATGATTTAAACACGAGCGTATAGACACAAATAACACTGCATGATTTAAACACGAGCGTATAGACACAAATAATGCTGAGCTGCTAATTGATTAAACGCGAGCGTATAGACAGAAATAATTCTGAATGATTTAAACGAGAGCGTATAGACACAAATAACACTGCATGATTTAAACACGAGCGTATAGACACAAATAACACTGCATTATTTAAACACGAGCGTATAGACACAAATAATGCTGAGCTGCTAATTGATTAAACGCGAGCGTATAGACAGAAATAATTCTGAATAATTTAAACGAGAACGTATAGACACAAATAACACTGCATGATTTAAACACGAGCGTATAGACACAAATAATGCTGTGCTGCTAATTAATTAAACGCGAGCGTATAGACAGAAATAATTCTGAATGATTTAAACGAGAACGTATAGACACAAATAACACTGGATGATTTAAACGCGAGCGTATAGACACAAATAATGCTGAATGATTATAAATGCGAGCGTATAGACACAAGTAATGCTGAATGTTTTTGTTGTCCAAATGTGACTTAAAAAAATCATTAGCCAACTTCTGAAAGTTGCAAAAAAAATCGAAGTGAGTAAGATAGCTGATATAGTGCAGATTTCCTGCTCATTCATTATCCTTGATCATTCATGATCTTTTTCATTATTTTCCCTCAAAATTTGTTCCATGAAAGAATTTATTCTAATGAGGTGCCGTGTACGTGTACTAACTGATATAAAACTACAACATATTCACGATTGAGTGATTGGGAGAGTGATTGAGCGCTGTTCGTTAACGCCATTGACTTCCACAAAGTTTTATTTTTTTATTTGTATGTGGTTCACATTCTCCTTTCCATATTCACTCACAAGAGTAAGAGATATAACAAGATCCGCAAGACACAACATATAATAATTTTGTCGAGTCAGATCAGATCTATCAGAGTAAGTAACTCTTTCTGAATTCTGTTTATTGTAATGTGTGAATCGACTCAAAAAGGAAGAAAGAAAGAGAGCTGGCTGGCTGGCCATAAGCAGCGATATCAAGGTATCGTCACCTTTCACTTTATTGTACCACACCGCATTAACTTGATTTCTTTACATACACATATACTAATTTTCTAAAACGAAATAAAGTGCACTTAATTTTTCGCGCTAACATTACTGTTTAACAGACAAAAATTTTACGTCAGTATGTTAAAATCCACGAAATGTGGATTCGTAATTTTAATTCAGAATCCGAATGATAATCACCAGAGTGCAGCGCCGACGGTAAAAGCTGTTCGCTGGCGTAACAACAATCTGCCGATTATAATATCAATATTTTGGGTTGCGCATGGAATACTATTTGCTAGTTAGGTAGATTACCTTAGAAAGAGCAATAATATAGATAGTGTATATAATACGTGTGATTATTACAACAATGAAAGTATCAAAGATTAAGAAAAAGGACCTCATATGAAGAAAAAAAATATTTCACCAGGGTGATGATCGTCCTGCAAATCCATGGTGGTGTATCCAAAATAAACAAATTAAGCTTTGAGCTAGATTCTCTAAATCTGGGCTCTATTGACTACTAGCGGGTTGTAGACCAAAAAATGTTCCGTGACTTGAATGCTGCTTATTTTGAAGAATAGAAAGATCGTACTATACACATGCAATAGAAAAGTTAGAAAAGCCTTTTAACGACAGTATCGCATTTAAAGGGATAATCTCGAAAATATATTTTAATCAAAAAACGGTGGACTTAGTATTTAGTTTCGGGAAATAAAAACCAGGTCAAGTGTTGTCTGTTTTTTATTTAAACTATTGCTCCTAAGTAAAAAAATCCTCGTATGCAAACTCTAATATTATTTGTGAATGTTCTATATTTTTTCAAATTTCAAATAACATAAAAGTAATCAAAAATATACAAACTATAAAAGATATCCTAATATTTTTTCAGTATAAAGTTAGTGAATTACTAATGAGCGGCTACATGCCCTGAGTATAAGATATATTCACTTTCGAACGAAGGAGTTCCTCTGCAAACTACCTCAATCCCACAGTATTTTTCAAGCTTTATTTACTTGCAATAATAACCAAAAGACACTTAGTCTTTAATATGTCACATCTATGTGTGTTAAGCGGAGTTCAATTGTAGTAATTTTGCTTTGCATTGACCGAACAGTGTGACAATATTATACATTATATTTGGACACATTATTACATAAATATATCTATACCCTATTATTAGTTCTTTTTCATTTTTTCCTAATCCAAGGTTGCTTAGGAGAGATTGTATTTTTAATATGGCCGCCGTTTGTTAATAATTTTATTTCTTTTGTATATTTTTGTTTTATTTTTATTAATAAAGTGTTTATAATTATTATTACACAACTACGTCTTTCAAAAACAAACATATAAGTTTATGATTCTATTCTAAACTACAAACTCTTTAAGTGCTACTACTCTGATTAACATTAATTTATGAATAACCGCAAAAATATTGAAATAACAAAGAATAAATAAAACTTCTTCCCTTTCACGTCAGACTGATGATAGAGATAATTCTGTATAATGTTTCTTCAGGTAAAACTTTCAATCAATTTAATTACTAATTAGTAAGTGCTATTTTCCACAACCACTTACGAATCAGATATTAAAAATACTCTTATGATAAAAGATACCACAAAGTCAATGATTACTAAAATGATAACAATGATGAAATTTAATTTTTATTCTTTCTTGTAAAATAATTCAATCGTATAATAATGATTATTTATATACGCGATAATATATAAGAGGAACAGATATATAACTAATATAAGAATGGAACCTGGACTCAAACCTTTTTTCTAGCACCATTTTCCAATTGACGTTTTTAATACTTAATGTGTATATACTTTTTCATTGTGTAAGTATTGTTATAATTATGAATGTATTTAAGTATATGATTTATGCAAAACCACTGGTCTATTTTAAGTATTTTGAATGTTGTATTAAATTACTTATATGTTGTAAACGACAATTAATCTCAAGAAGGCTGTTATAATTCCGGACAAGTTATTTTCGAGGTAATGTTTTTCCTTATACGTATTTATTTACGTACATCGTTAAGTAGCTTTTTGTGTTCTTTTAATTTTAATTTGGTTTTGATGTCAATAAGGCCATGTTGAATAAAGATTATTATGAACATAATTGCTTAATATCATATGCTATATTAACGCTATTATATCGACATCGTAAAAATATATACGCTTTATATATCTATATTATAAAGCTTTAAATAGAGCTCATTATATAAAATGTATAATTAACAAATCGCCTCAAACCTCATCAGTTATAAATATGCCACAAAAAACCATCGATAACAGCCTATTTTAAAAAAAAATTGAAGAAAACCAGTAATGAGATGAAAAAATTCAAATTTCTTTGTTCGCCAGTAATCCTTACTTAATTAATACTGTGGGGAATAAAAAGTTTGTAGGTTGGAAACCAAATAATGCCTTTCAGTCTCCAGGGATACCCGAGTCCTCTCCCTGTCTAATTTGTTCCCAAGTTCGTCTGTTTAACAAATTTTCTCCAAAAGTGGGTACCGTCTTTTCAATTCAACACAACGCCTCGCAAACAACATTTAAGTTCCTTGAGAAGCTAACTAATTTAACAGTGAATTTGTCGTCAGTAACTGTTTATATAGTTGTTTCGAAATGGCATTCGTAAATAATACTACGTTATTTTTCAGGACCCGTGAACCGTATAAAGTTATGAAAATGGTTATGAAATATATATCCTGAGACGTTACGCAAGACAAATTTATTAAGCAAACAAGCAGAAGTTTCTTCAATAAACATTTCTCCAATCCAGTGAACAGAGAGATTTCCTTATCAATCATTCGCCAAGTGGCGGGAAGTTGGAGTTACGAACAAGAGTAAAGTACTTACGAATCCGCTGAGTTTTGTCGACAGGCACAACCACACGTGTCACTTCACTTTAGCTCAAAAGGGTAATCAACCAATTCACTGATCCTTTGATCACTTTTTGTCACATACACATAACTAGTTAGTGTCAATTCAAGATTATCTCAAAAAAATGTATTCGGTAATCATTCGTAATTTTCACACATTACACAATTTTAGATTTTTTATAAATATCACTCACAATGTCACAAAAATAAACAATATCCGTCGGCAATGTCAAACGCGGCCTAGAGCACGCGGATATCGCGAATGTGTTTGTTGGCGCTCACCGTGGGACCGGACAGACTGACGCGCGACGCGGAGACTACTCACACTGCGGCGGCTTGCGCGGTACTGCCGGCTGCGCACGCCTGAGCCCGGCCATCCCCTCCCCTTTCCTCCCGTACCCACTGCAATTCGGCACATAAAAAAATCACATCAGAAAGAAACCTTTCCTTGTCAGTGAGCTTCAATGGACATCCTCTCACCGTTCTCACCCCTTCAGGCTTAAGTGCTAGTCTTTCAGTTATTAGTTATCGAAGTCATTGTTGTGCCTTAATGACACTCTTCGCCTCAGCTATGTCCCGATCGTGTACTTTCACAGATTCACGAAGCTGTTAATTTTAGTTAATAATTTGTTTAAAGTTAGATGCTTATTTATATTAAGATTTATTCAAAGTTACGGGTTCAGCGAAGTTCGACGAAGAATAAACTGATTTTTTTCACATTCCTCGGACACTCGAACATCAAACGAATGAGCTCAAAGCATTTCTTGATTATATTCATACATTATTTCTCTTCTCACCGCTTACCTTACCAATAGCCACGTACTATTTTATTTAGCTCAGTACGCGTAATCATTGAATATTCATATAAAAAAATATAATAATGAATAGGTGTCTTTTTAGCATCCCCTTACTACCTTATCCCTGCAACTTCATATTTAAATTGGTTTGCCAGTAACAAAAACAACTGTAGTAATAAATTAACTCAAAATTCAACAAATATCATTCGCCTTTTGATTTCTCTATTTATTTTGGGTATGTTTCTCTTTCTATCATTCATATCTCATATATAATACTCTGTCATTAATTACGCCAACTTTCATGGCAACTTTTATGCAAAAAACATACGATAAGTATAAAAGAACTAAGATTTTTTTAGAGCCCTTATATCTGATTCTCGAACACAAGGTTCTTTCTCGTCGATCCAGATTTGCTCCCTTGGGATTAAACAGAGCCATGGAACGTTATAAATAATAAAGATAAACGCTCACCGGCTGAACAAAAATATTGGAAAACTAATCTCTAAAAATACCAAGCTACCGAGTTTATTAATATGCTTATATTTACTCTTTGTAAATTGATGCGATCTTTAAATAAAAATGAAAAAGTTTTGTTTCAATTGTCCAATTATTTCCGGGAAATACCTTTACAACATAATCCGAGGACTAGAATTGAGGTCACAATAACCATAATTATACGTTTCTTTCCTAAGCTCTACAAGGACGCAGTCACAAAATTTACCTCGTTGGAATCCAATTAAAAGAAAGAAAATTTAATTTAGGGAGAATTGCCACCTTCAATATTGGCGCGTATTTGCACGAAACGATGCTAAACCTTCAAGTGGCCTTTTCTTGTGGTACAAAAACTTTCCTAATAAGGGCTTGAGATCATAATTTACAAGATATCTTCAATTTTTTCCTTCATAATTTTAGTTCTGAAGTCGTTTTGGTCAGTACCACGTTGGGCGCCATTATATTTAAGAGTTCCCCGTCTGAGGTTTTTTGTCATCTACATGAACACTGTCATACTTAATTCTTAGTTTATATATATATGTTATGCCTAAAGTCCGAAGCGCGGCTACAGCTAGTTTTAACCGGTTAGAACTAGATATAGCCACTTACTCTTGATTAAACCTAGTACGAGCGATTGTTTTAGGGTAAAACTAGGTCTAGCCTTCATCATGTCGGTTACAACTAGGTCCAGCCATTTCCTGTTGGATAAAACTAAGTCTATGCGATATCATTCCGGCTAGAACTAGGTCCAGACAATCCATTGGATAAGACTAGATGCAAAAATGTTTAAACATGTAACAGGCGCCTGGCTCACACGAGTCGCGCGCCCTTACCGTCCGCCATCCGTAGTCCCGCGTTGCCCTTGCGCTTTGAGTCTAGTACGCGTTGTGCCGTTGTACAAAACAGACGTACTGTTTTGTTTTTGCGCACTGATACCTTCGAATTTAGAATGGCTGTGAATGAAGACCTCCAGACTATGAAGTCAGGTTTTTTGGAACAGTTTCAGTGTTTATTAGCTACAAAACATGGTGAAAATCAAAGCTACATGAATGATGTGCAGTATTCCAAGTTTATAGACGATGTTAAAGTTGCCAAAATATCCACGAAACGTTCTACTTTAGAATATCGCCGTTTGAAGCGCTTCGATGTTTGTTGTATTGGCACAAAAGTTGATTTCTCCCGTGTCAAGCACCGAAAATTCTGAAAATATCAAATATTACGTCAAGAATGAACACTTGGTTGATGTTTTTCATGAAATACATCTGTGCGTTGGGCACGGCGGAAGAAACAGAATGGTTGCAGAAGGTAAAAAGAAGTATGCAAATATTACTCAGGAGGCGATTCTTTTTTTTTTATCCCTGGCGCCGAGGCGGCGGAGAAGGCAGACGCCCTGGCCTCCGAATTGGAGGAGGTGCTGGGAGACGAGGCCAGAGTTGTCCGGCCCATGAAATGCGTAGAGGTGCGCATCTCGGGCTGGACGACTCGGTAACGAGTACGGAGCTGGCCGAAACCATAACCGCAAAGAGTGGCTGTGGCGTAGGTCAGGTGTCTTTAGGCAAAATTACTTCTGGTCCAGGTGGTCTGGACACCGTTTTTGTGCGGTGTCCAGTCGCTGCGGCCCGGGCGATCTCGGAGGGGGTGTTCCTCGTAGGCTGGAGTTCGGCCCTGGTCAGGGTACTGGAGGCCCGCCAATTGCAGTGCTACCGGTGCCTTGGCACGGGCCACGTAGGCCAGAGGTGCCCCTCCGAGATCGACCGGAGCAGCCTCTGCCGTCAGTATGGCCAGGAGGGCCACAAGGGCTCCGAATGCGCATCGGAGCCCCATTGTGCGGTTTGCGCGGCCGGCAAACGGCCGTGCAACCACGTTATGGGCGGGCGTAAGTGCAACCCCGAAATAGTGCTTGATGCAGAAGAACACCAATGTTAGTGCAGAGAGTACATTGTAGTAGATTGTGTCTCTTTGTCGCTCGTTCCGCGATCGCGCTTGCACTTCAAATCTCAGAGCGAGGCAACGTCTCAGAGCGAGGTAACGATGCATGAGTAATGTTTTTTCATGCGTGCAGCCGGTTCCATCGAATTATAAGAGTTGTCACATCAAAAGCCTTGTTGTGAAGTCTATTTTATCCAGCGACTTAAACAGCCGTTACCAAGTAGATTTAATAGACATGCAGACAAACCCAGATGGTGATGTACTCATCATCTGACACTAGTTTATCAGGACCACCTCAAGAAATTCGTACAACTTCATCCATTACAAAGTAAGACTGCGGAAAAAGTGATGATTTGAAGCAGAAAGTGATCAAAGAATGTACTTGATATATTTTATATCATTAGATCACCCTCAACACTTCAATCCGACAATGGCAGATAAATCGCCAATCGAGTTGTATAAAGTTTGACGCAGATGTTTCCGGGTTTGAAGATTGTGCATGTCACGACACAGCCAGTCACAAGGTAATGTTGAACGTGCTAATTAAGACATCGAAAAAATGCTTATGAGATTTAGCTGACGAGAACTGCCAAAAATGGTCAGAAGACTTACTTATTCAAGTAATGAAAAATAGAGCTTACCATCATGGAATTAAAAGATCGCCGTACCAGGCAATGTTCAGTTCTGATGTAAAGGTTGGGCTGAAATCATCTGATCTACCACCTGAAGTCCTTGCAAATATAAAAAGTGAGGAAGATCTTGAGAAAATTCTCAGAGAGTTAGTTGATGATGAGAGTTACTGAAGAGAATGAACTGTTAACATCAGGAAGTTGGCAGAAAACAATCGAAATGACATATTGCGGTCTTTGTGACCAGGATGAGGAAATTCACCGGAAAAGAAATAACTACGCCAAATAGCTATTGCACAATCCACCTTTAGTGGCAAGGATATAAAGGATGCCACTACAAAACCAACTGTGGCAACAAAAATGCCTCTGTAAAGCTGCTGGTACTTTGTGCAACTCAAAATGCCTCTCAAGTTTTAATTGTTCTAATAAATAGTTTATGTTAATTTATAAAAGTGTGATTTAAATTTTATAACAATATTCCTTAAATTATAAAATACAGCTATTGTCTGTTGTTAAAAAAATGTTCCTGATTGTTCATATTATATAAAAGAAATTGTAGTTTATTTATTTATTTTTTTACTAGCTTTTGCCCGCGACTTTGTTCGCGTGGACTTCAGGTTCGTCCCGTCTAGTCTAGTAATAAGTAAGAAATACGGTAACTAAGCACTGCAGAGCCCTAATCATAGGCCTATAGGTAGCTACTGCAGTATGCTCCTATAAACTACATTTAACGATCTTTTTCCTTCAGCATAAACATGAAGATTCTTCGCTTTGGTAACACGTGAGCAGCCACATAGAGCTGACCGTTGCAATGTAAGCGCAAAAAATGTGTTTTTTTTACGACCTCACATTTGAAACCTCAAAAATTGTAGCCTATGTGTTATTCTGATGTATAAGCTATATTGTGGTAAAGTTTCATTCAAATCCATTCAGTAGTTTTTACGTGAAAGAGTAACAAACATCCATACATCCATACTTACAAACTTTCGCCTTTATAATAGTAGTAGGATTTATTTTATTTATTTATTATTTGAGTACAACGCAGTACAATTTAGGTTACTGTTACAAACATTATGATGATAAGTATCTATTAATACATTTATTACTTAATTGTTAACAGTATCACTGGTCTTCACACTAGGATTCCCTGTGTCGTGAAGACCAGCCTTCCCATTCAACATTTCACGTATGCTTCTGCGTGTGTTCTTATCTTAGATTTTGTAGTCCTAATAATTGATGTTAATTATAACAAAGTGATTATAGAATAAAAAAATCTCTACGTTTCTTATTATTGGGTATTCTTTTAATATCTGAAAAAGCACTGCCGATAGCATGCCGGCTACAACTATGTACAGCCAATCCGGCAAGCCAAGCCGGCATGATGAAGGCTAGACCTAGTTTTACCCGAAAGCAATCGGCTCGTACAAGGTTTAACCAAGAGCCAAGGCTACGCCTCATTCTAACCGGCTAAAACTAGGTGCAGCCACGCTTTGGGGTTTAGTCGTAACATATATATTAAACTTGTTTGTTAAAACTATAACAAGTTAAATGGTCTATACAAATATATTTTAATATCATGAATATATACACATCATAACAACTTCGAAATAAACAATTCTCCACTTTTATGTGTAAATTTGTTTGAACACATGACTGAATAGTTATTTATGCAACTGTTGTATAATCAGGGGTATTAAAATACGAATGTGGGTTTATCACACGAGGCGTAGTCGAGTGTGATAATAGTATCACATGAGTGTTTAAATACCTAATTATAACAATTGCATAAAAGACTTTATCTACAATCATGATGTGAATCCTCTATAAATGATTCTCATACCATAGGGTGTTTGTACAGTGTTGTAAGAACTATGTAAATTCAAGAAAGACTAATTGCGAAGCGTGTAAAATAAACAAACCTTAATAAGTAAAAGAATTATTTATTGTAATAATTATTTACATTTTGGATCGTACAATTATTGAAATGCACTTGAACATTTGCACCTTGTTGAATGTTGGCAGATCCTGATGTACTTGGAATATTTATATTCACCACTTCATTATTTCTATTTTCTATAGAACTTTAAATTGGATTTGACACGTGGATTTTGTTAGATATGTCATTGCATGAGAATGTTCTTTTTTTGAAATTCATAATATCACGCGTTTGGATGATATAATGATCATAATATCATTGAGTGTATTAATGTTAGTAATAAGCTAATTGTTATAGGTTCTTTTATAGAGGATTAATAGCATGATAGTAGATAAAATATATTATATGTTACCTGCACCTTTCAAACACAAATTTGTATGTGTAGTCTACCAATAGGCGCGAGTGGTTAAACTTAATTACCCTATGTTAAAAAAGGAAGGGTTCCGCCCCGTGGTGATGACTTTTATGAGCTCTGATGCTTCACATGTCACTGCAATCAACGTTGTTTATAAAAGTTTATCTACAAAGATTCACCAAACAAATTTAGAACATTAATCAGTGATTGAGTTACAACTGTTAATACATACAGTAAACGTCACATCAAACTATATGTTTTGACTTTATCACACAGATAGATCTTAATAATGACGGTTTTCTCGGTGCTAATGAAAAACTTTACGTAGTGTTCACTTTACGGCAAATAATCGGATATTATGGAATATTCGTGAATGACATATTTTATCAATCTAATCATAGATTCAACTGTCAATTATGAATCTTGTCTGAAGTCCAATATGTTTTCGTGTACTTACCCTTACTCCAATTAGCCTAGCCCAAAGTAAGCTCTTTACTGTGTTATAATGAAACAAGCTTCATTTAAATAATTTAATATGTAATTTACAGGTTATGTTATCGGATCCTAGGGTAACGGATAGACATACATATATATATATATATATTTTTAATAGAAATATATATTAAAAATCAGGACTAAGGTATAAATCTCACACAAATGTCTACCCCCACCGGGATTCGAACCACCAACTACGGAGAATATTTAAATTTGATATTTAAATATGTGTATTATTTAAATGTGTTAATATAACAAATATTAAAATACTGGTCAATTGCTGTCTTCATAATCATTTTCTAGTTTCTTCTATTCAAATTGTCGCCATATAATTTAGTGACAGATGTTTATTATTTAATTCTAGATTAACGCACTAGAACTAAAACCTGCGGTAGAATAATTAATTACTTATACAAACTAATAAATAACTAAACATTCATTATTGAATAAATTATTGACTATTACGTTAACCATAAACACTATTGAAAACCTAGTCTAAGTCAATACAGACAATTACTCGCAGGTAACAGCGATGGGCCCTATCGCAAATCTCAAAGATGCCTTCGCAACACTAATATTTCAAAACGAGAGCTGCCAAACCACACTTATCTTCGATTCCTACTTTTCCTCCTCATCTGTAAACAAATATCAACCGTGCCGCAATAAAGGCTAGACACAAATTTGTTTGTAACAACAAACACTCAGCTCGTGGTAATGTAATATCTTTGGAAAAACGTTTTTGTCTCAACAGCCACAGAGTCGGTTTTTCATTGTGTCCGAGGTGTTATCAATTCGCACCTACAGAATTCAGTATCGACTCTTTTCTCGCGCCTTTGTTTCTAATGTTCATTACGTATTCTCTCTACTGATATTGAGGTTAGATATAAATTTTATAGGTTCCACGGTAAGTTATGTTGCGCGGATTTGAGTCGATCGCTCCGCGTGTAGCGGATCCATTGAATACCTTATACGGTGCTTACGCGTTGATTTCCCCAGCAAAATATTCATGAACACTACTTAAGCGTCCGATCACGTTTCGTCGCGTGAATTATATGTTTTATGATGTGTTTACGTTTGCCAATTAAGATGTTTGTTTGAGCTCACTTACATATTATTGATTGGCGTGAAGTGCCGTTAGGTTGTCAATAGTCCTCGCTGACAATGACAGATATCGCCGCGCTGAATCATTAATGCCGCGTACTTTATCGGCATTATTATTTAGCTCTGAATGTTTTATGAAATGAAGACAGCTAACAATTTATAAGTCATTCGTTATGACTTTATTGTTAAGCGTGGAATGTTGTAAAGTTTCGTTACTGTTTTGTTGAATGATGAGTTATTTAGTAGCCGTTGTAATGAAAGCCGCGTGCGCTTTTCGATAGATTAAGAATAGAGATATTTTTTAAATTAATATTCTTGATCACCAAAAATATTATTATTAATTGTTTGCCTATTTTAGATGGTCAAATTTAAACAGTTGAACACCGGAAATATCCATCAAGCAGCTGTGTGCTGGAAACTAAGCTCTAGTGATTGGACACTTGGTTGACTACCAACCAGTGTCAAGTTGTTCTTCTTTCCTGCGCAACTTTAACGACTGCCGTTATACCAACCGCGAACATCTTTTTCAACCTCCCCACCACAGCGAAAAGCGTTTAAATAGTCTGGCGTCTCCTTTTCCACTCTAAAGTAAAATCCATGCTAATGCGGAATGGGCTTAACTCGTAAGTAAGCTTTCAATACTCAAGAGAGTCCGCCATATCCAGGGCACGTTTCGTGCTCCTTTTGAGGATCTCAGCCTCTCTCTTCTCAGAGAACAAAACTATTCCATCTCATTTGCAGTCCAGAGCTCCCAACAATACTGATCTAGTCTCCACGTTGCTCAGTTTTGTAAGATTGTCGATTTGTCTTAATTAATACGTTGTCGTTTTAGAACATTATAATTATTGTTTGGTTGCAGGAATGTATATAAACTCTTTATTGTACACAATTAAACAATATTACAATGAAAATAAAAAAATATTACGAGGTAATAAGTTAATTGGTCCAAAGGCGGACATATCTCTCAGAGAGATTTCTTCTAGCTAACCCTAGATGGCTGTAGTTGTAGTAGTATTATTAATATTTCCCGTGGTATATTTTATAGAAGGTGAACAATAGACAAAACAACTTTTGCGTATAAATAAATAGACAGGAAGGTATGCGTCCGCGGGTAAAATGTATTGGTTACAGCCGAACTATTGTAGATTATTGCGTACTGGCAGCCTACCGCCGCCGGGGGCATCGAGTGTTCTAGTCGCAGAAACGGTTCGCGGAGCGATAAGCAAACAATAGCAATACGTAAAGCGAATGCACATCTTGTGTGATGCGAACAAGTAATATAATGATATGCAGACTCAACCTCATGACACATAACAATCAAATTTATGTCAATGTAAATGTCTATGTAAATATATATATGAATAAGATATTTTAATATATTATACAGATACTAGCTACATTTTTTAGATATAACAAATATTGTTGTTTTAATTAATACTATAAATAAATATTATAAAAGTGCTATGTCTATACAGTGTTTATATATAAGTTATATAGGTAGACCACTATTTAAAATAATGTTCTAAAATAGTGTATCAAATTAATAGAAGTGTAACGCTTTATAATTTTGTATATTTCTTGAAGTATTGACTTTTACCATCGTAACTCAAATCCGCGTCCGCGCCGCGATGTGAAGACATTTATAGAACAAGTATAGAACGCGCAATTTACACCTCACTTTCAATTTGACGAAACTATTACATTTAAATGTAGCATCTACTTTCATTCATGAAACTTATAAAAATAACTTGGAAATAGATTTTATATTGGAATCGGTTTTCAAGAGTAATCCTGCTGATCGGAAATTGAGAAACTCACGATAAGAACCCTCAAGAAAATCGGAAGATTTTATCTCGCCTTGTAAATATTTACATTACAATATTATTTTATTTGTGAGTAAGTAAGTACTGTGAAATGTATGTTGAGCGATTGGAACAATTTATCGAATAAAAGATAAGATAAGTATATTATATATGGGTCATATAATATTACCCTACCTATATTATTGATGCGAAAAGTTGTAAGTATGGATGAATGTTTGTTACCCTTTCACGTAAAAATTCCTAAATAAATTTTAATGAAACTTTATAATAATTTAGATTATACCAGCTTATATGAGAATAACACATAGGTTACAATTTAAAAAAATATAATGATACTCGTAAGTCTCCAGCGCAGACGAATTCGCGGACACCGGCTAGTATATAAGAAATTGCCTAGTAGTTTAAAGGAGCTTTATTTAAAACTACATTAACATATTTTTAAATAATAAATATTACTATACACTGACGGAGTTTTTAAATGATAGCTACCTATTTTTTTAAATAATTATCATTTTGATTTATATAAAATAATGTAGATTGAATACTCGTATATGTATTGTAATGAATATATGTATCCAATATGAATAATGTATACATATTTTTATTGTATATTTTGATTTATATGTAATGATCTGAATTGAATATATAAATACTTAACTGTTATTTAGTTTCATCACAGCTTATGTGAATCCCCACCGCGACTCTAACTAATATAACTATGTTAGGGCTATTAGGGTCTTGGTTAACCACGCTGTCAAACATAGATGCCCACCCTCCACTGTACGGCAATCTTGAGCGTCCGAGCGCGACGGCGACGGCGCGCTCAAGTTGTGTCGACTCCCTAGTTTCGACCCTAAAGACTCCAGAATGGTCGCCGGTGTTGTTAGCAGGCAAGGCGTCGAACCTTCTGTTCGTGCGCCTTCCTCAAACACACTCATTGCAAAGCTGAACCTAGCCATCTGAGGCTTCAAGCATAGGTCCGTCCAAAAAAAAAATTAACCACGCTGGCCCAGTGCGGATTGGGTGTATTACGACATTTTTCGTTAGCATCAGATAAATGTACATATGATATTCGATAAACGAAAAACACAATGGTATATGAAAAAGTTGACCCATTCCCTTCGATTCAACCGAATAGTAGACCACAGATAGTGTCAAGACCACAGCATCACCAACGCAGTCTTATCATTGTTATCGTATATATTTTATTGGCATAACATATATATGCAGAAAAAAACTATGTTGGCCTGGTAGGTATTGGTGACGGGTAAAAATCAATGATATTGTAGTCAGACAATCACACACCGAGCCCTAACCCTTCTTGCTGCTGCACACACATCCAATTCGATTGTAAATTTTGTTTCTTCTATGTAATATGTATATTGTTGAATATGTTTGAATGTGTGTTTCTTTGTATTGTAACAAAATAAATTCATTAATTATCTATCTATCTGTACTATAAATTTGTAGAATATACATGGAACTTTACTTAATGTGTACATACATTCTGTACAAATAAATATATTTGATTTGATTTCAATACAAGCAATGTTATATGTACAATGCGACTTATATATTAATTTGCTACTTGTGCTGACACTTTGTAAGAAACGCCATTTAGCAAACAATGCAACATTATGATTTCAGCAAAATATAACATTAAAAATATAAGATTATGTACACCTGGATATTACAATTCCTGGAACAGTCCGACCGCAGCAGCCAGCACGAGCCAACTATCCGGGCCCATTTCCGAACTGATCTCGTAACTACGTCGTCACCATTAGTCTCCGTCAGACCCTCGTCGACTAGTAATTATATATTTATGACTATTCCGCTATCGGTATGAGGTTTGGGAAAATATTTGGGAAATATATTTTATATTATCTATTATTTTATATTATTTATAGTTTGTAGTGTTAGCTACACCTATATACACTGTACATTAAAAAAAGCAATTATTTCCACTGCATTAATCTTATTTTGCCACATCCAGTATTCATTCCCATATTCAAGTGTCCATCGTGCCTCAGCATACCTGATAGCTTTGAGGGATAGATGATTGGCAATATTGTAAACGCGAAATTTGTATTGATAGATGTTTGTTGCTTTTTTTTTGTTCCACCTGAGGAAAATGCATTAAGTTGCATACCCCGGCTGTAGCGAGCCGGCGGTTATGTAGGGCTCTCCTCCCCAGAAGGGGGAGGCCTACCCACTAAAAACCTCAGGGATGGCCTTCCTCAGGCATGTAGGGAGCCCCCAGGAACACCAAGTTACTTCCGGGAACCCCCAGCCTCCGCTCCCCCGCTGTTACAGGGGAGCCCTCCTCGGGGGAGGCTATAATACCTCCCCCGATCTCCACCACCGACGACGCCCCCCGGCCACGGAAGGGGCGTGGTCCCACCTGGGTCGCCGTATCCGCGGGCGTGATCTCCTCGTGCCCGCTGGCGACCCGCGGCAGCGCCGCAGCTGTTCTACCGAGTCCTGCTCCGCCTCCTTCGAGCGGGATCGTCCATCTCCCGACCCCACTCGGCGGCCTCCTTCTGGAGCATCACTGCTTCACAGAAGGAGGCTACAGCCCTCCAACCTCCCTCGTCCGCCAGCATTGCCGCAATCAATGCCGGCGGAGACAGATCTTGCCCGATCTCTGCGACCAAGACTCGGCGCTCGGAGGCCCACACGGGGCACTCCGCCAGCGTGTGCTGGGCCGAGTCGAGGTCGGATGCGCACTGGTGGCAATGTGGCACTTCGTGCGCGGGTTCCAGGGCGCTCCCCCCATCGCTCCCCCGGTCGACACGCCGCGACGCATACGTCGCCGCGTACATGTCGATCAGGATGTCGAATGGGGGGGAGCGTCCCAGAACCGTCTCCCTTTTGGCTCGGGGGACCAACCGCACGAAATGCTCCTCGAAGCTCCAGATGTTTGTTATTATTTTCGTAAAAACTACTGAATGGATTTTATTGTATGGATGAAAGGAATTTATGAATGGGAAACATGAATGAGCCAGTTGGTAGGGGACGACCTAGATGAATATACTTGACCAAATAGGTGATATACTGTAGGAAGATCAGGGCAAGAGTCCCCGTAACCGACAAGCATGCATGAAATTATTAATGAAAGTCGAAGTAGATTCCTCGACTTTCATTAATGCATGTTTAAATCGTAGCAATGGAAAACTGTGATCTCTACCAACCCTCATGGGAAAGACGCCTGAGTATATGTATGTATTAAAATAACTTTTCTCTTTAAATTAGAATGATGGGTAGGTTAGATTTATCGACAGATATAGGGATAAAACTCCAAAAGATTTCATATTAGGTCCTTTATTTTTCTTAGTCTGTTATTTTTCGATCTATATAATTTTTTTTTAGCCCATGTTACTATAATACAAAAAGAATATGTGGTCCAGAGCACATGAATCACAAGACTGATTGTTATTGGAGTGGAAAGACCGTATATACCAGACACCGCATTGAAAATGAAAACTTTTGTTTATTACTTGAAAGTTATGTTCAGTTTCCAATTGTCTTCGTATTCAATCTTTGTTACATAACACAGAAATAGGACTGATAAGATTGGAATACTTAATAATTCATCTAGTAATATATGAATCCCGTTCATGAATCAAGAATCCTCGACAAGTTATTGTAACAAAATATGCTATACCTGTAACTTTAGTTTTTCATATATTACATTTCTTTTAATATGTTAGCTGTATATAATTACCCAACTTATTAACCTGAGAAAAAATGTTTCATCTATTCTACTCTTCTGTTATCTGGACGTCAAATTATATCTGTTGATCGGACATACAATAGTTGCCTGACATATGAAAATCTTTTGCATTTTTATTTTGGCAGCAAGATAAAGAATTCGCTGTCAGCGGAAGTTTAAAACTAAAACAAAATTACATGGCAGGCGTTACAGGTGCTGTATGCCGGTCACGTCAGCGCAATCCTCGGCTGGAAGTTATTCAATTAGGAGGCTTGCCTTACGTTTTGTTCCAGACGGCCCCCAGGGGGCGCTAATCAAAACTATTAATCAGCTAAGTGGCCTTTTAAACGCGGTCTGCCCCGTTGGATAGAGAAGCAGAAGGTACGTATTAATTAAGGTCATCGGTGAGTAGTTTTATTCTATTCTACTTAATATTTGCTTGACATCCTATGATTCCTATGAGGTTTTGTCTGTCATTCTGATAATCTAAGATTCTTCGCAAGATGTGATTTCTGCCTGTACTTAAACCTGTAAAAAGTCGACCGAGGATTTCTCAGAGGGCTACATTATGGGGTTCTAAATAGGGCAGTAAATAGGTTATTAAAGGGTCAGCAACGTGCGAGTGAAAACTCTGGTGTTGAAAGGGCCCTTAGGCTATGGTAACTGCTTACCAACAGGCGGGCTGTAGGCCTGTTTGCCAACATTGTGGTGTGTAAAAAGCCTTACAATATAAAAGAAGAACAGCGTAACACATAGTCAGTTCAAACTAAAATCTCAATGGCCTCAAGAATCGCAGCTCCACTAAAAGTGAAGGTTTATTTACGAGGTGGAATACTGATACCATAGTTGATTGATACTGATACGTAGTTACCATAGTTGCTAACCGACAATTTGAACAATCACTGTACAAAAACAATTAGAAAAGGATAATGGTATTGAGTCCATATAGGGCCATCCCTTTTCCAAGGTCTAAAATCATTCCAGCAAAATTTTGAGTTTGAGTCTCGTTCAGTAATGCAAGCCTAGGCCGCGATGGGAAACCACTGGCCCGACTCAGTAGATGCACTCTGGATGAGGCTCAAAAAAATAAATCAAATGTTGTAAATATTTCATTACTTTTTTACCATTCTTTTAACCGTTTTCAGCCGAAAGAGACTCAGATTGATGACTGCTAGTATATTTTGAACTGGCTAAACACTTTGGTTCAAGGGTTCTGGGGATTTCGGTTTGATGCCTGCCGCCAGTTTCTTTCACCTTTGTGCCGGTCATGAGAACGTGCAGGAATTGAGACTAAATATTCCTTGAGATAATCATCTCAAGGGTGCTGAGTAAGCTAGAAATACGCACGTACCATATTAGTATATAAGCCTTAGTTTTAGTTAAATAAGTGAGTTATTATAATGGAAATCATAATAGACGATATCAGACTATAACTTGAGTCTCATTATGTCATTGCCTAAACACTGGCAAATTGGTGACCCCGACAAACGCAACACGAAGAAAACAATGGCAAATTGGTGACCCCGACAAACGCAACACGAAGAAAATAATGGCAAATTGGTGACTCGGAATACAAGGACCCCGCACAGAAGATATGGCAAACCCGACCAGAGGACCCGACGCACAGAAGACATTTCAGACCCCGACTGGAACAATGGACCCGACAAACAGAAGACATGATAAAAAAACGTGAACAACAAAAACCGACGAACAGAAGACATGGCAAAATGGTAACCCAACTCTTTAACAACGGACCCGAGGGAAACAAAACTATGGCAAAGCGGACTCTCAACTACAATACGGCTCTCACTGTACAATTGATAACAGGAAGGACTCTACAATTGACTTAAGGAAGAACTATAAGTTAGTGACCTCCACCACCACCACTTGCCTCCACGATCAAAAGTCATCACAACGTTTACGTAAGATGCAAGTTTTTGAAAAAGGAAAAATTGGTGACGAATCTTTTTTTATCACCATCAGTTACCACAGTTTTATCTGTCACAAAAACATGGATATCGACAAGATAAGCCAGATCGCTGACAAAACTACAATAATTCAAAACATACATATATTACCAAGGTATCAACTGTAAACGAAAATATAAACAAACCGACCAAGGCGCAACTACATGCATATTAGCACAGTTAGCAAAAATGCAATTAGAACTAAGTGCAATTCAGCGCAATCGCAGAGACAATCGACACATCATTCAACTTCATTATAATCATCAGCACTTCCTATCGAAGTCAAGTTCAAGAGCAAGCAATGGGAAAGAAAACACTACTGTTTCTATAATTCTATCAAGATAAATACGGAAACTAGACAAGAAAAAGTATTATAAAGCCATGGGATTGGAAATAAAATTTAACTCAAGGGAAACTAAATGAAACGCACACTACGAGTATGACAAATATTCGTGCTATTCACCCGTCCAAACGCCTCACTACCGACTGAAAAAGTGGTAAGAGATTTTTGATTGACACAGGAGCAAATATTTATAAGAAACTTGAGACTACGAAGGTATTTTTTTATAGAATTTCGTCATCGCCGATATGACGCAACTAATTATTGGAGCAGATTTTTTGGAGAATATGCTAATTTGTTGAAATAGCGGGTCGGAAATTTATTGACAGGGTAACTGAGCTGACAACGCCTGCAACCCTGATCAAATTGACCATTACCTCCAGAAGAGTATTTCAAAGTATGATTGAGCTAGGCATTAATCGCCGCTCATCAAAATAGCCATGAGCTAACCTTAAACATGGTCAAGAAAAAGAATAGTGAATGGGGACCATGTTGAAATTATCAACAGTTACAGGAGAATGGAATAACTCCTAATCTTGAAAAATGTAAATTCCTCAAGAGCGAAATAAATTTCTTAGGTTATCATATAACGAGCCAAGGAATACGCCAGACTGAGATTAAAACAAGAATTTTCTCATCAACAACGAAGCAGAAACGTGCCTCCAAGTGAAGAAAAAAGCACGTTTGTTACAAGATCAGGAAGGACAGTCAAACCCGTAGTTCGCTTCAAAAATGCTGATTAACATAAATTTTCTAAGACGTTGTCAAATAAGCAAGCACACAGCGGGTGTCAAGGTTAAGAACGTATAATCAACCTACCAACGCATCAAAACAAACGTCAGCGCATTTCCGTTTCAAGGCGATACAACCATTATTATTATACGATCAGCAATAGATAGAATGTAGGTCAATTTTCAGTTTAGGTTTAATATTTTTTCGTTTACCTGTGTACTATTTTTTTTCCTTTCCTTTTTTAAAAAAGGGGGGAGTACTGTGCCGGTCATGAGAACGTGCACGAATTGAGACTAAATATTCCTTGAGATAATCATCTCAAGGGTGCTGAGTAAGCTAGAAATACGCACGTACCATATTAGTATATAAGCCTTAGTTTTAGTTAAATAAGTGAGTTATTATAATGGAAATCATAATAGACGATATCAGACTATAACTTGAGTCTCATTATGTCCATTGCCTAAACACTGGCAAATGAGCTTACTCAGCACCCTTGAGATGATTATCTCAAGGAATATTTTAGTCTCAATTCGTGCACGTTCTCATGACCGGCACAACCTTCATTAACTAGGCAATTTACAATTTGCAGTAATTTTCTGCTACACTACCAAACTGGAATAAATTGTTACCGCAGCATTTCCGATGCGATATCCAAAAATGTGTACTATTTGAGTGGCCTGCAATGCATTAGTGACTTCTCTAGTATTGCCAGATTCCCTGAGAGGCGATAATCGATTACCATCTGGTGATTTGTTTGTTCTTTTGCCTCCTATCATATCTACATAAAAAAAAAAACAAAAAGGTATAGTTCCATCGCAACATTTTTTAATGTGCAGGTGTGAGCTGATGATGTAATGGGGATACACAAAAAGTCAAGGACCGTCGTCGTCGCCTGGAAATATTTATATCTTGTAGAAGTGAGATCTCTTTGCAGAAATAATCTGATAAAATGCGGTTATATTCCCTTTTATTTCACTTTTCAGTATCATTTCTCACTCAGCAGGTTAATGCCAAAATTTTCAGGGAATTCACATACAAGCCATTGCTTCTATCTCCAACCCTCTTAAGCCATTGCAACCCCGTCTGAATATATGCCCACTCTTTATAAAGTTGTCAGACATTTATCGAGCTTATTTAATATCGCGAGCTTTGCGTATCACGTTTGACAGTTCCGTGATCGTATAATATTTTTGCATTTTAGAACGATGACGTAGTCAGGAATCTGCCGCGAAATTTTGTCGAGTCACCAAAATACTTGTAAGTGTTTGTCACGTTTTGTACTTTGATTTATCATAATTTTATTCATTTTCGTGTACAAACTGTAGTACCAAGCTTTTAAATAATAATAATATGTAATAATAAAATAGTTTAATTCAATAAATAAAAATTTCTTAGACTTAAATTATAGTAAATATTTCTTACACTTACATTAATTAGTCTTTTTTTTTTTTGTTTCCCTGAGGAAAATGCATTAAATTGCATACCCCGGCTGTGGCGAGCCGGCGGTTATGTGGGGCTCTCCCCCCCAGAAGGGGAGGCCTACCCACCAAAAACCTCAGGGATGGCCTTCCTTAGGCATGTAGGGAGCCCCCGGGAACACCAAGCCACCTCCGGGAACCCCCAGCCTCCGCTCCCCCGCCTAGAGGGGAGCCCTCCTCGGGGAAGCTACCACCTCCCCCGGTCTCCTCCACCGACGACGCCCCCAGCCACGGAAGGGGCGTGGTCCATCCCGGGTCGCCGTAGCAGTCGCGACTTCCTCGCGCCCGCCGGCGACCCGCGGCGGCGCCGCAGCTGTGCTACCGAGCCCGGCGCCGCCTTCTTCGAGCGGGATCGGCCATCTACCGACCCCGCTCGGCGGCCTCCTTCTGGAACATCACTGCTTCACAGAAGGAGGCCACAGCCCTCCAACCTCCCTCGTCCGCCAGCATTGCCGCAATCAATGCCGGCGGAGACAGATCTCGCCCGATCTCTGCGACCAAGACTCGGCGCTCAGAGGCCCACGCGGGGCACTCCGCCAGCGTGTGCTGGGCCGAGTCAAGGTCGGATGCGCAGTGGTGGCAATGTGTCGATCCCTCCCGTCCTATTCGACACAGATACTCACCGAAGCAGCCGTGCCCGGTGAGTATCTGAGTCAAGCGGTAGGTGACCTCCTCCTTCCCGTGGAGCCAAGCTTCGAGGTGCGGGAGTACGGCACCGACGGCCCGCTGGCGCGCGCAGATCCGTAATTCGAGCTGCGCACGCCAGGCCGCCACAATCCGTCGGTGCCACTCCCGCTTAGGCACTTCGTGCGCTCCCCCATCGCTCCCCCATCGCTCCCCCATCGCTCCCCCATCGCTCCCCCGGTCGACACGCCGCGACGCATACGTCACATTAATTAGTCTAGCCCAAAGTAAGGTTTGTGTTATGGGATCTAGGGTTACGAATAGCCATTAGCGGTCGAATCGCGAGAGCGCACCCCGCCATGTGCCCCGTATGGGCCCAGAGAACTCGGGGGGGTTTTAGTGGATAGGCCGGTCCTCTTGACCGGAGAGCCCCACACACGGCCGCACCTTGCCAGCGCGGTGTCATGGTGCATAAGGTTGCATTTCCCCCCCTCAAAAAAAAGGGTTACGAATAGCCATACATATATTTTACATACATAGTTTTAACAGAAATATATATTAACAACCATGACAGAAGTATAAATGCTCAATTCATTACACAAACAACCTACAGCGGATCTCGAACCCGGAACCTTGAAACCGGTGTACTAACCACGCCACTACGGAAGTCCCTAATAAAAGCAATCTTAATATTCCAAAATGTTCAATTCAATGACCAAAATGGTAAGATTCATAATACATAATTAAGATAATACATGAAACAGAAATCAACACGAGAACACTCTCGGTGTTGGTTCAGATATTTTCATACCTATTTTACTACCTGAATTTTCAACTACTCTGCACTGCCCGTGTTTGCAGGACCACCGACATTTTTTAACAGTGTCATTCACATTCACAGTGTCTGTATATCCGAAAACCGACTGACGGCCCTGACTAAAACGAAACAAATGAACCAATCGACGCTGTGTTTTAGTCACCACTGGATTCGACGCAGTTGATAACTTAAAACCATTTTCGGATTGAAATCGTTATGATATTTATATATCAATCGCATCTCTCCAAAAATTGGCGATATATGGAGAAGATTTAAGTACAGTATAATTCTATCCATTGGTGGGTAGAGATAGTTTGTAAAGTAAGCTTCAAGATGTTCTGATAGCTGATTTACTCATTTTCCTGTTTATTTAGTATCACGAGGTCCACAAAGGTTCATAAAGTTTTATAAAGATATAACTTTATATAAAATTATGTAACAAATAAATTTACATTCATGAGATTTTTTATAGTTAATGATGGTAGTAATTGACTATGAAAAAAGTACATGATAACAACAATACATAACATTATTAATAATTAATGTTATTTAAATACATAAACGATATAATTACCATAGCCATAAGAATGTATTTAGAGAACTGAATCATTTAATAATATTATAGTTTTTTTGGATAATTTGGTTGGAATATTCTGTTTCAAATCAAACTTCCAAATTTTTGCCATCAAATATATAACTATAAATAACATTGTATTTGTCGCGACATCTGAATGTAATGGAACGCCGCGACGCGGCATGTATCAGGATTGGATGGGAAGAATATGTCAATGTCAACGGACTTCGAAATTCAATTTCAAAATTTTGCACATTAATTTTCTTCACTTACTCACTTGTAACTTTGCATACTGGTCTTTCAATAAACGCACTTTGTACTACAGTATAAAATATAGTAATTTATTTGAAAAATAACTACTTCAACATCATTCGTAACAGTATTATATAATATATGTGACATATATAATGTTTTAAATAAAAATTATTCACACAGCATGATTATCGACACACATATTACATTAAAATTAAATTTATATTATTTCAAGTATAAAACAAAATTTAAAATAAATAAACAAAAAATAACAACTAGTAAAGAAACCAGTGAACTATTCAAGGCTGAGCACACTTTTCCTTTTTATAATATCCGACAATAAAAAAAATTACGTACTAAATTTACCAAGATTGTGAAGTATGGAATCTGACAATAAAAGAACAACTGAATGATATAAATGGCTTCACTCTCGGTACTACATACTATATTCTCAGACCTTGTCGAAAAGGCGCGACATGGAAGCATAGTGATCCATACGCTTATATATGGGAGTGAACGGTGGATGTAGTAAAAGATGGACAAAAGTAAGATTAATGCAGTGGAAAAGAGAGATTACAGGAGAATGAACGATGAAGGATAAATTGTGTGATACTGATAAGGGAAATTTGCGGTTTGAAATAAGATGTAATGATAAAAATCTAGAAGGGAATACTTAGACGGCTCGTACACTTAGAAAGTATGGACGAAAATCCATTGACAAAAGACATTTATAAGGCAAACATGAATGGACAAAGTAAGAACGACCTAAACCAGAGATTCCCAAACTTTTTTGGGTGGTAAACTCTTTGTCATGTTTTTCGATTTTTGGGTAAATCTCCCTACTTGTCTGCTATTGAATGCTTACATCCTACAACTTACAAAATTTTATAAACATATATAATAACTTTTTACTTCACTTAGGCATTCTTATAAATATTGTATGTGTCTTTCTATAAGAAGATAGTAGAATGCAAATAAATAAGTACTATCAGTGTTTGTTGAGATCCATTATCGTGGACTCACATTTTCGTTTCATGGACCTCAAAATTTTTTTTCGCTGGCGTAAACCCCTTGCAGGTTATCATAAACCCATATCATAAAGGGGTTTATGATAAACCCCTAGGAGTCGATTTGGACCATTTTGGGAATCACTAATCTAAACGAAAAAACTTGGACCAATCAGTTGATATATTGAAAGGTGACGGAAAGTCGAGCAAGCTAGAGAAATAAGTTTGTATCGTAGCAAGAGCAAAACTGTGATCGCTGCCTACCCCGATGGGACAAGTTAGTTTATGTATGTGTAATATTTAAAAATAATTTTTAATTACACGTGCTGTATTTTTTTTCCTATAAAATGGAAGAAAGGAGCTTTTTTTTAACAATATCCTGTAATTAAAATCTGAGCATAGTTTATTACGAAGGCGCAGCTCATGTCGGTTGCAGTACCAATTTAGCAATGGCCGGTGAAAGCTGGTGCATCTGCATATCATAGTTCTAATCGAGTGTATTTCATTAGAAACTTTTGGTAGACTGTCAACTGTGCAGAGTAACTGGATCCGATTTGATTTTATTATAATAAATTTATTAATAAATTTACTACAAGCATGAAATAAACTGCGTACAGATAGTATTACTGAAAGCTAAGGAAGTACATTTGGATAGTAGCAAGTGGAAAAGTATGTCTTTTTTTTTCACACCAATTAGCCTAGTTCAAAGTAATCTCTATACGGCTTGTGTTATGAGATCTAGGGTAACGGATAGACATACATATATTATACATATGTATATAAATATTTTTGATAGAAATGTATATTTAAACAACCATGACTAATGCTACAAATGCTCGCATTCACACTTACATCTGCCCCCACCGGGACTCAAACCCGAGACCTCAGAGATGGCTACAACTCGAAACCTGTGTTGTAACCAGTCGACAGCGGAGGTCGCCAATTAGTACAATGGTTAGTACAATACGTGGTCCATAACAGGTTTCGCAACCTTCTTGTGTGTACGAGTGCTAAGTTTTTCGCGGTTAATTTGGTTGTAATATTAAAATGGAAATATTACAGCTTGAAGCGGCTTTTTCTCGGAAATTTCGCCCCAGGTTTTATTCGAGAATTACATATATTTTCAGCACGTCGAAAAAAATATATTTTATATATTATAGTTTTATCCTAATTATATATTTTTGTTGCACAATTCAAGTGCCGCACTATTAAGACTAAATGCAAACAGTAGCAGAATTCGTTTGACTATTTTCATCCTGCAGAAACCTTTACCGACTCACCCTGAATACAAAAGTTGTTAAGGAAGGATCAATCGCTGATCGACCATCTTTAACAATACCGTAGCTACAGTTACTCTCTAAGGTCTTAGCCAAAATTTTGTGCCTTCGTTTACATTACAATGCTGTATTACAGCTGTCCTCAACAATCCAGCTACATACACACAGCAATGTACGACAAGCAATGGATATATAAATTGCTTTGTAGCTATAGAGAGTGTCCCCACAATCCCCAAACTCCATAATCCCTCTCCAAACAGCCGAAGCACGTCAAAAGCGAAATTTAATATTGTTACGTACACTCGGCGAATAAAACTGGTATAAATAAATGAAAAGTTGCAAAGTCCCGGAACTCGCCAACTCCGGGAACTTATTTAATAACTGACCATCGGACGTATGGAGCAACGGGAATTAAACGCACGTTCTCTGTCCGGATCGAGGGTTGGTAGGTGGATGCCGATTTTTGTATTTCAGTTCGATTTTTGTTGCGTTGCTATGAATAGCTTCTTTCAAGCAGTTAGCAGTTACATTTAGTTGTTTTGGTTGGACGGTTATGTTTCATGTAATTATATTAATAAAGTGCTGTTTTCAATATAATTTTAAAGAGTTTTAAAGTTTAAGAGTAATCTCAGGTGCTAATGGTTTGATTTTAATAAACCTTGCTATGGGGTTGGTTTAAGACCAGACGAAGTTCATACAAGTTTTACTAAAGAAAGCTTTTCTATGAGAAAAACCGATATAACACAATGTCTAGAATAAATTATTTAACGTATTATTTAATATTTTCTATTATAGTATGGAATATTTAAATATTTATGTACTCCAAAAAAGTTTGATTCGCGCTACCTATAATAACTTTAGACGGAGTGAATATTATTAAATTGTATTAGTAGATAAATAGAATCGAGAACATATATTTAATTATCAATTATGAGGACTATAATACATTAAGTATAAATTAAATTCATCAATCTAACACGAGACATAAAAATAAACTTGTAGCTAAAACGTTCAATCTTCTTAAGTTTCTAAAGCTACAGATTAGTTTAAGTAAAAAGAAAACAACAAAGTTAAATAAATTCTTACTTTTGTTGCACCTTAAATTTAAAGTTGATTTTATTATTATATCATAATAAGTTATATCATAAATAAAATTTTATCATAAGTTTTAAACAGATGTTTCATATACTCCTACTTTAAGTTAATACCTAAAGTATTGTAATCAATAATATTGTTAATGAACTTGGAAAAGAAGATATAAAAAAAACAAGCTTTTAGAATTTCTTGCCTGCTCTTCTCGAGAAGGATCATCCGATTTCCAAACAATTGTAGAGTAGTTTTTTTTCGTGCACATAAAAGGTTCTTGTTTTTTAACACTTAAATTTTATTTTGAGGTTATAAAGTACCTGTAAAAGCCTTTATTAAAAAAAATATATTGATTAGTATTTTCTAATTTGATTCTTTTCGAAGAAGGATTGTTAAAGCATCAATGTCATCATTTCAGCTAATAGACCCCTACAGACATCTCTACTCTAATAAGTACCTACTCTGATAGCTTCCAGTGCCTTCCTCTAAAAATTACTGGATTTACTTTTTTTTAACATTAATACTCGTGACATGTAACTTGCACCTCAGAGAGCAATCTATAATCGCTTACGCGAATTGCCGATGGTACTGCGTTTCATTTAATATTAAAATATTTGAATAAAGATATCGTGTGAATTGATAAGTGTCGATAAAGTAGAAAAAACATCTACCATCTGTGCAGATAAAGTCGCGGGTACCAGATAGTATCTTTATAGATTGTAGCCTGTGTTATATTATACCTATATTATTGTAAGGCTCCATCCAAATTCTTTTAGTATTTTTCCACCATACCAACTTTATTTTATAATATTAGTAGGGATTTAAGAATTAATATTAATTATTTTTGAAATACTCAAACTACAGACATTTAAACGTTTGTTTCCCAAAGGAAAACTTGTGTGTCCCGCAGGATTCAATTATTGCTCTACGGAGGGTCGCCCTAATGCGATTTCACACCTGATTTCATTGAAATCCTTGTGTTTTCATCTAAAGGCTTTAGTTTCGAGATCGAATGCCAGTTGAAGAAAAATATCTTTTTCGTAGCTTTAAGTGAGAAATTGTTCGTCAAGTTTTATTCTTGTTTACAAACCAATAAGATATAATAAATAAATATCTCTTACACTTACACCAATTAGTCTAACCCAAAGTATTTCTGTATTCTTGTGTTATATGATCTAGGGTAATGGATAGACATACATAATACATATATACATATATATATATATAAGCAAAAAATGTTAATATTGCTTTATCAGTATCAGTATTTCATTAAATTTTGATGCAATTTATGAGAAATAATGCTAAACCTCGCTAGTAGTGCATATGCTCATGAAATAAAAATAAATAAGATTGTTTGTTTGTGTTTCTTTAATAAAGTAAAAGCAGATAAATGTTTAGTATCGAGTGTTGAAGAGACAGCTTGAATTCGTCAGGGCATGCTAGCGAGTATATCCCGAATACTTGCTATATAGGATCCCACTCCGCAGTAATCACATTCTTCAGCTCTCTGATGGTCTGCGGAGCCGGTTGTACTGATCTCACACGCCGTTTCAGAACATCCATTGACCATCCATTGACGACCTCCATAGTCGAGTGGATATTACACCGGTTTCAAGGTGTCGCCATCTCTGAGGTCCCGGGTTCGAGTCCCGGTGGGGGCAGATGTTTGTGTGATAAATGCGAGCATTTGTACCTTAGTCATGGTTGTTGATATATATTTCTATAAAAATTATTTATATATGTATAATATATGTATGTCTATCCGTTACCCTAGATCCCATAGCACAAGCCTTACAGAGCTTAATTTGGGCTAGGCTAATTGGTGTAAGTGTAACAAATATTTATTTATTTATTTATTTATTATCCCAGACATGCTCTATGGGATTGAGGTCGGGACTTCGAGCTGGCCAATCCAAACGACGAATGCCGACCTCTTGCACATACGCTTTAACATCGCGAGAACGGTGGGCTCGAGCATCGTCGTCCATATAAAGCGAGTCAATGCGGGTTGTGCATGAGGAATTAGAACTTCCGTTATGTATCGATGCCCAGTCACTGAGCTGTACGATCCATTGAATTTATTCCTGCCCAAAACATAACAGAGCCCCCACCATAAGGTGTGATTTCTGTTACAGTATATCCATAGTCTTGTTCTTGTCTATTACCGTATGTATTTTACAATAATAAATGTTTTATAATTATTAGACTGTCTCTATTCACACCTTAATATGGTGTCAGGTGTATATAAATCGTCGATTCGTCTGTATAAATATTGTGAATTCGTCTGAGTATATAAATGTTTTATAAGAAGTTATTCGTTGGAAATAAAAATGTCAATGGGAAAAAGTACTGATATTAACACTTCGTCATCATCTGGATCTGGAAGTAAGTTCATGAGTAATGCATCAGGTCTTGAACCTATTAATATTAATGGAAGTGACATGCCACAGGTATGGAAAATTTTTAAAACAAAATTTACCATATATTTGAGAGCATACAACCTAGAAACAGAAACGGAATCTCGCAAAGTAGCTTTGTTTTTACACCATGTTGGGAATGAAGCCTTGAATATATTTTATAGTTTTAATGTAGATATGGATATGATTACTTTGAATGAATTGCTGAATTTATATGAGAATTACTTCAGTCCTAAGGTAAATATAACAATGGAAAGATATACATTATTTAATCGCCGTCAACATCCCGATGAGAACATTGATTCATATGCCACAGATTTAAATAATATAAGCCTGTCATGTAATTTTGATTCCTTGCGAGATGAGATCGTCAGAAATATTTTTACTGTCGGAGATGAAATTAACATACACATTTTGTTCTTCATTATATCTCTATTTAATATACAAGATAAAAACTTAAACTTCAAAAACCCTCGCACTACAATTTCCAATACAACTATCAAAATCTTAATGCCAAACATTTTCTTTTTCTCTACCTACCAAAGACAAAATTGCAACCTCTTCAATATCCCCTCTAAATTTTGTATTTAATTATAGACATATCAAATCCATCCCCAAAAATTAAAAAATCTTTGATTAACGTAATTCATTTAAACCCATCTTACTTATAATAATAAAACAAATTAACTTTCGAGTTAAAAACCAAATAATTAATACTAAATTAAATAACTACTTAACCACTAAAAGTCCACACAGCGTAATCACTGATCACTTACAATACACTTTCTTAAGCGCAAAAACTTAGTTCTCGCAATCCTTTAGTTAAAATGTCTGCAAAATTATTGTTTGTTTGGCAATAGTAAATTTCGATTAAGTTTTGCTCTATCTTTTCTTTAATAAAATGAAATTTGACATCTATATGTTTGCTTCTTCTATTCAAAATTCCGTTCCTAATTAGTACAATGGCCGATTGATTATCAACAAATAGTTGTGTTTTTGGAATTGTACCGGTAATTTCCTTCAGTAAACTCTGTACATACAACAAGTCTTTGATGCATTCAGCAGCCGAGATGTACTCTGCCTCAGTACTCGATAACTTCTATAAAATATATTTCAGAAAAGCCTATGTTTATTGATCCTTCGCCTGAATAGAGTCCTTCTAATACAAGTACAAGATTAACTTCTGTTGATCAAGGTTCAGTTGAAACTGCAGGATTGGATCCTAATAAAAAATATACTCGGTTTGGTCGAGAAGTTAAAAAGCCTAGTTGTTACGAATGTTCGCTAATACATACAAATGCATTTGCGTAGATATATAAAAATATAAGTTTTGTATGAGTATTGTCGCAAGTATTTTTTTGTTTGTTGTGTTGTGGTTAAATAATATGTTTAATTTAATTTTTTCGTTCGGAGGGAGATGTTACAGTATATCCATGGTCCTGTTCTTGTCTATTACCGATCGTCTCTTGGTATCATTGTCTGACAATCTGCTTTCACATATAAAATGTATTTTATAATAATAAATGTTTTATAATTATTAGACTGTCTCTATTCACACCTTAATAATTTCTTCGAAACATGCCTCTGCAAAGTGTTCTCCTTGTCTTCTTAACCCTCGCCCGACGTTGATTTTCACTAAACAGAGATTTCCTGGCTTCATCAGAGATCAAAACCCTATTCCAATCTTCTTGAGTCCATGGTTCACAATTTCTAGCGAACCTAAGCCTGTGAACTCGGTGCTCACGGAGTAATTTGGAGCCGCGGGCCGGGTGGTGACTGCGTCTATTGGCAGCGAGAAGCCTTCTCCTGACCATCCAGAGAAGAAATATGTACATTTCTTATTTCTTGGAGGTTGTTCTTAAGATCCACATACGAAGATTTGCGATTTTTCAATGCGCGACACACAAGAAAACGATCATCCCGTGGTTGGGTACATAGTTTTCTTCCAGAACCAGGCCTTCTCTCGATGGAACCAGTCTTCTGATATCGCTGCTAGGTCCTTTAGACCGTCGACTAACATTTAGCATCCTAGTCACGAAGCATTGACTGCAACCCTCTTCGCGCGATAATTTTGGTAGCATTTACCACTTTATCTACCATTTTTGATACAACCAAACAGCAATAAATACGTAAAGCTTTTTAAAGGATATGAAATTAATTGATATAAATTGAATAAAAGTTATGAAAGTAGATGTTAACTTCTGGAACTACGCGCCAAAAATGTAAGATAAAAAGGGGTTTTCTGTAAAAATGAGCATCAAATGAAAATTTAAATCGTACTTTTTTAAATACCACGGGATTTTTAAAACCGGCTAGTAACGTGTACAAACGATTGAAACTTTTTTTGTATCAAAACCGCCCATTTAAATAACTATATATATCGACACCTTGAAACCGGTAACTAACCGCTCGACTACGTAGTTCGTCAATAACAGCACTTTGTAGTAGTAAGCGTATAAGTAGCGCATGCACGCCGTAAACATGCTTTTAAAAATGCTATGAAACAGTATAAGGAAGCGATCCCCCGTTCTTGCTGGGTATTTATTCGCTCTGACGAGCCCTCCGCTATCCAGCTTCGCCGGATACACTCTAATTAGATTTATCTCAGAAGACAGCGGAGATAAGTTTCTCGCATGCCATCATACTGAGCTAATGCACTTCAGACAAATTGAATGTGATGATAGAACAAGCGTTATTTCGTCGGGAATCTTTCTGGTTCCTGACAGCTTTTTAAGTAAGCTGACAGAATTTCTAAGCAAGGGAAAGTTTCGTAACATTTTTTTTATTTCGCTTCTAAAACAACTATATATCGGTCTAAATAAACTTCGATCTTTACTATTACTTAAGTAAAAGGGCTGTACGAAAAAATACTATATATATATATATATATATATATATATAATATATATATATATATATATATATATATATATATATATATATATATATATATATATATATATATATAAAGGAATATTAAAAGTTTGGAGAAGTGTTGTTCTCGAAACTTTTAATAGGACACGCAAACGATCTGTATTTTTTATAGGTTAAAGTACATACTTTAACCTATAAAAAATACAGATATCTAGTTGTAATGTCCAACTGTAAAAGCCTTGGTAGACACTATATGCATCAAAATAAAACGTCGCGAATTTCGCTACGCATTCTGTTGATGAGACACACAAACGAACACGTGGTCTAAAATATACAGAATGTTTTACAACTACATATATTGATAATCAAAAATACTGGCCGACTGATGTACAGAAACCTATAATATAAGAGATTTTTGTGAGATTCACAGAGTACGTTACCACTTTGTGACATAAATATAATGTATTCAGTATTTTCATTGCCATATTTAATCCATAAAATCTATAATCGCTGCAGAAATAGTTCAAACAACTATTAAGTACATTACAATAGACGTGCCAAAATTCACACTCGGTCTACACACCACACACACAAAAGTCTCCAAGTGAAACACGAAACTATTAATATACACGTTACCGCTAAAGTAGCAGACAATGCAGAGTTGTCACGTGAAACGGAAGCTTGTATGGAAACAAATCGGTGGGAATAACGCCGCACAAAACTTTTAATGAGACGCGCAAACGAACAGTGTACAATTAGTCTCCCAAGCGCACTGAGCCCGCTAACAATGCTGGGAACAATCGAGTTTCAAATAACATAATCTTACCTTTAATAAGCAAAGTCGTTCGATTAAAACTGACGTAATTATCGTTAATCTTGATTCTAAATACTAGGGGTTTTTATGTTTATGATGTTTCTTTTTATATATTTGCTGAATAATCAAAGTGATAAATAATATAACGATTTATTTATTGCTTAATAGCTCTGATACCTATTTTATTGAAAAATAATCAACAATTTTTTTTATGTTATAACGTTTATTCTAAAAGCCAAGTTATGTAAGGATCCTTATCTGTTGTGATGTCAAATTAACGGATTGTATGTCTTATAAGAGGTTGAGTGAGTAGATTATATACCTAACTAATTAATAATATTGCAACTATTATGTAATATCGTCTACGATCCATCACGAGAACGGATTCGATGCTACTTGCGTTCCAGCACGCACATGAGTACGGCTGAAGGCCCCGCGCGATAAAAGTCGAACGTCATATATTTGGCTAATCGACTAATGTTATTTTAAAATTATTATTCTTACATCTTAATATCAATAATTGTTTGTATATTGTAATTATATATTTTTCGAAATAGTTGCTTAAAAAAGCTAAGGTCAAGTTAAGCTAGTTCAAATCTTACATCATTTTATTTATTAATAAATAAATATCGATATGGGTAAAGATACCGGAGTTGGAACGAAATACGAGCACACGGTATCTTGTGTAACGTCTTTATAAATATCTTACAATGGCTTATATTGTGGACATAAATCCGTTAACTATTAACTCAAATCTAAAACTTACAAATGGAATCAAGATTTTGGAGGGAAACTTAAACACACCTATATATTATTACACTATTTTTATTCACATTTTTTTTAGAAAAGGTCAAGCATATAACCTCCTACCGCCTGATGTTATACCGTGAAACAGGCCCATACGACAGTAAAGATAGAGCAGTAACTTGACCCCGATTATCCTACTTGCCCAACTCCTGGAGTCTCCAGGTCCAGGAGATTCTAATCATGCCTCTTTTGAACGAACTCATATTATAGTATGAAAGACACAGGTACGCAATCAGAGAATGCCAAGTATGAGCTGAACGGGAAAAGAAGGAATGTTGGAATTTGTTGGCACGGTGGGAAAAGGAGGATATTCTATAGGGACTACTCCGCAAACCCTTATGCGTGTTACTGTTAAAGTAAAGAGAGGAAGAGATAAGGCTAATGAACTGCTCAGAGCATTCCCCATAGGATATTCGGTAAAATGTGCTAAGAGAGGTGATGTCGTAACAAAGTTATAGATACTTATGTTAATTGCCTTAATAAGGTTCCTTCAACTATATAAGAATTACTAAACATTTTTAAAGAAGAAACTGAAAAGTTGTTTGCATAATATGATCTACAGACTGACTAGATATAAAGGATTAAATGTTATATTTTAAAATTAATTTGCATGCATGATAATTGCGGAAATTGTGTGGACTGGTCGTTACATACCATACAAATATCAATGTACAAGGCTTTCTGGCAAATAAAATTTTTTATTGCTTTCATTAAATCGCGATACTACAACCTACCCACAGCATCGTAGAGGTACTGAGAAGAGCCGTTCCAAAGGTGCGAGCAATATTACACGCAAAACCTAAACTGAGTTTTATACAAGAGGCAAAGTCATAATTAGAATTTGAAAATATAAAATGTATATGTTTCACAATTTATTCACTTTCCTTTAGTGTTTAGAACATAGTGATCACATTAAGTCTCAGGAGAGGCTTTGGTTCTATGTGTGTTTTTATATACCGCTTGTATAACGGGTTACGTCCCGAAAAATTGTTTGACATGATGTCAACGACCACAGTTTATGGTAGCACCGCTTGTCAAGTAGACAGTACGGTTTTAGAGGTATGTCCTCTTGCACATTGTGGAAAAGTCCCAAATTTCTTCGGGGAGTACAGTATTGAGTTCTTCACGAAGGAATTAAATAGTTGGCAACGCGTTTGTGTGTGCATAGACTACAATGATTGCTTCTCATCAAGCAGACCGTGAGCCTGTTTGCCCATCGTGATGTGGAAAAGACAATATTTTAATTATTTTGCTGATCAAAAATCATCAATTTTGAAACGCCCTCCTTTTCAAGGACCTGGCTTGAAATCGCTCGCTTCATTTCGAGCATTCTCACAATAGAGCCCCACTCATTAATGCTGCATTTGTACAAATTCCCATGCAGCTTAGCGGAACCGTGTGACGACACCGGATTTATTCCGCATACGTTACCTAGTTTCAATTTAACTTGTCCTGAGCACTTGTTCCCTTGTTTATTTGAATATATTGAATAAAATAGAATTTATATTTTTAAACATTTTATGTTCATAATGTGGGAATGTCAATGAACCTTTGTATCATCTGTAACAGGGGTTTAAATAAATAAATATTTCTGACGCTTACACTAATTAGCCTTGCTCAAACTAAATTTCTTAAGGCTTGTGTTATGGGATCTAGGGTAACGGATATATTATACATATATTATACTTTTATATTTTGGATACAAATATATATTAACAACCATGACTAAGGTACAAATGCATGCATGCATTCATCACACAAATATCAACTCCTACCGGGACTCAAACCCGGGACCTCAGAGCTCGTGACACCTTAAAACCGGTATGCTAACCACTCGACTATGCAGGTCGGTCTTCTATAATAGATATATTATCAGTAACAGAAATGAAGATTCTGTATATAACATCTGTTATGTAAAACTATTCTAGAAGTAACTGCTTACATGCAAAAGTATCAATACAGAGTCTTATAGACATGTCAAGAACTCGCAAAATGGAATGGCTACTTAAGATTGAGTCTTGTAAAGAGGTTAGCTTATAAATTGGGAGGTGTCATTAAAGTCTATTTACTCAAAGAAACACTGCTGACCAGAAACCTGCGTGTGCTAAATAAAATATCAGACTCTTTATCATATGTTTATGTATCATACATGCAGTCACACATATGCGTAATTTGTTTCCCTAGGCATCAAAAGCGTAATATGCCTGATAGTGCTTTGTAAACATAATTATTATTTTTCAGACAAAAAAAAAATATGTTTTTAATAATATAATTTGTCTCCGTGTACACTATGCTTAGGTGTAAAATAAATTTATTAAAAAATTTTAATAGTATTTTGCTCAGAATTAATTAGTTCATGGATGAGTTTGCGAATATAGAATCTCTATGTTCTATCTGTAGTAAATCTGAAGATATCTGCAATCTCACAAAACCAGAGTTGTTATAATATATTGCTGACATGTGACATAAGATGTAAGAGGTCATAGTACAAACATGATTAAATTATATGTCTGTTTAATTAAAAATACAAATCCACCAGATATAGTGAATTAGCCAGATGTAGCGTACTTACCAGTCGGCTAATAAAGCATTCATGCCTTTGTCCAGCAAAGTTCCAAGCTTAGCAGAAACTTTCCAGCTGAACTAAATTAGGGTTTAACGCCCAGCGCTGGCTTTTCTGGCCAGCTCTTGGCTGCAACTTATTTAATATCTGAGCCTTAATTCCCGGTTTAATCCTAGGCTTTTGGGACTCCAGACTATTCGCCGCGCCGCAGTGCGCTGGAGCGCGAATACGAAAGTATTATCTGGAAATTTCAATAATAATTCCAAATTATAAATAATCCGATACAAATGTTGTCTGTACTTTGACAAATTAATATTATAGGCGTACCACTTCTTTTTCTTTCTTGGAAGTCGTAGAAACCAACTAAAGAAAATCACGGCAACTACATATCTATTGTAGCAAAATTATGAAAACATGCTACCCGCTTGCTATTAAAGGTTCCAAGTATTTACATATTAAAATTTTCCAAGTGAAATAAAGTATAATAAGCTTAATTAACCTAAAATTTAAATAAACATAATCTTTGTTCAACATGGCCTATGTTCACAAGCACTTATTGACCTGTAAAACAAATTAAGTGAAAGCTAAAATTTATGCGCATAAGGAAATAAAAATTGACTATATATAAAGTTGTCAGGGAAAATTGTATATATAAACAACGTGCTGGGTCCTGTTATCGTTGTTTGTAAAATATCAAATCAAATTGCTACCGCGTTTTCATTACGCCTTCGGAGAACTCCAAGGTTCACCATAGGAATTACCCACTTAGTTCTACTCTTCTTTTTAATATTCTCACTGGCACAGATTAGGTACACTCATAATAAATAGAAATATAAATGTAAAAGCGCGGGTCGCGTATAGATCAGTCTGTTATGGACGCGTCAGTCCAGCCACCACGTTGCAGCATTGGTACTATCTACTAGGGAGCGCGTGCGGAACAAGCGCGAGACAGGATTTTGGCGTAAACAAATATATGTAATGTGTTGTGACCAGTGTAGCTATCATGGGTTTACCTACATTCGTTTGCAAATGATATCCCCAGCAAACTCGCGGTAAAGCCACTGTTTATAAATTCAGAGAGCATCTTGAGAACAACAGGCAAAAAATATGAAAGTCTATTTATATTAACCTCTCCTTCATCTACATTCAAAATATTATTACAATACACAATTTAGACGATCACACATAATATAATGCTCATATAATTTTACTCATGAGTGTTTTTTTGATATAATCTTTAAGTATATACAAAGTCAATTGAATAAAACTTCGCGGAAGCTATGTACTCGTATAATAAAATGTATATCCATTTGTCAAAGAACGACGAGCAGCGAGTTTTACGGAGCATTGCTTTCAAATGGCAAGTTTATTTTTATTTCTTACAAGCTAGTGCCGGCAACTTGGTCTGCGCAGGATTATTATTATTATTATTTATTGCTATGTGCTATTCTCTTTGGTATTCTGATGTATAAGCTATATTATTATAAGGTTTTATTAAAATCCATTCAGTAGTTTTACGTGAAAGAATAACAAACATACATCCATTCTTACAAACATTCACGTGTATAATATTAGAGATATTTATATTCTGTTTATATTATTATATGTTTACAGCGTATGTAAAGCTAAAGTTTTTCTCCATTTCTTACTGAAGAAAATGTATAAATTGATTCCGTTTTGGAAACATAAATAGCAGATTACTAAAAGGTTGATTTTCGCTGCTATTACTACCATTGTGATCTAAACTACAGTTGTCTTTATCACACCACAGGGGGAGTTCGAGCACAGCGCGACAGCAATAGATTTTATAAAATCCTATTTTTAATTTCCCCACCTTGATGCTTCCTCTGGTTTATTTCCAAGCCTATCTGTGCCCTTCTAATTTTTATTATTATTTGTCAATACATGTTAAAATTTTACCTTATTATTATTATATATAATGAATATTCTTTTCATACCTTACCTTTGACGGCTGATTCGGTTACCCAAAATATCTTGCGTTGACGTTGTAACTTCCTTATTAGGAAACATCGCGAAATTTGACAAAAATAAAAATGTTAAAAGAACAGTGTATTTGCTATGCTCAATACAAAGTTAAGGATAGTTTAATGAACTTCTGTTGGTCAATGTTGGCAAAATTGTGGATGGGATGCATAGATAAAACTAGTTGTAATATTAAAAAAAAAAAAAGATACAGAGAAATGTTATCCAGCTTAAAATATTTGATAATGTCCTCAATAAGAGCGTCCTCGCGAAAATGGCGGAGTGTCGGAGCTGTGACGTCACAACTTGACCGAACGCGTTCAATGAATATATTATGCGAGGGGCGCTGCTTATTTTGATCGGGCCTAAACGGAATATGGTATTATCCGGTAATTCAATCTAGCGCGGGGCTGGTGCCAGTAATCCCTTAACTATGGTGCTGTGGATCATTAGTATGGGTTGTTTACATCACCGACTAATAGAAACACGAGCTGTATAAACCAAATATGCAACGTTTCTAAACGATATTCGTTTTAGATATAATTTTGGAATTAAGGTGGATATTAAAAATATGTATATTAAAATGGATGGGTGTGTAGGGAGAGGTAGACCGAAGAAAACATGGATGGACTGTGTGAATAATCATATGTTAAAGAAGGAAGTGAGTGTCGAAATGGTGAGTGTTAGAGGAGAGTGGAAGAGGAAGACAGGTTGCGCCGACCACAAATAAAATTAGGAACAAGGCAGGAGAAAGAAGAAGATAATTTTGTGATTATGTATCTCATTCGTATTAATAGTAAGTTCTCAGGAGCTTCTGAGCATTCAAGGTAATTTGTAGACCCTCTGGGTAGCTTGTGGTTGTGTGAGTTGCTTGACCGACGGTTTCCATTATTTTCGGTTACTCTAGCGGGCCGTATGTTATCCGCTACAACTTTCCTTTATCTAGCCGAGTGTAAGAATAATAACATTATAACGTCAGCCCTCTTTTTATAACCTCTCTACACCCTTAGCCACTCACATCAACTCACAACCAGCTGGCGACACTCTAAGTTTAAAATTTATTTTAGTTATATATATGTTTTAAAATATTCTTCGTCTTCTTCATCACCATCGTCATCATTTTACTGTTGACATTCAAACGTCATGAATGCCACATTCCAAAGAAGAAACGCTTGGAGAGCAAAAGAAAGATATTGACGCTATATGAGAATAGCAAAGGAGACTGTTCATTATAGGCAGAACCACGAGATCTTTTATAGGAGGAATTTAAAATTGTTGCCTAGGCAACTAGACGTATCAGGAATATTGATAAAATAATGGATATTATAAGGAAATTGTATCTTACCAGACATAATCTGGCCGACCGCAGACTCATTTGAGTATTATTTTTTAATCAGGTAATCTTACCCATTTTTGGAATCGCAATGTTCATATCCCAACTAATATTATAAATGCGAAAGTGTGTTTGTTTGTTTATTTGTTTGTTTGTTTGTTACCTCTTCACGCTTAAACTACTGGACCGATTTCAAAAATTCTTTCACCTTTGGAAAGCTACATTCTCCCCGAGTAACATAGGCTACTTTTTATCCCGGAAAAATCGACAGATCCCACGGGATGCGCAATAAAAGCTTCGCTCAAAAACTACTGCACAGATTTTTATGCGGTTTTCATCAATAGATAGAGTGATTCTTGAGGAGTTTTGCGGCATTTTTTATCTCGGAAAAACGGATAGTCCCACGGGAAGCGCGATAAAATCTTCGCGCCATAAACAGACCTCCGCGGATATGTAGCCGTGAGCAAAAGCTATGACCCTTAACCCTCTATAGACCCAATCCCGAAATCCACGCAGGCGAAGCCGCGGGCAGAAAGCTAGTATCTATATAAAAGGGTAAGATAGGTAGTAAAATTACGGGGTACTGTGCTATAGGCGACTGCAACCACCTACTATCAGATGGAAAGCTTTTGATAAGAAAAGGACAATATAAAATTCTTGTGAAAAATATTCGATATTAAAAAAATATCAATATTTTTAATCAATATATATCAAATAATATCGATGTCACGTTTCGATATATTTTTGAGTGGACACCCCTACCCTGAACATACTAACAGACAAGCTTAACCTATTTTACCCTAAAATAACTCATACACATAACTTGAAGTTTCCTTTTATTGCAAAACACATTAATACTTTAGTCAACTAACTCTAAGGTCAATCAGTAGCGTTGGCAGACACGACGATCCTACAATATCGGAGTTAGTAACCCTACGCCCATTCTTGACCTTTGTCGCGCCTCGGTAAATGACTGATGGACTCGAAGCCAGCCGAGAGACACGACACCCATCGATTTTATCTAGGGTTGACATGTAATTAATAAATGCGATATTTAACTATTTTGCATTACATAACAGAGGTGACTAGAGATGTTTGAAAGAGTTGTTTTATAAGGTTTATAAGGATTATCTTTGTTAAATATCTCTACTAGTTACTCCTTTATAAATTGTTACAATGCAACTTTACCAGCTTAAACAAGTTCACATTATATCTATAAAAGTCATAGTTGTATTATCTTATTTAGTACAGTCAAATTATTTGGTAACTATTGAGTTATTCAAATTAAACCCAAGCATTGTAATCATTTAAGTAATCCTTAAAAGTATAATAACCTTTTTTTATAAAACCATTTGTTTCGACAATACAAACATATAAAAAGATGACTGCAGTGCTCTTATATTTATTGCAAATTGTTTAAAATGTTTTCCACGAATTGGTATTGAGCTGACAGCTTCATTTTAACTGCGGCCCTGTTTTATAATTGGTGAGCGTAGTTCGTCATTTCATATTTGATTTAAGCCGACACAGAGCGGGATTTGACGTGGTTTTGTGGCTATTTTATTAATTTGCGATTCACATAATGATTCAATTTCGAACGAGATTAAATCAGCTGTGTGTTAATGGAGTATGCTTACTAGCGACGAATCAATAAACTGTTATGCGAATTCAAAATCTAAATAAATATGTTTTATCAATTTATATTTATTTAAGCTTTATATACAAACTAGCTGTTGCCCGCGACTTCGTCTGCGTAAATTTCGAGTTGAATGTTATTGATACACAAATCATATTAATATACGATTTTACCGATTAAAATATTTTTGGTATAAAGCTAGCGCGTTGTAGAAATTGATTAAATGAAACAGCGCCATCTAGTGATTTATGAAAAAACTAACATGCGTAATGAAACTGATTTACACTTAAATATTTTTTCTGTTCTATTATATGTATAGATTAAGCGTGAAGAGGTAATAAACAAACAAACTTTCGCATTTATCATATTATTTTGATAAAAACTGGTTTCGTTTCATCGTATTTTGGTTCCCTGTTCCATCTCACTGCCCACGAACATGCTAAACGTGGCCTTTGGGGTCTTATAACCTGTGGCTCTGTCTACCCCGCAGGGGATAAAGACGTTATCTTATGTATGTATTGTATCATGATGATGAATTGTCTTTAGATTTTAAATTTCCCATGTAACTTATGTAAGAATGGTGTACATTATAATTCGCAATATTATCATGCCTTGAGTTCATTAAAATGACGATAACTTTTTTTTTAATGAACCGAATTTGATGAAACAAAGTTTAGATATTATTCTGAGTTAAAACAAAGCAAATAGTGAAAGTTTCAAGCAAATCGGTTAAGTACTTTCGGAGATAAACGAGAACAAACATACAGACAGACAGACAGACAAAAAAATCCAAAAATTTTTTTTTGCTTTCTAATAATCTATTTAAGTGCCCCTCTATCCATTTCAGTCAAAAATACTAAATGTACAGACAAAATATTTTTACTGTCTTATAATATGTATAGATATTGGCGAACAAGAACCTAATGCTTTATACAATATCTATCAGTCGACTGTGATACAGAGACACAAAGAGGTAGGTGTATCAAAAGACATTAACAACAGATGTTACATATAAAATATAGATAATTAATTAAAAATCCTAATACATAAATAAAAAAATATAATAAACTAATACCTACATCTCATTTTATAATCTAACACTGAAGAAAAGCTTGCGTTTAAAAAATAAACCTACTTGGGGAGTTCTCACTTCTTGAAGGCGTGCATTCCATAATATAATGGACTGAACAAAAAGGAGGAGTGTACCGTATCAGAATGATGACAGCGACATTTAAGGAAGCCATTATAGGCAGAACGAAGGATCTTATTATGAGAAGTACATAGGTATTGAAAATGAGAATCGAGAAAGTAGGTGTGTGAAGATTATTAAAAATGGAATACAGAGTCTATAAACCTGTTTCATCTCTGCTGCGCTATCATATAGATAACTGCTTTAAAAGATCTCAGTATTTGGATATTAAAAATGAATCAAACGCAGTCGTTAAGAAGTTTATTGAGAAGATCTGCATTAAAGCCTAAGTAGCACACGTTACCGTAGTAGACGATTGGGGAGATTAAAGTCTGTACAAGCATTTTTTAAATGTCTATCTTTATTCAACATAGGTCTTTACTGACACTTATCGACGTCGAACTAAAATTAAATTTAAAAGACACAAGAACCTTAAGAGCTACATTATCTCATATGCGGAACGTACGAGGATAAAGAAATTAATCTTACTTCTTCGGAAATTGGGGGAGCCTTCTCAATAAGAACAGGCAAGTAACTTTGAAGGGCTATTTCATATCTCCTCTTTTAAATAGTTACCTTTAACTGCTTCAAATAAAATAGGTAACATCGTAACGTTTGTGTTTTTAAAATACACTATCTACTTATACAAAGTGGCTAGGGGGGAAAATTGGGTATAAATTGTAAATATAGATCACGTGCGTTCTAGCACAGGGCGCTTTGAAGCTCGGCTAAATACCCATAAAATTAATTTTATTGGGCCAGTAGCTATTTGTGGATAAATGCACTCCCCAAATAACTGGGCATTATTCAAATTTAAGGAGCTATCTGTTCTGTTGGGGGAGCAAAGCCTCGAACTCGCTTTGGATTTTTTACCAGAATTGATTTATGGGTGAATTTGCCGGTAAAATGTCTTTATTAAAACTAGCTACCAGACCACATCTTTACCTGTCTTATATTAGACTTTATCAAATATACACACACAAATACAGGCATACACAAAGAACAATATTTTTATATTCTTTTTCGTTCTTTCCGTAAATAAGCAGAAGCTAGTTTTAGAATATAAATACATGCACTGTTTTTTTGGAAGGAAAACATAGTCTCTGAAATACAGTGTTATGTAATAATGTAATAAGTCCGAAGACTAACACTCCCCTTTTCTTATAATAATTCTTCTTTAATTATAGTGTCAGTAATTTCAAGATACCTTATACCTATACTGAATTCAAATATAATTTAAAATCAAAATAATATTTATTCAACATAGTCCTTTACATGCACTTATAGACGTTAAACAAATATAAAATTATAGGACAAAGAGCTTAAGAGTTACATTACCTTGTATACAGATAAGTACAAGGGAAAATAAGGTACTCTACTATCATTTTTATTATTGTACCTTAAATCACGCGTCTTTATAAGCCACGTCCTTTATAAAGCGTGCGCGGGAACACAGATCCAACGCGTAGAGGCCATTTAAGCGAAATTTAATGAGTGTGCGTGGAGTGTACCAACTGGGTCTAATCTCTATTTGCACCATGAAAAATGCAGCGAAAGACTATAACAGTAGCACAGAAACTATTACTACTACTACTATTCAGTACTACTATTGTCATTACTGGTCAAAACGTTTGTGGACTATTGCATTTCGATTTTGGTGGTAATGAGAACCGGGCTATGGAAGAAACTCCGGTAACCTGCCTTCTCAAAGCCTCCTAATTGATTTACATATGGCAAGTAGTGACTCGCCGCTCACTAAATGGGCTCCCCAAAAAGCAGACTAATGTTGGTGCGAAGAGAGCAACATTGGTGTGAACGGCTCAGGGTGTAGAGAGGTGTGTCTGGGATAGCGATCGAGACGAGTTCGGCGTTATTACATTATTACACTTCCACCCTTCGAGCATTTGCTCTTGCGACTCCACTCTGTCCGGCTGGTTAAGGCAAGACAGAGGCGGATACCATACGCCCCCCTAAAGCACATTGGTCATTGGTACCCTCGGTGATGCAACTCACCGACAGCTCGCCACAAGCTACCTTTTTTTTTTGTTCCCCCTGAGGAAAATGCATTAAGTTGCATACCCCGGCTGTGGCGAGCCGGCGGTTATGTGGGGCTCTCTTCCCCAGAAGGGGGAGGCCTACCCACTAAAAGAAGCCCCCGGGAACATCAAGCTTCTTCCGGGAACCCCCAGCCTCCGCTCCCCTGCCTAGAGGGGAGCCCTCCTCGGGGGAGGCCACAAGCTACCCTGAGGGAGTTTGACTGCACTGTTTGGGCATTTATGGGTATGAAATGCCCCACCAGCGGGCGATGGGGTCGTCACTTCCCTACCCACAATTATTATTATTATTATTTTCTCTTGGTGCAAATTATCCTGTGTCCTTCCCCTAATCTCAAATTATCTGTATACCAAATTACATTCAATAGATAATAGAATCAACTGTTTTTATCTGATTCTCCCGTAGGAAAGAAATATTTACCTGCAATAAAATTACCAAATGTCCTTACTTTGAATTTAAACTATCCTTAGCATTATTGTGTAAAATAAAATTCCGATATGCATACAGAAAAGGATATAAGACTAATAATAGGTGTACAGATATCGAGTACGGTTACTGCTTGTACGGTTCTACTGATAGATTCGGGTTGTTTCAATTACAATTACAACACAGGCCTGCTTGCGGCCGTTGCATCCCTTGCCTTCCCCTTATAGGCAGCCTTCAACTTAGCCACGAGTAGGTTCCTATCTTCTAGCGCATATACTCTCTTTTATAGGGCAGCGCTGATTGCGCCTCTCCTGAGGTGCGGTCTTCCTTGTCACGTCAAGCCACAGCTGATGCTGAGTCTTTTGGGTCGAGCTACGAACGAGCTACGAACCTCGATTCGTCAGTTGTCCGACATAGTCACCGTGGCACTTAGCTGCGTTAGTATCCACGAGGATACTCAAGCTCTCCTCTCCATAGGAAAAAAAATAATAAAAAAAGAGGTAATTAAAGTTTAATACCATTTTTTTTGTATACAGTTATTTTTAATAGCAACATTCATTATAGTTCATAAAGAAAACAGGACAAAGTAGCAACTGAAGCTAATCTTCATTGTACAGGTTGTTGAAACAAGAGTGTGTCCTCGAAGGAGCATGTTTATACAAGTGCCCGGTAATTTATAGAGCCAGTGGGCCTGTTACGACCTTTCAGTGTCAGGAAAGGCCCTCTTGGGCCGAGTAACGGCATATCCAGCTGTCCACGCTCAAATGAAATAACTTAAAGTGATTTAATTTTACTACATTTAAAATGTATTTATATACTTTTATTTATATAGATATATACTCGTCTAACATTTTACATATAATATGTATTAGGGGTAAATGTATGAAATAGCGGTTTTGTATGGAGCTTTTAATGCATTTCGATTATATTATACTAACGTTTTCAATAAGGAAAAAAAATGTAACCAAGAGAACAGACTTTGTGAAGTTTTTACACACACAGACAATAAACTAATAAATAACACAGTTTTGAAGACAAGAAGGCTTTGTCATAAAGCTATAGTTATCATACAAAATTCTAACAAAATAACAACACGTATAAGATTTTTTTTAGGTTATAATAATTTTAGGGAGATATAGTGATAACCAAACTTTGCTACTTCAGGAAGAAAAGCATAGCAAAATAACTATTTTCTATTGCATTTAGATTTAAGTTGAACATTTATTAAATTTTAAATACGAGCAAATAGAACTGTAATGTTAATTCTACTTTTAATGGTAATCTACATTTAATGGTAATTTAATAGAAAAAATATAATAATAATATAATTTAAGACAAAAAATATTTTATTTTGTTCGTACAGACAACATCACGTCAATATATATGTACAGTTACAGTATAAAAACGGCTTATATAATGACATTGTAAAATTATTCGTTTTGCAGACACAAATGATAGGTAACAAACAAACAATGGAATACATCAAAAGAGAAACAAATTTTAAAAAATTCAAAATATTGTTGAATTTCTTGGTTGGCACAATGCCCGCAGAAATTGTAGTAAATACAGTATTGTCAATGCAGTACCCCTATATTATGTGTTGTCAAAATGATCATCTCACAGCGTCAATATTTGCTCATTATCACATGATCACAATGAACGATTTACTCATACCAATGAGTAAATCATAAATTTTCAGCTATAGCGTGAGGGAAAGTTTTTTTATTAAAATTAATTTAAAATTAAGTCATCTTGTTATATTTTGTTGTTGTATTTAGTTTGTAGTATGTTAAGTAGTATAAGCTAGCTTCAGTGAATCTTTAATATTTATACCACGACGGTGGCAAACAGGCCTACGGCCCGCCTGATGGTAAGCGGTTACCGTAACCTATGGACACTTGCAACACCAGGGGTGTCACTCGTGCGTTGCCGACCCTTCAAAAACCTATTTACTCCCCTTAAAAAAGAAATGAACTTAAAAATAATATAACAATAAAATTACTTAAACTTCATGCAAAGCTCGTTATGTTGAGAACGTGCAAAGAATTGCATAAAACCAGTGCGCAAAGAAATCCCTCAGGGAGAAATAGGACGGCGGTTCCCACGGGTCTCGGGAGCCATTACGACGCACTCCACGTCTAAATGCAGTAATGTGGTGCGACAAACAGGACTGCCGTGAATAGGAGGCTTTGTCGGGTGCCCTTTGTACCAAGCGATAGGAAATCCTAAAACGAGAGTGACATGACGCACAATAAAATAAAAAAACAGGCTTATGTCACGTTAGAAAATTACTTACACGTATGTTTTAAAAATATTTCTTACACTTATACCAATTAGCCTTTTCTCGAGGCGGCATGGTTGTACGTACCATACCTGATGATGGCTAGTCGTCAGGCGTGTCTCTCCCCGTAGAGCATATTTTATATACCCACTAAACCACTCCGATGTCCATCTTTAACTTAGTAATATGCACGTATCAGGAACCATCCTAACGCGCAGCCCACAGCTAAGGTGGTCATGAAAAACAGGCTGCGTAAGCATCAATTTGCCTAGCCCAAAGTAAGCTCTGTAAGCTGTATCTTAAGCAGCGAGAACAAGGTACCTTCGCGTTCCATTTTCCTGCACCACACCACATTACCTTGATTTCTTTATATACACATATAATAATTTTACAAAACCAAATAATTTTTAGGTGTTAAACCTAATAACATTAAATTACCTTTTCTTTGTTCCCCTGAGGAAAATGCATTAAATTGCATACACCGGCTGTGGCGAGCTGGCGGTTATGTGGGGCTCTCCTCTGCAGAAGGGGTGTAACGGGAACGCTGTCCAACCTTAAGATTTTCGGCCTATTTCTTTATTTTTCCATGATCAAAATTCAAAAAATGACATGTCACGCTTTGTCAGTGTTCCTATAAATTTATTATTGTTGATTATCAAGATATATAACATACTATACCAAAACTTTGAAAAACATTCCAGGCCAAATTGTATAAGTCACGAATATTGAAATAGTATATTTTTGGAAAACTTGTGAAGTTGGAATATAATAATTATTAAACCGTAAGTCACTTTTTCCTACCTACACCCCTTTCATTGGGAGTCGAGGATCCGGAGCTAGCCGGAGGTCACCCTTGGCTCTAAGGTGACAGGGGGAGGCCTACCCACTAAAAACCTTAGGGAAGGCCTTCCTCAGGCATGTAGGGAGCCCTCGGGAACGCCAAGCGACATCCGGGTACCCCAGCCTCCGCTCCCCCGCCGATACAAGGGCCCTCCTCGGGGGAGGCTACAATACCTCCCCCGATTGCCGCCACAGACGACGCCCCCCGGCCACGGAAGGGGCGTAGTCCCTCCCGGGTCGCCGTACCCGCGGCGGCGCCGCAGCTGTGCTTCCGAGCCCGGCGTCGCCTCCTTCGAGCAGGATCGGCCATCTCCCGACCCCGCTCGGCAGCCTCCTTCTGGAGCATCACTGCTTCACAGAAAGAGGCCACAGCCCTCCAACCTCCCTCGTCCGCCAGCATTGCCGCAATCAATGCCGGCGGAGACAGATCTCGCCCGATCTCTGCGACCAAGACTCGGCGCTCGGAGGCACTCCCCAGCGTGTGCTGGGCCGTGTCGAGGTCGGATGCGCAGTGGTGGCAATGTGTCGATCCCTCCCGTCCTATTCGACACAGATACTCACCGAAGCAGCCGTGCCCGGTGAGTATCTGAGTCAATCGGTAGGTGACCTCCTCCTTCCCGTGGAGCGTTAATAAATTACCTAGACACGAAAACATGTAGGTTCTCTACATACTTACCTAGTTTTATGATTTCTGTTATTAGAAAGTATATTATTTTATGTGGAAATCTTATTCTTGAGTTAATTTATTATATTATTGATTAATACACAACCACCATTTACATAAATAATTGACAATTAAAATAGGTAATAAAAAACACTCACAGGTTTAATATTGACGAGAGTTTTTGAAATATCTTTTTAACCTCACATTCTAAACAACAATTTAATATTGATATATAACAACGTTATTATGATAATTGAAGTCGAGGTTTATATAGGACCACGCCATTCCCCTTAGATAGATTGTAAACTATCTGTGTAAAAAACACACATATCTAGCATGTTACAAAATTAAAGAGTTCTTCATCATCATCATTTCAGCCAATAGACGCCCACTGTTGGACATAGGCCTCCCCCAAGGATCTCCACGCAGATCGGTCCTGCGCAGCAACCGTCCAGCGCCTTCCCGCGATCTTCATCAAATCGTCGGTCCACCTTGTGGGAGGCCTATCAACGTTGCGGTGTCCAGCATATGCCTGCCACTCCAGGACCTTTCCGCCCCAACGGCCGTCAGTCCTGCGAGCAATGTGCCCCGCCCATTGCCACTTAAGGTTCGCAATTCTTTGGGCTATGTCGGTGACCCTGGTTCTTCTGCGGATTTCATCATTTCTGGTTCGATCACGCAGAGAAACTCCGAGCATAGCCCTCTCCATTGCCCTCTGGGTGACTTTGAGCCGCCTTATAAGGGCCATTGTGAGTGGCCAGGTTTCTGTTCCGTATGTCATCACTGACAACACGCACGAATCGAAGACTTTCGTCTTGAGGCACTGCGGTAGATGGGCCGAGAATATGCCGCGTAGCTTCCCAAACGCTACCCAGCCGAGTCGGATCCGCCGATTTACCTCTTTCTGGAAATTGGACCTACCTAGTTGGATTATTTGTCCCAGGTAAACGTACTCGTCAACAATTTCCAGTGTAGAGCCTCCAACCTTCACAGGAGTGGGTGCTACATGGTGATTCGACATGATTTTCGTCTTGTCCATGTTCATTTTAAGACCCACTTGTTGTGAAACTCTACTGAGGTCTTCGAGCATTATGCCCAAGTCCTCCATGGTGTCGGCCATGACTATGATATCATCAGCAAAACGAAGGTGCGTCATGTTCTCGCCGTTGATGTTAATGCCCAGTCCTCTCCAGTCCAAAAGCTTAAACACATCCTCCAGCGTAGCTGTGAACAATTTCGGCGAAATCACATCGCCCTGTCTGACACCTCGCTAGAGGCGTATTGGTTTCGAATTCTGCTCCGGAAGACGGACTGACATTGTGGCGTTTTTGTACAGTGACTGCAACACTTGGATGTATCGATAGTCTATACGGCACCTTTGGAGAGACTGAAGCACGGCCCATGTCTCGACGGAATCGAAGGCTTTCTCATAGTCCACAAACGCCAAGCATAGTGGCAGGTTAAACTCTTCGGTCTTCTGTATAACCTGTCGCAGCGTATGTATGTGGTCTATGGTACTATAGCCTTTTCGGAATCCGGCTTGTTTGGGAGGCTGGAAGTCGTCAAACCTGCGCGCGAGACGATTCGTAATGACTCTCGAGAACAGCTTATAAACATGACTCAGGAGCGTGATGGGCCTATAGTTCTTCAATCGAGTTCTATCCCCCTTTTTAAAGAACAGTGCCACCACGCCCCTGTGCCATGCTTTAGGCGTTTTGCCATCGAGTATGACGGAGTTGAAAAGTCTCTGAAGGGCCTTTCGAACTGGTACTCCGTCTGCCTTCAGTAGCTCGGCTGTAACTCCATCATCACCCGGCGCCTTGTTGTTCTTGAGCTGCTTGAGAGCCACGCTAATCTCATACAGGCTGACGTCCGGGATGTCTTCGCTGATGTGCCGGATTAATTTGGCTCTAGGGTCTGAGCCCTGAATAGCAGGTGGTTGCGTCGTCGCGTAAAGCTGTCCATAGAAGCGTTCGATCTCGGCCATAAGCTCAGGTCGGGATGTGACGACTCTGCCGTCCTCTGTCTTCAGCTTCGTCAGCAGACTCTGTCCCAGTGACAGATCTCTTGCGAGCACCTTGGAACCTTTGTTTCGCTCTATTGCCTCTTTAATACGTTCAGTATTAAATTGGCGTATGTCGCGAGTAAGAGACTTCGAGATCTGTTTGTTGAGTCGCCGACGAGCATCCTCAGAGGTCTGCTGGTCCATCGTACGCCGTTTCTCCATTAGGTTGAGAGTTGGTTCCGAGATCTTGCTTCCCTTCGTAGTACGGCGGGGTTTGAAAAACTGTGAACCCACCGTAAGGACAGCTTCCACAACCCTGTCATTATAAGTGTCCACATCCGTGCAGTCCTCTAGGCAATCGAAGCCATTTTGCAACTGAAGTTGAAAGAGTTCGGGGTTTTGGATCTGGTTGGCGTCTGGACGGAGCGTAGACTTCATCAGACGATACCGTTCGGCTTTAACATTAAGATTCAATATGCCTCTTACCAAGCGGTGATCACTGCCTGTGTTCAGTGAATTGATCACTGAGACATCATTGAATAACCGAGGCTTAGTCGACATGATGAAGTCAATCTCGTTTTATGTCACGCCATCCGGACTTTTCCAGGTCCATTTACGATGCGGTCGTTTTTTGAAGAAAGAGTTCATCATATAGAGTCCCTCTCTCTCCATGTAATCGGCCAGCATTTGACCACGGAAGTTCCGGTGTCCAGCTCCAAATTGCCCCACTTTCAGCTCATTATCACTTCGCTTGCCCAGCCTTGCATTGAAGTCTCCCATGACAACGGTGTAATGAGTTGTAGAAGCATGAGATTGTAGAAGAGTTCTTACCTCCTAAAAATTCAGCATTTTGAGTTACGTGATGTTCACTAACGCAAGCTTACGCACGCAATTAAACATGTTCGAACAAGTCCGGGCTATTTCGCGGCGTGACAGTACAGGGTTTCGGTGCACTGTTTTGTGGACGGACAACATTGCTTTATAATATTCTTTTTGTACAAGTCTATGTTGATATATAACAAGTAAGAAAATACAGTCCTTTTGTTTAACTTGCCTAAGAAAAATGGCCCTTCGATCCGGAGCACCAACGACGATATCAGAACAAACATCCATAACTATTAAACGCAACAACTAAACGACGTAGATTTTATGCCGTTTCTCTTGTTTCCAGGAAACAAACGTACTGTTTCCCAGCGTTCAGAAAACAATAATGTATGAGCAAGTGCTCCATAACTTAGGGCTGTAAAACCTAAATGCAACTATGTGGAGCGATCTTCGTGACCCTCATATCCTGTATGACTCCATGGATCTGGGAGTTGATGGAAGGCCAACTTATTGTGGACAATCCGATTCGTGGTCAATAGCGTAGAACTAGCGAGTTTATTGATTCCTGTTGTATATTTACAATGTAGAGTAGAACTAGGGTTTTCTAGAAACATGTTGTTTAATAAAATGTACATATTCCAAATTAATTAAAGAAGTCATAATATTGGGTTTATCATGCGTATCTCCAGAGAGGAAGTCGGTTATAACGTTTGAAATATTTTATTGATCATTTGTACGAAGTGATCGAAAGTACAGACAAGAAACAAACAGTATATATCTCGGATTAAAAATGTACGAAATTAATGTATAAAATACTTATGTTTTCAAACTATATATAATAAAGAAATACGAACATTATCATGATCTATGCAAAAAAAAAATCATTTCAATTCAATCTTCCGTTAACGAAACATCGTGAAAATAGCAACTTCTCTACTAATATTATAATCGCGAAAATTTGTTGGTATGGATGGATGTTTATTAATCTTTCATGTAAAAACTACTGTATAGAATTCATTAAAACTTTACAATAATATAGTTTATATATCACCGACGAAATTGCGAGCTAGATACCAGCTAGTATTTATATAAAATTGTCTGTGGAACGCTACATCATTGCCTGGAACTTTTAGAAAATTTCTCCCTCAGTGTGTCTACGAACCTTAGGTTTAATCTATTTATTAGGTATTTCCAGAAGTTGATTAAAATAACTTTTCTAATAACATGATCATTCCCTCTTCTTAATACGTGACCATACCAGAACATGTAGTCTGTGCCATATTTCTAAAACGTTATTTCGCAACCACTCTACCTTAAAACAAGAATTTCGTTCTAACAAAATTTTTGCGACGTAGTGAGCCGAACTTTTTGTCTGCGCTAACGCTAAGGCGTTTTTAAACGACTGATGTTTGACGCAAGTAATAAGTAAGGAGCGATTTGTCTTAAAATGATTTACATTCAAAATTTATTAAGATAGATTTGTCAATACTGATAATTAAGTTATTTAGTAATAATGTAACATTACATTTATGGTGTCGTGTGATTATGTTTATTGGTTATTGCTTGCTTTGGTAAGGTACATTTGTACACCTGTTTAGTTGAGGCTTGTAAATCCAAATCAGTACACAGTTCGCTGTACACCATTATAATGCTTACAACATATCCAGAGGGTATTACAGAAATAAATAACAATAACTTTGATACGCAATATAAATTTCAAGAAAAAAATTTACGACGCGAGTACCTCGCATAGGCGATTATTATAGATTGCACTAGAACCGAATTCTTAGAACCTGGAGTCGTCACACTCAACTAATGTCTATACAGAATTCCATATTTATAATGATTAGATAAATAATTTGTGTATATTTGAGTTTGTATAGTATGTAAATATATGATAAAAATGAAAATCTAAAATTTATTCTTCAAATGAGATTTTTACAATCACCTTTGCACGTCAAAAATGCTACGCCATTGATTCACAAGTCTATGATGGGAGACCTTGTACTGGAAAGAAACAGCAAGAAAACCAGATTTTTAATTTTTAGATAGAAGCGTAAACACGAACAGCTGTGTTTGCTTTAACACCTTTGAAAATGCTGTAAAGCGAAACCGGTCAGGTCGACAATAATTAAAATTAGTGGAACAGTACAAGAGTTTTATTCAACATGTATAATAAGTTCCACCAAGAGCCAACAATCAACTCAATACAGAATAGCAAGAAAACCAACAACTGCTATTTTTTTTCTCTCTGTACTTACAAAGTTATCATTTAGAAACTGTCTCAGATAAATAGTCCGAACCCAAATTTAAAATTTTAATCAAATTCATATTACATCTCTAAATACGAAGATACTGTATATGTATGTATTTATTTAATACTAGCGGCCCGTCCCGGTTTTGCACGGGTAGACATAATAGGTACAGATATTTAAGTTATAAAAGCATGTGTGCCAGACAATATTTCGGGTGCTGGTTTGATTCCCGTGCCCGGACATTAAAAATACTTTTTAATAGTGGACTGTATACTATTTATTTTAAATAAAAACTTCATTTTCTACATATTATGTAAATAAAATTCACTTTTCTTTCTTGTCTAACAAAAAACTCTCCATTTTATTCTTTTGTTTTTTATGTCATTTCTTTTACTTATCATAAACTAAAAACTAACCTGCCTGCACTTAATCTATCTAAAAATAGTTTTATTTTGTGTTCCGTTCCGAACATGTTGGGGCCTAGGCCAAGAATAACAACAGACCAAAATAAAATCAATACATACTAACAAGATCATTTAAATTATAACTAAATCTCACCTTAAATAAATAAAAAAATACACTTCACAGCTACAAAAACATTAATAGTAAGTTAAAACATTTCAATTATTAATCATATTCAATTGGTAAAGACCCCATTAACTGGGAAGCATTTTTTGCTTTAAGTCTAAAACATTTTAGGCATTTATATAAAACTGATTTTATTTCTCTGTGAGCATTCAGAATCCAATACCTTTCATTTAAGCTACTTAACATCAAGGTAGGACCAGCATGTTTTAATCTTAAATGTTCCTTATAAATTATTATTTTTGTTATATGAGAACTTTTGGGTAATATAATTGGGTGTTTTTTACTAAAAGGTAAGTCAGTATTCTGTAATCTACCACCAACGCGTAACAACCCTTCAGAATCTATGAAAGGATGCAAACAGTTTAGACTAGACCTTAGCGGAACCTTGTTATTAATGTTCTTGATATCATCATTAAATAACCTCCTCTGTTCACATTTAATTATACAATATAAAGCAGAATTCAATTCTTTGAGAGACAAATGGCCTTGCTTTTTGTTACTATTTACATTTCTACAGTTATATATAAATCTAAGAGTATAAGCTATAACCCGTGTTAGTTTATCAATATTTGAACATTTTAATAATAAATTATAAATTTGACTAGCGTGGAAATCTGTACAGGTAATACACGCTTTTATTTTAGTGTTTTGCTGTTGTAAATCAGCCTTTATAAAATCATCTTCAACAGTCTTATGATCGTAAGTAGGGTCTGACAAAAATTGAGGCCCGTTCCACCACAAGCTACATTTTTCTAAGACTTGAGGCTCTATACCACGCGACAAAATATCTGCAGCATTGTCATGAGTACTTACATAATGCCACTCAAATTCAGAGGACAATTTGTGAATTTTTTCAACTCGGTTACCTACATACACATCAAGCTTTACTGGGACAGTTTTTAACCAAGCCAAGACGATCATTGAGTCACTATATAGATGAGTGCGCACTGTATATTTTAACGATAAAGTATTGTAAACCTTCCTAGCTAAAATCGCAAGAAGAAGAGCACCATTTAATTCTAATTTAGGAATCGTTAAAGGTTTATTTTTAGGATTAATGCGCGACTTTGAGCATAAAAGGTTCACCGAAACCTTATTATCTACATCAGTAACACGTAAGTATAAACAACATCCATGAGCGGCAGTGGAAGCATCACAAAATCCTATTAACTCCATAGCTTGCGGTTTCTGAACATTGATATTCCTAGGAACCGAAATGCACGACATCTGAACTAAACCGTTAGCGAAATCAACCCATTTTTTATTGAGAGATGTAGGTAAATACTCATCCCATTTTAAAGACCCAAGCCAAACTTGTTGCATCAATATTTTTGCCTGAACTAATACAGGACCGCACAATCCTAAGGGATCAAAAAACTTACTTATAAAACTAAGCATTTCCCGCTTTGTGAAATTTTCTTGAATATCCTGGACAGGACACTTCATGTTCAGTGTATCCGCGACTACATCATATGTTAATCATCGAGACTTTTCACATACTCATTATTCTTATCAAAACTCCTACTATCAAGTTGATGCAATTCAACAGGCACATCATTTAAAATTTCAGGATAATTAGAACACCATTTGTGAAGTGACAAACTAGCCAAACTCATTAACTCAACCAACTCTTTTTTCATTTTAATAATCTCATCCAAACTATTAGACCCGCCTTGAATATCATCAACATAACACATATTTTTTAGTGTAAATGAAGCCAAGGGATACTGACCTTCATACCTCTGAGCTAGCTCCAACAAACACCTGCAAGCTAAGAAAGCAGAATTCTTCACCCCATATGTCACAGTCTGCAATTGCACGCATTTAACAGGCTCGTCCGGGGAATCACGCCACAATATATTAAGCAAACTGCGAAAATTATCTTCAACCAAAATTTGTCGATACATAGCCTTTATGTCGCATAATAACACACCTAAAAGTTCTAAATAAAATCAAAATTTCAAAAAGATCCTTTTGAACTACTGGACCATTCAATAAAACATCATTTAAGCATAAACCATTCTTAGTGACAGCACCAGCGTCAAAAACTGCCCGAACTGGCGTGGTTTTACTATTGCTGAATACAGGATGGTGGGGCAAAAACATGACTTTTCCCGACCTTAGGTCATAATTGGACATATCAAAATATTTGGCATGACCTTGTTCAATATAGTCATAAATAAACTTTTTATATTTCTTACACAACTCTTCATCTTTCGCAAACCTTCTTTCCAAATTATAAAAGCGTTGTAATGCACTACTAAAAGAATCACCTAAATCCAAATCGTCTAACTTAACCTTCATAGGCAAAGCTACTGTGAACCTTTTGTTTTCCAATTTGACAGACTCCTGAAATATCTGCTCAGCTAATTGATGTTCTGTACTAACTTCATCAACAAGATCAGGCATCTTTTCACATTCCCAAAACCTCGTCATTATTTTAGCAATATTGGCAGAAGGTGAAGAGATATTAGATAACAAACACACTTCTCCCTCCAAGCATGGTAAAGGTACCTGCAGGTCATCTGCCATTGATTTACAATTTAAAGCATTACCTTTAGCTGTGAAGAAACAATTACTTGCAGAACTCGTTCCAGCTGGAAATGGCAATGCTCCGGCAATAATATACCCAAATCTTGTCTTCACTAAATATGGACCCGAGCGTGCCAGTGGATAACCTTCATACTGTAATGCCTGGAAAAATATTGCACCCCCAAGTAACAGTGTACATTCACTGGTTTCATTGAAACTCTCATCTGCCAATTTGATATTAGGAGGAATATTGAACTGCTTTCTGTCAAATGATTGCTGTGGAAGAGGGCAAGTTATTTTCTTAGATACACAACAGGAGACATTTACTTTGAAATCACTTACAGCAGATTGAACAACTATATTAATCTTTTGTGAAATATTGTTACCTTTATCACACACGCCTGACACAACCTCATCTGTATTATAAACACAACTGTCCAAATATTTCAACATTTTTTCACAAATGAAATTTACTTGCGAGCAAGGATCTAAGAGTGCCCTAGCATAGGTAAACTTACCATTTTTATTTATTAGCTTCACTATTGCAGTTGGTAATAAAACATCCTTACCCTGTGAATTAGCAGGCAAACTTACATACAAAGATGACAAAATTGACTTAGACTCTTTATTTACATTTTGACATGGTTCATCAACCATTGTAGCATTGACTACCTTATTTACAACTGGCACATGTAACAGTGTATTATGCAACTGCTGACATTTTCCACATTTTAACTTTAACATACACCTACCTCGGTGATAATTAAGGCACAACTTGCACAAATTATTGGTTTCAACAAACTCACATCGCTCCTTATAAGGAAGTATTTTAAATTTGGAACATTCATAAATTTTATGAGAATCTTGACAAAACTTACATGATGCAGTAGCAGTTACCGCACTCACTTGATATCTCACTGGTTTCTTAATGGACTCCTCACTTGATGTAGCCTCCAGAGCAATAGCCCTTTTTTCTAGAAATGTAAGGAATTCAGACAATTTAGGAACTTCTTTTAATTCACGCTCAAGATGAAAACCACGAATTGTATAGGAATCTATTTTTCTAGACAAAATATTAATTAAAATTGTGTCCCATGACTCCACCTTCTCACCCAAATTTTTTAATGCAGCAAGATGCATATTCAATACTGACATTATTGACCGCAAAACACTAGCAGAACATTTTGTGCAAGCCGGCATGTCAAGAATGCTATTAACATGAAAATTTACTATTTTCGGTTTATTATTATACCTATTATCCAAAAGTCTTAAGGCAACCTCATAACTATCATCATCAAGCATCAAATGTTTTATTAAATCTAAGGCCTCTCCTATTAAAAAAGAACGTAAATAATATAACTTTTCGCATGAGCTAAGCTTAGAATCGGTATCAATAACCGCCTTGAACATGTTTATAAACGGATGATAATCCATTAAATTTTTACCATCAAAGGCTTTAATATTTATGCAAGGAAGTTTTTTGAACTTACGCGCTTCTCCTTGCGATTCAGCGATCTGGTACAACTCGTTGACGACGGGCGCCTCAGGCTTAATGCGACTGTCTATAATACCAAGACACACGTCGTACTTATCTTCATAACAACTATAGTCCTCGTCATCTTCGGGATCTAATGCTAAGATAGTTCGATTGTACTTCTCATAATCATCAAAGGCTTTAATGAGTCGCAACTTTTTTTGCAAAAGCAACTCCACCGAGGACGAAATAAAATCAGCAGAGGTGCAGAAGGCCTCTAAACGTGTGATCGTCCCTTTTACATAGCCCCTACTTAACTTTAAATCTTTTAATTGAGCCATCTTGGCCTGAACTAACTTTTCGTACTTGTATTATTTAAGTATTATGTATTTAAGCCTTAAGCCTTGAGATTACACATAAAAACACAACTCACCAAATACTATATAAAAACCTTAAATACTAACTTCAATAAACACATTAATAAACTAAAATAAACATATATAATACACCCGGCAAAAATCAAAAAACAGTCTGTTTTGACAGCTCACAGTCATTGACCCGTCGCGTTTCGTTTTTTCTTTACGATAGAGCACATCAAGGCCGCAGCAAGAGCGCAGCAACAAGATGTCCTGCAGCGACGGCGACACGAATGCGCTTTGTTTGCGTCATCCGCGTATTGACTCGAACTCTCGAACAACTTTGATATTAAAATCTTCCTATTTTTCTGTTTGATGCTCTGGCGATTTTACTTCAACTCAACTTTTAATATGAAACTTTATAAACTTCTGAAACTTGCAAATTTTTAACTTCTTCAACTCAAAAATTTAAATTTCTCCAACTTCTTCAACTCTAAACTTTCAATTTCTCCAACTCACTATAGGCAACTTCTTCAACTCATAACTTCAAATCACAACTTCATTTTTCTTAGGATCGAATGGACCAATTTAATGTGCCAGACAATATTTCGGGTGCTGGTTTGATTCCCGTGCCCGGACATTAAAAATGCTTTTTAATAGTGGACTGTATAATATTTATTTTAAATAAAAACTTCATTTTCTACATATTATGTAAATAAAATTCACATTTTCTTTCTTGTCTAACAAAAAACTCTCCATTTTATTCTTTTGTTTTTTATGTCATTTTTTTACTTATCATAAACTAAAAACTAACCTGCCTGCACTTAATCTATCTAAAAATAGGTTTTATTTTGTGTTCCGTTCCGAACAGCATGCTAATTAAACGGACCATGAATCACTAAATTAAAACGAGACCATTGAATCACTAATTAAATATATTGTCGAACATTTTTTTGTCCCATCGTTAATACTTTTCGCAGCGTATGCGCTGAAAAACATTATATGGCAATTTTTTTACACCTTCGGTTGGTTTTAATGAGAATTTCTAAAGATTTCTATAGTAATCTAGTACTAAATATAGCCTTGTTACTCAATGGTAAGGAAGTTTTCTAATGAAAAAAAAAATTAAAATCGGTCCAGTACTTATTGAAGTTATTCGTTACATACAAAAATAAATATCTTTAATCTTTATAATATTAGTGTAGATAATCAAATTGTGAAAATACTTATAATTTTACTATATATTATTATAGAATAACAGACAATATAGGCGTAGTCTTAAAGATTTTGACCAAAATACTAGTAGATAAGTTTGTTTTACAATTTAAGAAGTCTATCATTCTATTAATATCGACAATAGAAAAACAATAAATCATGACTAAGGCAAAAATTTTCGTATTTATCATACTACCCCTACCAAGATTCAAACCTGGATCTCAGAGATGGCAACACCTTGAAACCGGTGCACTAGCCAATACTGGAAATATTGGTTTATTATTGTAAAGTCACTCTATCTGTCTGTTACATTAAAGCGGCTGAACTCAAAATGATCAAATATTCAATGTAGATAGTCTGAGTATGCGATCAATTTGAGATAATAACACTTTTCTACTGAGTAACTGTTTTTATACTTTTGAAAGAGTTTGTGAAAAATGGAGGGTAATTTATTAACAGTTATAAAATGCTAAAATGTTATAATGTTAGAAATATTCTAAATGTTATGGTTATTTTTAATTGTATTAATTAAAAATGTGTGTACATCTGACAAGGTAGGATTTTGCGATTTCTAATCATCTATACTTATAAATAAAATTGGAGTGTGTGTCTGTTTGTTCTGGCTAATTTCTGAAATGGCTGGACCGATTTTGACAGGGCTTTTATTGGCAGGTACCTAGCTGGTGTTATAAGAATTAACTAAGGCTACTTTTACTTTAGAAAAAATCTTTTAATTTTTTAAAATAATAATGAAGTAAAAATATTGTAAACGCGAAAAGTTATAAGTATGGATGGATGTTGGTTACTCTTTCACGTAAAATCTACTGCATAGATTTTTAATGAAACTTTTCAGTAATATAGCTTATTCATCAAAATAACACATAGGCTACAATTTAAAAAGGTATTGTCTGAATTGTCCAAAATATGATGATAAGTATCCGGCGCAGACGAATTTGCAGGCACCATCTAGTATTAAAGAATACTGCTAATTATTGTACCCAAATCAGTCTTAAACACTTTTTCTCATCACTTAGACCACTCCATCCATCGTCCAGGTGAAAGTTGGCCAGTTGTTTGACACTTTGTTGAATTTATTCCGGGGGCGGCGGACGTTCAAATTGCCCAGGACCGCCCGCCCTAGCCCGCCCTTAATTGCCAGGACACGCTGCCTCTGAGCACTGTTTTAATTATGTCATGTGGAAATAAGACATCTATTCGCATTGCGTGTTCAATTTATTAAATTAATGCGCGACATTTTGAATCAATTATCATCGTTATTTTGCCATAATTGCCAAATATCTAAACACAACCCTGATATTTAGGGCCCGAGTTTTTTTAATATTAAAAAAGGACTTAATTGCTTTCTTGGACTTTGAACGCAACCTTTCTTCGTAACCTAATCGATTATTGGTAAATAGACAGCTCAACTTCAGTCTAACCTCTTCCGCATCCTAATATATCCTGCATAGCTCCTCATAGAAACTTCCCAAAACAACCGCAACTACGTTTTATAGGGGAGGGTTTTGATAGTTAAACAAAACATATTTAACGTATTACGTATTGTGATAGGAAATATTAAGGGATATGGAAATGAAGAATGGTCTGTTGTGGATAATAATGCTCATAAAAATATCAAAACCAAAGTAATTTATTTACATAACTCTATATACTTAGATGACTGAAAAGTTTATGTTAACTGGAAGGAGACTCGATAACAGGGCCGTCTGCATTAATACGCTTTATCCATTTCTGGCAAAAAATAGCAGTATATGCATTGCTTTAGACGGTGTGAAGGGTAAGACAGGCAATAAAGCTATTGGCTACTGTGACTTTTCACCACAAAATCTGTAAATATGTCTAACTCTCACTGTAATTTTACGTATCAAACGAATAACACTAATAATGTCTATTTTGACTTAATAAAATAAAAAATGAAGGCGTGCTTAGAGGCCGCATTAGTTAAAACGTTAACACGATATACTAAAGACGCGGGTTCGAAAAAACATGTTATCATAAGACTATTTATATTAACGAATAACTATTTAATCAAGAATTTGATAATTTTACTATGATCACCATGATAGCGTTGAAGGTGACAAGAAATATGAAATTTGATAGAATCACTGCCCGGGGAATGTCTGTGTCATATATATTACATGAGTTTTTAGTGTGCTTCATAACAACTCATTCAACTTTATAATTAGGTAAAAACCCCTTTAATTAAGATTGATGGAAAATTTGTTAAAAAATGAAAAGTTTAATAAAATTTTATTTCCGTTACCTTCATAAGTATGTTTGTAAGTTGTAATTAAATTACCTCTTTGTAAGCTGCTAAGGTTTCCCTTATTCCAGCTATTCTTCCCATATTGTAGTGATCTCAGTCGGAGGATTTGGAATCAGATCAATCGGAGGATTGATCTGATTCTTCTCCTCCACTTAGATCTATCGGAAACATCGTCATCAGAGCTCTCACTTTTTCATATTCTACAGCACAATATTCTTCCAAGTTGAATCTTTGACCGGACGTGGACTTGAATCTAACTCTGGATCCTTAGAGCTGCTGCACTGACAAGTTTCGTAGTCACTTATTCTTCATATGATTCAAATCATCGCAGTTTTCTCTTCTGCATCTTGTCAGGGATGTCGCGTACACTAAGACTTCTTCGCGTGTGCTTGTTGCGTATTTTATCTTGGTGATTACATCACATATGGCTTGCAGCATCATTATTAGGAAGTCTAAGAGGAGCTAAACTTGAGAACATATTAAATAGATTAATTCGTCTCGTCTTCGGTGTTAAAAATTATGACTATATATTCCGATTTCGCAAGTATTCAAGTGGCACCGAATCCGTCTTCGTAGGAACACTCATTTCCTTTGTTTCCTTTACAATATTCTACATAATCCAACTGTCCTTCTTATTTATGTATAACTAGTTTATGTATAATATTTAAATAGCGATTATACCCGTTATTTTAATGTATTTAATATATTTTTTATTCATACTTAAATTTATCAAAAAATTGTCGTATTGTGGGAATCACTTTCAAATTAGTCTGAGCGTATTATCATCCTGTTAGAATAGTTTACAAATTCTAATGACGTCCGTAGTCAAGTGTTTACCTAATACACCAGTTTCAAAGTGTCGCCATCTCTGAGGTCTATGGTTTGAGTCCCGGTGTGGGCAGATGCGAATATTTGTACAAATATTTTAATATATATATAATATATGTAAAGCCATTACCGTAAATCCCATAACAAAGCCTTACAGAGCTTACTTTGAGCTAGGCTAATTGGTGCAAGTGTAAGAAATATTTATCATTATTATTATTAATTATCAGATCATGTCCACAGCCCGCCTACTGTGAGCACTAGGGCGGGCTGCCAAGACGCTCAACTTAGTTAAAATTGCCTAGATTAAGCATCGCGCTACGAAGTGACCGACCACTGGAACTTGTTCATAGAGGAATTAAATCTTAAGGAAGGAATTTTATTATAATAACTTCTTGCGATGATAAAACAGACTTTGTGAAACATTTATATGCGTTTTGAAATATTTATCAATATCATGTCTGCATGTGATCTAATGTTTATGGCAAAAAACAAAATATTGACTTTTTGAAAAAACGTCGCCCCACACTATGATTTTTATCCTGTGTCGTGGGTGGAGTATCAAACATGGAATCTAACATGTGCATACACCTAGGCTTTTTTATATATACATACAAGATATATGTCTCGTGCAAGTATCGAAAATAATTTTTACTATTTATGTAGTAGATGAGAAATCAGAAATAGAAATTAAAAAATATAGTCGTTTACATAGTCAAAATTATAAGAACATACATAACATGCCTTAGTAAAAATACACATCCTGTAATTCCACAAACAGGATTGATATTTAGGATTTAGATGAATAGTGCTCGGTTGCTTGTTACTTACGACGTTAACACTATTTGCTTAAAATGTGGATTCGAGTTTATATATACTCGTATGTCTTTTTTTAAATAAATGTTACTCACACTAATACACATACAAATATGTTTGATAGAAATATATATTATATTAACTATGACCATACTCGCATTAATCATCATAATCATAGCAATAATCACCTGCTCTTACCGGGACTGGAATCCGTGACCTCGGAGATGACGACATCTTGAAACCGGCTTTCTAACCATTCGACTGCAGAGGTTATATCAATGTCTTACGAATCCATTAAAATACTTATGGGTCATACTCAGAAAAAGTGTACATTTGATATGATTTCTTGTCCCGCTACTTTCTATTTTTATAACTATTTAAATTTATACATATTATTAATTTGTTTTCTTTATTGTTATAATTGTTTTATTAATTTGCAGAATTCGATAGCATTTCTACTTAAGTTTTAAATAAAATAACAATTTTTTTGAAACTGAAAATTGGTAAAAGAATATTCTCATACATTTTTTTAATTCAAAATTCAAAATTCAAAATTCAAAATTCAAAATTCAAAAATTCTTTATTCAACATAGACCTTTGCAGGCACTTATTGACGTCAAACTCTACCACCAGTTCGGAAATTGGGAGGCCCTAGAGAAGAACTGGCAAGAAACTCTCAGGGTTTATTTTTTATCTCCTCTTTTTTAATCGTTATTTACAATTAGTCATTTATAAAAAAAATAAACTTAAAGCTACAATAAAGCTAACATACATAATATAATATTTTCGTATGTACATTTACATACACATTAAATGTCAAAAGGAAAAGACAAAAAATAATAAATAAATAATTATGTTGTTACCAAGCATGGCTTTTGGGATACCGCACCTAGCTCCATACAGTGTTATCGTTTAAATAATCACTTACTTTATAATATGCTTTACTAATAAGTGTCTTTTTGATGTGATTTTTAAAGTTGTGCAAAGGCAACTCAATAATGCTTTGTGGAAGCTTATTAAACATTTTTATACATTTCCCCAAAAAGGAACAGCTAATCTTATGGAGCCTGTACATTGGAACGGCAAGTTTATTTTTATTTCTTGTATTTACATTATGTAAATCACTATTTTTATTGTATGAGTGGTAGTTTCTATATACATAAATTAAGTTGTCAAAAATATATTGACTGGCTAAAGTTAAAATATTAATTTCTTTGAACAATTCTCTAAGCGAATCTCTAGCCCGTAATTTGTAAATGTTACGAATCGCTCTTTTTTGTAGCACGAAGATGCTTTCAATATTGGCCGCTGATCCCCATAGCAATAGTCCATAGGACATAACACTATGAAAATAGCTAAAGTAGATTAATCTTGCCGTTTTAACGTTAGTTAATAGCCTAATCTTTTTTACTGCGTACGCTGCAGAACTAAGTTTGTTTGCCAAGGCTTCAATATGTGGGTCCCATTGTAAACGTGAATCTAATGTAATACCTAAGAATTTTGTATTGTTTACTAAGTCAATGACATCACCATTTATATTTAAATGAGTATCAACCTGCCGAACATTCGGCAACGAAAATTTTATACATTTGGTTTTTCTTGAGTTTAATGATAAATTATTGATTTCAAACCAATACATGACTCTGGAGAGTGCACTATTCACATCGTCAAAACATGACTTTTGTCTGTCGACTTTGAATAACAAAGAAGTATCATCTGCAAATAAGACTGTCTCACATGAGTCTGTAACGTAATAAGGAAGGTCATTTATATATACTAAAAACAGTAAAGGACCCAATATTGATCCCTGGGGCACACCCATCATAATAGGTGCGCTAGCAGACTCTGACCTATTTATGACCACTTTTTGTAGTCTGTCCGATAAATACGATTTAATAAGGCAGCCAGCTCCATCTGAGACACCATAATGTCTAAGTTTAGCTAAAAGCGTTTCATGACTCACACAGTCAAAAGCTTTTGAAAGATCGCAAAACACTCCAATCACTCCTGCTTGGCTTCCCAAGCATCAAAAATATGTTTGAGAAGTGCAGTTCCTGCATCAGTAGTGGATCTACCTTTGGTGAAACCAAACTGTTTTTCATGCAATAGCCTGTTAGTTTTTATGTGACCTAATAGCTGATTATAAACAATTTTCTCAAAAATTTTACTAAAAGCTGGTAATATAGAAATAGGTCTAAAATTTGAGGGGTCTTTTTTGTCGCCTGATTTGAAAAGGGGTATTAGTTTACTGTTTTTCATTAAATCAGGGAAGATACCCTCATCAACACAATTGTTAAAATTTGGGCTAATAGTGGGGCTAATTCATCTATGACAGACTGAATAATGTGAATTGAGATACCCCAGAGATCTCCGTTTTCTTCTGTTAAGAATAATGTGTATATAAATAATGTCCCATTAACCATTTTATTTTTGAGAAATCGATTGTTACGAATATTAATAAGTTATGTAAACTTTAACTATGGTCGTATTATTATTGATGAACCAAACAATTAAATAGGATAAATTTTAATCATAAATTACAAAACAGATATCTATTTTAGTCAATTTAAAATCTGTCCCAAAATTACGTCAATTCGTTACTCAGGGTTAATAACACAATAAAAATCCAGAACACAGTTATTTAAAATGGAAATATATTTCTTTTCTGTTCTGGCAATACTATTACTTACTTCAAAATAGCTATGCCGTGGCAGCCATTATGTTTTCACTGGAGCCGTGCGTTCAAACAGTACTTGTGGATGAATAATCATAAAAAATATTTCAGGGTTATAAACAACTATTATTTTAGTATATATATCATAATTTTTGTTTACTTATTGAAATCTTTTGTTATTTTTGATAGTATCTTGGTGAATACGGTCAGTGTTAGTATATATAACTCGTGGTTCACGTAAAAATATTTTTAGAGGTTTTAATTTCTCAGATTTTATTCTCAATTTCGTTATATTGTGTAACGTTACTAATCTGAGAAAACATAAGGCTTAGAACACAAAGAACAAAAAGTATGTAGATATTACCTACCTATTATATAAAATATAAGATAGGTACACTGTTAGCATAACACAACACAAAATATCACAATCTGAGTATCACGTGGACTGGTTTTTTAATTTGCTCCTAGCTACTCGTACATTTGGAGTTTGCTGCTATATTTGGATCAGAAATTTATATTTTCTTCATTTTCCCGAAAGATCCAAATACAAAAATGAGAGTTGATCCGAGTCGTTGATTTTTTCTATGTAAAAAAATTAATCATTTTTTATATTTATTATATATTATTATTATATTTCTTCCAAGAGAACTATTTTATCGGATATTCGATTGCACCCCGACAATCAACGATACTATAATCTAGCTAAGCCGGGAATTCTGTCATTGAATACGATTAATTCTACCCATGATATATCCTTATTTAAAAATAATAATAATGATTCCAGTGACAGTGACTCAAATTTTAATATCTTTTAATTACATTTATTTAATTGTAAATGTCAAAGAAAAATGGCATGAATGTATCATTTGATTTTGAAAACAAAGAACAAATCATGATTAATTGATCTAACTCTGTATTTCAAATATTTAACTGCAAATCATATGGTGAAATGTTTTATTTGGGTAAAAAGAAAAATTTTCGTTGCTGTGTATGAAACAAAAAAGGTTTGCGGTTTATCTATGATAGAGACAGTCTAGCTGTCTACTTTACCTACTTCTTTGTCATGGACGTACAGTACATCCATGTTATTGATGATTTGCTATTATAGTCATATGCATTGCTGTTATATTTAGTACTATATGACTGTGTGCCTTTTGCTTGTATAAGCTTCTTGCTTTTAAGATTTTAGTTTTATCTTCTCTCTTGACCCTTACATTGCCCCGGACTTGATCTGCTTATACTGTATTGAAGAGAACCTTACCTTTTGTGTTTAAATACTTTACCGCAAAATAACTACCCCAAAAATTTGTATCGTTGATTTTATAAATTACGTATAATTTTTTTATGTGATTTATATCAATCAATCTAAATATATAAGACTGATTAAACTAAACATACCTAATCAAGCAGTGTTTTATTATAATTTGTTTGGTGTGTACTATGCCTTATGGCATCAGTATCGTTACGGAGATTCTCAGCTTCGTAACTTATCAGTTACGTTACAATTTTAAAATGTACACTTTTTCTGAGTTTGACCCTTATATGTTTTTATATATGTCAGTCATGTAATTGATGTGAGTATATAGAAATACTAATTAATTTATTTAAAATGACATCGTGTTTACAATCATTAAGTAATAAACACTTGTCGTGAATATGTGAATAAATGTAAAACGTGAAATGTACATTTTAATGAATACCTTCTACTTGCTTCTTTTTCATTGAGCTACTTAACAAAATAATGTGGCATGTTCCTTATTTTATTATGTCAATGGCACTCGCCAGGAAGCTTTATTGCGATATCCATTTCATTTAAATCAAACTCCAATTAGCTATACAACATTTTTATATGAGTCAATAATTAAGGCTGATAATAAGATAATGTCGTAGAAATTCTCGAGGGCAATATTTCAAGACGCAATCGAATGGAATAACGAACTAATAAATAATCATTTCGCAAATAGTATGAGTATGAAGAATTAATGGTGCCCGCGACTTCTTCTGTGTAGAACACTTATCTTCATATTTTGGACACTTCATACAATCCTTACTAATATCTTAAAAGTGAAAGTTTGTATGTATGGATAAATGTTTGTTACTGTTTTACATAAAAACTACTAAATAGATTTTGATACAACATCACAATACTATAGCTTACACATCAGAATAATACATACGCTACAATTTAGCGGTTTTGGTAGCGCACGCCAGAATAGCTCGCAAATAGTACATTTTCAAATTGTAGTTTGAGTTATTCTGATGTATTCACTATATTATTGCAAATTTCATTCAAAATCAAAATTAAATTTATTCAAATATGACTTTATAGAAAACTCTTTTGAATCGTCCAATTTTTTTTCCCTACCACCCATTTTTTTTTAATAAATAATGTTTGATTTTCTGCGGACTCTTTGCTCCGCACTCTTTTTTTGTGTTAGTATTTTTTGTGTCCTTATTTATTTCCTTACCACTCACCTTCATTCAGAACGTATTTTTAACTAATAAGAAAAATGGGCGCAAGAAACTTATCAGTTTTATCAAAAGTAATAACAACATTACAATAAATTATGTTATTATCATACAATGTATGTACATATGTGTTTACAATTTATACGGGAAAACAAATATTTACACTTTACTTTATTTACACTGTACGTTGAAATGGTAAGTTTATTTTTATTTCTTGAATTATAATTATACATTTGAAAATTAGTATGAAATGTGTTACAATTTTTATACACATAAATCAAAATTTCATAAATATACTGGCCCGCTAAAGTCATTATATTAATATCTTTAAATAAATCTCTAAGAGAATCCCTTGCTCGTAAATTATAAAAAGCGCGGACTGCTCTTTTTTGAAGAACAAAAATACTCCCTATGCTAGCAACCGACCCCCATAATAGTAAACCATAGGACATAACACTGTGAAAATAACTAAAGTAAATTAATCTTGTCGTTTCAACATCTGTAAGTTGTCTTATTTTTTACAGCATATGCTGCAGAACGTAGTCTATTTGATCCCTATCAATCCGAATCCGACTTTGCAATGGGATTCACATATTGAGACCCTTCTCAATACGTGGATCCCATTGCAAAGTCGGATTCAAAGTAATACCCAAGAATTTAGTGAATTCTACAAATTCTACCACTTCATTATTAAATTTAACAATAGTATTTTATTGGCGTTTAAAGATAAATCATTAATCATGAATCAATGCAATATTTTAGAAAGAGTACTATTTACAACGTCAATATTTCCGTTTCCTCTGTCAACCTTAAATACTAGAGAAGTATCGTCTGCAAATAGTACAGTATTGCACAAAGTATCAGTGAAGTGTAGGAGATCATTAATATATATCAAGAAAAACAAGGGTCCCAATATCGATCCCTGGGGCACGCTCATAACAATAGGAGTACCTGCAGACTTAGTCTCACCAACAACAACTTTCTCGACTCTGCTGAACAAATAAGATTCGATTAGTCTAGACGCTGCATCAGAGACACCATAATGCTTCAGCTTATTTAATAAGGTCTGATAATCTACGCAGTCAAAAGCTATCGACAGGTCACAAAAAATACCAATCGCATCCTGTTTTCCAAGCGCTAAAAAATGTGAGAAGTTCGACTCCAGCATCTATAGTGCAACATCCATTGGTAAAGCCAAACTGGTTTATATGTATAATGTTATTTCTTGTTAAATGATTGGTAATTTTTTTCGAATATTTTGCTAAGTGCTGGTGGAATGGAAATTTGTCGATAATTTACAGGATCATTTTTGTTTCCTAATTTAAATAATGGAATTAACTTGCTATTTTTCATAAGGTCAGGAAAATCACCTTCAACACATAAATTGAATGTGAACGCGAGTTGCGCAGCAAGTTCCTGTACTATGGATGTAAATATATGAGTCGAAATACCATATAAGTCTTCAGTTTGTTTTTATATTAATTGAACGGAATATTTTCAAAATAGCATCAATGTGACAAAATTTAAAAACCTAGTTGCACTTCTCTACCTTCTGCCCCAAGAGGGCTAAGGCTTTGCTAGGACAAGAGCTGAGACTACTTGTAGTTTCTATAGGTATGATTGATAAAATTCATTATGATCATTAAAATTCATTTATTAGTTTTAACGTAAAAGAGTTACAAACATTCATCTATACTGACAAACATTCACGTTTAGACTAGGGATTTACCTTACTCTGATCGCTCAGATAAGGATAAGAATGAAATAATTTTAAAAGTATAAATTTGTTTTCATGTCATTAGTTACGAAGTAGCTAAAATCCAAAGAGTCCTAATAAACCGCTTAGTCAATCGCGACTACTTAATAAAGAAAGCGTATCGCTTTTGAAGAGATTGAAGGAATTACATTTCTTTTAGTCTCGTTTACCTTAGCTATGTTAGAGTGATTAGGGCTTAGTCAACCACGCTAGCTAGTGTGAATGGGCCAATTGTTGCTATTCTTAACAGAGTCAAATCCAACAAAGAGGTGATCATGCATATCCTCTTAGCAGTTCTTGAGCTTAGTGATATGACAAAAGTCTTCACATTCTCAGAAGCCCGAATTGATAGGTGTGATAGATTATCAAAACAATAATATGAAAATGACAGCAGTCAAAATGATCGCAGATTACGAGGACTTTAATACAACTTCGTTTTATTTTTGTGTAAATAGATATAACAAATTTTTATCCTTTCGGCAGGCTTTTACTCAGCTCAGCTCAGCTGCCTGAAATTTTAATATTTACTCGATAATTTTAATATCATTCATAACTTTTGGCTTGAGGTTATAAAAGTTCTTAATAAATTGTATTTGATTTAACTTGAGTGTTGCAAATATTTTCAATAAATATTTTCAAAAAAATATGCACATTTGTAAAGTAACTATGTTTTACGTTTAACGTTTTGTAAATGTAAAAAATAGTTACTTGTAAATTGTATTTATATACGTTTTGAGCATCGATACTTTAGATTACCAGGAAAACAGATAGAAATGACAATAATAGTCATATTTAGAGATTAATCTATATATCTCCAAAGCAATATCAATGTCAGATACATTTTTATTGGAGAAACATAAAATAGCAGTAGCCATTACGGAATAATGTTACAAACAAACTGCCCACATCAATGAAGAATTCATGGAATATTTGGCAAGAAAAGGGATCTCTCGAAGGCTTTGCGTTGTTACTTGTTGACAGCGTATTAATACTCGTATCTTTTCCTTTACTTCCTGCGGTAATTTTCTAGTAATTTTAGGTTTTCTTGAGTATAATATTTTGCTCACAAACTACTTTTCTCCTAGGTTTTCATAGAATTTGATATGTTCTCATTCTTGTGATGTAATTCAGCTATAAACTTCGTAACGAATTCATTGAATTTAGATTGCACAGTTTGTCGTTTAATACTGAGTACTACAGATTATTGACACAGATCCCTTTGCCATACATTATTGAAACGTTATATAAAAAAAATTACAATTTCAGTAATACACATCTATGTTTCAATAGTAACAAAATATATACAACTAGATAATAAATATATTAAAATAAGAGAATATAATATTAAATATAAAAGACAAAATGATATACATATGTATACATGGAATTAACTTGATACATGACAATATAAGACCAAAAAACCATTTTTTAACATAAGACATGTGAGAATTGTTTTAGTCAATATATTTGGATATATTTTGAAAAAAATAATTGTTTGAGATATTCCTCTGAATCCGTTGGTTAGTACTTTACTTGTACTAAAAAAAACATCCAAATAACATAATAAAAAAACAAAAATTTTGACACCATTTCTTATAAATCTGTGCATTTATACTGAACCAATCACACACACCGCGTTATAGACCGCATTCTATTTCTGAAATTAATCATATAAGCTAGTGTAAGCGCTATAACACTTGCAATGACATCGTTTTTGGCGCGAAAAGAGCGCGGTTTGAAGTATCTGTCAAAAAGAAATATTTATTTTTATTGCGTCGTGCCTACGACGCATTAAAAATAAATATTTCGAATACGAATACGCTTGCTTATTTCACCTACGAATGCCTTTTCGTAGGTGAAATAAGCAAATTGAAATATTGTCAAAAATTTGAAATATTGTCAATTGAGCGATGCATTCAAGTTGTGGCGCAAATTGTCACGTCCAGACTAGGCTTAACTGTGGTTGCACCTACTGTTAATGCAACTTATTAATTATCTGTGACGTATTATTTTATACCTGAACTAGTACTCAGGTGAGTACACGAAATTTTCAACAGTGATTAAGCGACAAATACCTTAAATAAATACGATAAATATATTTTAATTTCAATAAAAACTAATTATTTAGTACATTTTATTTTATATCTATTGCCTCAAATGGAAGCCTTTATTTTAATTTTTATCAATTTTATTTTTGACGGTAAATCGACGGTTATTTCCTGTCGCCATATTGGATTTAAAATCGTAGCTGTTATAAGTATTAATTGTATTCCTCTTGAAAAATCTTGAAATTCTTTCATTTGATATCCATATTGTAGAGAATATTATGAAAACAATAAGTCGCCATTTTGTGCCGTCCGCCATATTGGATTCAAATTGGTGGCATTTATCTTTTATCTAAAATCTTGTATTGTCATCAAAACTAAAGACGTATGCAAAATTTCTGATAGATTTAGTAGAAGTGGTTCAAATATTGATTGCAAGATTGCAGGACATATGTACATACACACATACACGTGGAGTTCAATTAATGATTTTAATAATAAATACTCTAACGAAAAAAAGGCAAATGATTTCATAAATGATAAAAATGCTTGGTTTTATTGTTTATGACATAATTTAATTATTATATATTAAATTAATATTTCAATTCTTCTTGTACCGCATATATGAATGTTAGATATGTTTATTGTAATCTATGATGCTGTATAAATTAAATAATTTTATTATTCTTGTACAGGACATACTTATGTTTATAGTTATCTGACATTTATTTAAACATGTAAAGACCGACTTAAATATTTCAAAATACTATTTAAACTAAATAACTAATTCCTTTTGTAATTGTATAATACTATTCAAAAAATGAGATAAAAAGAAACATCTCGAGAAGCCTTTCTCAATTTTCGAACAAGTGTAGTCTATTTTTTTATTCGTATGCATGTATAAGATATTGTGAGCTCTCTGTATCTTTTAAGCTTTATATTTGATTAATATCAATAAAAACGTATAAGCGTTGAATAAATATTATATTGAATATGATTTAAAACATAGCCCCTCTCTAAGGCTCCCTCCTCCCTCCTCCCTTCTCCCAGTTCATTCATTGCGGGATAGTGCGATAAGTCAAATGTGCGGCATGAAAGAAAAATGGTAGAGACAAAAATCGAAAACGGATGGCTTAGATGGTTTCCGCACGTAATAAGGATGCATGAAAGACCTTTTTATTTTCCCTTTGGAGGTGAGAGGTTAAGAATCCTCGAACAAAAAAAAAATTGTAAACAAATATGAATGGGCTAGTTGGTAGGGGATGAGCGAACTAGACGAACATACTTGGACGAAATGAAGGAAGATCAGTTCAAGAGTAATCGTAATCGACAAGCATTCATAAAAATAATGAAAGTCGAGGATACTAGGAAAGTATGTTTGGATCGTAGCAAGTGTAAAATTTAGATGTCTGCCTACCCCCATGGGAAGGAGGCGTGAGTATATGTATATAATTATAATTACAACTAAATCGTTGGTAGACATTATTTGATGTTATAATATGAATAATGTGAGATTCGTACTCGCAGTAAATTTAAGTGATTCACGTTTCAATTATAAAATGTGTATTTTTGAAAATAAATATCAGAATTGCTCTGAACGTTAATGCTTTAAGTTAAATAATCTAACGAGACATAATATGTCTGGACATAAGCTTTTTCCCTAAGAAGCTTGCCGTTATGGTAATAGTACCTACGCAGTAAACGTGCGTCAGATAAAAGGCCTTAACAGTTTCCCTTCAAAGCCGATTCCTGATGAATTCAAATCCCCACCATCACACTCAAGGACAATAAATATAATAACAATTGTGCCAAGTTAACGTGCCGCCGTTTAGTTAGCGAAATATGTTTATTTCTGTTTAGCCAACTCGTGTCGAGGCGCGAGTCAAGAACTTAGCAAGACTATTAACAGCGCGAAACAGTTAGCCAGGCGATTGTAAGCCTTATGTTAATATAATAAGGGATTAAAGACCGTACAAGATGCCGCAGGGTGGGTAAGCCCGCCGTAATAAATAAATAGGTAGAGGTTGAAAGTTCGCCCGTCAGAGGAAGTTCGCTACGTCTTTGCTTTAGTTTGGATTTTCTCTCGCCACCTGTATTATTTCAGAATTAGGGATCTGCGGTATTGTTTGAAAAACCTTAGTGACTTACATACGTTATACAAGTTAAAGAAAGAAAATACTTATTTTAAACTAGTCCGTGCCTGCGTAAGGAATGATATATTTTTTCATGGTAAAAATTGTCTTATGTTTTTTCCATCATCTTCCAGATCCTGATACAAAATTGCATCAAAACGCGGTCACCAATATTTTTAATATAGGTTAGGCTAAGTATTATTTTGTACTAGCTGGTGCCCGCCACTTCTACGCAAAAGGGGGGTTGGGCCTCCGGCACCCTCACTCACTCGACGAAACACAGCGCAAGCGCTATTTTACGCCGGTTTTCTGTGAGGCCGTGGTATCACTCCGGTTGAGCCGGCCCAATTCGTGCCGAAGCATGGCTCTCCCACCGTAAAAACTACCACGGTGTCCCACTTTGGACAATCCACACAATCTAATGTATAAGCTATATTATTGTAAGGTTTTATTATAGATAGATTTAACGTGAAAAAGTAACAAACACAAAAGAACAATATGGATATTTGTTAACTTTATTAATGTTAACGTTGTTTAAACGTGTCATAAATGAGAGAGTTTCTATGTATGGATGGCCATAACGCAAAATGATTTAAGTCACTATAAGACCTTTTTAATTTGCTGCTAAGAAACCCTCGAGTAGTAGCAGAATACCAATGCTTTGCTCACATCCTGATGTGAGTAATTTCAGTCACTGAGCTACGACCCTTTTGCACTTCTGCAGCGCACACAATTTAGTTTGTTTTGTGTAATTGTTAAGTTTGTATAATTTTAAGTCCTTTGTATTTGTGTGTGATGAAGTCAAGTGTAAATAAAGTTTTATCTATCTATCTACCATACTTACAAACTTTCGCTTAATCGTATGGGATTAAGCATTATATTGTTTTGGGGTTGCATTATTTAAGCGTAGCGTAAGTTTAAGTGTTACATTATATAACTAAGTGCATGAAACATGTAAGTATTGCAGAGTGTGTTATTGTGTATTTGTTAGTGTAATAATGTTTATACATCCAGTGTCTCCAAAATTGTTTACAATGTTGTGAGAGGCTTTCACAGAATATCAGTGTCGTGGCTCTATTGCAACTGTTACAACGTTAGTTTACTAAATGTATTTTTAATATATGATCATTCGTGAAATTTTAATACAATTTGGACTTTATGTATCAAATAAAAATTATATCTATGTGTTACGCCAAAAAACTGCTTCGCGCTTGTTCCCTGCAACGTGGTGGCTAGAGGTGCGCAAAATAGTTCACTGAAGTGTAAAGAATGATATACTTCAACTGGACTAGATGAAGTATATCACTCATTTAGTTCATTTAGTTGTTCTAGTTCACATGGCTCAGTACTTCAGTAGTCTATTTGAGTCACCTTATCGCTTAGTTCATTTACGTCACTTCATTCGTATAGTCCAATTAGTCCATCTGTATCGTAGTTCTTTTAAGTAGGTATGAGACGTTATGTCAATTTGACTGCATAACTAAACACATGTATGATACATAATGCAGGAGTAATTAAGTTACTAAAAACAGATATTACATACGAATTTAGATTAGTATACGCCACACTCGTATATATGATGCACATGCAGACTAAATGAAATTATTCATAAACGAATTATTCCTTCAACTTCAAGTAAAACTAAACATAATGTTTGCGCTATAAGACATGAAATTGTGTGCAGGTAGACTCCGACCGGCCGGTGATTCTAGTTCCTGTATTCCACAAACAAATCACAGCCGAACCATTACTACTTACCAATAGAATTGCATTGATTGTAAGGTGACGTGATATTTTAGCGTTCGGGTTGGATAAGCGGCATGGTTCGGTTCATTTTGTTAGTGGAATTGACCCACAGGATGCCAAGCCAATCAACTGTCTCGCTCTCGCACGCTATGTTTGTAATCTATCCGTTCGCTTTACTCTCCTTCAGTGAAAGAAGTGTTTTGGGAACTAATGAACTACTGAACTAGTTGGGACCAGAATGAATGAGTGAAGGAGATATAATTGCGAAGTGGACTAGTCCAATTGAAGCATTCATTCACGAACGACTCAACTCTAGTGGTGGCTGAACTGGCGCGACAATAACAGACCGACCTATACGCGACCCGCACCTTTACATTTTTATTCCAATTAATATATATTTATTGTGAGTGTACATTAACTGTGCCAGTGAGAATATTGAAGTTTGTTATTTGTATGGTCGATCTAAGGTTCTCCGAAGGTGTAGAGAAAACGCGGTAACTATTTATTTATTTGACATTTAAAAACAAGATAACAGGCCCAGCACGTAGTTTATATATATGTCGCAGAGAGCAAAAATCGGAACGTCAAGTTGATAATCGATATCGACTTGGGTGTATTCGATTTGTGTGTTGGCAACCCTACGGCTTGACACTAAGGCGATGACAACCAACCTACGAGCGGGTAGGCGGCAGTTTGCGAGCGAACGTCAAGCCGAGCGGGTGTGTCCAACATACAACCGACTTCACCACGTTCCGAAAGGAATCCATTTCCATCTAGGCCGTGTGTGATTATTTTTGATTGTCAATTATTGGACATTATTGTTAATAAATTAAAGAGTGTACCGAAACTCGTATTTTGTTTGATTTCACCATGGGGGATGAAGAACGCTCGCATCCGTCCTCGTTATCAGAAGTGGGATGCAACCGTCAAGAAAACGAGCGTGATACAACAAACAATGAAGACACAAAATGGATGCGATTAATGGAGCAGCAGAATCAGAATTTTATGGCCTTGATTCAAGCCATGAAGGCACCGACGTCTAGCAAGGATACTCGATTTCCTGAGTTTGACCCGGATAAAGACAACGTGGATGCTCGCGCATGGATTTCTACTGCGGATATGTGCGTCACGGATCCTGATATGCACGGCGCACCACTTATGTTAGCCTTGAGTTGTGCACTAAAAGGGCAAGCTTCTGTGTGGCTGTCGCAAGTGTCCTTCCACGGGATGACATGGAGCAACTTCAAGGACCTGTTCACTGCCAGGTATGAGAGTGCTGAAACTGCTGCTGGTTTCCTGATTAATTTGCAAAACAGTAGACCTAAAGATAGTGAATGTTTGGCTTCATATGCGGCTAAATTGATGTCATCAATCATGTCGAAATGGAAAAATCTTTCAGTGGAACAAATTGCCGTATCAACTGTTTTGTCCCATATCTCGCAATTTGAAAATCGTGTCCAACGATTATCTTTTACTCAAAATATTACTACGAGGAACGAGTTACAGCAAGAACTGAAGGCTGTCTCTTTTATGAAACGAAAATCACCATTTTCGAATGAAAGTAACCAAGATGCCAAGAAACTTCGTGTGAATTCGGATAGTTCTTCTGTGAAATGTTTTGTTTGTGGGAAAGCTGGCCACAAAGCGGCACAATGTCGTTCCCGAAAGGGACTGAGTAACCAAGATGGTAGATTGAAGACACCAACAAGTGAGAAGATTCCTTCTTCATCGTCCACCATCTGCTTCAGCTGCGGCGCCGCGGGCCACTTCGCGAAGAATTGTCGAAGGAGCGGCATGGAGAGCAATGTTAACAACATGGCGGGGCCTTCACAGGAGAAGCGCGTGAATGTCTGCCACATCAACGCGCCTGCTGGGATGCTGCGACATGCTGGTGAACAATTTCATTTTACATACGATTCAGGAGCAGAGTGCTCACTAATCAGAGAGTCTATTGCATCTAATTTTAGAGGCAAGCGTTGCAATAATAGTGTTTCATTGACTGGCATAGGTCAAAGTCCAATTTTTAGTACTTTGCAATTCACATCACAAATTGAAGTCGATGATATTTTGATTGAAATAGTTTTTCATGTTTTGCCGGATAATTGTCTACATTATGACATTATGATAGGTCGTGAAGTACTAGCTTTAGGTATAGCTGTTAATATGACCTCCGACAAATTGACCTTCACTCGGACTAGACTTGTAAATTTTTGTGACGTGACTAAATCTAATATTGACTTTGATTCCTTAGACACTGATGTACCCCCTGAGTTTAGGAGCGAGTTAGTGGAGCTGCTAAAGTCTTTTAAAAGCTCATTTACGGACGGAGTGCCTACTACTCGTGCTGATACTGAACCAATGGTTATACGCTTGAAAGATCCAAATAAGACCGTATACAGACGTCCTTACCGACTGAGTCCTGAGGAACGCAGGGTTGTCCGTGAAAAGGTAGACGAGTTACTTGCAGCAAATATTATCAGGCCTAGTTCTTCGCCGTTTGCCAGTCCTATTCTTCTCGTAAAGAAGAAGGATGGAAGTGACAGGATGTGTGTGGACTACCGCGAGCTCAACGATAACACAGTACCAGATAGGTTCCCTCTTCCTCTGATTCCAGATCAGATTGCAAGGCTTCATGGCGCTAATTATTTTACTTGTCTAGATATGGCTTCTGGCTTTAATCAGATCCCTATCCACCCTGATTCTATTGAATGTACCTCATTCATTACACCGGATTCCCAGTACGAATATCTGGCTATGCCGTTCGGTCTTCGTAACGCACCGTCAGTTTTTCAACGTGCCGTAATAAAAGCTCTAGGTGATCTAACGCGTACATTCGTAGTTGTGTACATGGATGACGTCCTAGTGATTGCAAAAGACCCAAAAGAGGCGCTTGAAAGACTGAGGGTGGTTCTTAGAACCTTGACTGATAAAGGATTTTCGCTCAATTGGAAAAAGTGTTCTTTCTTAAAGAAAAAGGTCGAATACCTTGGTTTTGAAGTCTGTCAGGGCGAAATTCGCCCTAATCCCGGGAAGATAGAGGCACTTACTGCTCTACCACCTCCAGAAACTGTTACACAGTTGCGACAATTTATTGGCCTAGCCTCTTATTTTAGACAGTTCGTGCCTAAATTTTCCCAGGTTATGGCACCTTTATACTCCTTGACGTCCGGCGATGGTAGACTTGATTGGAAACCAGAGCATGAAGAGATTAGGCGTCAGATTGTGTCCGTTTTGACGAATGAACCGGTATTGTCCATTTTCGATCCCGATCGCGAAACCGAGCTTCATACTGACGCGAGTGCAATCGGTTACGGCGCTATACTTATTCAGAAAGTAGGTAACGTGCCTCATGTAATTGCTTACTATAGCCGTCGCACCACGTCCGCCGAAGCGAAATACCACTCTTATGAGCTGGAAACTCTCGCGGTCGTAAACGCAGTGAAGCACTTCAGGTACTTTCTACACGGTCGCAAGTTTGTTGTCGTGACGGATTGCAGTTCGCTGAAGTCGGCTCGTAAAAAGCTCGACTTGATACCTAGAGTCCACAGATGGTGGGCTTTTCTACAAAGCTTTGACTTTGATGTGGTACATAGAGAAGGAAAACGTATGGTTCATGCAGACTTTTTTTCTCGAAACCCTTTGCCTCCAAAATCTGACAAAACTTTTGATAAAGTTGAAACTAAGCAAATTTGTGTTGCTGAAATTTCTGACAGCTGGTTTCTTGCCGAACAACAACGGGATAGGGACATAATTAAACTAGTAAGTGACCTTGCTGATGGTAATCTTAATGAAGATATTTCCAAAACTTATGAATTGCGTTCAGGTACATTATATCGCAAAATACAACGCAACGGACGAACACGTTGTTTGCCAATCGTTCCAAGATCGTTACGATGGTCTATTGTCCAAGGTATGCATGAGGGGTTGGTACACTTGGGATGGGAAAAGACTTTGGAAAAAATGTACGATTTTTATTGGTTCGAAAACATGTCAAAATTCGTTAGGAAATTTGTAGAAAATTGTGTAACTTGTCGTGTCTCTAAATCGCACTCAGGGAAAATTCAAGCTGAGTTACACCCCATCCCAAAGGTAGCAGTTCCCTGGCACACAGTGCACATTGACGCCACTGGCAAACTTAGTGGTAAAAGAGACACAAAGGAATACGTCTTTGTTCTCATAGACGCTTTCACTAAGTATGTTCTTTTGCACCATACAAAAATATTGACACTGCCAGTAGTATTAGAGCCGTAAAACATAGCGTCTCATTATTTGGTGCACCTACGCGAATCATAGCGGACCAAGGCCGTTGTTTTGCTAGTCAGGAATTTCGTGATTTTTGCGACTCTGTTAATATTAAATTACACTTGATCGCTACTGGAAGCTCACGAGCAAACGGGCAAGTAGAGCGGGTTATGTCGACGCTTAAAAACATGCTTACGTCCTCTGAAAGTTCAAATAAATCTTGGCAGGATTCTCTCCCTGATGTGCAACTTGCGCTTAATTGCACAATAAACCGTGCTACCAAGGCAAGTCCGTTAGAGTTACTGATAGGAAGGGTTAGTAGACCGTTACAGATAATGTTAGCTGGGGAAATCGAGCCTGACGTTGACTTAGACCAAGTTAGGGAGGCCGCAATTGTTAATATGACAAAAAACTCTGACTATGACAAAACACGTTTCGATGCGACAAAAGCTGGAATCATTCCATTTTCTGTCGGCGATTTCGTTCTTTTACAAAACCAGGAACGAAATCAGACAAAGCTGGATCCTAAATATAAAGGACCGTTTAAAGTTATCGAGGTGTTAGAAAACGATCGATATACTTTGAAGGCTTTGAATTCTAAGCGTACCTACAAGTACGCGCACGATCGTTTGAGAAAGATGCCCGACCTTGAAATATCTGTAGACTCTGAGACTAGCGATGTAGAGGAAAGTGTAAGCCCATTGACCACTATTCAATGAAGAGACTAAATTGTAATTTGTTTGCTCTGGGGAGGCAACGTGGTGATCGTCACTTGGTGAAGGTGGCAAGGTTATCGTCACTTTGTTAAAGTGGCATGAGCTACTATCGCTCGATTTAGGCGATAGTGGCGAACGGTTTTGAGAGATCGTCACTTGCGAAAGTGGCATGAGTCCTATTGCTCGAATTAGGCAATAGCGACGACAGCTTTTGAGAGATCGTCACTTGCGAAAGTGGCATGAGTCCTATTGCTCGAATTAGGCAATAGCGACGACAGCTTTTGAGAGATCGTCACTTGCGAAAGTGGCATGAGTCCTATTGCTCGAATTAGGCAATAGCGACGACAGCTTTTGAGAGATCGTCACTTGCGAAAGTGGCATGAGTCCTATTGCTCGAATTAGGCAATAGCGACGACTGTTTCTGTGAGATATCGTCACTTTGTGGCATGAGTCTTATCGCTCGAATTAGGCGATGGAGACGACCGTGTTCGAAACGAAATATTCGATGTGAGTGATTAAATAGAGCGGTTAATTTCTTGAAGTACGTGGTTGAGTGAATAATGATCAGTGATCAGTTTATAGTTAGCAACTTTGTGATTATTCTCAGTAATCCTGTAAGCTTAATTATTTGGGATTAAAGTTTTGATTTATTATGAGAGTTTATTTGAAACCTTGTTCTGACTCGTTTAGTCAGGATAAGCCGAGTAGAGATGCTTTGATGTTGCAGATGGAATATGATCTTTTCAGGTTCATCACACTGGGACGTGTGATGTGTCAAGATGGCCGTGTCGCAGAGAGCAAAAATCGGAACGTCAAGTTGATAATCGATATCGACTTGGGTGTATTCGATTTGTGTGTTGGCAACCCTACGGCTTGACACTAAGGCGATGACAACCAACCTCGACGAGCGGGTAGTAGCGGCAGTTTGCGAGCGAACGTCAAGCCGAGCGGGTGTGTCCAACATACAACCGACTTCACCACGTTCCGAAAGGAATCCATTTCCATCTAGGCCGTGTGTGATTATTTTTGATTGTCAATTATTGGACATTATTGTTAATAAATTAAAGAGTGTACCGAAACTCGTATTTCGTTTGATTTCACCATGGGGGATGAAGAACGCTCGCATCCGTCCTCGTTATATTACATATTTTTTCCCTAATACTATGTATCAGATCGTACCTTGTAAATAATATATATATATATTATATATATATATATATATATATATATATATATATATATATATAAATATATCCCCTACATACTGAGCTTTGGGATAGTTTGCGATATGAAATTAGTATACATTGTCTAGCCTAGAGCCCGAGATAGTATTAAAAACCGAGACTTTTCGGAACATTGAAATATTTTGTGAAAAAATTAAATTATAATTTAAAGATACGATTTATAATCGGTATATTATTGCAAAACAATACGTTTATAATATATTACTTACAAATAGTTTCATATAACCCAAAAATTGTCAAAGAGACGTTCCTAGTAGCTCCGAATAAGCATGATGCAGAACGAACCCAGCACATCGAGTTGACCGAACTAATTGCATTGTTTACATTACATGAATGTCCGATCAAGTTTGTTAGATAAAATCAACATGTAAAGTTTTGATTCCCATCAGTTCTCGTTTTGAAGTCTAATTAGTAGTCAGAATAATTATTCATTCACTAGTAACTTATAGAGACGTTGTTTTCAATATTAAATGTTCGAAACCGCACTCTGTTATGTTCTTAGTGCCCGCGACATCGTCTGCGCAGGATTGGTATTTCGAGTAACTAAGGGGCCGTCCATTTGTCATCTTTTTAAGCACTTTTTGAACCCTCTGCCCCTTGGTGATCCCACTTATTAATTAAAATTGGATGCAATTATTTTTGATTGGCACACTATACACCGGTTTAAAAATCGCGCGTTTGACGAAAATATAAACGTGACGTTTGAGATTTTTATCAAACCCCTCTCCTCCCCCCTTACAAGCCCCCCTTACGTGATTAATGGAAGGCCCCTTACATTAGCGTAGCATATATAGTTATAAATTGTAGTCTGTATGCTATTTTGATGTATAAGCTATATTATTGTAAAGTTTCATTACAATCCATTTAGTAGTTTTTATGTGAAAAAGTAACAAACATACAAACAATACAACGTTCGCGTTTTGTATACAAACTTTCGCGTTTATAATATTAGTATACTTAGCCTATTCTGTTGTCTCAATAAATATTTATTATATCTACTCTGAAAATTATACAGAACATTAATTAATTTTAATACGGAACACCGTAGTTGTACAGTTTCAGCTGGTGAAAACTTCCACAAAGTCGCCACGACGCATTGGTAGCACGTCGAAAATAACAAACTATTCCTTTTGCATCCGAACGTTCTGACGATCGGGCCTCGTCAGTTATTCGTTTGATTAAAGAACGAAGTTAAGCACGTGACTATGCTGAAAAGATATCATATAACTTTGTCACGTATTTATAAATGAAACTGTATGAGGTGTATCTATTTTATATTTATAAATTACCCTGCGCTGCTAGATTTAGGAATGGTGGACCTTTATTTATTTCAGACTTCACATTCATATTTTTGTATGTATGTTAGTAACATTTTTTTAAGTAAGTTAGTTATAAAATAATCTAAATGAAAATTTTAACTATACTACGAGCCCTATGAGTGTCTCAATCCATTATTTTGTATGAGACAGTCAGAACGAGCAGTAATTGCCTGCAGAACACTGTTGCTGCTATTGCTCATACCGTCGCATAAGGGAACGCCTTTTTGCGAACGCCTTTTTGCGCAAAGTGCATGAAATCTGCAGAACCGCGGCAGCCGTAACAGAGCTCTGAAGGCATAATTGTACTGCACGCGCACTGTAAGCTCGCCGCGTATAGCTTACCCACAGGCCGCCCGAGTAAGGTGGAGGAGATCGGGGAGATATTTGCCACCCCTGAGGAGGGCTCCCCTGTATCGACGGGGGAGCGGAGGCTGGGGGTTCCCGGAAGTTGTTATCGTTCCCGGGGGCTCCCTACATGCCTGTAAAAGGCCATCGCTGAGATAATTAGTGGGTAGGCCTCCCCCCTTCTGGGGAGGAGAGCCCCACATAACCGCCGTCTCTCCGCAGCCGGGGTATGCAATTTCCTCAGCGGAACAAAAAAATCTACATAGGCTCTACATAGGGTAATCTTAACCTCTGCCGTACATCAAGCGAACCTTCGTGCAATCATATTGCTTCTTACCGCCAGCGCTCTACGCTATATAGCTTTAAGCATAATCTTTTTGATTATGCTCATTTTAGCCTTAACAAGTTTATTGCTTCCAGGCAAATATGTTTAATGGATAATCACATCAAATTTACTCGCAGTATCTAGAACGCGTACTAACCTTTATAGGGTAAGGTATTTATAGGCTAAAGTAGCCTCAAAGAAGCTTGGTCTGCTCAATAGATCAAAGCAGTATTTCACACCTATTACTACTTTATAAGGTGCCGATCCTGCCACATATGGAATACATTCTCATCTTTGGGCAGGGGCTTTCCAGAACCAATTTCTCCCTCTGGACTGCATTCAACGGAGAGTGTTTCGAATCCTCGATTGCCCAGATATTTCGTACCGGCATATCCCTTAGTTACTGCCTAGAGATATAACCTCTTTATACATCCTTTATCGCATATATTTAGGGAATTACTCCGAGGAATTCATCGGATTGATCCCTGATGCTACTTTCTGAGATCGTTCCGCGCGACTAAGCGTTCACTCTCATCACCTTGACAGTTTGGAGTCAATAGTAGGTTTCAAAAAACTGACAACCTATCAGTCCCATACTGTGAAATGAATTGTCGCATGCGGTGTTTCTGAACCGATGCGATATACAAACGTTAAAATAACTCCCATTTTAAAAATAAGCAACGCATCTGTAACTCCTCTGGTGTTTAGGTTCATATTGGCGGCGATTAACTATCAAATGACCCATTCAAATAATTATAAGTAATTTAAAAATGTGATATGTGTCTAAATATTTTTAAATAATTTTTCATTTGCATTTTTCGGTGCCATATTTGTAAACGCTTCTATGAGTCATTACAGCTCATACATCCACACAGAGGGGCGCAACTTTACGCTAACTACGAGTATGTCAGGACGATTAGGTCTTAGTCTACGCTGGCCCAGTGTGGAGTGGTAGACTACACACACATTTGAATTTATTTATATTTTCGTTTGCCATAGGAGTGTCATATTCATATGAAATTCACATTGGTTCGCATTGCAAAAAAACACAATAGTACATGCCCAGGCCTCCCAATTCGAAGACCAATACCGAGATCATAGCGTAACGCTCTCATCCTATTAATAAATATTTAAACATTAAGAGTGATGGCGCTTAAATTGTGTGAGTCGAGTTAAAGTTAACTAAAGTTACACTTTAACCAGTTATACAATTAACTCACTACTCGACTTTTTAATCATAAGTAGTTAAAATTCTTGCTGTTTTGACAAAGCAATTTAATCCCACTGATCTATACTAATATAATAAAGCTGAAGAGTTTGTTTGTTTGTTTGTTTGTTTGTTTGAACGCGCTAATCTCCGAAACTACTGGTGCGATTTGAATAATTCTTTTTTTGTTGGATAGTCCATTTATCGAGGAAGGCTATAGGCTAAATAACATTACGCTATGACCAATAGGAGCAAAGACAGAGCGGTAAATGTGTAAAAAACGGAGAAAATTATTCATTTTTGAAGGCTTTCTTTGCGTGCGCTGCGAAAACGGTTCAAGATACACAAAAAATATGTATGAAAGAATTATTCCTCTATACATGATCTAAAAAAAAGTCCGCGACGGCATATGTCTATCTTTTAAGGTTTAGTCACAATGACCGTTTTTATGGTAATCAAATTTGGATATGTCGCGTTGTCAAGATCGGGTAACAGCTGAGGTGGTTGTTTGCAAAAATAAATATGATGCTCAAAATAACTATTTCACGCGGACGAAGTCGCGGGCACAGCTAGTAAACAATAAAAATTTTAATTTTGCCCTCAAAAAGCCTCGAGGTATAAAAACGTCCGCATAAATAAAATTTACGCGACTCTTTTAATGAAATATCCGTAAGCTTACTTAATTGGCTTCGGTTAAATGTGGTCTATTTACCCGTAAGCGGTATCAGGTTGGGTCGAAATCAGTCGTTGTGCAAGCTACATTATATCAATTTAATACTTAATTCAAAACCACCATATACATATGTAATATGTTACAATAAATTTATTATTGTCCTGTAAATTTTAATGATTGCCTGTAATTATTAACATTTAACAGTTATGACTTACAATTTTTTTTTATATTCTAACCAATGTTATTACTTAGTTTCTTCTTTCTCATGCCTTGTTCCATACACAGGCCGGCCATCTTTTTTTCGGCCTTCCTCCCTACTCGCCCTTTCATGTCTATATTCCTAACAACATGGTCGTTCTCTCTTCTTAATATGTGATCATACCAGGAAAGTTTCTTTTCTATCAACTTTTCGACAATAAGAACTATTTTCAGACGTTATTGACGTGTGTGGATAAAGAAGAATGGCAGAGTCCCGTGTGTTTTCAGTGTCGCACATAGAAGTAATGTATTTTAATGAAAATGCCCTTAAAAGTTAGATCTAAGTCCATAAAAAAAATAAAGTAATTGAAGCATATTTTTTTAAAATGGGGTTTTTAAGTTATTCTGCAATAAAAAAACAAGTAATATAACCTTAAAATACGAATGACGTTACGCACAGAAATGCATTAAAATAATACCTGGCTACGTGGTTTACTTATTAAATAAACAAGGAAAACGTTTGTATGGAACAAGCAGAACTCTTTGAATTCTTCACACAAAACCCTAATAATTTTATCTTTTTTTATTTCATTTTAGTCAGTTTGGATATATCGTGGAACACAACGAATTTAGATTTACCTTTTTATCGTGAAATTGTAGATGTCTTATGTATTACAGACGCTTTGCTCCGACAATAAGTGTAGTTATCTCTGACATTGCCATAGATTAAAGCGCCTTATTTCCAATCAGCGCCGGACACAAGCGTTAATTTCGTTTCCAATCATTACATTTCTTTCCCCCGAGCATAATCTGGTCCAAGAAAACACATTTGTCTGCAATCGTCAGTTATCAGATAGCAATAAGCAGGCAAAATACTAATTTCTCACATAATCAAATCTACTTCTTCCGATCAAATAGGAAATCTGCCCTAGAGGCGAGAGGAATAACCAAAAAACATATTTATACAGGGTGGCGATGCTCAAAATGTAATTTTCCAGCGATCTGCTGGGGGATATTACTGGCGGTATTTATAGGAGATGATTACAGGCGGATCCGAGGGTTGAAGCAAGCGATCACATTGGTTGTGCCAGCTCCCTTGAGGTCTCTGGCCGGAGACTCCAGTGTAAGGTGGACCTTATTGCAATACATGGTCCTGCCCATTGACGGTTCTGCATATCTGGACGCGGATCCATGATTCGATATTGGTTTTATTGGGGGCGTCGGAGGTGCTGATAATCGAGGTGTCACAAAATAGTTTTTCCGCTTCATTTCTTCTGTCGGCGCGCCTTGGGTCGCCCTTCCATGTTGTCTGCGCGTTTTATTGCTTTGTTAAGCCACGCGTGGTTTTACGTATTTACGTTCAGTTAAGTCCCTTGTCATCGTATCCCTAGATATGACGAAAATGTAATTCAGTATTAATTGCTATGCTACTAGAATATAGCACGAGCACAATGTTGTCGAAGGAAATGGAATGGAACAAAAAAAGAAGGGCAAGTATTTCCTTTAATATCCCACGGAATTAATGCATCAATTCTAATATTATCAGTAATAAAAAAATCACGTTAACTACAAGTATTAAATCATAACTTTAAATTACTTACCCAAACTATATTTGGATACTTAGACCTTGTAGTCTATCACTTTGGTCCAGCGTGTATTTGATTTGGATTAATTTATTATATACGAGTATATATCCTTTATATATATATAATATATATATATATATATATATATATAATATATATATATATATATATATTATATATATATATAAAATATGTCATTTTCTGTGCAATGGCGATATTCCACTTACTACTAGAACTGCCATTTTAGTAAGCGTGTCTTAACCTAAGCGACTTCTTGCCTGAAAGGTAGAGTCAGACAGCATAAACTAAAGATTCTCCTGAGCAAAGACTAATAGGCTATGAGGCTTATAAAAATTATCAAAATGGGGTGTTTTTTACTTGTAGAATGCATGTAAGTTCAAGAGACACACGAGACTGAACTAGACTTCATTGGTAAGTAAAATTCCCAGCTTATTACAATTTTGTCTTGGAAGCATCCACGTTCAGGTCACGACTCGGCTAAGAAAGTTTTCAGTACAGGTTTATTCCGAAGGCGGTGAGGAGCGACAACTTCAACGTTTATAAAGCGGACAGTCGGCGTGGAACTTTAACATGAATAAACCGCAGCTTGTGGCTAGTACAGTCAGCGGCGGGAACTTTCTTACACTGCGATAACTGAGATACACGTGAACAAGAAAGATGTATTTTTTACTATAACAAGTTCATTGAGCAGGATATGCGGCGTAGAACCATGGCGACCCATCAGTGCAGTCAGTGTCCCTCTGGGCAGCTTGTGGCGAGCTGGCGGTGAGTTGCGTCACCGAGGGTACCGATGTGCTCGTGGGCTCGAGGGCGGCGTATGCCACCCGCCTTTGTCTTGCCTTAACCAGCCGGACAGAGTGGAGTCGCAAGAGCAGATGCTGATGTGGAAGTGTAATAATGTCACAACGCCGACGGCGTCTCGATCGCTGTCGCAGACACACCTCTCTACACCCTTAGCCGTTCACACCAATGTTGCTCCCTTCGCACCAATATTGGTCTGCTTTTTCGGAGGGCCCATTTACTGAGCGGTGAATCACCACCTGCCATATTTAAAATCAATTAGGAGGCTTTAAGAAGGCAGGTGACCGGAGTCTCTTCCATAGTTCAGTTCTCATTATCACCAAAATCGAAATGATATACAAACTTTTTGACCACAAATGACAATAGTTTCTGTTCTTCTAACTGGGTGTAGTCTTTAGCTGCATTTTTCATGATGCAGATAAAGATTTGACCCAGTTGGTACACTCCACGCACACTTTCAATAAATTTCGCTTAAATGGCCTCTACGCGTTGGATCTGTATCCCCGCGTACGCCTTATATAGGACCGTGCTTATAAATACGCGATGATTTAAGCTACAATAAGAATAACATCATAATAATCTGCCTCCGTATTCCAGATGGCATCGGTGCATGGGAAGACGCCGATGAGGTCGTGTTCTCCGGCAGCAACGTAGTGCTGCAGCCCTCTAATTAAGTGGATAAGGCGGTGATGGATGTGTTCACGCCAAGGCTTCAAAGCTTATCATTGGATTTTAGTCGATAGGCTTGAATCATTGCCAGAGACCTCGACTCGGCCCAGCACACGCTGGCGGAGTGCCCCGCTTGGGCCTCCGAGCGCCGAGTCTTGGTCGCAGAGTTCGGGCGAGATCTGTCTCCGCCAGCATTGATTGCGGTAATGCTGGCGGACGAGGGAGGTTGGAGGGCTGTAGCCTCCTTCTGTGAAGCAGTGATGCTCCAGAAGGAGGCCGCCGAGCGGGGTCAGGAGATGGCCGATCCCGCTCGAAGGAGGCGGCGCCGGGCACAGCAGGCACGGTAGCACAGCTGCGGCGCTGCCGCGGGTCGCCGGTAGGCGCGAGGAAATCGTGCCCGCGGATACGACGACTTGCCCTTTGGGTTACTTTGAGCTTTGATTGAGGGAGGTTGGAGGTTGTGAAAATCGGTCACAATTTCTTTATGTCTGGTGGATGGTAGGCACGCCTATTACTCCCCTGCGACGAAGTGCAACAATGCGAGAAGTGGCCGAGGAGTTTCCAGGTCTTCACATCAGAAGAAGGACGTCCAGGTAGTTCCAGAACAAAGGGTGCTGTGTTGGCCAATGGTGGATCCTGGAATTTTTTAATTCACCGTGTCTTATATATGAAGAAAATTTGCTCCGAATGATTGTGACCACTAGCTGCGCATGAAGAAGCATAATCAGATGAGGATGAGGAGTAATAACTAATTTACTAGTGAATGTGGCTAGTATGATAATATCACAATCAGAGCGGAGGTACTTACATAAAATATTATACATAATATGAGTTTAAATTAAAATAATTAATAATGTCCGCTAAGATACATATCATTAGCGTAATTATATATTAAAACAAGCAATTAAATGTATGGCTGATTAAATGTTTTAGCTACATTAAACACTAACGGTAAGAAAAATTCGCAAATCTACCCGATAACAAATGATACAGCAATATCTTATAAAATGCTCAACACTTACCTAGATAAGTCGGGTTTATTACATAAAAAAACTAATATTTATAAAAACTATTTTAATTGATAATAAATAAGCAACGAACGCTATTAAAACAAACGTTTATAAAATTAAAAGTTGACACGAGAGGAAAGAAACTAGAATGATTCTGTCAGACCGTTACCGGCCGCCTGCTTATTCGTCGACGGAGCGAAAAAATCGCAAAGTCAGTTGGACAACGAGACGTATAGGACATCTTTTTTAGAAAAACATTTAATTTTTAATTTGATATAAAAAAAAATACGTTACAACGTTACAGTATCACAAATTGAATTTAATAATAATCATCTAGATAAATCGTTTATTTAATTCTAAACGAAATACTCTATTTCTTTATTAACAATTATCAACGTTTAATTTAAATATATATGTAACAATGCTTACAAATTTAATCGTTCGTATATAAATACAGCTCACTTTTGATTAGTAGATAGGCTGTATGTTGTAGCGATGGGCCTGTTGTTTCGATGTCGCCAGTAGCCATGTGGATCCACATTGCTTAATAATATCTATTAATGATATAAAAAATATTAATTATTACTTTTTCCTTACCCACATCCGTGTGTCACTATGGGTGCCAATTGAAAACAAGCTCTGGGTGTTTAATACCCTGCAAATGCTGAGATGGTTAGTTACCCTTTCGGTTCAACACACTTTACACATTAATATAATATAGTCACTATATTATCATACCTGATTTTCATACCTAATTGTCTGAATTGAATAAAAAAAATATTATTGTTGCTTCTATCACGCGTCTTTATAAGACAGGGTCCTTTATAAGGCTTTTGCGGGAATATATATCCCACGCGTAGAGACCATTTAAGCAAAATTTAATGAAAGTGCGTGAAGTGTACGAAATGAGTCTAATCTCTATGTGCGCATCGAAAAATGAAACTATTGTCATTAGTGGTGAAAAAGTTTGTAGACTATTGTATTTCGACTTTGGTAGTAATGAGAACCGGACTATGGAAGAGACACCGGTCACTTGCCTTCTCAAAGCCTCCTATTTAAATATGGCAGGTGGTGACTCGCCCCTGAATAGCCCCCCCCCCCCCCCCCACACAAAAGCAGACCAATATTGGTGCGAAGGGAGTAACATAGATGTGAACAGCTAAGGGTGTAGAGAGGTATGTCTGCGACAGCGATCGAGACGCCGTCGGCGTTATTACAATTTAATGAAATGAAGTAATGTCATTACTACACCTCCACTGCTTTACATCTGCTCTTGCGACTCCACTCTGTCCGTCTGGTTAATGCAAGACAGAGCTGGGTGGCATCCGCCCCCCTGAAGCACATCGGTACCCTCGCTTCCTTCTGTAAAGACAGGAATTTTCTTAAATTAATTTATCTATACTAATATAATAAAGCTGAAAGTTTGTTGTTTGTTTGAACGCGCTAATCTCCGAAACTACTGGTGCGATTTGAATAATTCTTTTTTGTTGGATAGTCCATTTATCGAGGAAGGCTATAGGCTAAATAACATTACGCTATGCCCAATAGGAGCAAAGACAGAGCGGTAAATGTGTAAAAAAGGGGAAAATTATTCATTTTTGAAGGCTTTCTTTGCGTGCGCTGCGAAAACGGTTCAAGATACACAAAAAATATGTATTTAAGAATTATTCCTCTATACATGATCTAAAAAAAAGTCCGCGACGGCATATGTCTATCTTTTAAGGTTTAGTCACAATGACCGTTTTTATGGTACCAAATTTGGTCGAAATAATTTGTTTAAGTTGTATCAACATAATAATACTAAAAATTCTGCGGAAACTCGACCATTCCGAAAATCCCGCAAGAACGGGAACTATGTGGGAAAAAAACCAAAAATCTGCCGGAAGTCACTATTCCACGCGGACGAAGTCGCGGGCAAAAGCTAGTTAAAAAATAATTTAATTTTGCCTAATTATACTTTGTCCATGTTAACTTTAAATTCCTACTAAAATACCTCGAGCATATTAATTACGTACAATTAATTTAGGTTAAGCTAAAAACTAAATTAAATTATATTTCTAATTCTAAGCAACAACATTGACATCAGAGAAATAATTAAGCCAAACACACAAGTGTCACGTTCCGTCGGATCCGTCAATTATTAAATGTATTAAAAAAGGCCATCCGCTGAATACAAATGGTGGAATTTAATTATTGTGTTGTAAGTTGAAATTCGTTTGTTTATTAAAGCACGTCAGGTGCCTCAAAGGCTGCCATTTGACGCAGGATTAGAGCGTCAATTATGAAGGCTTCTAGAAATTTCAACATGAGTTTTTATTGAGTTTCGTTTAATTTTAGTAACATAAGTAATTAAAAATTAACTAAGTCATTTTGTTTCTTCAGCGATTTAACTTTGTACACCGTGTCGCAAATGTCATTATTTTACATTAAAAAAAAAAAACAAATGTTTTTCTGCTTTTCTATGATATATTTATAATTCTGACTTCTAACACTAAATTTAATATAAAACATTTATTTGATTGATTATTCATTTAATTAAATATTATACTGACATATACATTAAATTATTTGCATTTGCAACATTATGTAACTTGAAACAATATGTAATAAATTTCACATGTATTAACTACTGTCAAAATAGTACATATAATAATTTAGTTTACCATAACATGTTTGAAACTTAAATAAAAGCATCTATAATCTCCAACATCATCACTAATAACATTACTTGTGGTGATTTACTCCATGGATTAGATGTATTTGATGAGTTCCATGACTCGGCTGGAGTAACCATACTCATTCTCATACCAGCTGATAAGTTTCACAAAGTTATCATTCAGGGATATGTCAGCAGTAGCATCAAAGATCGACGAATGAGTGTCACCAATGAAGTTAATCGAGACAAATTGGTCCTTAGTGTATCCAAGCAAGCCCTTCAAAGGACCTTCACCTTCTTTACGTATTGCTTCATCGCATCATATGAGGCTGGCTTGCCTAGTCGGACAGTGAGGTGTTATGATTAACTTAGGTGATTTATTTTTTAATATTTTAATGTTCCATGTTATTAATTATATAATTATCTACAAATAACTTAGTAGAATCACCTGAATCAACTAAAATCACAAGTTTAAAAAGTAAGTTATTTGAAAAATGTCGCATGTTCGCCGCTAACGCCGTTCGGTCTGACGGCACTATTGTTCCACGCGACAAAGCGTCCACCCACACAACCTTGAGGGTTGGTAGTCTCCAATAGTTCCTTTTTCAGGAACTTTCTGCTTCGCACTATCAAATTGTGAAATGAGTGTATTTTCGAATCGATGTGATATCCAAGTATCGATATAAAGAGTTTATTCCTATTTGATGATGATGTCCTCTTCACCGTATCCGGCGACAGCGACTCCGTCAATTGTAAACTAGTTTTTCTTTATGGAAAGCTCTGATATGACTGGCGTAGCCAAACTTCTTGAAGTAGCGGCTGCATACAGCGCAGTGGAGCTGACCATTAGTATAAGTGTAACTATAGGGTTTGGGTCGGGCTTTGCTCAAAAGGCGTTTTTCGTCAAGCTCTTCTAGACGCATCTGTTCAAAATGTTTGGTGCTTTTGTGGACAGTAGAGCGCCATTCTGTTCTCTGTAGAGCGAGCTCCTCCCAACGATCGCTCGACATGCTGCATGCTGAGAGGTGTCGTTTCAGTACGTCTACGAAAACCTGGCGGACAATACCTGAGGTATAACCTCAGGTATTGTCCGCCAGGTTAGGAAGTTTACTATTATCCATGCGTACGACGTGGCCTGCCCATCTCAGTTGATGCTGGATTAAAAGTGCCTCAATACCGGGTATATTTGCACGACGTAGGACCTCAGTGTTTGACACACGATCCTGCCACTTGATGCGTAGTATTGATCGAGACAGCGAAGGTGGAAAGTGTCTAGCTTTTTAATGTCAGCTTTGTAGCAGCACCAAGTCTTCGCCGCATGCATCTGTGCCGATAATACCACAGCTCTGTACACAAGCATCTTAGTCTTCAGCTTAAGATCGTGTGACTTCCAGACTGCACTGGCTATTCGTGCTGGTATTTCATTTGCCAGGGTGTTGTCATTCCTGATTTGGCTGCGTAGGTATTTAAAGTGTGAGACTTCTTTTAGAATATTGTTGTCCAGCCGGATATTGGTGCTGTCTCTAGCACAGCCTCTAGGTGGCTGAATCAAGATTTCAGTCTTCTTTACACTAATGACCAAACCAAACCTGCAGCAAGAGACATTTAGAGAGTTAATATAGTCTTGCAGGTGTTCCGCAGAATCAGCCATTACGCAGACGTCATCAGCATAAAGTATCTCCAAGATGGAGAGCTTCACACATCTCTGAGCTCTGGACACATCAAATACACTTTTGTTAGCTCTAGAGCACAGTTCTATTGACTCACTGCAGGTATTTGTCGCATCTCTCATGACAAAAGGCAAAGTAAATGGCAAAAAGGGTGAGAGCCAGTACACATCCTTGTTTTACACCACATGATACTGGAAATAGATCTGAATATTCGTTTACATGACGGACTTTCGCCATTATGCCGTCATGGAATTGGCGTATTAGGTTTACGAATTTTTCAGGACCGCCAATTTTTCTAAGAATATCCAGAGGGCTTCCCGTGGTACTCGGTCGAACACTTTCTCTAAGTCGACGAAGCACATAAACAGCGATCGGTATTGTTCAAGGTTTTTCTCGTGAATTTTGTTTTACAACAAATATAGCATCCACTGTCCCTCTGCATGGGCGAAAACCACACTGAGATTCAGGCAGCAGTGTCTCCGCAAGTCTGGCCAGACGAGTGTTTAGAATGTGAGCAAGAACCTTTCCAGCGCCACAAAGAAGGGATATACCTCTGCACGAACCACAGTCAGATAAGTCTCCCTTGCCCTTGTACAATTTACAGATGGAGGCATCTTTCCAGTCTTGCGGGACAGTTTCTGATTCCCATATCCTTTCAATTAAGGTGAACAGTTGGCTTTTAATATGTGCACCACTATATTTATAAAGCTCTGATGGTAAGCTGTCTAGCCCTGATGTTTTGCAATTTTTAAGTTTCTTGATTGCAGTCAAGAATTCGCTAAAGGATGGACGGTAAGCAAGATCCTCAACAGGCGGTACCTCTTGGAGCGTTTCGATGAATCGCAGGTTAGTGGTCTGTGCGTACGGGTTTAGGACATCATTAAAGTGTTGTCCCATCGCGCTAGTATATCGCACTGTTGCGTGAACCGATGATTTCTATCTTTGTCATAAATCGGTGCTGTCTTCTTAGATTTTGGGCCAAAGACAGTTTGAAGTCTTTCATAGAAACGTCCTATTTGATTAGTGTCAGCATGATGTTGCAGTTCATATGCTTTATCCGTCCACCATTTATCTTTAAGAGTGCGAACTTTTTCTTTCAGAACACGATGAGCCTCTCTCCGTTGAGTTATATCTGATGTCCGAAGTGTGCATCTGAAGTTTTCAACAAGCTTCTTGATCTCCGCATCTGAGTCATCGAACCAGTCTTGGTTTTTCTTTTGCGGTTTGCCAATCACTCGAGAAGCACAACTATGCAATTTAGTGGCAAAAGCATGCCATTGCTCATTGATAGAAACGGACTCTGGTATTTCATTAGCGACGTGGCTATAGGCATCATCCAGTTCCTTTTGCAGCTTTTGGTCGTGAATTAAAGCTACGCAGTGTATCCTGCCTGGTAACTTGTGTGGCGCCCGACGAGAGTGATCCAGTGTGATGCGCATATTCGATCTGACCAGTCCAGCCCTGTCCAGCCCTGAGCACCTCTCATTACACGAGTGATAAGTACGTCAGCTAAATCTCTTTTCCGTACTATCACATAATCCAAGAGATGCCAATGCCTTGATCGAGGGTGCATCCACGTGGTCTTGTATTTGTCTGGCATCCGAAAGTAGGTGTTCGTCGTCGTAGGTGTCAGTGCCAACGCAAGCATTGAAGTCACCAAGCAATATGATCTTGTCTGCATTCGGTATCCTCACAAGAACATTCCTCAGTTCCTGGTAAAACTTGGTCTTGTCTTCGTCTGGAGAGGGCAATGTTGGTGCATAAACACTGACTAGATGTAAGTACTTCTTAGATGGCAGAGGAAGTCTGAGAGTTATGATCCTGTCATTAATACTTTTTGGAAATTCTAACAGGGATTTAGCCAGTTCATTACGGATTGCAAAGCCTACTCCACTAAATGCCACCTCATGCGATGGTTTTCCAGTAGTATGTATAGCCACCCAACCGCTCACACAGCTCTCCCGAATCACTAAGGTGTATTTCACTCAGCGCAGCAATGTCGATTCTGTACCTTGCCAACTCCCGCGCGATTAAACCTGTTTTCCTTTCTGGACATTGATTACGGTCGTTGTCTAGCAGCGTACGGACGTTCCAAGTAGCAATTACCAGATGTTTTACATTAATATTTTGTTTTCTCTTTCGACCGCATTAGTTGGTGAACAAATGGCCGCGGCTTGCCATTTGCGTAAGAATGAGACGAGCTATTTTTTAGGCCACCTTTTCTAGGCCCCTCCCTGGATTAGGGAATGCAGAGCGATCCTAAATAGGGCTGCTTTGTCATCTGGCGAGCTGCCGAACCAGTGCCCTCGCCTCTGTTGAGCGCCGGAGCGACCATCACCGCCTGACCGCCTAACGTGCAGACCACCAACTAAGACTCGAGCACACCAGACCCTCACCCCACCGCCAGCGATCCATCGCCGTAGGGCTTAGATCATAGTCCTTGAAACATCGCCGGAGTCATCTGCGCGTGAACATATTAAAGTGGACAAGCAGTTGCGCTATTGCAGATCCACTCTCTCGTCCTCCACCCCCGGTTGCCGGTTGCCAGTGCCACCCGGAGCCAGACCAATACGACTGGCAAGGAGAAGAGAATGCAGTGAATGGTCGCAAATCACGGAACTATGTTCTGATAAGCACCCTTGTGGTATATCACAGATACCCTGCCTCCTCCGCCGATTCCGCCGTACTGACTGATTCAGTCTCCGCCTTCATCGCCGTTGAGGTCTTCATCCCTAACCCTGGGCATGGGGTCGCGTTATACCTCGCGATACCAGGTCCCCTCCTGAACTTTGCCACACATACACTCCGGCTTACTAGAGCATATGGTGCCCACCCCCGCGGCGAGGACACGCCAGGAAAGTATAGCTCAAGTGGGCGACAGGGAAGGCGACCCCAGGAGCCGGGTTAACGATCTTGTATGGAACCAAAATCGAAGGCAATTCCTATTTAAAATGCTGCTAAAGCATCTACGACTACTCTGGTGATGTAACTGTCTATGGACAGCGGTACTCGCTTACTATCAGGTGATCTATTTATTAATTTGCCCAGTTTATTATATTTTTTCTTTGAGTGCGTCAGTTGGTCCTGTGGTTTACAAATCAGATGACACGGGGCCTGTATTTAGCCTGTGGATAGAATTTATCACATAATATATGGACAAAATAAAATAAATGATAGCCTTTTTAGTGTATTAGTAATAGGTTTAAGACTGCAGTAAAGTGTGTATTTGCCATACCATACCATCGCTGCCACAGTCTGTTGCTTATGCTGACGTCGAGTCCTATTCTGTATATGTTTGTAGTCAATAAATGTTTTCTATTCTAGATTCTCTTTGTGTTGTATTTTTATTATTCTCTTTACATGTAGTATTCTCTTATCGTAGTATTCTCTTTACATGTTGGTATGAATAACTAATGAATAAAGAGTCTATTATGTTGTTTAATCATACCTTACCATTTAGCTTTCATCTAAAAAAACATACTTGTACGAGTAGTGGCTAGATTCTCTTGGAATTAACAAAGTTCCGCAGCGAAGCCTCGCCGGGCGGTATAACCTGTAAACTTTATTATGGCTTCTTTATTCTGCTAAACGGCTAAAGAAAAAGAACGATTCAAAGTAGCTCAGCTTTCGTGTAAACTTGACACGAATGCATTTAAAGACTTTGCAGCTTCGTTACTTCGTTTGCATCGTGGTTCGCGAATTTCGTGTACGACGCATTAGCAACACTGTAAGCAATTTCAAATCGTTTTTGTATTTTTTTAGATTATTAATACTTAACAGTTTACCTTAGTCAACCACGTTGGTCCAGTGCGGAATGGTTGACTACATACACCTGTGAATTTCTTCGCCGATATATGCAGTTTACTCCAGGCAGACGTTGACATATATATGTTCTCTTTCTCTCGAGCGATCAAGAAGAAGGATACTAGAGTGGTTGAGGGTGTCATGATATTTTATTTTGGTAACACACAATTAAAAGTTTTCTATTTGACTTTCTAGGTTCTGATTTATCATGCCATTATATATTTATGTTTTTTTTTCTCATTTATAATAGAATAATCTCAGTTCAGTGTGTAGTGTTGTCATTGGTGTATATTATATAAGTTAAGGATTCTTATTATATACGTAATGTAATGAATACTGTAACAATTACCGGTGACTCTAAATTACAATAAATAAATATAATGATGTTTTTTATTTTCTCCGTAGGAACCAGAAATAAATGTAAATATGAAATTTGAAAAACAAAAAATATATACAATACCCAGAACCTTTCGATTCGCAGACCAATACCCAGACCACAGCGCTAACGATGCTTGTCTCATTATTTTACATACTCGATCCTAAAGACATATGCCATGAATATATAATCCATTACAAATTTACAGGTAAACTTAAAATTCTATCCACTGACCACTTAAAAGGCCGACAACGCGTTTGTGACTCCTCTCGTGTTGCGGGCGTTCATGGGCGGCGGTAATTGCTTACCATCGGGTGATCCGTCTGCTCGTTTGCCCTCTATCACATAAAAAAAAAAAACAAAAAAAAAATATAGGCCCCGTATCATCCGATTCTTAAACCAATGCGGTAACCACAGCACCAACTGACGCACCTAAATAAAAAATATAAATTACTATCCTATTAGTTCGATCTTAAGAAGTTATAAAGGTGTGTTTCAGAACCGTTATTTGGATAGAGACATTTTTTCGGATAAGATGCATTGTTTTCGGACAATTCTGAATTTCTGTCTCCGATAACTCGCTGTCATCCCAAATTTTTTAGATTAGAGTAATTTTTCTTTTGAATAAATTATAAACGTCTTTAAATTAAAATGTTGTGCTCACCTATAATTTAAATTCATATAAGATATTTATTTTTATTGAAATGTTTATATAGTACTTACGTTGGTAAGCCATAATAAATAAATCATTTTTATTCCCACTCCAAATATAAATCATTTACCATATTTCGTGGAAACCTGATTGAATATCTTCACTCCAATAAACATGTTGCCTGTAATAGAAAATTAATAAGTTGTCGAATTGATAGGTCGATAGATTATATTCTCATCTTGTCAAGCAACGCTCCTTAACTCGTGAGCGTCATATTTCGTGACGGGGCATTCAGCGGGTATCTTAGACCCCAATTACACGGTTTTGTTTCTAGCGACCTAATTCGTGGCCTATTTACAGGGCGGATCTTTCGTGTCGGCTCGGGGGTTAACGCAATTACACGATAAACAACTGAATGGCTTTTTTTATTTAGAACGAGTATCTTTTGGCCTTAATTTTACTTGGTAAAATTAAAGGAGTAAAAGTTCTTAAACGTCACTGAACCTCGAATGTATCTAGTAGAAGTTTCTGGTAGACAGTATATCCCTTCTAATGTAGGGATATACCGACTACCAAAAACTTGTTATAAACTAACTTTCGCATTTATAATATTAATAATAAACGGGAAAGTTTATAAGTATAAATGGATGCTTGTTACTCTTAGACGTAAAAACAGTAGTTTAGTAAAATGGTGTTAAAACCTTAATTATTATACGCAGTCATTGTAATGTAAATATGCAATTCTACTTCTCATGTGGGAATGTGCGAAGTAGGTGGAAGGGATAAAGAAAACGATCGCTGCGCTTGTCGCGGCAGAAATGTGCAACAAAAGGGGAGTCACGTCAGTCAGATAACAAACAAACTTGTAAATTGTATTTATATAGTTCATGTTTGTTGTGTTTTAGTTAATTTACAACCTCCAATCTTCTCCAAGAGTACCTATTACTATTGTAAGAGGTAAATAAAAACATGCTTTGAAAAACAACAGTTTTTTTTTTATTATAACGATTGCACTTATTTTACAAAGTTTACGGAGATAATATGATGATGAGGCGTAATAACAATAACATTGATTGCCATAGCAACAACACGTTTTCCCAAACATTGGCTACTAGGCAAACATAAGCCGCAAGTACTTAAATATACTTTGCTGGAATCACTTTAACTATCTGCTTTATCGACATTTACCGATTAACACCGATTCCGATTAACAATTTGGAGGCATGAATTTAACACAAGTTTATGTTAACAGATTTTTGGTCACTTATATTATGAAACAATAACGCTTTCCACTGTCTGTCTGCATACTTAAAACTTAAAAAACCTACACAACGGATTTAGATGCGGTTTCTTAATTTGTTTTAATAGATAGAGTTATTTTATACAGATTTATAATATATGCATAATATAGTAGAAAAACACTAATAATTTTGGAAGTTTATGATGTGATATTATAAATAAACACTTTTTTGCACTTACATTGCCCCACCAACCCTACAAGGCTAGACTCAGTCCAAAGCCTTGGTCCTAATGACCTCGTGCCTCGAAGGCTCGTTGACTTAAAATTTACATTAAAAAATGTACTTCGAGACTATAAAAGTTAGTTTCGTGAATCACGCCATGCGGCTTACCCCGATTTCTTCACATTGAACGCTGAACAAAGTTGGTGGAAACTTGGCAAATATCGACTGAAGCTGCCCGCAGTTCAGGCTGGAGCTAACAAAGGAGACAAACACTAACTGCAGTTTCCGACTAATTCACATTAAACGTCAAATAAGAAGTGGTCAAATAAGTAATGTTCTTTTTTAATTATTTTATTTTATTTATTAAATAAAACCATCCTACTTATATTATAAACGAGAATGTTTGTATGGGTCGATGTTAGTTACTAATTCATATAAAAACTACTAAATGGATTTTAATGAAACTTACAATAATATAGCTCAGAACAACAGATAAACTACAATTAATAAAGATACGCCACCCTAATATAAGCTACTGGAAATATTAATCCTGCGCACACTAAGTCTCGGCCACCAGCGAGTAAAATATAAAACAGGACAAACACCATAAGCGACAATGAATCATTTATCATTTTATTATTTATAATTAGTGCTCGGAATAGGTACTTTAATTTTATGTACTTACTTGCGACTTTGTGACATCAATAGGATGTACCTGGGAACTTACTATTTTCAGAGATTGTAAAAATATTATATTGAACTTTCAAAATAGTATTTCATCTTTTAGCATGAATCAATAATAAAAAACTTGAAAATGTTATGGATCGAAATCCTGACTAAATTTTATGCCTAATTATGATTGAAGTGTTTGGCCTTAAAATCGACTCAAAAAATGTATGAAAACATACATACATATTATATATATATTTGAATTATATATATACAATAACAGCCATTATAATCAAAGCGCAAAATTTAGGACATACAATTAACTTGAAATCGACAAAAAATATCAATGGTTTTTATTCGCGCAGACAAAACGGAGGAGTTTTGAATTGAAGACCTCTCCTGGTTGTCGACCCGCTTCAGCTGCCAATACATTGCGGATGACAAAGACCCACCTATCCCACAGGACCGGGACCAATTAACCGCTCCCACTTGATTCGTATTCATTGTAATTAATTCTGCGTATAGCAATTGATGTAGATGATTGTGCCGTTAACTCGAGTACGAGCGGTATATCGGTTCAATTGGCATAATTGTTTTAATTTTCAGCATTAATTTGATGTATTGTGATTAAAGGAAACTATCTTGACGATTGTTTTTGCATTATTGTTGAGAAAATATTTCAGTCGATGAGCCTGTAGTCTCTATGAACAGGTTTCGAATTTCGAGTTTTAAAAACAAATTTATCTGACGCTCCTAATCTAAGACGGCGAGGTTTCGAATTTCAAAGTACATTTATATAATGTTCCCAATCTACATGTTCAGGTTTTGAATTTCGAATGTCAAAAGCACATTTAACTGATTCTGAACTGAACTGGTTTCGAATTTCGAATTTCAAAAGCACATTTATCTGACGCTCCTACAGAAATTCAAATGTACGCATACCTTTGTAACTTTGCAAAATGTTTTATATTTATTTAGAACATAATACTGCTTTTCTTAAATTTTAAAAACAACGGGAACAATCTTAACCCTAATATAGACAACTATTACGATTGTTAGGTTTTTAACGATAATCTTTTTCTAACTAAACGATTTCGTTAACTACTATACTATTACGGTATTTATCCTTCAGGGTCACTCCAGTCGAAAATTCTGTTGTACTTAGATGGATCCGAGGACATACAACATGATTACAACCAACATTGAAATGCAATAGTCCATAAACATTTTGACCTGTAATAACAATAGTTTTTATGTATCTATAGTCTTTAGCTGTATTTTTCATGGTGCAGATAGAGATTCAATTTAGTTGTTACACTCTACGCACACTTTCATTAAATTTCGCTTAAATGGCCTCTACGCGTTGGATTTGTATCCTATATTTGTATCCTGGATTGTCTTATAAAGACGCGTGATATAAGCGATAAGTAATAATAATAAAAAAACTGTAACAAAGAAGTTAATAACTTCCAAAAAGTAATATTTTAATTTTCCTATTTCTATTTTAATTTTCGTCGTCAAGTCACAAGTTACACTTTTATGGTCACATCAAAAAATTAATCAACCTGAGCACAAAATTGCCGTAACTCTTTTTAATGTTTCGCCGTTCGTTAACAGATCAACGCACGCACGAAATGTCCCAAGAGCCGGGGCGTCAATCGAAAATTTATTAGGCCAATTATTTTATTATACTTTGCTAATTACCTTTACAGTCTCCGCACGGACCTAAGGTAAAAGCTTAGGTTCTAACTGGTAGGTAATTTGGAAAGTTTTCACGAATTCGCCACGGCCATAATTTGATAATGAAATTATGCCAGTTGTCTCCGAATCAACACGTGATCTACACATTTCTGAGTTTCCAATGGACATATTTATAACTAGCTGGTGCCACCGATTTCGTCTGACACAGATGGCACATTTTTTCCTACTTACTAGACACTTATCGTCATATTTTGAACAATTCACACAATCGTTACATTAGCTAATTATAAACGCGAAGTTTGTAACTTATACAACAAGATAACATATAAAATCAACCATCTATGCAGACGAAGTTGCCTGTACGTTGGAATATGTGTAAGCTATGTTATTGTAAAGTTTAATTAAAATCCATTCAGTAGTTTTTACATAAAACAGTAACAAAAATCCATTTCTATTTACAAACTTTCGCGTTTATAATTTTACTAAGGATTGTGTGAATTGCCCAAAATATGACGATAAATGTCTGATAAGTAGGAAAAAATGTGCCATCTGTATCAGACGAAGTCGCTGGCACCGGCTAGTCTAGTAGTTGTAGGATTTGTATTATGTAGACAATGTGACTATAGTACCTGTCGTTCTAACATGAACAAAGAAATCTGGTTTATTTCTTAACCACATAGTTAAATAATCGAAGTCTTTGACCCTGTATTACAATAACATTACACTGTTTTTGTCTTTTTCAATCGGTCGCAACTTTACCTGCCTTAGAAACTTTCAACTCCTTCGTACAATGTTAGCTTTCCTTCAAATTTCAAACACAATGGACCGCATACAATTTTGCTATTCGTTTTTCAGCCCTTTAAGGCTTTCAATTTTACCAGATCTTTTATTATCTTTAGACATTATATCATATTATTAATAAAATGGAACTAGGGACAATAAAAATTTTGTGCAAAATGTAATGTTTGTGCTCAATTTTTCTTCTGAGCCTGTTGTATACTCAATGGCAGAGCGTTCCAGAGACAGAAACACTACTTAAACACTTTGTAGAATTTAAATAGTGTGTTATGCACAATTATTTTTCTGACCCTGATGTATACTCAATGGAAGTGCATTTTAAAGACTAAGACACTATTTGACTCGTTATCTATATCATAGAGAGTCAATGGATACCACGAGCATGCGACTAACTAAGAAACTGGAATCGGGGTTTACAAAAGTAGGTAGGTTTAGAGTTAAAAGCATATTTGTTAATGCACAAACAATAAGAATTCTGCAGACTGATTTGCAATTATTTGAATAGTGTATCATTAAGACGACGATTTTAGAACTGTTCTGACAGCACTGCACTACACCACTCTGAATCTGCGGTAAAGTGAACTCACAATTATTACTACATACCTAAACCTAACAAAACAATTCTCAACTCTTACTATACAAGTGTTTCTTTAAGAAAATTGTCTAAGTGTTCTTCTATAGATGCATTTCTGAGACTTATATCTAATTCTTTTGACTTAACACAATATTAAGTTTTCAAATTAAAACACACAAGTTACGAATATATATATAGATAGATAGATATAATCTTTATTTAAAAACGTCTTCATCACACACAAACATAAAAACACAAAGAGACTAAAATCAAATTTACTTAAAACAATAACCCAGTACAAACCAAAAGTTGTGTGCGCTGCAGAAGTGTAAAAGGGCTCAGTGATTGGAATTACTCACAAAATGATATAAGCAAAGCACTGGGATTCTGCTACAACCCGAGGGTTTTGTGTTTACCAATAATTTTCAATATAAATATCAACAATATTAACAACTAGCTAATTTTACCGACTACAATATTTTTTGTGACCAATTTTATTGCTAACATTTTTATAGGATATACTCTAATAGTATTTCTTTAAAACAACTCAATTGGGAAGTTTCATAATAACACTTAGAAATTACAAAAAGAGTAAATATAACATGGAAATATCGCAGAGTTTTTTCGCTGAGCGCAAGCACCGGCCCGCAATTATTGGCGAACACGTTTCGATTTAATAAAGCAATTTAAGGAAGGGACAATTTACATACGAATCAGAGAAGGGTTGTCTGCCCTAGGAAATCGAACCGCGACCTGCGTTTCGCCATCAACTAATATGATAATATTTTCCACTAAGATTTTTGGTAGCAACGTCGGAAAAAGCAGTCAACAACCGAAACAAAACTCTACAGCGGCAGAGTGATGCTTTTTTTTCCTCAGGAGAGGAGGCTGAGAATCTAACGCAACAAGCAAGCAGGGATGCGTTGATTATGTCGGACTCCTGGTGAATCGAGGCGGCTCGACCAACAGACCTACCGACTAAACTCAGCCTAAGCCTTTGGTCCTAATGACCCTACTTTGGCTTTTATTGACGGGGCCGCACCTCAGGAGAGTACGGTTAGCGCTGCCCCATGGAGAGGGCATAAGCGCTAGAAGAGGCACGGTTCACGCTCATAACGCTTGAATAAATTAAAACTGGCCATTAACTTGTTGATCTGTCATTTAACAAACCTACCATTAACTGTTTGCGATGAATCAGTAAAACAAATATTTAGATAGAAATACGTATAATTAGAAAAAGTTAGGTACAGAATAATAGTTAAAATTAATTATTTAGAAGGTGCGCGCGACATGTTTGATGTTGTTAGTAGGAATGAATCCTGGGCTGGGCGAAAGGCGACGGCAGCGCAGGCCGGCAATCGCGACGTCACAGCGCCTGCGGTGCGTACAATAAGCATCTCGTTTCGAGTGCTTTACAGCATTCGTGGTTACAGTATGTTCTAAAAACGAAAAATCTATGGTATTTTAAGACATCTATCTTAATGTGTTTAACCCTTAGTAGCTTGATTTACGGAAGTGATTTTTTTTTATATTACTGTGTTTGCTTGAGGGTCTATGAAGGTCTATGAATCACAATATTTATATTACATAATTATTTAGAAAAAAAAAACAAGTATCAATTTTGTTACTTCAGGCATTATTACCGTAAATAAATCAGATATACCTATGCATGAAATAATGCGAAACATTGATTTTTTTATTATTGCATAACGACACTTTACACTTTTTACAAAACCAAAAAGTAAGTTTCCGAAAATTGATAAATTTACACTTATTTCTAGAATTTATAAATATTTTTTCATGACCAATACAATCGCAACACACGTCAGCAGAGGGTATTACTTGTACACCTGTCCGAGTCATTTAGAAGGTACTGTAGTATCTTGTCTAATTGGTACTGGGTCTTACCCTTTTATTATTATTTTTTATATCGTTGAAAAGAATATTATACAACAGTAAAATACGTACAGCCAACCTATAAAACTAATAGTAATGTGAACATTCAGTTTAAAAGATTGGTATTGAAACTCTAGGTTATTAAGGGTTAACATCGTGAACGAAAGACATAAGTATATTTCTGGGTAAGCGCTGTCCTCACTTTTATACGATACTCTTAACTTAGCTGTCAAGTGCGATGGAGCGGATACATTTTAAAAGGAACGTCCACCACTTGTCCGACTGAATGATAGTGTAACTCGTGCGAACTATATTCGCAATTTGATATCTATCACTTTTTTATTCATCGGAATAAAACTATTAACTTTTATAATCTGATATAGATCAAATTCATCCGGTCGATGGTAACCCTGCGAGGGAAGGAATATAGTTACTTGACTTTTCATAAAAAAGCTAATCTCTACCAAGTCTTGAGGACTGAACGGCGTCCTTGAGAAATATAGCTTCCAGCGTCGTGGAATTTAATGAAATAACACGATTTCACAGAAAATTTGTAACGCTTCATAAGTTTAAGTATTTCATATTCATATATTCTTTTTCATTTTAAATAGAATATATTTTTCTACTCATACTGTAATAATAATACAGAAAGCGACGAAATCGCTCATAATTTTCTATAACACTGATTCCTTATATTTTTTATTTGGCAATGATATTTTATGTATAGTTAATTTTAACTTTTTTATAGTCTTCACATTTGATGGGTACAAACATTTATTATTATATCTATTTACTGTGACACCCGGTATATAAATGTACAATAGATTCACAAATGGTGCCTGCACCGCGCCTTTTCCTGAAGTTCGCTCGCCCTCTACTACAAGGTTGAATGCTTTAACGCATCCTGACGATGGCTAATCGTCAGTCGTGTGCAGGTCTCTCCTCACAGAGCATATCCCTAAACCACCCCGATGTCCATCTTGTCCTTAATTATTAAGATGACTCATGGTCTGGGGAAACCATTTCTCCGGGTCGCTTCAGGAGGGTGGTCCTGCTACGAACCGAGTCTTAATGCCTATGGGGGATTATTGTGAACATAACTATAATCCACAGACAGGGCGGAGGTCTCAGCCTAAACCAAGCCGACTCTATTCAGGCTAAGTTCATTATAATCTCCAGGCACTTACTAGGAATTTCACCTCCTTCGTGAATCTTCACAGAGAATATTTTCCGGTTTCCTCTCGAGAGGAAAAATGAAAAAAAACTTATCGCGCGCTATTGCTTAAATTGCGCAACAATCATTCATAAATTTTTGGCAATGCGAGTTCATATAAAGAAATACTATAAAATTTGCTTCTGACTTGTTATATTAGATCGGGATTTTGGATCAGGTTGTAGGAGATTGGATCTCAATAGTTTCATTGCAATCATGTTCTCATATCTAATTTCGACATCATAACTAAGAAATAACTCGTACAGCAACTGTGCTTAGATTTTAAAACGCCACTACCTTGCATTTATATCTCGACGGCTTCGGTCGATTTCAGTCAAATCCAAATTGATAGTCACGTGACACCGGGCTTAGCGCCACCCGTTCGCCCCACCAACGTAGTGCATAAAACAGTCAGTATCTCGCAATTTGACTTTTAACTTTTTTGCATTAGACCATCTGACCTTCACCGCTGATAGTAAGTGATGATAATACTGAGGTAACATCGAGCTTCACGTGGACTCCACATGAATGAATGTCTGTTTAACCTCTAATTTTCGAATCATAACAAAGCTCTTATTTAATAATCTGTTATCTAATATATGAAAATTAATCGCAAAATGTGTTGGTAAGTGTGTGGCGGCATCCGTTTCGGAACATAGTTAATAGTATTAATACTTTTTCGAGTAACTCTATGGTCCGACGTAGAGAGGTAAGTGGCGTGGGCATTGGTTTGACTGGGGATGACAAGTGAGTGTCATTGTGGCTGAGACTGAATTCTATGTATTTTTATATATTGTGCTGTGAAAATATATTAGTTCCTACTCGACCTTGGAGTTTGTTTTCATCCCAGCAAGGGCTTCATGGGACCGCCCTCAACACCCATAATTGGTGACCCCGACGTGATAACAATTTGTGACCACGGGCAACGTAATTTGTTCCTGTATCGAGCTCTGACACGTGTACTGTCAAGCAAACCACTACATCGTTGTTCGATTCTATGGTGTAAATAATTTCCACGATCGTCGGCAGTTCATGGGGAGAATTTCGCCGTGAGTTAGACGAAGAAAAGTGCGTGCTTCATATGAGTGGCGTCTGGTGACTGATCATCATTTATATTTTGCTGTGCTGCGTAGTTGCGAATGAAATTTGTTTTCTCAACATAAACAACATTTTTTTTTACGTCATTTTACAAGAATTTTCAGTTTCATCCTCGTTCATTTACCGTTGTCGTATGTGCCAAAATGTGTACGGTGTTCATTGCTGCTTTGATATACTTTGAGTAATTTTGATAATAATTTTTTCAAAGTTATAATTATAATTTTTATTGTTTAATTTTAAGTAGTTGTATGACGCTATACTACTAATATTAACTAGTTTTATTTTCTTGTGTTGCACTGTAATGTATTGCCTTGTTTTGCATGCCAACATAAAAATGTTTAAATATTCTTACTAAATATTTGGTTGTGGTACTTATTAGAATATTTTTATATTTTGTTTTTTAATGTGTTTGGAATTTAATTGAAGCTTGAAATTGAATTTACTTTTGCTTGCTTTTATTAACTTTTATTTATTTTTGTTTACTTTGCATATTTGGCGTATAATAAGTGATTTATTGAGTGTTTTTTGTATTGCATGCATAAGTTACGTATCTTTTGTTATGTTCTGAAGCTGTTTGCTGCCTCACCGTTTTACATAGCCTTTTAATTGCACCTGTCACTCATTTGTCACTTAATTTCTCACATTATTACTTTCTTGTGGTTTCTATTTTCATGAAGGAGCATGGCGACTCCTAACAGTGACGACTTACAGGCAATGCTTGAAAAGGTGATGGCTGAGAATCGGGCATTGCATCTTCAGCTCAATGCGACTTCTTCTAGGTCTCCGCCAGAAATTTGCAAGGTAGCGGTCAAGTTACCCCCGTTTTGGCCTGACAAACCTGCTGTTTGGTTTGCGCAAGTGGAGGCACAATTCGAAATCTCTGGTATAACCGTAGATAGTACTAAGTTTAATTATGTTATCGGTCACCTGGATCAGAGGTTAGCAAGTGAAGTGGAGGACATAATTACCCAACCTCCGCAATTAGGAGACAGGTATGGAACCTTAAAGAAAGAACTCATTAGGCGGTTGTCTATATCTGAGGAACAGAGAGTCCGGCAGTTGATAAGCGAGGAAGAACTTGGGGACCGTCGGCCATCCCAGTTTCTCCGACATTTGCGCTCTCTTGCTGGCACTGCACTCTCTGACGAAAGCATATTAAGGCAGTTGTGGTTAAGAAGACTTCCACAGAATGTCCAAGCTATTTTAGCGTCGCAACCTGATCTACCTTTAGATAAAGTGGCTGAACTGGCTGACAAGATCAATGATATCTCTAGCCCTAACGTTCTATCTTGCGAAGCGCCTTTACCTACGTTAGAGACAGTAGTTAGAACGTTAGAAACATTGTCAGCTCAGGTGGCATTGTTGTCTACCTCTGGGTCACGCAGTCGTTCTAGTAACCGTCGGGTTTCTCAGCAGCGACAGCGCTCCTCTTCACTAGGCAGTTCAAAACTTTGCTGGTATCATAGGAGGTTCGCCGCCAAAGCATCTAAATGCATCAAACCCTGCGACTGGAAACCGGAAAACCAGACGGGCAATCAGTAGTGACGGCAACCGATTGCACATCACCAGGCCGTCGTCTATTTATTACTGAGCGAGTATCAATGATCAGATTCTTGATCGATACTGGGTCTGATTTGTGTTGCTACCCACGCAGATTATTGAGTCGTCGAGTAACTCCCACTCAATATGATCTTAATGCAGCCAATGGCAGTGTTATTAAAACATATGGCAGCATTTCCTTATCCTTAAATTTTGGGTTGCGGCGTGAATTCCGCTGGCAATTCGTCGTGGCGGACGTTAGCACCCCTATAATTGGATCGGATTTTCTAGCTCATTACTGTCTGCTTCCTGACTGTCGCAATAAACGTCTTCTGGATGGTGTCACCGGCCTTTCTGTTACAACTTCACTTGTTGCCAGCGGACAAGTAAGTGTCAAAACCATTACCACGCTATCGGTTTCTCAATTTAGCAAAATCCTTGCTGAATTTCCTTCAGTTACGCGTCCTCCCGGGGTTCATAGGGAAATTAAGCATGACACTGAGCATTTCATTTTTACAACCGATGGTCCTCCAGTTTCCTGCCGAGCTCGTCGATTAGCTCCCAAAAACTTTTGGAAGCTAAAAAGGAATTCGACGAAATGCTCAAAAATGGCACAGCAAGACCATCAAAGAGTCCTTGGGCCTCGCCATTACAAATGGTGACTAAAAAGGATCACACGTGGCGTCCCTGCGGTGATTACCGTAGTCTTAACGCTCGGACGATCCCTGACCGTTATCCTGTTCGACATATCGGAGATTTCAGTCACAACATTGCTGGTGCTACTATTTTCAGTACGATCGATTTGGTAAAGGCTTACCAACAGATTCCGGTCAATACTGAGGATATTTGCAAAACTGCGATCATAACACCATTTGGACTTTACGAATTTCCGTATATGTCGTTTGGGTTACGTAACGCAGGACAAACCTTCCAGCGATTTATGGACGGTTTGGTTCGTGATCTGGATTTTTGTTTTCCGTATATCGACGATATCTTGGTTTTTTCACGCGATACGGAATCCCACGCGCGTCATCTTCGCGTTCTGTTTCAAAGGCTGTCTGACTTCGGCGTGGTTGTCAATCCCGCGAAGTGTGTTCTAGGAGAAAGTGAGGTGACATTCTTAGGGCATCGTGTGTCGAAAGACGGCGTTCGACCTCCATCCGAAAAAATTACTGCACTTCTGGAATATCCCCTTCCGAAGACGGTACAAGGCCTCCGCAGATTCCTGGGGATGGTCAATTACTACCGACGATTTTTGCCACGTGCGGCTGAATTACAGGCGCCGTTGATAAATATTCTTACTGACTCGAAGCTTAAGGGTGCCAAACCTGTGCCGTGGACTCCGGAAGCAGAGAGCGCATTTTATGCTTGCAGAAACAATCTTGCTCAAGCAACGCAGCTCGCGCATCCATTACCCAATGCAAAATTAGGTTTGTTTACAGACGCGTCATGTACTCAAGTTGGTGCATGCTTACAACAATGCGTTGACGCTCGCTGGCAACCCATAGCATTTTTCAGTAAGAAGCTAAATTCGCGACAATCCTCATGGCCTGCATATTACAGAGAGTTGCTAGCCGTGTACGAAGCTGTGCAGCATTTCCGACACATTTTGGAAGCACAACATTGCACAATTTTCACGGACCATAAGCCTCTGTTATATGCCTTTACGCAACGCCGAGAGAAGCTACCGCCAGTACAGCTTAACCAGCTTTCTTTTATTTCGCAATTTACGACGGATATTGCATTCATCAAAGGTATGGATAACGTCGTTGCTGACACTATGTCGCGAATCGAAGCTATCTCTCTGGAAGATGACTATGCGGATTTAGCCGTTTCACAAAGAGACGATGAGGAATTGCAGACTTTTTTTCGCGATGGCACTAGTCTGAGGCTAGAGAAAATTATCCTGCCTGGCACTGACGTTGTAATCATTTGTGACACGGCCACTGGCAGGCCACGTCCATTCCTTACCGTTCCTTTTAGGCGAAATTTTTTTCTAAAACTACATAACTTAAGTCATCCAGGTATTCGAGCCACATCCCGCTTGCTAACGGATAGATTTGTATGGCCTTCCATTCGCAAAGATGTTAGTAATTGGACAAGATCATGTCTTTCTTGCCAACGGAACAAAATTACAAGGCATGTAGTTTCTCCGTTGGGAAGCTATGACTTAGCACCTGGACGTTTTAGGCATATCCATATCGATATCGTGGGTCCGCTGCCCATCTGTGAGGGTTATCGTTTTCTTCTGACAGCAGTAGATCGATTCACTCGATGGCCTGAAGCTTGGCCCATGCGCGGCATTACCGCAGAAGAGACTGCTGATACGTTTTTGCAAGGATGGATTGCAAGATTTGGCGTACCTTTTTGTGTTACTACGGATCAGGGACGGCAGTTTGAGTCCGACCTGTTTCGTAGACTCACAACATTTCTCGGTGCGAGAAAGCTAAGAACCACCAGTTACCACCCTTGCGCAAATGGAATGGTAGAACGCCTTCATAGACAACTCAAGGCGTCTTTGAAGTGTCACAACGGTCCATGGGTTAAGTCCTTACCTTTTGTACTGCTCGGTTTACGTGCGGCGTTAAAAGAAGACTTAAAGGCCTCACCGGCGGAATTGGTTTATGGTGAACCGTTATTGCTGCCCGGTGAGATGATTGCACCTTCTGCATTACGACCAGCTGATTCATCAGACTTCATCACACAGCTCCGTGCAGTGATGTCTGATTTGAGACCGGTTAACGCCTCACATCACGACCAGCGAAATGTCTTTATTTTTAAAGACTTGCCTAAAGCTACTCATGTTTTCCTTCGTTCTGATCGTGTTAAGTGGTCACTGGAGTCTCCTTATTCTGGACCATATCCTGTCGTTAAACGATCAGAAAAGACAATCACGATCGTCATTGGTAATAAGGAAGTTGTGGTGAGCATAGATCGTTGTAAGCCCGCATACATAGACGCTCACGAACAACATGTTTCTACTAAACCAGACACACCTTCACTATCACCATCGGATAATGTGCAGTCACACGATCATTTACCTCTCAAACCGGATACCATACCAGTCAGAGAAAATTCTTTACCTTCTCCACATCACACTACAACTCGTTCGGGTAGAAAAGTGCGATTTAAACGCGTATTCGATTTATAATCGAACTTCGTTTCTCCGTGGGGGGGTGGTGTGGCGGCATCCGTTTCGGAACATAGTTAATAGTATTAATACTTTTTCGAGTAACTCTATGGTCCGACGTAGAGAGGTAAGTGGCGTGGGCATTGGTTTGACAGTGAGATGACAAGTGGGTGTCATTGTGGCTGAGACTGAATTCTATGTATTTTTATATATTGTTGCTGTGAAAATATAATTAGTTCCTACTCGACCTTGGAGTTTGTTTTCATCCCAGCAAGGGCTTCATGGGACCGCCCTCAACTCCCATAATTGCATAACTCCTGGACCAACTTAGCCAATTTGTTTTTAAATGTTCATTGAAGCGTAAGGATGGTTTTTACGCTTCTTGAATAATTATCGAATAACCCTGAAAACATCCCTTTTTTCCATACAAACAATTTCTAACTTTTAGTTTACTTTAACGTACAGTCAATTTGAGCTTTTTGTTATTGTATAAAGTTCATATAGCAAGCACTCGCTGTTGTCTAAGCAATGTAGAAGTGCTCCTAACATCAAAGAGTCAATTTGCGCTTTATTAACGCTATATAAAGTTGAAATTCAATCATAACAGTGTGCGTGTGTGCGTTGGAGCACAGAATACATCGTTGGAGGATTTAATGTCACGTTCCAAATTTGAATAGTCACAAAATGTAATAGTTCATTTTGACCTTTCTTGCAATTTGGTTGGCTGTGCGATATTATCTATAAAATAAGTAGGAACAAAAAACTGCCACTTTTCAAATCTCTTTGACAGGACGAAGTTTGTCGGGTCCGCTAGTGTTAAATGAAACAGCGGCAATTAACCTGGAGAGCTCAGAGCTTTTCCACAAATTCCATGAACCCCATACCATACACCCATTTTACTCAATGGATGAGTTCATGTCAATGCGTCTGAATGTACCATCTCTCTTACATAAGTAGGGCCATAAGAATGAAAAAGTAGTCGACATGTATATTGTGCTCTTTGATTTTAATCAATTTTAAATTGTATAATTATTATAATGTTAATACTAATTACATTAACTGATTCTTAACCTACTTGAGCTTCAATCTATATTATGTAATCTATATACGTTTATATCATAATATATGATTTTTTAAAAGTAATGCATGCAACCTGTTCAATAACAAACAATCTATTCATCGTATTTTAAGTATCAATGAAGTATTAAATTATAATAGTAATTAATAATACAGTACTAGTACTGTAATACTCTTAGTCCACTTATCAGGTCTAAGGCGTGCATGGGGATTAAGATCCAACACATAGACATCAATTTAGAATTTAATGCAAAAAGGAGGGAATATACTGGGTTTAATGGAACATTTAACTAAAGACTCGAGTATATGTATAAGAAATATTGTAATTAGATGTCTTTAAGCGTTTATTATGTTTTGATTTTAATAGTAATGAGCACTGGACTGTAGGAAAAGTCTACATTCACCTGTCTTTCAAATCTTTAACCTATATGGTAGTTGGAGACTCGCCACATACTAAATGCCCCCTCCTAAATAAATAATATTATTATTTATTATATAAAATAAATATTAGTGCAAGGTGGGGAAGCGCTGGTGTGAGCAGCTAAGGGTGTAAAGAGGTGTTGTGTCTGCAGCAACGAACGAGGCGCTAAAGTTGTTATAACATTATTACATTTCATCCTCCAAACATCTGCTCATACAATTCCAATCTGGTTGGCTAGGTAAAGTAATACAGAAGTATAAGCCCCTTTGAAGTTATCAGAACCTTTACTACTGTAACAAATCACTGACAGCTCGTCACAATCTGCTTTAAACATGACTATATTTTATCATTATTTTATCTTATATAGACTTGCAATTATTATTATTGTACGGCTCAAAAGTAATTTTCACCTACATATTTCGTTACGTTATAAGACAATAATTGATATAAGTTTAAATAAATAAATACAAAGTACCTATATTTGCCCACAACGCAAAGGTACTGATTTCACATTGAGTGCACGACTTGTCAAGCCGCGACACGGGCGATTTCGTCGACTCCCTAGATTGCACAAGTTCCACCTAAAATTCTAGAAGCCTCGATATACGCGCTATATAATTGAGCTTGTCATCCATGTTCAAATAGCTCAAAGCGATTATTTCAAATTTAGTATGTAGCACTGGAAAACATAAATTGAATATGCTCATAATTCATCAATCATTCATCAAGTTCATTTTTGGACATGGCATTCTCCTAAAGGTCTTGGATACACAGGTTATATTAGACTCTTACTTGTCTTTTGAGTTAGTTATGTTGGCGACAAAATCAAACACCTTCTAAATATACGTTTTATTTATTTATAGTGATGAAATATTTTAAGTCTTATACTCTTCCCGACTGACTGAATAATACCCTCAACCAAATCATATGTCATTATTACACCTCTTAAAATCAAATGTGTAACTGTGTTCCGCCACGTGGCTCACTGTGCTGCCATCTATTGGATAATGTCACAAACAGAAAAGAGACAGTAGTCAAATCCGCAATGTATCATTATGGTATAACCTCAAGCATGAGGAGTAGAATCGTATGATTTACATTACAATGACTGCGTATAATAATTAGGGTTTTAACAGTTAGTACCTACTAATTGGCGTGCCTGCTTTTTTTATACTAAGATGATGACAAACAGGCCTACGGCCCGCCTTATAGTAAACGATTGCTGGAGCCAATGGACACTTGCAACAGCAGCTGTGTCACTCGCGTGTTGCCATACTTTAAAAACTTATTTAGTCTCCTTTTGAAGAACCCCATGCTATAACTCTTCGAGAAAACCTAAGCAGTCAAAAATGTTGACAAATGAAATGTATTCGAAAGGAAATTCCTCTGGTTTCATTGGAAACTAAGACAGAGAAACTTTGAGTACACCGCTCTAAGGGAACATTATAAATGGTCAAGTTTCGGTGCCATACATCACCACTACATATTTATAATAAATAATTTATTTTTTCTGGTAATGCTTTAGTTTGTTTTATTCAATTCCTATTATTTGAATTCAAGGCAATTAAACTTTTTATTGTTTGTTATTATATTCATTATTCAACATGGCTACATACACTTATTGCCATCAAATACAAGTGTTGTACTTATTAAGTATATTACATAAAAAAAAATTAATGGAATAAATTCAAATAATTGAAAATGATAATACATTATACTGGTATATTGTAATAATTTTAGATTTTACTAACTTACTTCCCGAAAATTTACTAACATCCAGAAGTTATGAACAATTTGTCTCTACTGTCATTTGGTTACTTGAGTTTATTTCGAACATCGACTACACACCGTCATTTAAATTTCCCGTACAACTTATTTACGTAATATCCCAAGGAAATATAAATGAGAATGAAAATTCCCTCTTTTTAGTTTTCTTTGATGCCCTTGGTCCCTGCGGGGCTACCCGAGTGCCCGCCTTTTGTGAAACGATTTTCGTAGATAGCGTCGGCACATTTCGCCTTGAATTGACGTGTTTCTTTGAAGAATATCAGAAATAATAAAAAAAAATGGCACATTGAATGCTTAAGTGATCAGTAGGCAAATAATATTACAGATTTTTTTTGGCCCGAATCAGCGCCAACTTTAGTTTCTAATCTCCATCTTACGAAATAAAAGAAATATGAATGATGTATTAACACAGAGAAATATAAATCGCTCACTTTCGGATGTATTTTAAGTCTGTAACGCTCTCTCTTGGTCTTTAGTTTGAGTATTACAATTAACAAGCCTAGATTTGCAATGAGCGCTATGATGACTTTGAGATCAGCTCCTCTCTACGTTTTCAAGCTTGCCCGTCGCTGCAGCCCTTGTGTGCACTATTAATTGTGAGTTTACTCCAGCTTGTTCATTAACTACTGCTACTGCTGTACATAATGCTGTGCTAGTCTGAAACAGCGACGTGTTGCCCTTTTTTTTTCCCTTGAGGAAAATGCATTAAATTGCATACCCCGGCTATGGCGAGCCGGCGGTTATGTGGGGCTCTCCTCCCCAAAAGGGGGAGGAAAGCCCCCTAAAAACCTCAGGGATGGCCTTTCTTAAGCATGTAGGGAGCCCCCGGGAACATCAAGCCACTTCCGGGAACCTCCAGCCTCCGCTCCCCCGCCGATACAGGGGAGCCCTCCTCGTGGGAGGCTCACTACCTCCCCCGGTCTCCTCCACCGACGACGCCCCCCGGCCACGGAAGGGGCGTGGTCCATCCCGGGTCGCCGTAGCGGTTGCGACTTCCTCGCGCCCGCCGGCCACCCGCGGCGGCGCCGCAGCTGTGCTACCGAGCCCGGCGCCGCCTCCTTCGAGCGGGATCGGCCATCTCCCGACCCCGCTCGGCAGCCTCCTTCTGGAGCATCACTGCTTCACAGAAGGAGACCACAGCCCTCCAACCTCCCTCGTCCGCCAGCATTGCCGCAATCAATGCCGGCGGAGACAGATCTCGCCCGATCTCTGCGACCAAGACTCGGCGCTCGGAGGCCCACGCGGGGCACTCCGCCAGCGTGTGCTGGGCCGAGTCAAGGTCGGATGCGCAGTGGTGGCAATGTGTCGATCCCTCCCGTCCTATTCGACACAGTTACTCACCGACGCAGCCGTGCCCGGTGAGTATCTGAGTCAATCGGTAGGTGACCTCCTCCTTCTCGTGGAGCCAACCTTCGAGGTGCGGAAGTACGGCACCGAGACGGCCCGCTGGCGCGCGCAGATCCGTAATTCGAGCTGCGCACGCCAGGCCGCCACAATCCGTCGGTGCCACTCCCGCTTAGGCACTTCGTGCGTGGGTTCCAGGGCGCTCCCCCATCGCTCCCCCGGTCGACACGTACATGAGCGACGTGTTGCCCTGTCGGCCACCATAAATGACCGTAACACTGACATCACTTACTTTTACGTTGAATTATTGCTGTTTCTCTCACTATTAATTTTAAATATAAGTATGTACATACAAAGAGGATACAGTTTTTTTAAAGTCACACAGTACAGATATCGTTTGTCTATTAATGGTACAGCAAAACATTAAAATAATTTTAACGACTTTACAAACTATAAAAATAGTATTTATAAGTTGTCGGTTATATTATTTTTTTAAATGCCTGTAAAAAGTACAAAGATACAAAACTCCTGTCAGTTATATAATATTTCTTAAATATCTGTGAAACATACAAAATAAAAAATATCTTAAATTGTCTATTATACAGAGAGATCAGATTTGTAATGTTACGTCACGTTACTAATATTATTAATATATAATTATATGCATTTTATGTATATGTTTTTTTTGTCTATTATATAACAATAATATAACGCTATTCATTATCATCATCATATCCATGTCTACCGTCGTCAACTTTCTAGAACTTGATTTAATCCAAAGGTTGCCTGGAGAAATTGCTAGATTGCAGTAAGGCCGCCTATTGTCAACGCTTTCTTGAACTGGTATTATTTTATGTACATATTCTATACATATTCTATTTGACAACCTCCGTTGCCGAGTGGTTGGTATACCGGTGTCAAGGTGTCTGAAGTTCAGGGTTCGAGTCCGGTGAGGGTAGATGTTTGTGTGATGACTATCATAGTCATAGTTGTTAATATATACTTTTATTAAAAACATTATAAATATATATATAATATTTGTTGGTCTATCCGTTACCTTAGATCCCATAGCACAAGACTTACTATGCTTCCTTTGGGCTAGGCTAATTGGTATGAGTGTAAGAAATATTTATTTGTTATGTATATAATTCTTTTTCATTCATTTATTTAGGAGTATTCCCTATTATTTTTAGCCACTTCATAATTGTTGTGATACATTATAACTTACAATAATACAATGATGAATTGACTGTGTGATATACGATGGCAAAAATATCCACCTGTCTGTGAAAATATAATTAAAGTTTCACCATGTTGTACGAATAACTTCTGTACATTTTCAATTCTTGTACAAGATTTCTACTAACAAGAATTTCTACTCGTTCCAACAATTCGTAGATACGTCAAATAAGTCTGGACTTACAAAAGGGTCGTCATGATTTCGTAGGCTTTCGGGGTTTTCTATCAACGTATATAAATTGATTTTATGACAAGTATTCAGTAGAACCATTTCCTTCTGAGAAATCAACAAAGCCTAGTTTTCAAACCATTATAAATTGAAAAGTATTGTGAACTCATTGGAAGTTCGCCTTCTTTCTTTTCTAAGGCGTGTGTGTCAGAATATGAAAAAAAAGCGCCTTTCCTGACGTGACGTCTTTAAAACAATTGACGACTTCACATCCAGTACCTATTGACAGAGTCGGAAGAAGTTGTATTCGTTCGCTTTCATACAATACAGATAATATTCTAAAAGTTTATTGATCATAATTTGGGCAGCAAAATAACAGTGTTCGCATTACTGTATTCCAGTATGAAGATTAAGGTAAACAGCGAAATTATTGGCTTTATCTTATGTCACATGTTGACAATGTACATTGTGGTTTTTGTGACGGTTTCAGATTAGCTGCAGATGTCATAGGAACTACATGATGATCAAACATTTTGATTACGCCCCCGTTAAATACGTAAGTTTTTCACGACCCCTTCTTCCATACTGTATATTTAATTGTTTTAAACAAAATTTGTGCATTACGTCTATACTTAGTAATTCCAGAATGGGGAGAGCAACACAGTGTCCTTTGAGATTGATGTAAAAAAATTGTAGGGAGTCAAGAAATGTCGGTAGCGTGCTGTATAGCTGTAGCCTGTGCCTAAGTTCTAAGAATCATATAGGCAAATCGAGAGTCATATCCCATCAGATGAGTGCTAACATATCACTTAAAAGAAAATGTGAGAAAAGTATATTTTCCTATTTAAAATGCTGGCAACACATTTGTAACTGCTCTGGTGTCACTCACTACTGTCTATGGGCGACGATATCGCTTACTTTCAGATAATCCATTTGCTCGTTTACCTTTCTTTGTTGTAGTTTCTTATATGGTTTGTATGAGTAAAACCAAAAATGAGCTATATCCAATTTTTAAGACATTAAAATTCACTTTTGGAATTTTGATTGATATCTGCTATTTTTATATGATTCGGTTAAAGGCGACTTAGATGAACTTATCTGGATTAAATAGTAGATATTCTGATGAATAGTCAAAAGTCAAGAGTACCTGTAACCGAAGAGTAGATGAAAATATTAATGAAAGTAGATGAAGCTATAGAAGTATATACAAATCGTCGCCAGTAACAAACTATGAGCTTTGCCAATACCCAGGGTAAAGAGGCTAGAGTATATGCATGTAAGTATTTTTTAATTTAATTTTTATAATGAATGCAATGAATGAAACATGGAGATTTTATAATCAATAAAATGCGGTGATTTTTTCACACCCAAGAAGTTATTATTTGTTTTACTATATATATCCGATATTCACACCAATTAGCTAAGCACAAAGTACCTAAGCTCTGTAAAGCTTTTGTTATGGTATCTAAGCTAACGGGTAGACATACATATATTATACAAATATAAATATTTTTCATAAAAATTATATATTAAAACCATAACTAAGGCGCTAAATGCTCGCTTTCATTATACAAATATCTGCCCCCACCGCGACTCGAACCCGGGGCCTCAGGGATTGTGACTCGGCTACGGAGGACTTAACATTATACTGTATTGAAAGTTTCAATAAATTCTGTGTAAATTGGATATATGTGGTTTCAATTTGAAACCACATATATCCAATTTACACAGAATTAATAATCGATTATTTAATGACCTATTGAAGTGCGATTTTTAATCGATACATTTAAAATGAATTTGAAGAAATACCTAACATTTTCTGTTATATTGCCTTTTCCTCACTACTTGTTTCAAGGAGTAGTATAGAAATAAAAAAAAAATTAAGAATAACACAGTTAAAATATATCAGACTTGTTATAACTACGAGGATCAAATTAACAGCAGTTAATGTAAACATGAAACAGCGATCTGTTATGTACCTTATGGGTATAACGATAATTGACCTCAGGCAGACCTTGTAGATCGATATACACGACCTACATCCTTCGCCGTCAAAGGCTTATTGAGCAAGTATTTAATTGGCCCACCTCGGCCCCCTTTTGTGTACTTCAAATCCATCAGACTTGGAATACATGAAAAGGACAATATTTCTTATTATTACAACGCCAAACCAAAACAATGTTATATAAATACTAACTTTGTCTTACCATGTACGTTATTTCCAAGGAATAAATTATCGACCGGGATGAAAAATGATAAATTTACTAAAATAACTATTAAAAAACCGGTCCAGTGCTAGTCGGACTCGCGCAACGAGGTCGACATGTAAATTGTTCTTTCATTACTAAAATCAAGTTTGAACGATTTTTCCTGTTTTTCCCAATATGTTGTAAAAAAACATTTTTATTTGTGAAATAACTATAAATTTGTGGTTTTCGGAATTTTTCTTTTACTAGTGCTGCATGACATTGCTTTTTGGCAAATTTCATGACTCTCCTCAAGTCAACTGAAATTACCCTATAGGTTTTGATTCCCTTGCAAATGTCAAAATCATTACATACTATAAAACAAAGTCGCTTCCCGGTGTCTGTATGTATGTATGTAGCTATGTATGCTTAAATCTTTAAAACTACGCAACGGATTTTAATGCGGTTTTCTTTAATAAATAGGTATATTCAAGAGAAAGGTTTATATGTATAAAACATGCACAATGTAGTAGTGGAACACTGTCAATTTTTGAGATTTCTAATGTGATGTCGTAAATCAACTCACTTTTTTGCGCTTATATTGCAAACGCTAGCCAAACCCTACGAGATTGGTCAAAATGATGTACTGCAGTATTGTACAACTCACAAAAGTCCACAAAAAAGTCCGCGATGGTATATGTCTATCTCTTAGGGATAACCCACCATAACTATTTTTTCATTGCACCCGTGCGAAGCCGGGGCGGGTGCCTAGTATGCAATATAAATGGAACTTAAATGGCCATATCTTTTTATTGAGTTGATTTAAAATTTTGATTTTTTTACTGCTTTGAGAAATAGAAGACCTGAGTATGTGATATTAATTACAGCTTGATATCTTGACGAGTTTCTGAGAAAAAGAGTCTTGACAGACGAACGGACGGACGGACGGACAACAGTGATTCTATAAGTTCCGTTTTTACCGTTGGAGGTACGGACCCCGTTAAAATAGGGATTGGTGATAGAAAGTTAAAATAAATAAATAAGTTAAAATAAATAAAAATGTTAAAAAAATAAAAGAAATTCTAGTGGTGGACAACCCTTATCAATTAGGAGTAAGAAAAATAAATAGCAGACGATTCTCTGACATACTTAATATGCATATAAAAATTCTTAATCGATCAAGCTATTTATGGAGGAGTATAATAACTAGCATTGTGACATGAAAATTTTATATATAAGACATAGTTTTAATTCGTTATAATTTCTTAATTGAAGAAGCCTTCAAGGGGGGAGCGTGAGGATGGAATCGATAATCCTGAGACGACTAAGTTGTGTATCACTAAGCTAAAGAGTGAGATCGTGGGTTTGCGTCCCGGTGGTGGCAGATGTATAGTATATATGTATGTTTATCCGTTACCCTAGATCCCATAACACAAGCCTGTCAGAGCTTAGTTTGGGCTAGACTAATTGGTATAAGTATAAGAAATATTAATTTATTTATGTTTTATTAAAGTAAATAAATCATTCGGAAATCATTATGGCAGTGCCTTGCGGTGTACTATATTGTGGTTCGTATCAACCTTAATCATAGATCATACGGTGAAGTAAAACTAAGTAACTCAACTTTCATAAGTGAATGGTGCATAGCTGCTAAGAAATTTATGTGAACTTGTGATATTAATATATTTACAATTTATAATTTAGATTACAAACATAGTTTAAAACTTAGTTACATTTATATTACGTATACATTATATAAACTTGGAAAATAATTATTTATAACAAACCTTAAAACTAAACTTAATATTTACAATAAACCTACCTAGTAACTTATGTATAATTATAAAATTAGAATATAAGTTTATTTAATAATATTTGCTTTATATACATATTCTATATTTAATCGCGGATGCGCGCGGCTATTTCGAGACTAGTCTTTGCGCGAGCGCATCTTTTGTATAGAAACCGGCTTGCCTGCGTGCGGCGCCGGCGCGGTGACAGTAGGTTGTTGACAAAAATTTGTACAACTTTTTACGCGACGGCGGATGCGTATTAGTATTGATTTCCATCACCCAGTTATTAACAATTTCGGTTGTGCCTAATATTAAAACTAAGTGGGTGTAAATATATATGTGAATTGCAATATCGATAAAAGCAGCTCCTGATAAGTTGAAATTTAATTATCATCAAAACATTTAACCGCAGATTAATCCACGTTGGGCCTAAATCGTCTTAACACGGCCTACGTAATTACATAAAGTGTATATTTTGGACAAATCGTAATGGAACCGCCTATCCTTTCCTCTTAATATAAAAACTGTTATCACAGAGTTGCTACTCCTGAAGCTTATAAGCTTTTTTTTTAAATAATAACAATAATATCTGAAGTGTTTTAAAATTACTTGACCTGTGTCCTTAACATTTATTTAAAAATGAAGTAGGCACGAATAATTCTAAGCATAAAAGCTGTGAGCACGTTAAAATTTTATAATTACGTAAAAAGACCTTGAAACATTCTAGACATTGTACTGCCACGTAACAGGCTATTTTGCTCCCTTAACCTTACAAACAATAAAGACCCAATTTTGTATATGAAGCCGCCTAACTTACCAATTTGATTGTTTTTGTTTATACCTGGTTTTTGGTAGCTTATATAAGTTACAACGCTTATAAGTTCCTTTAATCTTTGAATTTAGTATTAGTTATCAAATATTTATACTTGTTTTCATTATACTCTCTTATAATGGTGCTGCCTTCGACCAACATTCTATCTTCAGTAATCAAAACCATAGATTTAAAAAAAAACGTCGCCCCATACTAGGTTGGTTTGTTATCCTGTGCAGTCATAGATATAGAAATCTCACATACAACAAATCCGAACAAATTTCTGCAGGTTATACAAAATAACTGTCCCGTACGGGATTCGAACTCGCGACCCGTTGCGTAGTAGCCGTTCACTCTACTGCTGCACCAAAGGTGCTGTAAAATTAGGGTGTGGAGATAAAATTAACGGCACTAGAAAACTGCAGTTTACTTAGATTGACTCTCTTTATATACACATTTGAATTACTTTACAAGGTAATTTAAAATTTTAATAATAATAGATTTTTTAGTTCTTGATTTTATTTTGATATTAAATCCTTATTTTTGATTCGATAAGTAGAGAGGACTATGAGATGAAACATATTAATACAAAACCACCCCCAAACTGAAGATTCAAAGATACTATAACGTTTCTTGAGCTCTACACAATAATGTTAAAAATATTTGCAAGCTTAGCATTATTATGTTTATTGTACGAACTCGAGATAACATCACAACACTTGTCTGACAGGAAATACCTTACGAGAAAGGAACATATTGACAGTTAGATAGACAGCGACAGTTCAGTGATATATTATGGATGTAACCCTTTTCCCATTTGGGTACGACTCCTTCAAAATTTATTATGGAAAAGTGACAAGATTTTTAATGTCTCTCATTGTTGTTTTGTATTTAAAAAATGCACAAGGGTTCCGTTTTTGCCATTCGGCTATGGAACCCTAAAAAGGGCATCGGTGGCGCTGTAGACTCGGCACTGGTTTACGAATCGGGTGATACGGGTGGCCCGGGGTCGAACCAGCCAGCCACTAATATGTTTTTCGTTTTTATAAATTCATATTAACATTTATCTGACGCTCTTATGGTGAAGAAAAACATCGTAAACCATACAAACAATCCGCACTGGGCCAGTGTGGTTGACTAAGGCCTAATCACCCTAATATAGTTAGGGTATGCAGGTGTCCCTCGATGGGGACGATGGACTGGGATGATTAAAAATTGTTTTTTTTTTTAAGTTATCAAGATGTATTATGAAATTATGTATATTTATGAAAGAAATAAACGTCGTACAGAATTATTAAAATGGGTATAATGACTACAACTCGCTATGTGTCCTCTATCACTTATGAGGAGGGGAGTGCTCCGAGGAATTGTTCGGATTAATTCCTGTTGCAAGTTTCCGTCACCGTTCTACGCGACACAACCTTCATCTTCATCATCTAGACGCTTGGCAGTCAGTCCACCACAGTGCATTTTTCTAGGAATTTTCTGCCACACACTACTAAACTGTGAAATGAATTGTCGCCTGCAGTATTTCCGAACCGATACTATATCTTAACCTTAAAAAAAAAGCATTTTCCCATTTAAAAAGCCGGTAACGCATCTGTGACTCCTCTGGTGTTGCAGGTGTCTATATATCAGGGCAGCGGTTATCGCTTACCATCAGGTGATCCGTTTGATCGTTTGCTGCCCTATCCTATAAAAAAGGGCACCTAAGAGAAATGAACATAATTTCAACAAATAAAACAGCGGTCAAGTGTGAGTCGTATTTACACACCGAGGCTTTCGTAAATAACTCTCTTCTATAATCGCAATATTTTTTTATGAATAGTATTACAACTTTTTCTATACGACGTTTACTTCTCAAATTAAATGAAAATTAGAAAAAAAAATGTTGGACAGTTTCGTAGTCTCAATCTCGATATAATGGACCAATGTACTTGCTATGATGTATATGTATGTTAATATATATAGTATGTCATATTTTGATACGTTTGACGCAACGTCGAGTAATCGGCTTCTACGCAACGGGTTACAAATATAGAGTTTGTCAGTTATAAACGTTATAAATATTTCTAACGTTCAATTAATTGCAATGTCAAGACATTAGCAAGACACAAAAAACAAATATTTTTCATACCACGATATCAGCAAAATGACGTAAATGTGTGTTCTAAAAAAGACATACATCTGAATAAGTTGACAATTTAACGATAACTTAAATCACGAAAACATCTCAAATCAAATAAAAAAGCAACATTAAAATAAAGTTAGTGTAATCCCAAAAAAGAGACTAAAACAAAGCGTACAATTGAGTGATAATCTCGCCCCGGCAACTAAACAAAGAGTGAGAGCTGCGGGACTGGAATGAGGACGAAACTTGAATTAAGCCATCAAGGTGAACAAATTGCAGGCGACGACAAACGAAATGAGTTATTCGTAGACGCCGGAGACCCGCGCCGCTCGCGGCCCGAAAAGCGCGTAGACGGCCAGTAACTCGATTTTAAGATTTTATCTCAGGAGACTTTTGTTTCGTTTTTCATTTTACTATAATAATTATTATCTCTGCATTGAGATTAGAAGGGTACACTCCACGCACACATTCATTAATTTTCGCTTTGATGGCCTCTACGCGTTAGATCTATATACGCACGCCTTACAAAGCACCGTGTCTTACAAAGACACGTGATATTAAGTGACATCATAATGAAAATCAATTAAGAGTTTTTGAGAAGGCAGGTGACCGGAGTCTCTTCCATAGCCCGGTTCTCATTACCACCAAAAATGCGATAGTTCACAAACGTTTTGACCAGCAATGACAATGACATTTCTCATTATACAGATGGAGATTAGACCCGGTTGGTACACACCGCGCACACTAAAACTGCAAATAAAACAAATAAATGTGTATAAAAAATAAATAAAATAAGATGGCGTTTATAATATATAATAATATTATAAACGCCAAAATTAAAATAATACATAGACTACAATTTATAGGCTAATATAAGCTACTCGAAATACTAATTCTACATAGACGAAGTCACGAGCACCAGCTAGTATTTCCATACGAACGCAATCAATAATACCGCTTGCATTTACTAATGTTAAATGAAGGCTCTGTAATCACTGGGTGTAATTAAAGAGTGCTTCCACTGTGGAGGAAAAATACCGGTATTAATGGAGGCATTGATGATAGCAGTGACATATGATAATGTGTAGGGCAATGTTAAAAGAACCATATCCCTGCTAATACCATCCGACCCCATGGCATTTGATTTTAGTGATACAATGGTATCAGCCACCTCTTTCTCTGTGAACCGCCTCAATCGGAATGTAGAGTTGCCGTGAAGCAGTGACTTGTAAAAAGAGAGTGTGGATGGAGGAGGAGAATTACCACATTGAACATCCAAAAAGTGCAGGTTTATAGCATTTGGGTCATTTAAGTTATAGGGCAAGGTTGACTCTTGACTGGGAATCACCAAGGCCTTCAGTTGGAGGCTTTTCCAAAACGTTTTCCCATTTTGCACCTGAGAATTGACGAAGTGGTCAAAGAATGCACGTTTTTCGGCATCCATAGAAGTTTCGACCATGACCTGCAGATCTTTCCACGAAGTTTTATCACTCTCAGATTTTGTAGCTCGATACATACGAAGAGCCTTATTGCGCAGGTGCATCATTTGCTTCAAAGTCTCCGTCACCCAGGGAAATGATTTATTCGGTTTGATGGAGATAATTTTGACAGGGGCATGATGATCGAAGAGCAACAACATAAAGTCCTCAAACAGACCCACCATCTCATGTACTCTTGTGGATGCGGGAATCAACCCCCAGTCAAGGGAATTTAAATCCTGATTGAATAATTCCATATCTGTACTTTTGATAGGTCTGTAAGAATGCAAACGACTCGGGTATTTTGGCTTTTTTATAGCAATAGACACAGTCACCATGGCATGCCCCAGCAAACCCCCAATGTGAGCCACACCTACCTCTTTTACCTGACAATTAGTGCACACTAAGTCGATAAGTGAGTGCGAATCAGATGTGAAATGTGTCGGTTCAGTTACCTGCTGCAGATCCATGTACTCAAGAAAATGTTTCAGCTTAGTGCTAATACAATTTGAGAGCAACATGTTAATATTGAAGTCTCCCAACAAGACAATAAAGTCGGAGCTACTAAAATATGTCACAGACTCTGTCAGGGCATCCAGGAACCTCTCGACATTTATCCATTGTGGTCTGTATGCCGTTCCGATCGCAAAACGGAGTCCGGTAACTTTCGTGGAAAGCCACATTTGCTCTATGTCAGCGTCTGGATGCTTCATATATCGTACATGAACTCCTGTTTTAATGTAAAAAGCCACGTCACCGCCCCGTCCACCGCGCATGTGCCGCGGAAGCGGGGTTGATCGCAGTCGATAGCCGGGAACGGCCGGCGCGCACGCTTCTTGGCCTGCTGTTAACCACGTTTCATTAACCGCAACGATATCTGCATCGCAATCCGTGACACCATGTATGAAATCGCTAATCTAAAACACTTCGTGAACAACATCTTTAAAGTTTATCTAAAGTACATACGTATATGAAACGAAAATGTGAAATAGAAGCAAAACCACAAGCAATAGAAAGCAGGCAATAGTACGCAAGCCAACTAAAGAAACCGACCATCATAAAAGTCTCGAGGCATGGAACAGATGTAATTAATGTATATACACCAGAGAAACAGTTTACAAAATTTAAATATATACAAAATTTAAAGATAGTCTTATAGTATTGATATGGATAATGCAGGTAAGAGTTTAAATAATATTTTTTGTTAGAATATGATTAATAGTAATCAATAGGTAATATATTTTTTATGTTTTAAATATATATAATAACTGTTAATGTTAAAATTAATTTATTTGTGTCAAGAACTGGTATGTTTCTTGATATACAATTGTTTAAATTAGTGTATTTTAGTAGTAGATGCATATAAGAGTAGCTGTGTTGTTTGTTCCTTTCAAGAGCAATATTGAATGTGGACTTCACAGCTGCTGCACACAACGACAAAACGCACACTAAATAGCCGGTACTAGCAAATCTTAACAGCAGGCAAGCACCTAAATTATACAACAGGAAAGCAAGCATTGAGAACACATAGTGAGTAACTAACATAAACAACAACGGACGCGGATCAAATATATAATAGTGAAGGTTAGTAACAGTGAACGAAAACAACCTTGAACGAAAGTTATAGTAACAAACACATGAGATCAAAGTGAATACAGAAATAGTAAACAATACAATATGTTTTTCTTTCAGACAAAAGTATTTCGAACAGCTTCCATGGCAAACACTCCAGCAAAATTATACAATTATATTTACAATTTATAAATCTAATAAACAAAGACGGAAAATTTGATAATTGGTTTTCTAGAGTAAAAAAATTTGTGTTCAAATAAATAAAGAAAATTTCAAAACAAATCCTCAACCACAGCTTTTCATTTATACGTTGGACTGTTTCCACACGCGCCAACGGCATCCGTCCCAAAAACTCTAACCAGGTCGGCCTGCGTCCGCAGCCGATGTCGCGGAGCGCCTTGTTCGGAGTGTTGTCCAGATGAAACGCCAGCCCAGTCGCCTACCTACCTCACGCGCCTGCCAAAATAGCGCACGGTTGGCGCGCGTTAGTCGCTCGTTAACATAAAAGCGGCCAGGCTTACCGGGTAGGTCGATGCCTTCGGTGGTGACAGTGCGGCGTACGTGGACGGCGCGCAGGAGATCATTGCGCACCGCACGTCGTACCAGTCGCACCAAGATAGGGCGTGGCTTTGCCACTGAACCGCTAGCACCCGACCCCGGAGGACGCCCCACACGCGCAGCACATACCACATCTTCTGGTAGAAGATTTACACCGACCTTGGAGGCTAAGGTCGTAACTATTGGGGGGAGCGCCCTGGAAACCGCGCACGAAGTGCCTAGGGAGTGGCACCGACGGATTGTGGCGGCCTGGCGTGCGCAGCTCGAATTACAGATCTGCGCGCGCCAGCGGGCCGTCGGTGCTGTACTCCCGCACCTCGAAGCTTGGCTCCACGGGAAGGAGGAGGTCACCTACCGATTGACTCAGATACTCACCGGACACGGCTGTTTCGGTGAGTATCTGTGTCGAATAGGACGGGAGGGATCGACATATTACCACCACTGCGCATTCCGACCTCGACTCGGCCCAGCACACGGCCCGCACGCTGGCGGAGTGCCCCGCGTGGGCTTCCGAGCGCCGAGTCTTGGTCGCAGAGATCGGGCGAGATCTGTCTCCGCCGGCATTGATTGCGGCAATGCTGGCGGACGAGGGAGGTTGGAGGGCTGTAGCCTCCTTCTGTGAAGCAGTGATGCTCCAGAAGGAGGCCGCCGAGCGGGGTCGGGAGATGGCCGATCCCGCTCGAAGGAGGTGGCGCCGGGCTCGGTAGCACAGCTGCGGCACCGCCGCGGGTCGCCGTCGGGCGCGAGGAAATCGCGCCCACGGATACGGCGACCCGGGAGGAACCACGCCCCTTCCGTGGCCGGGGGTGTCATCGGTAGTGGAGATCGGGGGAGGTATTGTAGCCTCCCCCGAGGAGGGCTCCCCTGTATCGGCAGGGGAGTGGAGGCTGGGGGTTCCCGGAAGTAGCTTGGTGTTCCCGGGGGCTCCCTACATGCCTGAGGAAGGCCATCCCTGAGGTTTTTAGTGGGTAGGCCTCCCCCTTCTGGGGAGGAGAGCCCCACATAACCGCCGGCTCGCCACAGCCGGGGTATGCAATTTAATGCATTTTCCTCAGGGGAACAAAAAAAAAAAGATTTATATGTACAATAACATCCATTTTATAGTGATGAAATTATTGTTTTTAAGATTTCTAATGTCATGTTGTAAATAATTAGGTACATTTTTTCCACTTACATGGCAAACGATTATATACAACGTTCACAGTTTTTCTGTAGTGTATTTAGTACCAGCATTGCACCCGTGCGAAGCCGGGGCGGGTCACTAGTGTGGGTAAATGTTTCGATGATATTTAAATTTCAACTTATCAGAAGCTGCTTTTATCGATATTGCAATTTACGTATACGTATTACACACAATAGTTTTAACATTAGGCACAATTGAATTTGTTAATAACTAGGTGATGGAAATCAATACTAATAAGCATCCGCCGTCGCGTACAATGTTGTACTAATTTTTGTCAACAACTTACTATCACCGCGCCGCACGCAGGCAAGCCGGTTTATATACAATAGATGCGCTCGCGCGATTTCACGCAATGGCGCGCGATTGGCTATTTGGAGACTAGTCATTACTAGGCTGGAAATAGCCGCACGCATTCACGATTAAATATAGAATGTGTACCTATATGGAGCAAATATTTTAAATAAGCTTATATTCTAATTTTATTATTTATACATAGGTAAGCTACTAAAAAAAAAATGTAGGTTTATTGTAAATAGTTAAGTTTAGTTTTAAATCTTGTTATTAATAATTATTTTTCAAGTGTATATGTTTGTAAAAGAAATGTAACTAAGTTTTAAACTATGTTTATAATCTAAATTTTAAATAAATATACTAATATCACAACATTTGTACTATATATTCACAAGCCATTGTGGTTAATAAAACCAAATGACGTACAAATGTTTGTTTAACACTTAGTAAATAATATTGCGAAATGCAATCAAAACACTGTTTGTCCCGGTGTACATGGACAACGCCGCTGTATGCTCAGCATTGATTACGTTCGTGGAGCGACACCGTAATGTGCGGCTAAATTGGTCAAACGTACCCCGTGCGCGTTAACAGGGTTGGATCACAGTGTAAGATCAAGACCGCGCTATCGCTTCGTATAGCACCGTCTCATTTCAACTCGATTTTCAACACTGTTTTATGCGGTTGTAGTAGGCTGAGAATAGTGGCGAATGTCGGGATTTATAGTCCAGTGGAGCGCTAATTGCTTCCCAATGTTTGAATGCCGCGGGCGACGACGCGCGTCGACGCGACAACATTCGCATGGTGCTTGGTACCTTTGTGGTTTATGTCACGTTCTCATAGCTCTGCTTTTGACTGTGTGGTGTTGTTTTTACCACTAGTGCAGTATCAAATTTGAAACCTCAATAGAATCAAACAATTTTCATCCATAATATCATTATTTTAAGAATATATTGTGCATATGATTTTCTATATTGACTACCTCGAGTGGTTCGTAGACCAGTTTCAAGGTGTCGCCATCTCTGAGGTCCCGAATTAAAGTCCCGTTGGGGACAGATGTTTGTAAGATGAATACGAACCATACAATGGTTTAACCTCAGTCATGGTTGTAAATATATTTTTCCAACAAAAATATTTAAACATGTATGTATGTCTATCCGTTACCCTAGATCCCACAACACAAGCCTTATGATATATGATGTAATATGATATTATAAACTTATAGCTTTTTGATTCTAAACATAACTGTTGAATTATATGATACGCTGTATAAGTTTAAAAAAAAAACAAAATACAAGACTTGGGAAGTTCTCGAAACCGCATTTCCATCAAACGGTTTTTTGAAGACGTTGGCTTATAAGTACTTAGTTTAACTTTGTTGAAATTGTTTTTAATAAATGAGTTATAAAGTTTACCATGGTACCGATTTCAGTGAAGCAACCGCCTAAGGCTTAAGTCCATCTCAAAAGTGTTCTTAACTTTGAGAAACATTTATTGATATCGTATATTTATTTAGAACTTATATAAATGCGGTATAGTGAGAGCTTTGAGAGGAAAGACTGAGGTGATGATGATGAATAAATTGCGAAATGCTGTGATGAAGGGAATGTGCGGTATGAAAAATGATAAAGCGACAAATATCAAGAATAGAATTTTTAGATGGTTTGGACACATTATATTGAAAGCATAAGCGTAAGACGACTGGCGAAAAAAATTTATAAGGCAAAAATTAGACCAGTTGGTTATAAGCCATAATATACCATGGAAATGCACCTAAACGTTGGGTTTGGTATTCAACAGGAGATGGGCGCTAGCGGCGGCGGGTACGCGGAGGGCGGCAGCGAGGAGCTGGTGGCGCCGCTGTCGGTGCCGAAGCAAGAAGGCCTTGTTAAAATAATGTAATAAAACTATACATTTAAATGTCGCGCCTGTGTAGAGAAATATACCTTATGTCACTTTTGTTTTTTTTTTTTTTTGCTCTCTCTACTCTGTGGAGCATTGAAATGGTTGTACGTTCTACAAATAATAACTCAAACTAAAGGAAAATGGTACTCTGATATAAATAACAAAATTTCCAAGCCATGGTTTGCTAAGAGTTCTTCATACTTTGGAAGAAAGTATTATTCTATCATCTGCCGGCTTAGATTTGGTCACTGTCGCTTTAACTCTCATCTAAATAAAATTAACATAGTTTCTTCTCCAGTTTGCAATGTCTGTAACGATAATCATAACCAAACACTACACCACTTATTTTTTGACTGCCCACATTTTAATATTCAAAGAATAATATTTATAGACTCTCTGTTAGAAATTTATAAAAATCCTGATGCAATCCCGCGCTCCATTCCAATTTTCCAATCCAAATTTTATTGAGAAAAACAGACTGCTTTAGACCAATTTATAATTTTATCATTTCTACCGTTGGTGACATTTGAACAAATGAGTTTGATATTGAGCAATTTGAGCAATAAACAACCCAATAAGAAGACAGATCAAGAGAAGAGATCAAGTTATAATATTTGAGCAACAAAACATTGAGATATATCATCAGTAATATATCACAGAGAAGATGATGGCTGCATGGGCTTAGTACCCTTTGCCTTACCCTAAAAGGGGATAATTTACCAAAAAAAAAATCTACAAATAATATTTTGTTAAATATTAATATAAAGTGTGAGTACAGTTAAAATTTTATTTCATTCTAACAGGCCTTGTTAAGAGTAACAGATGAACGTGCATCAGTGTTTTTTACCTCTGGAGAGGAGAGCCTGAAAATCCTAATACATTCCACCGCAACTAAGTGCCACGGTGATTATATCAAACTCCAAACTAATCGAAGTAGCTCGACAGCGAGAACCTACAGACTAAACTCAGCTTGAACCTTGTTGAACCACAAGTAACTATTAATGAAAGTTGAGGATGCTAGGAAAGTAGTGTTTGGGTCGTAGCAAATGGAAATTTGTGATCTTTGTCATTCTGATGGGAAAGAGGCATGAGTACGTAAATGTATTCTATGATGAGTACATGCATGTATGTGTATCTATTCAAAGTCAAAATTGATGGGTTTTCTATAAAGCTAAAAGAAACTAGTGTAAAAGTTACTTACATGGATGAAAGTATTCAGACTTCTACAATGACAAAATTTCGTTTGAACGTGATATGTCAATGCAAACTTAAATTGATTTGCAGAAAGGTTCATCTATTTTCCTGTTTTAATACAAACTCTTGCTGCCATGATAAACATGGGTACATCCGTTTTGCTATATGGAGTTTTTTTTTAATTGCTGCTTACAAGGTATTTACATAAAATGGTCAGCTGTAAGTCACATTTTCAAAAATCACAGATTACAACATTTCCATCCTTTTCAATTATTATGTTTGTATCAATTAATATAAAATTATTTTTGTTTATAGAAAGTCAACGTAACTGTGATAAATTGGAATTAATATAATTGATAACTGTTTTTCTTCACAAAAGTGTTTACGTAATTATTAAAATTAAACTCATTTAACGGATGCTGGGTCCGAAAAAAATTTGACTTCCCTTACATGTTTAAACAAGGTCACATTATATCTATTCAGACTACATTTCCATAGCCTGATTTACTATGGTTAAAAATTTGACAACGTAACTATTGAGTTATTAAAATTAAACCCAAGCATTATTTACATATTTAAGTACAGCTTAACAGTATAAAAAAAAATTCATAAGTGTATTTTGACAATTGATTTAAATCTATGAAAAGGCAAATCGGAAATTGTCAAACTTCCCTAGTTTTTTCAGCCTGCAAGTTGGAACAGCAAGCTTATTTTTATTCCTCGTGCATAGTCAATTTTATTTTTTTTCACATATTATCACCTTTTTACATAAATAAACCAAACTGCAAGCGCTTAGTTCAGCATGAAGCAAGTCAAACTTTGGGTCCCTCTATAAAGGCAAGAGATTTATTTTGTATTTGATTGAAGCCATAAAGAACAGAAGAGCATAGCTATTTTCAATTCACTCACAACTTTATGACTGTCTAATTAATTAAGCGCAGTCTGCACGAGCGACTCGATCAAAACGATATTGCAAATGCTACTCCACCCGCAACCGACGCCAAGCACATAAAAATAAACCGTTCTGTTGCGGTTATAAGGGTGAATTTATTTTAAAACAGGTTTATCGTATATTTTGTCGCGTGTACTAGTTTTATGTCTCTCATGCCAACTAAAAAGTAGACAATACAACTTTTCATCTGACTATCAATCGGAGTAAGTTTTATGGTATTGATGAGATAGAACATACTTTCGTTTAGGGTTCAGATTAATACCGATTTTGTCCAAGTACAGTTAAAGAATACTTTTTTTTAATTAAGTGTAAGCATTATAGTTATTCTATTTATCACCATTGCATATATGTAAGTCTTCATCGTGGGGTACGAACAAACCTTTTTTTTAAACTTCGCTCCACTCTATAATGTTTATCCTGTGTCGTGAGTGTAGTCACAAACATAGTATCTCAGATACATATAAATCCAAAGCGATCCAAATTTGTGTAGGTTATACAAAAAATCTGTTCCACACGGGAATCGAACTCGCGACCCGTTGCGTAGTAGCATGTTGTGTTGCGTTGCGCTGAACCATACGTGCCTTAAGATTAGGTTAGGTTAATTGCAATATTTTTTTTTTAAATCGGATCAGTAGGTTTTGATTTTATTTCTTACATACATACAAAATTTCCACTTAATAATATTAACTGGCGACCCACCCCGGCTTCGCACGGATGCAACGCAGATGAAAAACTGTGAACGTTGTATATGATAAATTATAGTTAAAACACACTTTTAAAATTGATTGAATAAATAATCAAAATAAAACTATAGTAATCAGTTGAAAAATTGATATTATTGAACAAAACACGTGGGGTGCTTATGTTATTATTATTGTATGTATATTATGTTATTATACATATAAACCTTCCTCTTCTATCACTCTATCTATTTAAAAACCGCAATAAAATGCTTTGTATAGTTTTAAAGATTTCAGCATACATAGGGATATAGGGCTCTATTTTATACTATGTAGTGATACAATCAAATATATAAATAATAAATATTAGTTACACTTACACCAATTAGCCTAGCCCAAACTAAGCTCTATAAGGCTTGTGCTATGGGATCTAGGGTAACGGATAGACATACATATATTATACATATATAAATATTTTTTATAGAAATATATATTAACAACCATGACTAAGGCACAAATGCTCGCATTCATCACACAAACATCTGCCCCCACCAGGATTCGAACCCGGGACCTCAGAGATGGCGACACCTTGAAACCAGTGTGCTATCCACTCCACTATAGAGGTCGTCAATAAAATATTAATACAAAATCTTATAATATTAATATTTTAAACTCCTACGAAACTGCGCACACAAAATATAAGTCAAGAACACTTAGTCTTATCATTAATGTAAACTTATATTTTATATAATAACAAGTAATTATATTTATAGTTATAGTTATATATATTTATTTATCTATATAACACCCTATCAATATGCGCAAACGTGACTGCTAGTACATAAGACTATCAGGTTCATAACGAGTCGAGAACTTGTCACGACGCGGAGCGCATGCTTCTTGATATTGCTTTTTACATGCTTATTTATTCCTACACTTATACAGTAATAATTAAAAAAACGCTTGTCATTCGTACTAGTACTTAACACGCTTATATCCACTGTGCTGTGTATCTTATATATATATAATATTGTGCATCTAGTTCTATTGTGTTGTCATTATATGCAAGTATATCGTTAGTTATTTTGAACTGGTTCAGGGAATTCGATTAAAATGTAAGTGGAACTTTACTAAGTGCTACAACCACAACCGAACCACCAAATATAATACAAAGCTTACAACAGCCAGACAGTCAGCTACGTCACAATATATTTATGAGAACCTTACATACAGTCTTAAAAATATAAATTTGTTTTACTTATAATATACATTCAGATACACTAGACAAAAGCATAAAAAAATCTGTATGGAGACACGTCATTTCTTGAAATATTTCATTTGAATCTTCATGCAAAGCTATTATTGGCAAATGAGTCAATGTTGGTTTCAGACTTGTTTATTATTCTACCCCTAAAGGAGGACAAAGTCTGAAAACTATCATTATCATTCTTATATTTTTTCGAGTCACTTGTTACATAAATAACATCACGGTATCAATCATGACGGCAGCTGACGATCAAGGTGACGGCCTCAGGGCTATAACTAAAAACCAGCGATTTTTGTTCTTGTGCAAATATGGGTGCTGAGTGATGGACCTTTTTGTGTGTGTATGGCGGACAGATCTGTTTCCCTGTTCGTATCCTAAATTTGTTAATCTTTTTAGGGTCCCGTACCTCCAAAAGAACGCAACCTTATAGGATCACTTTGTTGTCCGTTCGTCCGTCGGTCCGTCTATCAAGATCCTTTTTCTCAGAAACGCTTCGAGATATGAAGTAGAAATTAATATCACATACTCAGGCCTATTATCTCTCAAAGCAGTGAAAAAATTCTTTCGATATATCGATATCTTTATAATATCGATTTATTTTCAAAAAAAAATTATATTGTCCTTTTCTTATCAAAAGCAGACAGTATGTTGTTTGTATCCTATATGTGAAAGTATTCTCAAAGACCAGAGTAAGATAGTTATACTAATAGTGAAATAAGGTCACCAGGGTCTGACGATGGAGCTGGAAGATGTTCAAAGGAACTTATGAGTTGTCGGTGTGAATCCACATATCTACAGATTATGTACACAGACGATAAGTCTAGCCAATATTAATAATATTCATATAATAATACTTAATCTATATTAAGAATAGATAACAAAATGTGGATCGATGTTACCGTTTAATGAAATTGATTCAAAACTGAAATCGTTGAGTAATGTCATAATTTACTTCAACTTCAACTTTAGCTTTTTGAATCAATTCAATATTTTCATAAATATATCGATATATGGAATAAAAAAAATATTTGTAAAAATATCGATTTATCCCAATCCCAACTAATATTATAAATGCGAAAGTGTGTTTGTTTGTTTGTTTGTTTATTTGTTTGTTTGTTTGTTTGTTTGTTACCTCTTCACGCTTAAACTACTGCACCGATCATCACGAAAATTTGCATACACATAGTCTGTGGTACGGGGAAGGATATCACATTTTATCCCGGAAGAAAGTAGCTACTGTTCCGTGGGATCGAAATTAACGCGGACGGAGCAACGACGGGCGGAGCCACGGGCAAGAAATAACAATATAATTATTTAATAATATTTAATATTTGCATACACATAGTCTGCGGAACGAGAAAGGACATAGGACACCTTTTATCTGTTCCCGTGGGATCTAAATTAACACGGGCGGGCTACTAACAGTGTAATCCTTACTAATATTATAAATCGGAAAGTGAGTTAGTTTGTTTGTTTGTTTGTTCCGCTTTCACGCCGTAACTCCTGAACCAATTGCTTTGAAATTTAGCAGACGTAAAGATAAAAGTCCGGATTAAATAATAGGCCACTTTTTATCCCGGAAAAATCGACAGATCCCACGGGATGCACATAAAGGCTTCGCACGAAAACTACTGCACAGATTTTTCATGCGGATTTCATTCATCAATAGATAGACTGATTCTTGAGCAAGGTTTTGCGGTATTTTTTATCTGTTTAGTCCACGGGAAGCGCGATAAAAACTTCGCGCCATAAACCGACTTCCGCGCATATGTAGCCGTGGGCAAAAGCTATGACCCTTAACCCTCTATAGACCCAATCCCGAAATCCACGCGGGCGAAGCCGCGGGCAGAAAGCTAGTTTCTATATATTGCAATATATTGCAACTATCGAATAATTCGATATATAGATATTAAATGAATATCCCTAGCTGGTACTACGTTTCCTGCCATAGACTTGTCAGCCAATCACATGGCACGGAGTATATGTAAAAGTGATTATAATAATCCTATTCTAAGAATAAATTTTAGACTTTGATTCGATTCAATAAGATCTTAAGACTCCCGCAACACCAATACTCTTAAAACGAATCACGCAAGCGAATTGCCACATCTCGCGTTTTCGCTTACGCAGAGTAGAGCCGCTTCCAAGAAACAATTTCCTAACGTGCCCAATACAAGTTTAATCGTCGAGATAACAGGCTCATCCGAAGACCGCTTATGTGCCGAGAAAAAATAACATTTCCCCTCCTGTCAGAAAGGATTGGAATGACGCCGCCGACATACGATACGGCCGATAATGCTGCAAGAAAATGATGAAAACGACACTCTGACTATGTTTTTCGTAGCCCGACAATTCAGAGCCCAATCGTCTTTTACACAAGGGTTGTAATAGCTTGTTCGCGACTTAGAAAATTTTGCAAAGCAAATGTACCGTGTGCGGTTTCGGTGATCTGCGCGATCATATTACGATACGAAGGCGATCCTCACAAGAGGTTATTCGGAGACAATGGAGGGCTGATGTATGGTGATCGCGGACGTCGCTGCGACACTATCGCGACATCTACCATTTCTAGTTTTACCGATCCTTTGAATGTGATCTTTTTGCATGAAGTTGCAGAGAAAAGAACCAGTTCGTTTGAGTTTTTATATCATGAATAGAAACCTTAAAAGGTGCTTGGGATCTGTACGCGTTGAACGAGAAATTTTTCTTTATTTTATTAAGAAAACTAACATCTGTACACTTATAAAAACCATAAAACATTTCATCCAAATACTTAAAGGTTATCATTTGTAACGATTCATAGACTGTAGGAGGATCTAGAGTAATGGATAGACACACATCTATACTTACAATAAATCTGTAAAGAGGTCAATTCTGTACATGAAATATATTTCCAAAATAACTATCAGGGGGTGATTAGGATACTCCAAATGATGCCAAAAATATTATCAGTAAAATTTTTGTCTGTCTGTCTGTATAACCGTTATAGAAACAAAAACTATTCGACGGATTTTAACCAAACTTGGTACAATTATTTTTTATACTCCTGAGGTGGTTATGGTATACTTTTCATCACGCTACAGTCAATAGGAGCCGAGCAGTGAAGGGAAATGTTGGGAAAACGAAAGAAGTTACTCCATTTTTAAGTTTCCATTGCGTGTGCAACCTTAACGGTTAAAGCTACACAGAAATCATGTAGACGGAAATATTTTCCTTAAGACTATATAAAAAATATCCCACGACGGCATATGTCCATATTTTATTGTTGACTCAAAATAACACGTGTAACTCCCAATAGCTTAGCTATTCTGATTATATTTGTCTACTCTTACGTTTATTACACTCTCAGTCATTAAAAATGCTACCTAAAATTACCATTCCACGCGGCGAAGCCGTGGGCACAGCTAGTATATAAATATATTTGATAGAAATATATATTAACAACCATGACTAAGGTACAAATGCACGCATTTATCACACAAATATCTACCCCCACCGTAATTCGAACCCGGGACATCAGAGATGGCGACACCTTGAAACCGGTATACTAACCACTCAACTACGCTTTCAACTTACTTTTTTAAAGTTATTCCAAATTTAAAATATTACGATATTAACAACTATTAGGCCTACCATGATCGCTTTAAACAGGAACAAAACCGCAGTGCAAGCAAGATGGTGCTATACGCTGCAAGAATTCTCTTTTAGAAAATATTGTTCTAACTCTACTCTAAGAGGCCATTACTACTCTCGCCCTTTCCACAAATGATAAAAATATTTTATTAAAATTAATTGTATTTATAGACTAGTCATGCAATTCGATTCCCAGACTCATTTTAGAAGAATTTGTTAAACCATTTCAGTTACTTGTATTAAAAATTTTAATACCTTGACAATTTTATATTGTTAATTTCTTGACAAGTTTTAACTGTAATAAAATGTCTCAAATATCAATATTAAACATAATTTTTATTTGTATTTAAAATTGATACCTGAGAACTTTCTATGCAAGAGATGTACACCTTCATGACGAATAGTAGAGAAAGGTCAATTGAATGGTATATAGTTTATATTACATAACTACTCGTACATTTAACTACAAAGCCTATAAAATGATATAAAATTGCTACACCGGAAGTATACAAGCAGCTGTGGGTCCGGAGCCAGTGCAGTGAATGGACTCTCGTATGAATATCTCGTTCTCCTACATCACCGACACTGCCGCTGTATCGTAAAGTATTTGAATAGTCTCGCACCCCCATTTCCACTCTTTTTTGCTACCCTGAGCTCTGCGTGAAAGCAGTGGGAATCTTCACGTTGCTCAGAAATACTACACTAATCGTTTCCAACCAACCAACTTTGGTGAACATATAGACACTGACTTTCATAATTGAAGTACTTATTAATTACGTAAATGATGTTTAGTTGGACTTGAATTGCCGGGGCATTTACCTATATATTGGGTTCAATGTACGGCACAAGACTGAGGTAATCTACCGGCTCATGTTAAGATTGAATGTAGATAAGGATTGAGATTCAGTGCTCCTGTTAAATATGTAGATTGTCATAAAATAATAATAGTAAGTACACACTATCTTCTTGAAAATGGCCGTGCGTTGCTCTATTGGGATCGCTCTATCACCACGGACAAGTCTATTGTTTGCAATAAACCTGATATCGTGATGGTCGACTGATCACAACGCCGAGCAATGTCGATATCACCATCTCAGTATAATTAAAATTTATACTTAATTTATAATCAAAGTCAACGTTCCGAAATATTAAATATAGTTTCTCCGATAAGAGATTTTATATAAAACCTTTTTGTAGCAACTACTTTTGACAGTGACAAGTGTATACGATATCATTATCCGAATGGCTGGCTTATTATACAACTCAAATGACAAGTGACAATAATTTTCACCATCAGGAATTCAAAAATCATTTTCTTATCTCAGAATCAAGCATTTAATTTTAAATCATTTACAATAATAATCATTTTCACTTGTCATTTCATTTATTCAATAAACATGCTGATCTCCCGCAATAGCATGCTATCACTACATACAACTTTAATGTAAGTAATATTTGTTAAATTTGGACCACAAGGTCAGAGGCACTTGCGTGAAATTGTCCACATTCTTTTCGCGTGTATGGCAGGTACTCTATAACTCGTGTGCACCCACACACGGGACCCACGGGTGCCTAGAGGTGCCGTTGCTGGGACACAAAAAGAGCACGCGTAAATCAGCGCCGCCTGCTCCGTAATTTATTTTTTGTCCACACATCTCCACGGCGATACGATACGTATGGATATTCTAAAGATTTTTTTCCAGGCGGTATAACAGACTATACAAGTTAGTTTGCATAGATTTGTTCATAAACATTTTGTGTGTATATTTTGTTACAAATCAAGCTATATTTTTTTCTTTCCACTGTCGTAAAGCGCGATGATTTCACTATCCGAATCAAAAATAAACATAGAGGTATAAAATTCTACACTAATCTGTAAAGATCTCGAAATGTTGTGTTACAACAGAACCCATAAATAATTTAAGTTACCATAAAATGTTTAGGAATCTAGAGTAACCTTCGTTGAAATAGAACAACACAGTGTTAGTTGTAATGATTTTATTGAAAAATCAATGACAAAGTTTGTATTGTCAAATTCAATATCCGTGAATTTACTAATTTAAATTAAGAGCGAATTGAAACATTTGATGGCTTGGTATAAAAGCTTTGTCAATAAAATACGGGGGCTTATTATAGGTTCTTTGCTCTTACATATCGGATATTTTGGTTAATATTGTACGCATAAGCTATCTAATTTTTGATAACCTCTCCTTTGTTAATAATTGTTTGAATAAAGCGATCGGCTCTATCAAATCTCTGTTTAAATATGTCACTATATTAGCTTATAATTTCACTGCCTATCTTACCCTTTACTCCGGAACACAGCAATGCAGACATTACTATTTTACAGCAGACATAAGTAGAGATAGAAGTATCCAAGCAGACGAACCTGGTATAGTCTCTCTTCGGTAAGCCAGGTATTTAAAAAAAATAAAATATAAAGAAAATAAAAGCCGGGTATTTAATTACACCTCACCTTTCAGTGAAATAAATAGTATTTGTACTTGTATGTATGTATTATTTGTATAACATCCTCAAATGTTATGTAATTAAACTGCCTTATAATCATTTTCTTGTCGTATCCTTGTCCTCTCGTTTCGTGGTTCAGAGCCTCGAAGTATATTTCCTTCGTGCGCCGCGGGTGTCGAGGCGCGACGCGGGTTCGGCTCCCGGCCAATTTATAGTTCTCCTCTCTCACTATTTGTTTGTCGCTAGCAGTGTTCACGACATACGCACTACGTAGGTACATCGGATCTCATATACGGACTGGACGTTATCATTAACTTCGATTTGTTTCGATGTGAGTTGAGATTTAAAATAGGACTCGGTTTCGGAAACCGAACATCTTTCAAGTGATTCACCGAGAGGCAGGAGCCTACTCTATTTTAGGGCGATTATGCCTTAGTCAATTATGCTGGCCCTTACATAAAATATAAACGTGTAAAATGTCAAAAGATAAGTATGTAAATTACAAAGCAGAGTCAATTTTTAAACGTCGATTAGTATACAGTCAATCTGCCGTAAAATAAATCGTTTCAGTGAAAAAATTACCCCAATTTTCTGTTGTAAAATGACGTCACCAAGCTACATTAGCGATGGGCATGTTCAACTCGTAGCAGTTTTTTGAAAAACTCAAAAAAATCCCAAAAAAAATGTTGAAATGCATATTTCTCGATTTGTATACGGCACGGTAAACGGTAAGTAATTACCATTTAAAGATTTCCATTAAAATTATATTTTCAGGGTGAAAAAGTGAAAAAACAACTGCTACGAGGTGAACATGCCCATGGCCAATGTAGCTTTTTTTTTTTTTTTTATAGGATAGGGCAGCAAACGAGCAAACGGATCACCTGATGGTAAGCGATAACCGTTGCCCATGGACACCCGCAATACCAGACGAGTCACAGATGCGTTGCCGCCCTTTTAAAAGGGAGTAAGGGGAATAAGGGGAATAAGGGGAATAAGGGGAATAAAGGGGAATAAGGGGGGTTGGGCCTCCGGTACCCTCACTCACTCGGCGAAACACAGCGCAAGCGCTATTTTACGCCGGTTTTCTGTGAGGCCGTGGTATCACTCCGGTCGAGCCGGCCCAATTCGTGCCGAAGCATGGCTCTCCCACGGTACAACTTTGTGACGTCATATTACAATAGATAAAACAATATAGAAAAAATTACCCTTGGGGTAATTTTTTCACCACTAAGCCTGCAGATTGACTGTACTATATGGAAATACATCGTCGTTTTAAAACAGCATTGATCACACATCTCTCAATTGGTACTTGGAATATGTCTGCGATTGTTTGTACCAACATATATTTCTGTTTATATCTAATAAAGTATTGTATTTAATTCCTTCTATCATCGCACCGCTTGCCATCGACAGAGAGTTCATGCTCACACGCTGGAACCTGAATGGTGCTAGAGGAAATTCCTCCAGCATACACTTCGATTTTGGAATGAACTTCCTGACGAGGTTTACCCGAAGGGCCATACTGGAGTATGGGGTCGGGAACCCTATACTATAGTATTTGGTTCTTCAAAAGTAAATAGGTCGGCGACGCGGGAGTGACACCGGTTTTTTTCCTGATGAAAATGCATTAAATTGCATACACCGGCTGTGGCGAGCCGGCGGTTATGTGGGGCTCTCCTCCCCGGAAGGAGGAGGCCTACCCACTAAAAACCTCAGGAATGGCCTTCTTTAGGTATATAGGGAGCCCCCGGTGATATCCCTGGTTTCCCCATCGTGGTAGAAACAAAAGTAACGAATAAACTTAAAAAACTTTCTAAACTATTAGAATTCTACATTATTCCTGATGTTATTCTTTGTTGTATTTATTTTTAAAGCTAAGTTTTAACAGTTCCATTTATTATTAAAAATAAGGAAGCACGTATATAACGTACATACACGTACACTTATATAATATGAAATTTAGAATTTCACCATCTTCAATAGTTGACAGCAGACGTCATAAAATTAATTTAGCTCATGGACGTATTACGCATCTTATTTTCATCCCCCGTATCATAATAAAAGTATGATATAGTGTTAATTGTGTGATACATACAACCTCCATCTTGAAATTTGTCCATAGTATTTTGACTATATAATGATAATAATTGTGAACATAATATAATTAAGTTAATGCGAACAAATGCAAGGAAAAATTTAGATGAGTTTTTCTTCCTGTAACCAGCTGCAGAGTCGATAAAGAAAAGTCCCTATGAAAAGTGCAACAAATCCACTGTCCTTTAAAGCATAAGCTCTATAGTGAATATCGTCAATTTGGTTAAGTGAGATGTAATGACAGAGCTTCACAATTAACCCTTCATTATTATCATAAATATTTCAGCCGACATAAGCCCATTATTGAACATAGACTTCCCCCAAAGATCGCCATACTGACTAGATACTTTTTATTATCTTCACAAACATGGCGACTCACTTTTTGTTACTTTAAGACTTTAATTTTTAGAATATGCTTTCCACTTGAAGATCTTTCCTCCTCAAACGCAGTCTCGCGAGCAACGAACCTTGGCTACTGCCACTTAAAGTTCGAAATTCAATAACTCTGGTCGTTTTCCCATTTCACAAATTTGTATGAAATGAAATTATTTACAGTGCTGAAACAAGAATGAAATAGTGTACAAATTAATTGTGAAACGTAAATTATCATGTAGGCTTCCGTTAATTTCTTCCCTTCGCCTTGTTTGCGTAGGCCCGGATTAGCCGGGACGCATTCGGCGGTGATGGAAATCGCTATTTATTCTCAGCTAAAAGAAAACAAAATTCTGTTTATCGCACAATATTCGACGTCGGAGCAGTTAATTTCGAGGAAAACAAAAACAATGGCGTGGAGCGTTCGGCAGGTATTTCTGGGATATCGTGTCGTGGGTAATCTCTTTATGCGGGCGGAGGTTTTGCCTTTAAGCCGTAAGCGTGCGGTGCGAAGAGTGGCGCTCAAGCGCTGCTACAAACCAAGCTAACGGCAGTTTAAGCCGGTATTCACAGTCAGCCAATAACAGAACGGATCGTTAATTTTTAATCTCCGATTAATATGGGCAAGTATTAAGGGTGGTTAAATAACTGCTCCCTAAATCAACTTTTTCTTTCTTGAATTTTTTGTTGTGACTGATTGCAATAACATCTAGGCCATTTTTATATATGGAAGGGATGCTTTTGGCGCTTAACCAACCTAATGGTAAGTGATAATACCGAATGTTGAAGTAAGTTTCATCAGAACTTCTCATAAACTTCTCAATAAATGTACAACTGGATATCTTTGCTCTGATTATCAAAATACATTATTACTATTACAAATGTCAATCTATACCAATTATTCTCGTTTTTAACCAATAATGTATATACGTACGTAGTCGATTGATGACCGCTACACAACTGCGATACACATATTTGTGTCTACGACGTAGCGCTACGTCGTAGACGGAACTATTTACGCGACTCACTACCTGAGCTAAACAAAAGCCAACCTGGCCTTGCCCTTCAATGGATCTCATTCAGTGTTTCATATCACCTAGCTATTTCTGTTCGCTCAATACGTGCCATAAGTAAGGTTACGAACGTACTGAGCGGCTAGCCGTATGGAGGGCAGCCGTGCAATTGGCCGTTAGATGTGGTTGCTGCTAGACGCTGCCCTATGCAAACTCAATCGGAAAATATGGTTCATTATGCATTCTGATTTGTGAATTGATAAACAAATTTCTTAATTTTTGAGTAATAATAACTAAAAACAGATAGATTAGGTTCTAGGTAGATTGGGTTATATCGATATTTGAAATTAAGAAATAAAACCCGCATAAACTATATATATTTATATATATATATATATATATATATATGCTGAATGCATGAGTATAGTGCGTATAGTAACCGCCACTCTAGCCGCTTCGCTATGAATGACCGTATAGCTTAAGCACCAGTACAGACAGTGTGTTATAGAGCTGTGATCCAACATGCGGCTAGCCGCTCAGTGGGTATGCAACCTATAGCGCTTCCATTGATATGAGACAGTATCAGTAAATTAACTCTTATTTACGTTGTCAAGGACAAATTATATTCTTATGAAAATAATTACTCTATTAGTTGTAGTAATTATTTGTTTATATTTCTCTTTTTATTAATGATGCAAATTTGGAACTTACAACACAAACATTAAATACCATAATGATAATGATTAATATTATTAGAGTGCCTAGGGAAGTAACGGTCCCATCGCCCGCTGGTGGACCATTTAATGCCCCGTAACTGCCATAAATCAGTGAGTGCAGTCAGTCTCCTTAAGGGCAGCTCGTGGCGAGCTGTCAGTGCTTTGCGTCACCGAGGATACCGATGTGCTTTACGGGGAGGGGGGGGGGGGGCTTATGCCACCTGCCTCTGTTTTGCCTTAGTCGACCGGGCATAGAATCATAAGAGTAGATGCTTGAAGGGTGGAAGTATAATATGTCATAACGTCTCGATCGCTCTCGCAGTCTCTTCCATAGCCAGGTTCTCATTACCTCTGAAATCGAAATGCAATAGTCAGAAGCAGAATACCAGAATGACAATAGTTTCTATGCATCTAACTGGGTATAGTCTTTAGCTGCAGTTTTCATGATGCATATAGAGATTTCACCCAGTTGGAACACTCCATGCACATTTTCATTCAAAGAAAGTACATGTAATGGATAGGCACATACAAGATATTCCAAAAAAAAGAATAATCAAATAGTAGAGTGCGAGGCCAGCAATGTACTCTGTCTCAGTACTATGCTTTAAAGTCGCACACAGTTGAACTGAGTGACTAAGAAACGCCGTCATTCTAGCTAAGACAAAATAGCCTTTTGTAATAAAGCTAGTCACATCAAATTTTTAATACTGTAAATTAAACAAAATAAAGAAGGGGGCGCTAGTGTCCTGTTGTTTACATCGACTGTGGTTGTAAATCGAGTTTAAAAATATTGTTAAGTGTTGGAATAATGATTAGTCATTAAAATCGAGTGCTAAACACTGTAATGAACCTGTGAAAGTGAAGGACAAGAGAATTTCTAGAAGCGTGCAAGATAGTGGGAATACTACACTGGTGGACAAATAAATCGAGCCACCCTTAACCCGTAAGTTCAAATGCAATTTCCTTCAAATATATGTACATTTGATAAATAAAAATTATGTTGGCAGCAAGGGCAAGTCATATCGAATACGGAGATAATAAACACAAACGCTTTCCATTAATCTTATGAGGGTAGAATGCGCGTTAAAAAAATTATCACAATTTTGCCGGTATTATCATAAAAATTTTTGTTTGTTTTGAGTGTATAATAGTCGGTAGATTGAATTTTTTTTTGTGGCTTTTTGCGTTGTTGCTTCCTCTGTCATTAGTCTGCAGATTGCGGTTGCTTTTCTTGGTAATAATGGATACTACGCCTCAGAAAGCTGCTCAAGCTGTCGCATTACTTCAATCGGGCATTGGTCAACGTCGGGTTGCTCAAATGTTAAGAATAAGTCGTTCTTCGGTGCAGCGCGTCTATAGAAGATACCTGGAGACTGGAGCCTTCGATCGACGCCCAGGAACAGGCAGGCCACGGGCTACAACCTCCGCAGATGATCGATACATCAATTTGAATGTCCTGAGGAATCGGCGTCTGAACGCGGTACAGGTGCAACAACAGCTTCGTGACGAACGTGGAGTGGTTATAAGTGCGCGTACAGTCAGGAGAAGGTTGGCCGAACGAAATTTGACACCTCGACGGGCTGCAACAGGCCCAAAATTAACAGTAGCTCACCGCAGAGCACGCCTTCAATTTGCTCGTGAGCATAGAGAATGGACACTGGATCAATGGGCACATGTTCTTTTCTCTGACGAGACAAGGGTATGTCTTTACGGAAGTGATCGAAGACAGAGAGTCTATCGTCGCCCTGGAGAACGTTACGCTCAGTGTTGTATCGAAGAAACGGTTGCATATGGTGGTGGCTCTGTGATGGTGTGGGGCGGCATTTCTCTAACAGCACGAACAGAGCTGGTTTTCATCGAATCCAATGCTCCGTCACGTGGATTGACTGCAGAACGATATATCCGTGATATTCTAGAGGATCATGTGGTACCTTACTCAGGATATATCGAAGATGAGATGCTTCTAATGCATGATAATGCAAGACCCCATACAGCGAGAATTGTTACTCAGTATCTTAGGGACGTTGGCATTCGTGCTATGGAGTGGCCAGCACGGAGCCCTGACTTGAACCCCATCGAACATCTGTGGGACGAGTTAAAACGCAGGGTTCGAGCCAGGGTTCCGGCTCCTTCAACACTTTCTGGGCTCAAAATGGCGATAGAGGACGAATGGAACGACATCCCTCAAGACTTAATTGTTAAATTGATAAGATCAATGGGTACACGGATGCAAGCAGTTGTCCAAGCTAGAGGCGGCAATACACATTATTAAAACATTAATTTTTAATTGTTTTCCGATGTTATTTCTTTGTTTTTTTACTTTTAAAAATTAAATCTTCAAAACGTTTTACTTTTTCTTTTAATTGACTTTTCATTCTAGAGGCACGTACTCAACAAATTAAGGTGTTACCCCATACAATTTACTTTTATTGTAAAGCCTATAAAATTACTTATCTAATGATATTTCATCAAAATTGTATTCATGCATTTGAAGGAAATTGCATTTGAACTCAAGAGTTAAGAGTGGCTCGATTTATTTGTCCACCAGTGTATAAAACGTCTTCCACTTGGCTTGTCACCGAGGAAGAGTATGACAACAACCCTTCATAAATAAACCCTCTAAAAAAATTAGTTACAACAAACCACGCTTCAAATACTAAACAAGAAATTTATATATGCTACAATGTGAGATCACTTAAAAAAGAAAATAGAATGTTACAACTAGAATATGCCCTTGAAAGGGTCAAAAAAATAAAAGGTTTTAAATTTAAGATTCTCGAAGAATTTAAGAGAAATTAAGATTGCAATGAGTATGAGTATCGAACACGGAAGGAATTTTTAAAGAAGAATAGATTGTGTTATATTTGTCTAAAGCTGGGACATCCAGCAAGCCATTGTCGGTCGAATCCTAGATGCATAATATGTAAAAGGAGGCACTTTACTATTATGTGTGAAGGAATAGGGCAAGAGAAGAAGATAGATACGAATCAGCAATTAGCAGTCAGTAATCAACAGAACTAAATAGAACCGTGCTGTTGCAAACATTGAAGATTAGAATCTATGGCAATGGTGAGACTATGGTAGTCAGAGCACTGATTGATACAGGCGCACAAAGGACATTTGTAAAGACCGATGTAGGCGACATGTCGAAGTTAGAGCCTGTTGGAGAACAGTTAATAAGTCACAGTTTGTTTGGAAGATCGATGACAAGAAAACGATATCACAAAATATACAATTTTGGTGTGTCTAGACAACAGAAACGATACTGGTCCCTGAAAAATCTTCTTAAATCTAAGCTACCTATTGTTCTCAAACGAAGACTCATGGACTCTATCATTCTACCGACACTAACCTATGGCAGCCAGAACTGGTCCTTAACAGAAGCTAACGCAAATAAACTGTCGGTATGCCAAAGAGCGATGGAGAGAAGTCTCCTAGTCTCCTAGGTATAAAGCTAAAAGACAGGGTCAGAAACGAAGAAATTCGGAAACGCACCAAAGTTAGAGATGCTATACAACATGTCAGGAATCTAAAATGGAAGTGGGCCGGTCATGTAGCGAGACTTGAGGATGGGCGTTGGACGAAAGTGGTCACAGAGTGGAAAGGACCAGGAAGCGGAAAGCGTAAACAAGGTCGTCCGCTCAAACGCTCGTCAGATGATACGCGAGACCGCAGGAGAACATTGGCTCGTATTGGCACAAGAAAGGGATAAATGGCACAACCTGGAGGAGGCCTTCACCCGCTCGGGGGTTCCTATGGAGGAAATTAAATAACTATTACTTTTACTAATATATACTTTTACTAACCCACTAAACAAAATGTTACTTCATAGGAGCTAATAAAAAGGCTTTTTATTTTATTTTATTGTAAACAAAATAAAATGTTAAAATAAAAAGTAGGGAAACAAACAAAGAAACGATAATAATAAGCGTGAATTTAAGTGCTAGAAGAGACGAAAAAAGCAAAGATCTATATAATGAAAAATATATAAATAAAAAGTATTCTGTAGTGCTTTTATCTGTATCTTGTATAAAAGAATGAATACAATTCAGAAAATCAAAAATGGAATTTATGATAGCAAAAATAAATGACGCCTTTTGATATAAAATGTTTACGTCCCGGTTATTGATCACAATCTCCGCTTTTGCAAAACACCTCGAAAAAATCTTCTCGAGAGAAGCAAACTACATGTAGATGTATGTTACCGAGTTGTCTTTTCACAGATTAAAATGAGTTCACAAAAATATTCTTATGAAAAGAGATTATTGTACTGTTAAGGTTTGCTCAAGTGATAAAAATGCTTAGATTTAATTTTAACGACTCAATAGTTAGGTTGCCAAATATTTAGACTATAGTAAAAAATGCAATGAAACTATAGCTTTTATAGATATAATATGAACTTGTTTAAAATTGTAAAGGAAGTTGGGTTGAAACTATTCGTCTGAGACCAGCTTCTAATTGACCAATTTGTAAAAGTACAGGGAGAAAATTTATCTCTACATTCAAGCCGTAGGGCCCTTATAGCCAAGACTAAGACTAAGTTTAGTCGATAGGTCACGTGGTCCGACCACTCTGGTCGCGTAGAGTCCGACATAATCACCGTCACTTGCCATTGCGGTGGTATCCTGGGCACGCTTCGAGCTCCTTGTGACGATTCTCAGCCTCTCTATGCTGAGAGAAAGAAAAAGTTATTTCCAGTACAAGGTCTCCCGCCGTAGACTTGTAAACCAATGGCGTAGCATCATCAACATGCAAAAATGATTGTATAAATCCTATTCGAAGAATAAATTTTAGTTTTTAATTTCGAGATATCTATTCAAAGAATATGTAGTAAAACTTAATAATATATTTTATTACCATTACCAAAGTTTCTGAATATAAATGCGAATATAAAAGTGTTATAAAATTGAAAGACAAGAATGTAAAAATTACCTGCCTACGTAAACTAAATACTTATATTCTAAACGCGACGTGTAAACGCTAGACAAAAACCTATACGCCGTGAATAAACGTCGCTTACGTGTTTACTCCAATAAGAGACATGATCGCGCAACAAATCTTGTAAGCTTGTGCTAGTTGAAGCGACATAATTGATAGACGAGAGAAATTTTCTCGAGTCGCGCATATTCTACGTGCTAAGCAAGCTGAAAGGTAACTTTTCTTTGTGAATGTCGATACGATATGAGAATAGTAAATTTAGTAGTTTATGATATATTAATATACATATATATAACACATTTCAATTATTTCTTTGTAATCCCAGCCAGCCGCATTGCGATGAACAAAATAATTTACGCGTCTTTCGGCTCAGGATACGGCTCGATTTATTGCATACAACCAGGTACCTACTATTACGTATCCCTTTATCATTATATCATGCACTTAAATTAAAATAGGGAAATGACGCTTATTTCTCAAGTAGGTACATTGATTAGTAATAGATACTTATGATAATGTCAGTTGTACGTATATCCTTACAGCAATGTTAGTTTTTCATTAGCAGATGGCTTCGCGAGGCGCTCATCAAAGTTTGTGATGCGGCCATGCCTAGGGTTAAGCGTCAACCCTCTAAAAAATATCTGTACTGGTGATCTGGCGAACTGTCAGATCTTCGGTATGCTGCGTCAGCGCAAAGCGGTTTCACGCTCGCTACCGGCAAACCAGAGACGCGGAGGTCGAGGCTACTCTGCTAGAGTCCTACAAAACATCCAAGAGAGGTCTGCAGATAGCCATCAAAGAAGCGAAGAACCGAGCCTGGTAGAACTGCTGGAGGGAGTCAACAGAGATGTGTGGGGACGACCATATCATATGGTCCGAAACAGGCTTCGGACACTTACTCCACCATTGACAGAGTTTCTCCAACCCGAGTTAACACCCTGTTCCCGAGCAGCTCACAGGTGTTTACACCTCCTCGCATAATTCCTCTGCGGGAGGTACAGGAATAACCCTCCGTCCCAACTATCTCAGACGAAGAATTTGATGTCGCAGTTGCTCGTATGAAAGCGAAAAAGACAGCTCCTGGACCAGATGGTGTCCCTGGACGGGCTCTGGTGGAAGCTTTACACCCACTAGAGTCTCGGTTCAGGAACTTGATGAATGCTTGCCTGTCCGAAGGCAGATAGAGTGGAAAACTGGACGGCTCGTTCTCGGTGCTCGGCCCGCTCCTGTGGAACATCACAACTACGTCCTCAGAGGGAGTTTGCTTCACGGGCTGTGGGTAATATGCTACGCTGACGATACGCTCGTCACGCCCCTCGACAAAAACTACAGGGAGGCATCCTTATTAGCTACGGTTGGAACAGCGCAGGTGGTCAGTCGTATTGAGAGTCTCGGGCTCAAAGTGGCCCTCGATAAGACAAAGACCTTCTACGGGCCGCGCAATTGTCCTGCAGTCAGTGCATATTTAGTTGTCAATGGGGTATGGTAATGCATCTGAAGGACCATTTAAAATATTTGGGTCACTGGATAGGAACTGGAACTTCGGTGAGCACTTCTCTCGGCTGGCCCCAAGATTGATGAGAACAGCCTCGGCTCTCGGAAGATTGCTCCCGAATATCGGCGGTTCCAATGCAGCATGCCGCAAACTTTACACCAGTCGATGGCGTTATATGTTGTTCCGATATTGGCGGATGCCCTTAACTCGCTCTCTTGCGCCGTGCGCAGCGCATTATCGCGATTAGAGCCCTCCACGGGTACCGGACCATTTCGACGGAGACAGCCTGCGCCTTGACATCTATGCCACCGTGGGATCTGGAACCTTCATATTGGAGGCTGTATATGAGAGGAAAGCGGCAGCATGTCAGAGGGGGGAAAGGCCACATCATGCTGAGGTGGAATCCTGGAGTTAAAATACCCGGGACAGTATCTTCAGCTCATTGTGGCCTTCTCGGCTGGAAAATGCGGCGTACGGGCGATGGACCAACACGGCTTTGTTGCCAGTCCTGCAAGATTGGGCATCAAGAAGGCACGGGACCCAGGGGGCTTGGACGGTGCATCAATGCATTTCCCTCGATAAATAAAAAATTTAGATTTTCATTAATCTGAACGAAATTCCACATCAAATGTAAAAATTCATGGTCTTCCTTTTATTTTCGACACTATGTTATTTAGCAATAAATAATCCTTATGATGAAGCCTTTCGATCGGTATGATAAAGCTAACAGGGTATTTTATTCTTGAGTAGCGGGTTCGATTCCCGGTTCAAACGTGTAATTATTCAAAAATCTGTGAATGCAGTTTAAATTGTTTTTTAAATTAAAATAATGTCTTCTTTCATCAGTAAAATGTTCTATCTACAATATTTAAGGTACTTTCCCTCCATGTGTCATGGTCGTGGGACGCCTTTTATAGGTGTCACAACATTTCATATATTTATATAGTCATATATATAATCATTTTATGGTTTCACTTAAAACGTCGGGCAAATATTTGTATCGTTTTGTTGACATTGACATTTTAAGTGAACGTCTGTGCTTACGCCATCTTCAGATCGCCGCGTTTTCAATAATATCAATCAATAAATATCTTTTAAATCATAGTAAATTTTGCGTTTATAATTTCGAATAATCATTAAGTTCTGTGTAATTCAACGGTTGTTTATTTTTTGCTACAGAAGTTTCTACTATGGAAAGGTTTGAAAAGGAGATCGACGATCCGACATATACCTCTCTTGATATCGGATTCATGGCGTCGGTCTCAGTCACTCATGTAACTTGCCAACACAATTCCGCACGTGTTCAGTCACTAATTTGACTAAACTCGTTTTCAATCATGTGACGTCCCTGTGTTCACTCACTTCCGGTACAATGACAATAAAATTAAATCCTATTAACTATCGCTAAAATAAAACGTCGACATATATATTACAGAGTGCGTGGAAACCGAATACCTAGATCCTGGTTGACGTCACACTCAACCCGTAGTCACATTACTGTATTGGGTTTATTTCATATAATTGCTTAGCTTACTGCTTTGCATGTAATTTATTATCTGTACAGAATTAAATATTTAGAATTATTAGATACATAACTTATGTATAAGTGAGTTCTGATAGTATATAAATATACATATTTATTTAATATATAAATAATATTACATTATGAAAATATTTGTTATTTCAACATATATTATTACACAATATCCGACAATATAGGTGTAGTCTTAACGTAGAAGGTTTTCAGGTGTCTCCTTAACTTGACAAGAATATAATATGGGGGTAATAACATACCACCAGTGTGATGTAGGATAAATTGCGAAATAGTGCGGTCTGGAAGAAAATGTAGTGACAAAAATCGAAAAGGGAATGCTTAGATGGTTTACGTAGAAAGGAAGAACGAAAGACGAATTATAAAGCAAATATGGGCCAGTTGGTAGGGGACGATTTGGATGAACCGACGAATGTGTATGAAAGTATTAATGAAAGTCAAGGTAGCTAGGGAAGTATGTTTGGATTGTAGCACGTGGAAAACGTTATCTCTGATGTTATGGGAAAGAGGCGTGAGTAGGTGAATATACATATATGTACACACATTACATGCACATTTTAGGATCTGACATTACATATAAGTCACAAACTATAATATCTTATTCTTGAAGAAGGTAATAAATAGGCTTTTTAGGGTTGATAACGTATTTGTCGCACTCTGTCGCCTCTGGTGTTGCACGCATCCATAAGCCACGCTGACGCCTCACCATCAGGCACGCCGTAAATCTTTTTGCCACCGACGTGGTTTAAAAAAAAAAAAAGGCTCAATCTATCCAAGTTTTTGTTATTATGTTTAAAAAGAAATCAATTTCAAATTTGGAAATCAAATGTTTCATCTAAGATTCTTATCTTGCCATTACTTTGTCATAATTAGATTTTACTCTAAAATATGATGCTATAAAATAAGACCTATACAATTTTACAACCAGTACAGAGATTTTAATTAAACCTGAACAGTCTTGAACACCTCCTATTTTGAATAATAAATTTGGTTGCGTCATCATTTTCTGAATAGTCTTATTTAGATAAAAGATGAACCTAATTAATGATATTTCCATTGAAAACTAGTTTCCATTATACTTGGTAGCAGTTAACGTCTACACCAGCCTTGGGTGACAGTTGTTCTTGTTCGCTCTCCTAACAAGTGTGCTTTTAACAAATATAAACAAGAAATATGATGGAATTATTTTGAAGCATTTTGTCTAACAAACGTGACAACAAACTTGATCACTCCAAAACACGTAACTCCAGTAGCATCACTGACATAATAGGAAACTAACCCCAACCAGTTTAGTTTCTCAAGGAGAATTGCATTCAGATTAAAGTAGTAGCACACCAAATAATAAATGGAGATATATAGCAGGGTTTTTCAATAAAAACATGTAATAATATAATAAATAAAAATAAACTTGCCGTTCCAATGTTAAGCTCCATGAAACTATCAGCTCGTTCTTGGAGAAATGTATATCTATTTTTGATAAGCTTTCACAAAGTGTCACTCAATTTAAGAGAGCATTGACTCATGCATCTACATTATTTGGAAAACAGGCCAATGAACAAGGACGAGGACCTCAAAACATGGTGACATCGTCTGTAGTATTATTGTATAAATATTTTCATAAATAAATTCGGTCCAAGTTCGGCGACATGACAGGTGTCCCCTGCAGCGTCCGGCTGTCAGCCGTCAAGCTCAACAAATGTCAATAACAAATCCTAAATATCTTAATGCTTCTTTGCTTGTAACGTACCGCTGACCTCGCCTTTATGATCAAGCGTATAGGATTGAATATCCCTTAATCTAGTGAATGAGTTTTCTTGTGAAAGCCCCGAGAGTGATTTAATCGCTAAGATATTTTGAAACAAACCGTGCTTTGGCATAATTCGGTCGTTCCCGTGCGACGCTTACACTTGATGTGTTATTTGGGCCCAGCTTCGACGGGTTTGCAGAAAAAGCCCCTAATATCTTTGTTTAACGTTTTAAACGGCGCAAAGGGTGTCGGACTGGAGCTTCAGAGATACTCGCGAAAATGTTTCTGATGCCGAATCACTTTGGACAACGCGACTAATTTCTTGGTTAAATGTTATGTTTCATTGTTATTTTTTTTATTCTTTATTTTATGGCCATGCACCTTATGGTTAAGTCGACTTTCTTTGATATTGGAGTTGAGATTCTGAATATTTAATCTTTCTTTGCTTTTAAATCTATATTTAAGACTATATATTTCTTTTCTATGGTATGTTTTTCTCCAGAGGAGAAGAGGCTGAGAATCGTTTTGGATATCATCCGCAACCAAGTGCCGCGATGACCACTTCTATGATATATTCGAGTCGTTAGTTAAAAGCTACCAACAGAACTACAAGTTGTAAATAATATTGGTAACCTGCAAACGTATTGCATATACTCTTAAAGAGAGTAAGAATCTTACCTAGATCTGCTGCAAAACTGGAGTGCTTTAATTGTTGTTATGGATGAATAAAAAAGGCGGTATAATTGCTGGATACCGTGACGTTATACTCGTATCTCATGTTACAAATTAGTAACATCCTCTGTGGTCCTAATGGCTTTTATGGTCAGATGGGCAGTGTTCTTATCCGTTATTTACAATAGTGAAAAATATTAATAAGCCTTCAACCAGATATAATCGGACTAACACTATCGTCAAATATGTAAACATTATTCTACAGACAAATTTAAATTAATAACTGTTTTATTTCTGTTATTATATATACATGTTATATCCTGGTATACTACATTATTATACTCCACAAAAAGGAAATTAACGGATTTATAAATTATCAACAGAGAGAAAATAACTGATTTATAAATCATTACCAGGGAAAATAACGGATTTATAAATCATCAACAGGGGAAATAACGGTTTTATAAATCATTAACATTCGACGAGTCGACGTAAGAAAAATGTACGAGTATCATTGTGATTGGGTCCAACTACCAGTACAACAAAACCTTCTGAACGCATATTTCTTAATAATTCAGGAATCTTCGTAAATATATTTTTAATTCATGGAACCACTTATCCTGACAAGGAAAAGTGGAATAAGAAAGTTAAGTACCCAAGCCTCATAGGTCAATATTGATGAAGATGAAGAGCTGTAACTGTGCACTACGGCCATAGATTAGATAAATTATGTTAACGTTACATCGGCAATACCACAGAAAAGTAACGTAGGAAAGGAGACGTCGTGTGTTAGAGCGGGTTGGAAAGGCAACACCGTTCAAGTGCATACAAGCGGCCTGTATTGGTCCAACATCCATTGTGAACGAAACAAATGCCAAATATTATTATTAAATTAGGCTTTTTTATTGACGTAAAAAATTATTATTTCTTATGCGGTGCCTGGTTGTGATCACAGAGTACATTAGTATTGTGATTCATCTAGGAAAGAAAATCCACAGAATTATTCATTGCACGTGTAAGTTTCGTTTGATGAATTTATTTCTCTAAATGCAGTGTTTAGAACACCAAGAAAACCCTACTAATATGATAAACGCGAATGATATGGATGTTTGTCACGGTTTCACGTAAAAACTACTGAATTGATTTTAATGAATCTTTACAATATTACAGGTAATCTTTACATATGGTACAAAGGTACCCATCACGCTAATATAAGCTAACTCGCTACTAATCCTGCGCAGACGAAGTCGCAGGCACTAAAGTCTGATTATTAATTCACTGGAGTAAACTGACAGATGCTAATGTCACATTGTAAAATTATGCTGCCATATTTATCGTACTAGTGAGGTGACCTGCAAATATAATTGGATAAATTGAATAAATCGATAAGGACTTCACCCTTCGTTGTTATTCAGATCACTCACACAAAGTCAGTTACTCAATTAATTATAATATAGGTACATGAATTCTATCAGGTACAAAAAATGAAATTCACTCACTTGCTAGCGTTCCCGAACTATGCGTTCAGTTAATCAGTAAATCAATTTTTTGAGCTGTAATTATTCGAACATTTGTAAGTTTTTTATTGCAATCTTTTTAAAAGAAAAATACAGATTTAACCACTGTGTATTAGTAGTTATTGTATTTCATTTTAGACAAAACATAATTCTGTAAATTATTTATCGTTGTAATGGATATAACCACGACAATTTTACGTCAAGTTTTTTTTTATTTATTGCTGGTTATTATTGGTTACTGGTACAAGAACATCAGTCAAATTACGTCATTATCACTTGATCCCGTTCTAAAATAAAAATTACACTGACTCGTTCTAAAACCATTATTTATCACTTTCTCATAGCACTTTCTCTGTCAAATTTCCGAGTGAAATTTTATATGAGTTTTGGAACGGAAGCCTAAAGCCCGCTCTTCATTCTCTACAACTTCTTTCGAATTGCCGGTTTAAAATAACGTTTCGTTGAGAATAAAGAGCGGATTTAAGACCACATTCACATGACCGGCGTTCATCGCGCGTTTATAACTACAGACATTTTGCATACATTTTGTTCGGACCGTACACATGACAACTAGCGTTTAAGCGTTTAACGGTAGCCACCTGCGCGGCCATTTTGTTTTGTCATTCATTCAGCTTCTAACCTCTGGTCTGAGTGCACGAATGTTTCTTTTGCTCACGCGCTGTTCACTGTTAAGTTTGTTTGTTGTTATTGTTAAATTTTGTTTTGTGTTTTGTTAACCTGTCTTTGTATTGTTTCGTTATCAATACGAAAGATATGGATCCTCAACCAGGAACACCACGCCAACAAGCTTATCACTGTGAGCTCAATCCTATTGAGCTGATTTGGGCAAGGGATACGTAGCGAGAAACAACAAAACCTTTAAAATAACTGAAGTTAAAAATTTGTTCGAAATAGGACTTAAAACCGTGACTTCCGAAAGATGGAGAAGCTGTGTGGATCATGTAATATACTTAGAAAATAAAATGTTTTATCTCGACCATATGATGGACAATATTACGGACCGTTTTATAATAAGTGTCACTGACAGCGACGACGATAGTAATAAAATTATGTCTGACGATGACGAATAAAAATCTATCCATTGAATATTTTTGTTTCATTTCATATATATAATTCGAGTAATTACGCTATTTCAAAGTTATCACCTATTTGCCCTAAAGGTACCATGCTAATATTATTACATCGATTAAACAAAATTGGATTAAGATTTCATAATAAAGTAAATAAAATTAGTAATGTGATTTGAGGACGGAATGAAATTGAATGAATGAGTTTGATTTCAATATTCTAGTCACAACACTATTTTCTGTTCACCATAAAGTGGTAACACCGTAAACGTCAGTTTACTCCAGTGAATTAATGATTAGACTTTAGTTAGCATCATATATAGCGCACGTGTATAGGTCATTATATTGGTTTTTATAAAATAAATGTTCAAAAACATAAGAACTGAGTTTGAGTTTGTTTATCAGGAGCTAGTTGTAAGCTCCGTTGTATGTTTATTTCTACACACGTGAGTCTCGTACACACATGCACGTTACACGCACACTATTATATTTGATTTTTGGTCTAGCACTATTGACAATTACAACTTTCTCAATATACCTTTATACCTAGCAGTTACCTCAATACCCATTTTTAGTACCTATAAACCTACCATAATAGAAACCGTCGGTCTGCCTCAAACGGCCTTTTCACCACTCTGATACGTTCTATTCTTCTATTTTTGTTAAATCGCATCTTTTATGGAATTCACTCCCTAAAAAAATGAGAAACTCTCCATGTAAGCTAATCCTTAGAAACAAATAAAAAAATAGAAATAAAAGCAAAATCTTGGGCATTGAAAGTTGGCTCTTTAGAAAACAAGATATGGTTCTAAATGGTCTTAGGCAATTATAAATTAATGTATTATATATTTTTATTTATGTATTATAAATGTATTATATATGCTTGTACGTACTTTTGATTTGCATTGAACCTTTTTGGTACATCCTGCAGCTACTCTTTGTATGTTGTACGATGCTTGTTACTCTTTCACCTAAAAACTACTGAATACATTTTAATGAATTTTCACAATAATATACTTATACATATAAGCTATATAAAAATAAGCTTAATACTAATCCTGCGAGACGAAGTCGCGAGCATCAACTAATTAAGTCTACATAAATAAACTCTAATACTTGCAAAGTCTGTAAATAAATTCAAACCTTATGACAAAAGACTTACAGTTCACGACCAATTCTACGAACCTGTCAATTAGTTCAAACAGAACTGATTAACGCGCAGCATTGTGTAGATTGATCGACGACGTATCGACGCGACTTGTGCGGTTTCTTCGTGTTAATTAAAGCATTCACTTTGGATTCAGAGATTATTAAGTAATCCGCTCGATGTAAATGTATTTGATGATGTCTCTGTTAATCCGTAAAGGTAGTTACTTGTATTCGGGACAATCTAAATGATGTTTGCTATGATTAAGTGGGCCATCGCGTAAAGCTGCTGCTAGACGGCTTAATATTAAAGCCATAAAGCTTTAAATGAAAAATCTGTTAAAATACTGTTGAAAGAAAGAAATTATAACATTTTATTTACTGTTTAAATATGTGTTATATATATGTGTGTATATATATATATATAATATATATATATATATATATAACACATATTTGAACAGTAAATAAAAAATGTTATAATTTCTTGACCTACATACACATCAACAATAAATACGGCAACAATAATACAACAATAGCGGAACATTTCGTAAACGTAGAACTCTATCACTAAACAGAGCAGAGTACATGTTGACGGAAGTACCTTTCATAAATCGACAACTTCAAAAGAATCTTAAGGACGGCTTACATTACCTCCGTCATAGATTCAACTGATAGCCATATGCAATACGTCTTATTTTTCAAGACAATATCAATAGATTCATAATACTACGACGACAAAAGAGATGGCTGGCACATGACGGCCACAATATGAACATGTCGCTAGGTCCTGAGAAAAGACGAGAACGTGTTTTAATTACTATAGCGCGCAATTTGACCTCAAACCATTACCTATTGCTACATTAGGTAATTTTAAGATTTATCTAATACTCAACTCTTATTGACCAACTAACACAATTCTATAAGATCAAATCTGATGGTGTGTCACAATATGTACAAACACAGTGTATCTCAATCATATTTATTCAACATAGATTTAACAGGTATTTGTTAATTTCAAATAAGTGTCTGACTCTCCTTAAAGACAAATTACAAGTTAATTCTACACATATAAGTTAATTACGTGTAGATTTTTCACATGGGTTGTTTATAAATAAACTCACCAGATAATGCTTTTACAAATTCGCTCTACACATAAGACTAATAAAAATAGAGGATGAAATTTAGTATGGAAATTCGGATTTTTTGAGGCAAGTATGATCAATGTTTTATAAGATTGCAACAAAAAAAAAACGAAATATTCGACATATTCTGATGTAACATTAACGAAATCGTTAGTGAATTTGAAGTTAACGTGAGTAAGAAACTTGCCAAATAATTAAAAATTCTCGGTTAAGTTATTATCATATTAGCAGACGACATCGCGGATACAACTAGTGCATTTTATGTCACGAAGCAAGCGTTCGTAGCATTGCGCTAAAACATCGAAACTGCGCTACATCGAATGTACCGCTTCAGCAAATAAAACAATGCAACGAAAGCGCGGAACTTTGATGAACATTTCCCAGTTAACTCGCTGTGCGCTCGAATTCAGCGTTGAAAAATAGAAACTCAGTTAAAAGAATAAAGAAAGTACAAGTTTCCTTGGGCCAGTTCTTTGCAGATAATGAAAAACTGGCATCGACATAATTTCATCGTTATTTTGTGCTAGTGCCTTAAACAAGTCCCAAGTGGACATGTTTCTATTGATCATTGTTTTCCCTCTGGAGAAGAGATTCTGGGAATCCCCACGAATACGACCACAACCAAATGCCATAGGGATTATGTTGGATTCCAGACAGATAGACGCGGATTGACCACAATGACCTACCGGCTAAACTCAGCCTAAGCCTTGACTATAACGGTCCTACAGCTTGGATGGGAGTTCTATTGATCATAGTGTGATGTTATAGCCTTCCACTTTAAATGTTTGGAAACTATAGTAATGACGATCGGGATATTTCCTGGGAAGCATCGGGTATGATGATTCTGCCCTATGTTCAACGTCATCTTAATCCTCTCCCGCGGAGACTTTCTAGCTATTTCGTTCTATGATATTTTTTATTAATTTTGTGCTAAGTCGGCGTTTGTCGCCAATCAATTTTCAAGATCATACGGCGATTTCCTTTAGCTTAAGGATCGACTTCAATCTACTTCTGTGAATAAGTAGTAAAAACAACTGTGAATTCATCTCAACACATCTTTCACAGCGTTTATTATATGTTATACAATATATTGTATATATCAAAAAGTGCTAACCTAGAAATATATACGTTAAATTATTGTTAAAGGTAAGCAAAGCTTGTCGCGGTCTGTTACTAGATGGATAACTTATAATGTTTTTCAATTCTATTGTTAATAATATAACTTGTGATATAAAAAAAATCTAAAGCAGAACATTATAAAATTATCAATAAATTGTCGACTGCGCCGTGGAATTCCACAAATAATAATATATTACTTGATTTTTCTTATATTTAAATAGTTATTTCGCTATTTGTAACAGAGATAAATCTAACAAATAGATTATCTTTTACAACAAATATATTTATACCAAGACTATTTACTTAGGTACCTCCGTCTTGCCTATTTTAATTGCAAAATAATAGTGTTGTGTAACGAATAATATTGTGTAACTAAATTAAGTTACCTCCGTCTTTTAAAGTATAAACAAGTGGTATCCAAAGATGCATTGCTCCGGCAACCAGTCGAGCGCGGGATAATCCTTCTTAGATGCCGGCCCCGGCATTTTTGATGCCGGCTTTGACTGCATTTTATATGAACTAGTATCCGTGTGTCCGATTTACCGCTACGAATATTTTAGAAAGCTTCGGAATGTCCAGGAGTTTGGGAATATTTTAAGTGAATTAAATTTTTAGATATCTTTGACCAAATTCTCGCTGTAATTCTCGCTGTGTATATAAAGATTTAGAAAGCTAATAATAACATATTTCATAACAAAAAAAAATCATTTCTATTCTAAATTAATTATTCTCGAAACATCAATCTAAATAAGACATTTAATTATATCTTATCGGTAATAAAGGTGTTGAAACGCCTGAAGAATCACCAACTGCAATGTATCCAATACTCACATATTGTGCGTCATCTATATATATATACTAGCTGGCCCAACAGACGTTGTCCTATCAAATGTCTCAAATGTCAAATGTCTCAAATGTCACGTTGTCTCACGTTGTCTCAAATGTTTTTAAATAAATAATTTAGCTGAAAAACAATATCTATATGACCGTATTGTGAATCTAAACCATTCTCAAGCCCCCTGGAATACACACAAAAAATTTCATCAAAATTGGTCCAGTCGTTTAGGAGGAGTTCAGTCACATACACACGCACACAAGAAATATATATATTAAGATATATATACAAATATATATATATATATAAATATATATATACACAAATATATATATATATATATATATATATATATATATTCAACGATTAAATACTGCCCTGAAAATTAATTAATGTTGAAAGTAAAGATTATAATATTAATAAATATAACACAATAGTAATATTATTAAATAAATACCTAGAATTAAAAAATTAGAACTCTGATAATATTTATATATTTGCCATTATATAATGTATGGTCATGCAGTTTGTACATTAACTTACTTATTAATAAATACACCTAAATAAAACAAAACTTAAAATAAAAATTATATTATTCTAATTAACACTTAAACAATCTCAAAATTAACATAATTCTACGGAACATCAAGTACGCGTGGCCGCAAGGAATCGCGGTGTTTAGCGCTCACACATTCCTAAAAATCTATTGTAGTATTAGGCGAACGGTGAAACTGGTTACCGACGCTCAGCGCGCAGTCGCGTACTAAGTTATCAGCATCTGACGACTGTGGCATAGAAATTCATTTCGATATTTAAGAATTCTTTTTCTATCACAGTTATAAATTCCCGCTAGGGTAAGTTTCACATGTTTATTGGAAGTGTTTATTGTAAGGTATTTCTATGCTGTTAGCTTCATTTAACGCTTGCCTTCCGTTCCTTTTTTACTGTGACACTGTGACCTTTGAACTACGCGTGGTGACTAGCCGCGAATAAAGTGCTAACACCCTTTTTTTTTTTTTTTTTTTTTGTTCCCCTGAGGAAAATGCATTAAATTGCATACCCCGGCTGTGGCGAGCCGGGGTTATGTGGGGCTCTCCTCCCCAGAAGGGGGAGGCCTACCCACTAAAAACCTCAGGGATGGCCTTCCTCAGGCATGTAGGGAGCCCCCGGGAACACAAAGGCCACTTCCAGGAACCCCCAGCCTCCGCTCCCCTCTCTAGAGGGGAGCCCTCCTCGGGGAAGCTACCACCTCCCCCGGTCCCCTCCACCGACGACGCCCCCGGCCACGGAAGGGGCGTGGTCCATCCCGGGTCGCCGTAGCGGTCGCGACTTCCTCGCGCCCGCCGGCGACCCGCGCGGCGCCGCAGCTGTGCTACCGAGCCCGGCACCGCCTCCTTCGAGCGGGATCGGCCATCTCCCGACCCCGCTCGGCGGCCTCCTTCTGGAGCATTACTGCTTCACAGAAGGAGGCCACAGCCCTCCAACCTCCCTCGTCCGCCAGCATTGCCGCAATCAATGCCGGTGGAAACAGATCTCGCCCGATCTCTGCGACCAAGACTCGGCGCTCGGAGGCCCACGCGGGGCACTCCGCCAGCGTGTGCTGGGCCGAGTCGAGGTCGGATGCGCAGTGGTGACAATGTGTCGATCCCTCCCGTCCTATTCGACACAGATACTCACCGAAGCAGCCGTGCCCGGCGAGTATCTGAGTCAATCGGTAGGTGACCTCCTCCTTCCCAAGTGCTAACACCCTTGCTGTCTGTTTTCCAGGAATTTAGTACCTACTACAATTTAGTACAGAATAAGAATTAATACCGAGGCTTATAAAGAAAAGTTCACCAGCGCTGGTTGGAGAAAGTTTGATCTGGACTACAGCGGCCCACCATCCATCACCGCAACTTCAGACCAGTGTCACTTTCAACCTCTGGACTTACAGTCGAGACGTGAGGCGGCCACTATAAATATTTGGGCACAATAAATGTTAATATTCTCCTACTTGGTGGTCTTATTACAAACCCTACCTACCTGCGGAGGGCTGGTTGTTACAGACCAAGTGCCGCTACTACTATTTTACGCCACGTTCTTACTAAGACAAATTACATAATTATGGGAAAATCTTCGCCCAAATAACTGCCAACACCGATCTGTTGTAATTAATTATATCTGCCGGGATTTTGATTCGTTCAAATTATGCTAGAATTTTGTCAATTGAAAATAGAACGTTCAAACCTGTTCCCAGTTCGGTTAAATATAAATAATTTAATATTGTGCTGAGTCGCGACTAACTGTCGGCGGTGCACACAAAACTCAACATTGCTTATAAATTTATGTTAGGAGTTTCATTAACATTGTGACAATTGTGCATACTGTGGTATGTCTATTAATTATATGAACATTAACAACTGAAAGTGCAAGCGGTAATAGAGGTAATTATAGGAATGCATCCACGCGCTGTTTGGGTAATTAAGTAACGACTGTTTATAAATTATAGCAGATGCAAAATGTGTCGGTGATGACGTCCTTTAATGAGCACTACAGCATATTGAAGCATGGCAACGCTGCACAAGGAAGTGCTACTTATAACGTTGAGATACATAGAGCAAGAAGGACATCAAACGTGTGGCACCAATATTCAGAATCATACGATCGTTATGTCATTTCACGTATTATTCTATACATTACAGAGTTATGAGCTACGCCTGTATCATGTTGTGCTAAGGCTTAACTACTCTGAACAAAATTTTGTTGTACATTGCAACGCTGAGATAACAGGTAAAATAAATTAAATCGCTAACGAGGAGCAGGTGATACATCGCGAAAACAACTGATAAACAAATAATCTTTCGTTGTTATGCTAATAGCACGTGCGCAGTATGTTTACTTAATTTAAATTTATGAACGCTAATTACTACTATGAACTATTTTAATTCGAGCTTTGTTTTTAACGACACAAATAACTCAATATAAATATTTTATTAATAAATGTTTTAAAATTTTGGAATTTGTGTTTTTGTTACAAGTTTTTATCGTTCTATACTGTTTTTTTTTTTTTGCGTAAATAGTAATAATTTGTAGTTTATTTATACCTAATGACGTCAGAAACATCGTTAACCTGAAGGACATCAATCTAACGCAGACATCTTGTTTTTAAATATTATTTTTTGTAAATTATTATTCAGTTTGATCTCTTGACTTTGGAAACAGATTCCGAATCAAATATAGTAAATAAGGCGTTAAGCAAGTCATCGTGACGGCGTAGCTGACCATCCCATGGCCGATAGAATCTCGTAGATTTAAGGGTTGTGTTAAGCTACGGACGTACTCCAAAAGTACAGAAGATACCTTTTTGTTACTGTTTGTGGTAGACGACCAAGTAGCAAGTGGTACTGCTCAAGTTCATCGGCATTTCTAGAGGCACAGGTAATTCATAAAAAAAACGTATATGTTTTTACACTGTATGTAATTACTACTATTTCTTTATAGAAATATTTATTTAATATTTAAACCAGATTATAAATAATAATAAGTAAATATTTCTTACACTTACACCAATTAGCCTAGCCCAAAGTAAGCTATGCAAAGTTTGTGTGATGAGATCTTTCTTTTTTTTTTATTAGAGTGGAAATGCATTATGCACCGTGACACCGCGCTGGCTAGGCGCGGCCGTGTGTGGGGCTTTCCGGTCTGACAGGACTAGCCTACCCACTAAAACCCCCCTGAGTTCTCTAGGCCCATGCGGGGCACATGGCAGGGTGCGCTTTCGCGATTCTACCGCCATGAGCTCTGACCTAGGTCTGGTCGGGCCATTGTGTCATGAGACCTAAGATAACGGATAGACATACATATATATATTTATTGAAGTATATAATAACAACCATGACTAAGGTATACATGCTCGCATTCATTATTCAAGCATCTGCCCTCACTGGGATTTGAACCCGAGACCTCAGAGATGGCAACACCTAGAAAACAGAGATGTAATAGGGGTCAGTTTATTGTTTGGGCACGTCATAAGAATATGATTGCTATAAATTCCATTATTCAATTTGTCTATTCCGTCACCACACACATAAATGATTATTCTAGTTCTACCAATGTAGCTGCCATGAGCATTCAGTTACTATGTACTGCACCCCTAGCGGAAATGTAATAAGCCAAAATTGTGGTAATTGCTATAATTTTTCTCATTACAAACCTATTGAAAACCATTGCAAACTCTTGGTAGAACCATACGTTTACTATCATTTTAACTCAGTTTAAGTTTAGTTCACGGTGTTTCCCCTTCTATTTTTATTTTTTGAGGAGGAGGAAATTCCGGGGAAGATATTGGTCCCCAGTGCACTATCCCTCCTCCGGGGGAGGGGAGGAGAGGAAGTGTGGGGCTCGCACCCACTAAAAACTCCGCCGTGTTCCTTCTCTTCATTTCGCCGGAAGTCGGCGGGGACGCGACTCCGGCGGGAGAACTCTCTATGTTCATTTCCTATTCACGAATTCTTAGCTTAGAATATATTATGTACACACTCGGACTATTCGGTTATGATACCTTTTTGTCTTTTTTTTTTTGTTATAATTTATATTATTGCCTGGAGACACGTCAAGATAACAAAAAAATAATAATATCAAGTTCCTAAATTATATAATCCGAATGGAAAATCAAAAATTCACTATTAAAAGTTTAATAAAAATGTATTTATTTCTATGAAATTAAGACATCACATGTAGTTTCCACATAGTTAAATTAAATTTATGTTGTTTATTATTCCTCGTGCCTATTGTTACCACATTTTAAGGAGAATACTAATGCAGGTTATGCTTGCTTAGTTATTATGAGCTTGCCACAATTTTAGTATCATGCAGCGATATGTGTTATTATGTATTGTTTTGTTTTGTTATTTCTGTAGGCAGATTAAAAATTAATATATATCTTTGTTTTTATACCCAGCGTAACCCTGGGCCTCGTAAGTTCGAAGATCACTGTTAAGACAATAGCTTTACCGAAGCTCCTTGTTCATGCTCCGACGCTTCGATATCAAGATTATAGACGACGTCTATAGTCGAGTGGATAGTACACCGGTTTCAAGGTGTCGCCATCTCTGAGGTCCCGGGTTCGAATCCCGGTGGGGGCAGATATTTGAGTCATGAATGCGAGCATTTGCACCTTAGTCATGGTTGTTAAAATATATTTTTCTATCAAAAATATTAATATGTGTATAATTAATGTATTTTATCCTAGATCCCAAAACACAAGCCGCATAGAGCTTACTTTGGGCTAGGCTGATTGATGTAAGTGTAAGAAATACTTATTTATTTATTTTTTTATTATATTCTTTTGACCGTAGGATAATTGTAACTACTGCATATCATAAGCCTGCAGCTGCAATAGTACTGTAGGTGTAATTTATATTTACACAACAAATACTTGCACATATTTCATTATTACATATAACTAAATATGTGCAAGTATTTGTTCACAACAAAATATTAAATCAAGAACACTTAGTCTTATCATTAACGTAAACTTAAAATATATGTAATAACAAACAATCATATCAAAACTTATATATATTTATTTATCTCCATAAGATCGATATGTGTATCAGTTTGTCGATATCAAGAATACCTAATCGATATAACCCAGCGTAACATAACTGTCACTCTTGCGCTAGGGTACATAAGACACATATGATGGGGTATATAGCATTAAGACTGTAGCAGAATACCAATGCTTTGCTATTGTGTGTAATTCCAATCACTGAGCTACGACCCTTTTACACTTCTGCAGCACACACAACTTTTGGTTTGTACTGGGTATGTTTGTGTGTGATGAAGACGTTTTGTAAATAAATATTAAAAAAAAAGACTAACAAGTTTATATATATTGAATCGTTAATCGACATTCCTACTTTGCTTAACAGCGAAATCAACAACGTAGCAAGCACTCTTGACTTGTCTTTAAGATGATACCATGTGTCATGTTGAAGTCAAGAACACTTATTTTTATTATTATTTATTTAATTATATTATTCTAAATATAATGGTTGCGATACGGTTGTTATATTTACCTAATGATTTTTGGTATTAATTTAGTAGTTAATAATTTCATTGTCATCATTTTTATATCTTAAAGCAATGTGCCTCATACTGTATCCTGACATCACCTATAATGCTGACTGTATTTATTTAATAATTATTTATCGTATTTAATATTGATTTTAACATTTTATTGAAGATCATAAAATACATCCCTACTAATATTATAAACGCGAACGTTTGTAAGTGTGTATGGATGTTTATTACAGTGCCCTACGCAGACCGAGTCGCGGGCACCAGCTAGTACTTAATATTATATCTATTATACCTTATATATATTTTTAAACGAATCCTTTAGTATTATGCGTATAAACATAATACGTGTATAACGCGACACTAAACTTCAGGTCGTTTCCAAGGATTCGAAATATTCTCACACTGGGTGACAACCCTAGCAAGAGACGAAAGATCACGGTGACCAAACAGGTTGCAAGCTCCGTGCGGGATGTAAAATGTCAGCGCGTGTACCTACTGACTAGCGTCTGATGCCAAAAATCTATATATTTCACTCCAACCTTGCTCTTAATAAATTAGTCCAACATATATAGATATTAAATAGATAAATAAATATAGATATGTGCAACAGAGGGAGATTATTTGCATTCTCTATTTTCCTAGAGTTCTACGACAAACTCGTTGGTAGTTCACCTCCTTTCTTAACTTATGCGTATGCGTCATGATTTGAAAAAAGCACGCACAGCTGATGACGCAACGTGTTAGCGATGTGCCGAGTACGGTTTGACTCGAGTCAGACTCGATTCCTGCTTTGGACTCGTCTACTCGAATACCAATATATTTTGATTGGAGTAAACCGGTCTCTATTCCGGCACTCGAGTCAGGAAGAATCGGTTCCTACTCGCTAACTCGATTCTATTTATCGAGTCTAGTATTCGAGTTTGGTTAACTCGCTTGTACTCGTAAACTGTTTACATAAGCTCCTATGCTCTACGTCTTTAATCAATGTTTATTATCTTTCAATAAAAATTACAGTATTATTATTTTTGTGTCATTGTGCTTAACCTAACCTACACGCTGTTTGAAGCTAACTCCTTTCTATTTGTCCTTTCTGTTTTAAAATCGGACTCTAGTTTTGGAATGGACTAGAATTTCCAGACTCGAATTTCTAGACTTGGGAATCTCGACTCTAGGAATCGGACTCGAGTCTAGAAATATTCGAATACCAAACATAGAATTTGAGTACTGGGCTCGAATCAGGGAATCGAATCCTGATTCAAATACCGTGTAAGCTGACTCGAATTGACTCGATCCACCAAAACAGCAACTCGGCACATCACTACAACGTGTTCAAAACAATTGACGACTTCACTTCCTGTATCTTCCTCTACTTACTACAAGGCACCATTTATTGCTTTATGTAACTAAATTTACACGAATCAGTCAGGTAGTATAAGTGGGTATAAATATAAAATGGATTTGAACCGCCTTAAACAAACCGAGGTCCTTAACCAATTCAGACCCCGAGTACCTAATTCAACCCTATTAAAACAATTACTATAAGTCAACCTTTAACACATGACGTTTTAATAATGAAACAAGTGAACGTGAAGACATTAATACTTGCGTTTAAAGCTAGATAGCTTTCCACCGGCGACTTCACCCGTGTTATATAAGATTTACCGATACAAAAAATACGTTTTCCCGCGATAAAAATGATCGTATATTCATTTCCGTGTCTCCAACTATCCTCAAATCAAATTGCATCAAAACCCAGCCAGCTGTTTTTATCACATTTTCCCGCATTAACAATATATTTCCACGTAGTAAAAATATTCCAATGTCTTTCTCCGGGTGTTACTGTTCACCACCCTGAATCAACTTTCATCATAATTGGTTCAGTAGTTTTGAGCCTATTCAAACAGAAATTTCATCTCTTTTACCCCCTTTAGGATAAAATTTGAACAAACTTAGAATGTTTGAATTCATTAATCTCTATTCAAAAACTTACAAAATAAGTTCCAAACTCCTTACTTCTTTATTTAAAAATTACATATATAATACTTTATTGTACAATAAAAAAACAACAATTGTAGCTATACATAGTGTACAAGGGCGGACTTATCTCTAAAAGCGATCTCTTCCAGCCAACCCAAATAGTGGTGCAAGACGTTAAAATTGCAGGGGTAATTAAGTGTTTAACCTGGTATTCAAATGTACACATCATTAAGCATATATATACAAATACATACTTACACATAAATAAATATATACACATATATATATATATACATAAATACATACATACATATAATATAATAATTATATAATTTAATACAATTAATTTATAAAATTATTTTATAAATACAATTACCTACTTTCCATACAAACACATTTTTTCTCATAAAATTTAGCTTATGTATATGTATAGTATGTATTTTTGCGTGTTATCGCTGACGTAAAACAGATGGCGCTATGTGTGCTATGTAGGGTTCGAGCGAACTGCAACCGAATTTTTCCGAGCGCTCTCGAGCTCGGCCGCTTCGTGGCGACTTCACTTCTCATTTACATAGTCGACGAGTGAACACATGTTTTTCAAATTACCCTCCATATCTTTCTATTAAATATTAGTGTAGCTTCCTTTGCATAAATTAAGTCAGAGTCTTAAGCATCTAGCATTTTGTAAAAAGTTTTTATTGGATATAGCGCAACTTCACACCGATAACGCATAACCAATGAGAATGTATAGTTTTAAATGTGAATGTTATTATTAACAAAATAAGGTTTAATCTCAAATGTATTATTTTGAAAACAGTATGGAATTACTTTGACTCAAGTACTTATTTATCATTTTCGCCTTTAATTCTTTTACAAATGCCAAATTATTTTAAACCTTAAGTTATGCAACGTAAATAGACTTTAAAATCAATGAATTTGATTTTAAAGGTTCATTTTATGCTGTTTGATATTGTTGTCATTAATACGACCTTTGGACCTAAAGTTAGCTCTAATTTTGGTTTTTTGGATATTCGAGAGTGATTTATTTTCTATTTTTAGTTTCGTAACTTTCATGCATTAAGTCGCGTAAGCTGCAGGTTAAATAATCTCTCTGCTTTAATTGCTATTTTCCGTATCGAAATAATATTTTATTCGTAATAGAAATAGTTATTTTTATTAGTAGTTATAGTCATGTTAAAGAAGTTTTGTGTAAATTTGTGTAAATAATATATTGAACTATTATATTAAATATATTTTATTTGAAATTAGAAAACTATCGCATGTAAAAGACAGAATTACTAAACTTTAATGCAGTCAGTCCTAAGCCTGAAAAAGTATAAAGGGAAGTTCAAGTCATTCATCAAATTACACCTACGTAGTAAAAAAAAACCATAAACACATAAATTACTCAATCCAAACAAACTGAAATATCCACAGTCGACCTTGATTGTCGAGAATCACAGATATCATCTATAACGTTATACTACAATATTCACATCTCTGAAATGATTCAAGATACGTATACGATATGAAGTTGTGTGGTATATTTAGATTTCAGAGTATCATAGATACCGACCAATATATAGATATTGAAATATATAGTTTCAATATCTGATATTCAAAACGGTACAATACAGTGAAAATCTGATATTTCCCATACCTAACTGGCAGGCGACAGCGCCTGCGCTTGCGTTGTCATATTACTGGTCGAACCGGTTCACGTGAACAACGTTTATTGCGAGCTATACAGGTTGATGCTAAAAGTTGAACTTTTATTTCATTGATATTTAACTGTAGTGTTAATTAGTTTGTGTTTGGTAAATTTATTGACTAGTTTGAAAGTATTTTTTAAGTTTATACTTAATATTTTTTTTATATTTAGTGTATTTCTTAATATCAATGTGAGTTTATTAATAAGGTTAGGAACAATGTATTCTGTTATTCTTTCTCCATAAAAATTATTTGCACTAATGGTTTAGATAAATTTTGTTTTGACTTTTCTAGTAAATTTATTATGATTGAAAACATTATCACGATATTTAAATAAGTTTTCCATTAGTAATAGCATGTCGACTTTATTCTGGACCGGCAATACCTTGCAATATTTAAACAATTGTGATTCATCATTTTGAGATTCATTTTTCATTTTCTGTGGTACTATTATTTTAAGAATTCGTAATTGTAAAATATAAATTTGTTCAATATATGTTTTGAATGTGCGACCATAGCTAATAAGTCCATACATAATTGCACTCTCTGCCATGGCGTTATATAGGTACACTCACAGGCATATTTAACCGCCCACCGTTATTTCTCGTCAACCTGTTTGTTTACGTTAACTATGGCTTATGCACTCTTTTATTTTTTGTCAAGTGGGTACTTCAGCAATAAAATAAACACGTATTTTTTTGTTGCATAAGATTGTGTCACCGAATCATTTTTCGAATTTAGTCGTTAGACATTATTAGCGTTGCGTCACAGAATAATCAATCCTTGTTTCTTTTTGCCGTAGTGGATCAATATTATTCAATTTGAGTTTAAAGTGATTGTTCATCGTTTTTTAATCTAAAAAATACCGCTGGATGCGTGGCTTTGGCCGATGCTGGGTACAGTCAACGTCGCATCGCTCGTACACTCGGTGTACCTCGAACTACGGTACGGGATGCTATCAGACGATTTCGGGAGACATCGCTGCACTTCAGCTCGAGATGACATGTTCGTTGTCAGTAATGTCCTAAGAAATCGGTTTTGCACCGCTACTGAAGCTCGTACGTGGCTTTTTGAGGTGAGTAATGTGACTGTTAGTGAACGTACAATAAGACGAAGACTGGCAGAAAGAAATCTGAGAGCTTTTCGCCCAGCTCGAGTGCCAGAACTGCTCCCTCAGCACCGTAGAGCTAGACTTGGATTTGCGAGAGAACATGCTGACTGGACTATGGAGGAATGGAAGGACGTACTGTTTTCAGATGAGAGTAGAATAGCCTTAAGAGGTCCAGATGGACGTCAGCGTGTCTACAGGCGCCAGAATGAAAGGTTTGCTCCATGCGCTATAACCGAAACAGTGGGTTACCAAGGAGGGCCATAATGATTTGGGGAGGTATCTCTTACGAGGCTCGTACCGATCTTGTTGTGTTTGACAGAGGCAGTGTGAACGCTCAAAGGTACGTGGAGGAAGTTCTTCAAGAACATGTCGTACCTTTCGTGCCATTTGTAGAACACAACTTCAGACTAATGCATGACAATGCACGTTGCCATACGACAAGATCAGTCACTGATTATCTTAATGAGGTCGGGATTCAAGTTCTACCTTGGCCTGCACGCAGTCCCGACCTCAATCCAATTGAACACATTTGGGACAAGCTAAAAAGATGCATAAGAGCAAGAGTACCAGCACCTACGACCTTGAGGGAGCTCAAGACGGCTGCGATAGAGGAGTGGCACAATATTCCCCAATCGGACATCCAGGACATTATGGATGAATTACCAAACCGGCTACGAGAAGTTATTAGAGCCCGTGGCGGCAACACCCATTATTAAAATTTTATTTAAAAAATTTAAACATGTTTTTTTTTTCAACATTTAAAATTACCAATTTTTGACAAAATTTCGTTCAAAATCGCTTTCTTTTTGTACTCGTGAATAAACAACGTGATTTAAGTCTTCTGTTTTTACCTTTTTTAAGTTTACCTTGATGATTGTTTTCAACTTATCATCCCATGAAATTTGGGCTAAAATCCTGAATTTCCGCAAATTCAACGAAATACGAGGTGGGCGGTTAGTTGTGCCTGTGAGTGTAGTTGCAGCAACATACCTAACGGTATTCTGTTTTTAACTAGTTTGAATTTACCCATAATTGCTCTAAGTTTATTACAAGTCATTTCATATGTGGTTTCCAACAAAATTTGCTATCAATAACAAGCCCATGACAAGTATAATTTTGCACTTGTTCAACACCATCACACGCACAAAACATGCCACCCTGATGCAGACAAATAGGATTATGCGCGAATTGGTTTATATACCTTCCCTAATGAACTAATGAGACTGATGGGACGGTGTAGTTGGAAGATATATGAGGGGATTTTCCGGGTTTCGGAATACCTATTACGATTGCCTCCCTCCACGCGCGTGGAAAGTAGCACCTCTCGTAACAGGCGTTGAAGAGGATGGGCAGCAAAGTAAGGAGTTGGACGGGTATGGAGTTTAATGCCTTATTAGACACACCGTCAGCTCCCGGGGCTTTCCGGTTATGCAGGCTTCTAATGATGTTAAAGACCTCGTCGCGGGAGATCGGATCTAAGGGAGGTTCGTGAGGGGGTGGGAGGGAGCTCTTGAGAAGAACTTCCTCCTCTATGCGCCTGACATGGTCAGGATCGCAGGGCTGAGTGCTGAGCGAGCATTGAAACGCAATGCTGTCAGCGAAGCATTCGGCTTTCTCATCGTCGTCGAAGGCGATGGCGACGACGACGCAACCACCTGTTATTCAGGCCTCAGACCCTAGAGCCAAATTAACCCGGCACATCAGCGAAGACATCCCGGACGTCAGCCTGTATGAGATTAGTGTGGCTCTCAAGCAGCTCAAGAACAACAAGGCGCCGGGTGATGATGGAGTTACAGCCGAGCTACTGAAGGCAGGCGGACTACCAGTACGAAAGGCCCTTCAGAGACTCTTCAACTCCGTCATACTCGATGGCAAAACGCCTAAAGCATGGCACAGGGGCGTGGTGGCACTGTTCTTTAAAAAGGGGGATAGAACTCGATTGAAGAACTATAGGCCCATCACGCTCCTGAGTCATGTTTATAAGCTGTTCTCGAGAGTCATTACGAATCGTCTCGCGCGCAGGCTTGACGACTTCCAGCCTCCCGAACAAGCCGGATTCCGAAAAGGCTATAGTACCATAGACCACATACATACGCTGCGGCAGGTTATACAGAAGACCGAAGAGTTTAACCTGCCACTATGCTTGGCGTTTGTGGATTATGAGAAAGCCTTCGATTCCGTCGAGACATGGGCCGTGCTTCAGTCTCTCCAAAGGTGCCGTATAGACTATCGATACATCCAAGTGTTGCAGTCACTGTACAAAAACGCCACAATGTCAGTCCGTCTTCCGGACCAGAAGTCGAAACCAATACACCTCCAGCGAGGTGTCAGACAGGGCGATGTGATTTCGCCGAAACTGTTCACAGCTACGCTGGAGGATGTGTTTAAGCTTTTGGACTGGAGAGGACTGGGCATTAACATCAACGGCGAGAACATGACGCACCTTCGCTTTGCTGATGATATCGTAGTCATGGCCGACACCATGGAAGACTTGGGCATAATGCTCGAAGACCTCAGTAGAGTTTCACAACAAGTGGGTCTTAAAATGAACATGGACAAGACGAAAATCATGTCGAATCACCATGTAGCACCCACTCCTGTGAAGGTTGGAGGCTCTACACTGGAAATTGTTGACGAGTACGTTTACCTGGGACAAATAATCCAACTAGGTAGGTCCAATTTCCAGAAAGAGGTAAATCGGCGGATCCGACTCGGCTGGGCAGCGTTTGGGAAGCTACGCGGCATATTCTCGGCCCATCTACCGCAGTGCCTCAAGACGAAAGTCTTCGATTCGTGCGTGTTGCCAGTGATGACATATGGAGCAGAAACCTGGCCACTCACAATGGGCCTTATAAGGCGGCTCAAAGTCACCCAGAGGGCAATGGAGAGGGCTATGCTCGGAGTTTCTCTGCGTGATCGAATCAGAAATGATGAAATCCGCAGAAGAACCAGGGTCACCCGGTTCAGGGGACATAGCCCGAAGAATTGCGAACCTTAAGTGGCAATGGGCGGGGCACATTGCTCGCAGGACTGACGGCCGTTGGGGCGGAAAGGTCCTGGAGTGGCAGGCATATATGCTGGACACCGCAACGTTGGTAGGCCTCCCACAAGGTGGACCGACGATTTGATGAAGATCACGGGAAGGCGCTGGATGGTTGCAGCGCAGGACCGATCTGCGTGGAGATCCTTGGGGGAGGCCTATGTCCAACAGTGGGCGTCTATTGGCTGAAATGATGAAACCTGCGGCGCAGAAGACGCGGGGAAAAACCGCCAAATGCGCGAAGCGCGCGGGCGGACGCAGATGGCGCGGGACGCGGTACGCGGGGGGCTCCCCACTCGCCAAGCGGCCGGGGGGGGGAGGGGACCTATAGGACGACGAAGCCAAGACTCGGGAGAGTTTTGGCGCTCCTTCACCCTAGGGACGCAATGCCCTAGTGCAACGGGATCCGGACTTCTAGTTTCGTCGTTTCGTCCCGACGACGCGCTAGGATAAGCGTCGGTTGGTTTTGTTGGCACCGTTAGGTATCCACCAACCCAAGCAGAATTGTTATCCTTCTACCGTTGTAGGCACCAGAAGGTACCCGAAACGATCCAAGGATCGCAAAACTGGGGACAGCAACAGCGAAGGTCGTACTGCTGCGGGGAAGAATTCGCTAACAAGAACGTCAAAAAAATTACGATCCCAAAATCGGAACAAAAGTGACGTGCTTCAAGCGCAGTGAAGTCGTGATAGCGAATGTGGTATAAGTGTAAAAAATATTTTCTTATATTTATCTGACGCTCCTACGGTGAAGGGAAACATCGTGAGGAAAGCTGCATACATCTGCGAAGAAATTCAAAGATGTATGCTGGTTGTCAACTAATTCGCATTGGGCCAGCATCGTAGACTAAGATCTGATAGGCATGTTATGATCAAATCTTAAGTACTGTGCGTGTCCTGTGTGTTGAACTATCAATTCGTAAAAACAAGTAGTCACACCAAATAAAGCGTTATACGAGTACAAAAAAAACGTATCACTGTATCTCCTACTGCAGTGCAATGTAAATTGAAACTTATTATTGAAAACATTGGTCGCTATTCGAACCGAACAAAAACACCAACCCGCATAATCGTGCTTAACATAGAACGATAGATAACACAAACCCGGTCATCCCCGAAAACAATAAAAACCTGCATTGAAAAATCTGTTTACGAACAAATGCAGTTTGGTTATTAATAATAGATTTCGTTTGTGAATAACATACGAGTAGAAGCTATTTTACGCCGCAAACATGAACACGGAATAGTTTAAAACATTATCCAAAATAGAAGATAGTGCATTACGATTTACGAATATTATTACAAAAGGCCACAACTATTTTTATATAATACAAATCTCCTAAGCAACGCCTAACTAAAGGATATATAAATAATAGATATATAATACAGTCAGTTGAAGGGTTTTGGAAGTAGTTTAGCACTGCGTATCATAGCTTATTAAAATACGTACCTAAAGAAAAGAAACATGAAGTGCTGTGCATTGTTAATGAAGAGTATTTTCCAATTGAACACACTAGGATTATTATAATGTACCGTGGGTGCAGTCACAAATATAGAAGTCTCAAATACACAAAACACCCAGACCGGAACAAATTTTTTGTAAGTCATACAAAATATCTGTCCCGTGCGGGAATTGAACCCGCGACCCGTTACGTAGAAGCCGATTACTCGACCACTATGCTAAACGTGTCGTTTCCTTTAGCACTTGTGTCCTATTTACCAGCTACGGTAGCCAAACACCGTCTAAGCACAGTTCTGACCCTGTCAAACGTTGCCTTACTTGTTAGATATTCAATTGCTGCTCCATTCCACAACACTAATCTTCAAAATTGGAAAACATTAGTTTCGAAATTTGCCAGTAACGATGACTTGCAGAATCTTAAAAACTCAAAACTAATAGGTATGTGCAAAAATTTCTGCTCGGTCATCAACATAATGCAAATTGCGACCAAACTCGAATCACCGAGTAAGCATGACGCAGCGTTTTATCGAATGAGAACGCAATTATAGTATGAATGAGCGACCGCGGTCTGCGCGCGCGCTTCCAGCCATCCACCTACTCTCAGACGCAATCAGAATCTGCACTTATAAATTTTTAAATTATTCTGAATCAAAAAATGACAAATATGTACATTAAGAATAAGTGATATATTAATAACACAAGATTTCGGTATCGTTGAATACAAACCGAAATGAATTGTGTTAGAGAGTACGGCCGCTACGTATCGCTCTACTGCTTCGATAACCGGTTATCAGTAACACTAGCATAATTTAACATAATAGTCACAATGATTAAATATAGATATTTCCATTCGTGTTATCTTGTTGTGGATTTATTGTTTTAATGATACGAATAGTATTTTTTTACATTGATTTCGTAGTGATAATATTTATACCTAACATAAATCAAGAAATAAAGGCAGAAATCACAACTTTATTTTGTTGCGATCTAAACATCTATCGTTATCTACATTGCTACACGCTCATCGATTAAGAGTAATTCTAACCTCTCTTATCAGAACATCTGCTATTTGATGTAAGAAAATATGCAAATTTTCTCATCATTCATCAAGGGATGAAATACGTAAATTTACCTTTCCAATACTTGATAAAGGCATCATCATCATTTCAGCCGTCAGACGTTCACTGCTGGACTGGCTGGATAGATCTAATTCAGAATTTGGGGCGTTTTGGGCTGACTCCCATCACACAGGCCCAGGTAGTTGGCAGGATGTAGGTGTTGTCTGTTAGTTGGCAGGATGTAGTTCTGACCCCCTTTCACTCATCAATCCATTCGCGTACACCTTATACATTTCCTTTACCAGTTATTTGCCATAAACCATCTAAGTATTTATAGTTTTATCACCACATCTTCTTTCACATCATATTTTTTTCTTATCAATTAGTCTCCTACTCCTAATAAATAACCAGCTATGATAAATTTAATTTGATTCATAAGAAATATAAGAAGGTTACTTGAAAAAAATAAAAATCCTGACGTTATTCCTTTGATTTTATTTCTTTTTTAAATTTTCCTATTTATTTTTTTATTTTGCTATACCCAGTCTCACTCTAGAAATCAGCTGAAATCCATCCAGCCGTTCAGACTAATCATTGGGCGCTTAAAATCCGGCATTTTGTTTGTTATCTATACTAATATTATAAAGAGGAAAGATTTGTTTGTTTGTTTGTAATGAATAGGCTCCGAAACTACTGGACCGATTTCAAAAATTCCTGCACCTTTGGAAAGCTACATTATCCCCGAGTAACATAGGCTAAACAAACTCGACAAATCCTACGGGCTGCGCTCAAAAACTACTGCACAGATTTTCATGCGGTTTAGTCATCAATAGATAGAGTGATTCTTGAGCAAGGTTTTGCGCTATTTTTTATCTCAGAAGAAGGGATAGTGATAGCACGATAAAACCTTCGCGCCATAAACCGACTTTCGCGCATATGTAGCCGTGGGCAAAAGCTATGACCCTTAACCCTCTATAGACCCAATCCCGAAATTCACGCAGGCGAAGCCGCGGGCAGAAAGCTAGTTTATTATATACTCAGTAACACTCTCACAGTAAAAACGTATCCAACGATACCTCTCAAGGTAAAATCGATCGAACTGTTCAGACAGCACAACGTGCCAAACAATATTACATACGTACTCTCAAATAACAACCGTTTATCCGGCGCAGTTGAGTAGAAAGGAAATAATTAAAAACAATTGCCAATTAAAGTGTATTTTCTGTTCAACTTAATATTAGAATAAATATAATAAAGATGTGTTATATAAACAATTCACTATACTACAAACATACTAATGTTGCAGAGTACGTAGATAATAATATCAATAAGATTATCATTGAAAATTTTGGAATAAGTCCCTCAATGGACGTTTCCAAGATACATTTTGTAAACAAAAGTAAGTGCTGAAGTGAATTTAACATTTTTCAAATATATAAACTCCAATTGAAAAGAGTTTATATTTATATATAACCTTTTTAAAAATGTTCTGTATTATTTAATCAATATTCCTTTTCGATCACATAAACAAAAGATCATAATTAAAATAAATAAAATAACAAACACAATATAAACTTGTATGGTATGTTTAAAATTCTAGTAATTCATATCAATTGCGGAGTAATTTGTTTAAAATAGCTGGGTAACATATAAGGCCGCTCTGCGTGTACGCTCGTCAGTTCTTACCGGCGTTTGTCTGGCGCAGCTACTCAGATTGCGACAGTGAATCATAAACAACATGATTTTCATTGCGCTCGTTCTGGTGGCGATTGCCGTTATCTACTATTATAACGTAAAAAACTTTGACTACTGGAAAGTTAGAGGAATCAAACATGACAAGCCAGTGATATTCTTCGGAACTAATAAGAAAAACTATCTCCTCCGACAGAGTCTTACAGAGTTACTCGACGAAACCTACTGGAAATACCCTGACGAGAAAGTAGTCGGGATGTTCAGATCTACCCAGAAGTCACTACTGATAAGAGATCCAGCCATCATCAAGCGCATCCTAACCACTGATTTCGCGTACTTCTATCGGCGCGGAATGAACCAACATAAGGTGGTGGTGGAGCCGCTGCTGCGCAATCTGTTCTTCGCGGATGGAGACCTGTGGCGGCTGTTACGGCAGCGCATGACACCGGCATTCAGCAGCGGCAAACTCCGCGCCATGTTCCCGCTGATCGTAGAGCGCGCGGAGCGGCTGCAGACGCGGGCTCTGGACGCTGCTGCGGGCGGCCGCACGGTCGATGCGCGGGAGCTCATGGCGCGCTACACCACTGACTTCATCGGCGCCTGCGGCTTCGGTCTCGAGGCTGATTCGCTAAAAGATGAAGACTCCGCCTTCAGAAAGCTCGGCTACAAAATTTTCGAAGTTCGCGTCTATGAATTCATCATCAATTTCTTGAAAGAGATGGCTCCGGAACCTTTCAAATACTTGAAACAGTTAGGAAGAGTTGAGGGCGAGATGACTGACATAGTGAAAGCTATTTTAAAACAGAGGAACTACCAACCTAGTGGCAGAAACGACTTCATCGATTTGCTATTGGAATGTAAAAACAAAGGTTTGTTGGTCTGCGAATCTCTAGAAAAGAAGACCCCGGACGGAACGCCAGCCGAGACCTCGATGGAACTCGATGATGTCTTGATGACAGCTCAAGTATTCGTATTCTTTGCTGCAGGCTTTGAAACTTCGTCGTCGGCAACCAGTTACACTTTACACGAGTTGGCGTACAATCCAGAAATACAAGCTAAGGCTCAGGCAGAAATAGACCGTGTACTAGCCAAACATGATAATAAACTCAGTTACGACGCCATCAAAGAAATGCATTATTTAGAATGGACATTCAAAGAGGGTATGAGGAAGTTTCCCTCTCTCGGCTTCCTTATGCGGCAAAGCACTGAGAAATATACAATCCCGGAGATAAATCTGTCTATCGACGACGACGTGCGCGTATTCATCCCGGTGCAGGCACTGCACAACGACCCCAAATACTTCCCCAAGCCCGACGAGTTCCGTCCAGAGAGGTTCAGCGCAGAAGAGTTTACTAACGATATGAAGAACGTGTACTTGCCATTCGGCGTAGGACCACGCGCGTGTATTGGTGAGTTATTTAATGCAAATAGAGCCAATCTTAAAAGGTGTACGACCGCCTGAATAACTAATTGTGGAAACAGCTCCATAATATATAATGGGGGTCCATGATAATGGATCTTAACAAACACTGATAGTACCAATTTACTTACATCATACTATATAAGTACCTATGCAGTAAAAAAATTATTCTATATATTTAGACATTTTTGTAAGTTCTAGAATGTAGGCATTCAATATCAGGTACGAAGGGGTCTACCCAAAACCTCTGGTCTAACCTATTATATTTACTAAAATTTGAATCTACCTTTAAATCTGTAGAATTGTTTACTGCTTTCCTACTATTTATCAATAATCAGCTCTGTAGAATAATGACAATATTGTCCTCAGGTGAGCGTCTAGGCCTGATGCAATCTCTGGCGGGACTGGCGGCGGTATTAGCACGGTTCACGGTGTCGCCAGCGCCTGAGACAGTGCGCAAGCCACCCATCAATCCCTCCTCCAGCGTCGTGCAGTCCGTGCTTAAAGGCATTCCCCTCATATTCACCGAGCGGAATCCGTGAATTTTATTACAAATTTTTGGACCAGTTGTTAAAGCTGGTATCGTACTGGTGAATTTGGAAACTAGAAATTCAAATTTCAAGAAGAATACAGGATCACAAGAAATACTACTTTTTCAATCGTTAAATGCTATTGGATATACTTTAGCAGTCAGGTCATTGACAAACATGTAAATAATGAAAACAAGAACAACATGTAAATAATGAAAATATGTCGCCTTAAACCCAAACTGGGTTAATTCTATCAGACTCATTCTTATCTGATAGTAATAGTAACAAAAAGATAAAAATGGAGGCAAAACTCACAATAATTGTATAATTGGCTGTGAAATGAAATCTTAATTTTAATTTGGTTATTAAAATCTCTATGCTAACATTAATTAATATTATCAGTTTACTCGTACTTTTTTAATATAATCTAACTATTAAATTAAAATATTTTAAGCCCATGTGTTTTTATGTATGTAAAAACTTTTGGGTTGTTTATGTGATATTAAATTATTAAATTTTAGGATAAATTATTATGTTCTATAGAGATTAAGTTATTTATTTATAATCTTTGTAATAAATACACGAATTCAAAATGGCACGAGACTTATTACTTGATATAGATTAGTGATTGCCAAAGTGGTGTATATCGACCCCTAGGGGTCTATGAAAGAGTCTACGTCAGCGAAAAAGAAGTTCGGGGTCCATGAAATGAAAATGGGGGTCCACGATAACGGATGTCAACAAACACTGATAGTACCTATTTACTTACATCATACTATCTTCTAAAATAAACGCATATACATCTATACTAATATTATAAAGAAGTAAAGTTTGTGTGTTTGTATATTTGTTAAATTGTAAGGGGTAATCTCGGGATCTACTGAATCGATTTTAAAAATTCTTTCATCAATAGAAAGCCACATTATTGCTAAGTGTCATAGGTTCTATAAAAAACCGAAAAATAAAAAGGCTTTTACGTGGTAGTCCGTTTTTAAAGTGAATCGGATAAAAAACGGTCGAATGAAAGCGTTTCTTACGAACGCTGCCTTAACTATGAAAGATATATTTTGGAGTTCTAGAGAAAAGATGTGGAGCTATCAGCTAACTTTTATATTTAAGTTACAAAAAGTCGTTTTTTTAATACTGTAATATTAAAAAAAACTAGAAATTAACTTCGAAATTAAAACATAAAACTCTGTACTAAAAAAGGGTTAGTAATATTATGCCCAACGAAGTGGGCACGGGTTAGCTAGTTATTAATAAAAGTACATATGAAGTAAAAAATGTATTATACATATATATTGAGACATTTTTATAAGTTCTAGGATGTAAGCATTCAATATCAGGGAGCCAATTCTCACTCCTTTGATATAATGTCGAACTCGATATTTATCGAAAAGACATGGCGGATATCAACTAATCGCGACGTTTGGAATTCTCGTGATATCAAACGTGATATTTATCCAGTGTTAGCACTCGATATGCAACGAGTGCTCTAACGGTAGCCGATACAAAAATAACGATAATAAAATGATATTGCTAACTGTCAAAGCTATTGTATAAGTTTACTTAGATTAAAATAAGATTCTCTCTCTTGTGTTCCTTTTGTATCATCTTATGTAATAATTAATTTTAAAATTAATTGTGCTTTAATATAAATTTATAATCTTATGGAATATATTTTTTAATTTGTCAAACTGTTTGTTTTGCATGTTAAAGATGTTGCGTTAATGGTTTTTAAATAGTTTGTGGTGTTTTGTAAATGATTTATATATGTTTCTAAAATAAAAATAGAAACTAAAAATGATATTCAATGTAATGAGAAACGATAAAAAATAGTGTATTAAACTGAATCACTATAAACTTGAATTAATCCTACTTTATTAGATAAAAATTATAGCAATTAATTAATAAATTTTACGACAAATATTTTCTTTAAATCCTAATTAATATTCTTTAAACTAACTAAAAATGAGCATCGAAACATTTCAAAAATTTTCGATGTCAATAATTTTTCTTATAATTATTTAACAGCCACGGTTTCTAGACCTTCAGCCAAGTTTGGTTGCGCTCCGTTCGTTCGTGATGGACATGATATCAAATTTTATATCGAACTAGCTTTCTGCCCGCGGCTTCGCCTGCGTGGATTTCGGGATTGGGTCTATAGAGGGTTAATGGCCGTTTTCACCAACTTTGTCTTAGCTTAGGCGACTCCTAAGAGACATACTGTCTCACTCTTTTCAGTTAATATAAAAAGTGACAGCATGTCACTTAGGAGTCACCTAAGCTAAGACAAGGTTGGTGAAAACGGCCATAAGGCTCATAGCTTTTGCCCACGGCTAAATATGCGTGGAAGTTGGTTTATGGCGCGAAAGTTTATCACGCTTCCCGTGGGACTATCCATTTTTCCGAGATAAAAAATACCGCAAAACCTTGCTCAAGAATCACTCTATCTATTGATGAATGAAAATCTGTGCAGTAGTTTTTGAGCGAAGCCTTTGTTGCGCATCCCGTGGGATCTGTCGATTTTTCCGGGATAAAAAGTAGCCTATGTTACTCGGGGATAATGTAGCTTTCCAAAGGTGAAAGAATTTTTGAAATCGGTCCAGCAGTTTCGGAGCCTATTCATTACAAACAAACAAACAAACAAATCTTTCCTCTTTATAATATTAGTATAGATAAACCAGAGATTACAATTTTCTCTGTGAATGGAGATTTTTGTGATATTTACGTTCGACAAAAGATGCTTGATATAATATCAAATTCGAAACTAAATCACATGAACTGGTACGGGTAAGTGGGTAGACACCCAAAACCGAAAAACATGGCAAAGAGTCTACAACACAAAAAAATTTGGGAACCTCTGATATATATAATAAAAAAGTTGCAGATATAAAAAAATCCAAATATAATTTCTTATTTTTATATTATATTACACATATAAATGGCAAAGTATGCCTATTTAACAGTTTTTTAGTATTATTCAATTGCACTTATTCTTTACTTAATTTAAAATTTATCGCAACTTCGATTTACTCTGCAATAACCTGTAATAAATAAAGTATATATATGCATTAAGTTGCATACCCCGGCTGTGGCGAGCCGGCGGCGGCGGTTATGTGGGGCTCTCCTTCCCAGAAGGGGGAGGCCTACCCACTAAAAACCTCAGGGATGGCCTACCTCAGGCATGTACGGAGCCCCCGGGAACGCCAAGCTACTTCCGGGAACCTCCAGCCTCCGCTCCCCCGCCGATACAGGGGAGCCCTCCTCGGGAGAGGCTACAATACCTCCCCCGATCTCCACCACCGACGATGCCCCCCGGCCACGGAAGGGGCGTGGGCCCTCCCGGGTCGCCGTATCCGACTCAAACCTCAGGGATTTCCTAAAAATTAAATATACACCTAATTATAAGGAAATGTAACAATAGACACTTTTCAATCGTAATAAACATGTTTTGGCTGCAATAAAAATCGTGCGTCGAATTCAAATTCAAAATCATTTATTCAGTCTGGGCTGTTACAAGCACTTGTGAATGTCGAAAAGCTACGCCATCGGTTCGCAAATCTACGGTGGGAGACCTTGTACTGAGAAGAACCGGCAAGAAACTCAGCAAGGGCTGTTTTTTTTCCTGTATTAAATAGATACAGAGTCGTCAATTTGGAAAATGACTTCAATATTGATAATTCATGAAGTCACTTTCCATTACATAATATAATTAATAAAAATTTATTTTGAAAACATGCCTATATTAGGAATGCCGTGGCATACAGTTTTAAAAGAATATATTAAAGTTAAATTACATATTAATTAAATTACATATTAGATACAAATTACCAAAAACCCGTGTAAATTAGCACAACTAAAAAAAAAAAAACAACCGCAGGACACGCGCATACAATCATTTAAAAACTAGCAATAATTTATTATGATACAAGTAACAAAAAGTTATTATAATAGGTACAGTTAAATATACATATTATTATGTTACACAGTTACCTAAGAATTTATTAACAATTTGTTTATTTCAACGAGCGAGAGTTTTTTAGTCCCAGACACTTCGATCATCCAAGTAATCCTGGACTCGATAATATCCTTTGCTCATCAAAGATTTTTTTACTCGAGTTTTTAGTTTATTAAAAGGTAGATTAACAATATTGTGTGGTAACTTGTTATAAAAAGTTATACATTTCCCCAAGAATGAGTTTTGTGTTTTATGTAATCTAAAATTTGGAATGATGAATATCATTAAATTTTTAGAGTTCCGTGGCCAAATGGCAAAACATGGAACATAAGGGTTCCGTCATTCATTCACGATTCGTCATGTCTGTCTGTCACTCAGTCGGTCCGTAACTGACAGCCACTTTTTTTCGAAACTATAACAACTATACTCTTCAATTTGGTAAGTAGATATTCTGTGAACCGCATTAAGGTTTTTACATAAAAATATAAATAAAAACAATAATAATAAAGGTCTTCATACTAAGAACTGAAACGCAAAAATTGTATTCTTTTTCCACACATTCGCTTGCATTTGATATCAGCTGCGTAAATTTTTGTATGAAAACTTTGTACCTACGCCCCCTAGCGGAAATATAATGAACTAATTTTTCAAATTAAATTGACGTGATTTGTTTAGTTTACCATACAATAAATATCTATTAAAAACGATTGTTAAATAATGATAGAGCTACAAAGGCATAACGACCATGTCGACACATTAAAATCTATTTTCTCTCTTCTTGAAGAGCCTAGTACTGTATTCTCCGGAGAAACCTCCGCAGAGAGCTTATTTCATAATCAGAAATTAAATTAAATTTATTATGTATTAATTTGTTTCGTATTTGTTAAGTTCCTTGAAATAATTAAGACAAGTTTAAAAGAAGTGAGATAATATCTTTACGTTGTTTTTATTTTATTTTTATATAATAAGCTAAGCAAATGACTTCTTCCCTTTAAGATAAGAGACAAAGGAGTCCTAATATGATAAACATTGGTGTTCTATATATCTCAACTGAGTATATATGTCTGGTTCTTATTAGAAGACTTCCTAACATTTTTCTTAAAATCAATTCACTAATTAATATAAAAAATATTTTATTAGGCTAGTTCATTATAATAAAGATTTTTATTTCACAAAATAAATTATGTATTTTGTTCTCGATTATATCGAGTTTGGATATTCAAACTCGAGTTTGGATATTCAAACTCGATACTGATTACGAACAAAGTATAGAAAATTGAAATTCGCAACTGGTTCCGAATCTACGGCCTGTATTACAAAAAAAGACTCAAACCGAAATCTCTGCTGGAGTACAATTAGGTAGTGATGGTGCTATTGAACCTACATAGCGCCATCTCTTTCTAACTGTACTCAAGCAGAGATTTGGGTCTGGGTACGTTCCGAATGAGCTTAAAGCGGTTATAGTGGTCCAAGCACGCATAGCTGTCCAAGGTTTGCATACGTCCAGTCATGTCATACGCGTGTCCAGTCTTTGCGCACGCGAATCCTAATATCATTAATAAAATTCAAGTAATACAAAATAAATTCTGCCGCGTTGCAACTAACTCGCCATATTATGTTCGTAATTCAGATCTCCACAGGGACCTCGATTTAACGACCATTCAACAGCACTTCCGTACCTGCTCCGAACGCTTCTTCAAAGCCGCAGAGCAACACTCTAATCCCCTTATTAGACAGGCGGTGGACTACACACCAGTCCCTCCATCTCGATATTTACAGCGTAGACCTCGTCACGTACTCGTTGACCAAGATAACCCTTTCACGCGAGACCTTCTGTCCTTGCAGGCAGCATCTGCGCTGCCGGCGGCATCTGCGCCGCCACCTCCTCCATGATCCCTTAGCTCGGCAGCCTTCAGCATCGCCATGATTAGGTTCTCTCATGATAAGGCCGGCGTCACTTTGACTTCCCGCGCCTCTTCTAGCGCTTTTGGGTCCCCTTTATGGGCCTGCGCTGCATCGTCCCTCTCCTAAGGGGCGGTCGCCTTCACGATTTGCCTATATGGTTTTAGAACCTAGGCCAGGCTGAGTTTAGTCGGTAGGTCACGTGGCTGGACCGTTCCGGTCGCGTGGAGTCCGACATAACCTCCGTGACACTTGCCGTTGCGGGGGTATCCTGGGTACGTTTCGTGCCCCTTGTGAGGATTCTCAGCCTTCCTCTCCTGAGGAAAAAAAAAAACATAGCTGTCCAATGGGATATCACGCTAAATAGACAAATGACAGTTGCTTATTAGGAACGCTAGTTGTCATCTTAACGACGATAATTGATATTCATTATCACGACAAATATATTATATACTAGCTGACCCGGTGAACTTCGTACCGCCTAATTATTGGAGGCATATTTAGTAAGTCACAAACACACGACACAATACTTTTTTAATTTTATTGAAATTTGTTGCTTTTAGATTTTTAGGAATATTAAAGAATTATAGTATAGGTGCACAGCAAAGAGGCGTTTACATTTCAAGTGACATTTTACCATAGACAATTTTTTTTTGAGTGAATACTGACAAATATTTACACTATAACTATAATTTTTTTGACGGTGGCCATGGTTAGGAAAAGAAGAAGAACTACATCTGTCATCGAGAAAATAAAGAATTCAAACAACTATAATATTTAAATTGTTGATATTTTAAAACTATTTTCCAGAAGTTATAGTGAAGGTATATATCCCTCAACTCCTTAAAATGCATTGTCCCTTTTGTAAAAAGTGGATGGAACGGCAGAACAAAAACAATAACTGTCCAGGTTGTATTAAATTATTATTAAGATACGACGAATGCTACAACATAATCGCTGAGACCTTCAGATTTTGTACCAAGTGTGGTAAGAATGTAGAACGAATAATACGCGTGAATAGGGCAAAAGTACAAAAAAATATATTAAAGCAAAAGCTGCTATCTAAACCAAAACACGTTTCTACAATGCCATCTTCATCATCTGAGGAGACATTCTGTGAATTAAATTTATCGGCCGAAGACATACAGGACATTCAAGTTATTGAAGACAGCCAAAAGCCCAACATCAAGAATGTTCTGGTAGATATTGATGTTATTGAAGACAGCCAGCAGCTCAACATTGATAATGTTCTGATCGAATCAGATTTGTCCGAGTCGCCTAAGTCGCTTAAGTGCAAAAAACGGGTTTTCTCGATTTCCGGAAAAACTAAAAGTCCTATTGAAAAAAATCAAATGGCAAAGTTAGTAAGTAATAAGTTAGTAAGTAAAAGTAGTAGGTAATAAAAACATCTAAAACTTTTGCATTTACACTTTTTTAACATAACATCAAAATTTATGTGGAAAATTCAAAAAACCAAGTTTTTGGTTTTTTATTCTTATCTTTTACAAAAACGACTTACCTTTTTACGTCCCAAATCCGCTGTAATTTATTTGATTAAAAATTGATCGCCCGTCATTTATTTTTCCTTTCATTTTTATAATATTTCCTTCCTTTTCTAATGGGTTTCATCCATCGACTTTGTGTTGTCGATGGTTTCATCCTACTATTATTTTTTTTCGCTTTTTATTATTTTTAAAGGCTTATAACCTGGTCTATATGGACAAAACAATGGAACGTTCGGATACACGGGTTCTTTTTACATGAGATGACAAAACAATATAATAAAAATATTTTTGAGAGTTAGTAACACTGTAAGGTTGGCACCCATCAAATATGTCAACACATTAATTATTTTTATATTTTGAAATTTAAATACACGATGTTATAAGCAAAGTTGATATTATGTTGTCGATTCAAAAGTCTTGTTTTAATGCGTTCTTCAATTCGAGTGGAACTGAGAGTACAAATACCGTCAAATGTTTGACAGAAAGTAAGTGATCAACTTTTATACTTATGGGAAAATGAAATTGTCGTCTTACTCTATCTTACTCGCAATTTTTCCTTATTTGCTCACCGTTTAGACCTACCTTGGACTACGACAAACATTTTAAAACCAAAATCAGAGGGGCTATCGCACTAATAAATCGCAACCGAAACGCAACCGAACTGTTCGGCTTAACCAATCCGAACGCCACAATATCACGTCATCTGTTCGATGACGTGATATTCTAGCTCTCGGATTGGTTGAGTGGATCGATTTGGTTTCGTTTCAGCTGCGATTTGTTAGTGCGATTGCCCCCCAGCTCAATCGGCCAGCCGTTCTCGAGTTTTAAGCAGACTAACGAACAACAATTCATTTTTATTTATATAGATCTATGAATCAAACCAATCATTTTCGCTATTTCCTCCTCCGGCTCTACTTCTGTATTATTTTCTTTATCTATCACAATTATTAAATTATAATTACAAATGACATTGAACAGTCATTTGACAGAACTGGCAGCGATTACCTACGATCGGAAGCATAGTGACGCAATATGGCGACGCAAGATGGCACCATTGATGGCGTCATATTCTGTTAACATGCTCACAATAATTCGATAGAATCGTAAATTTTAAACGTACCCATTCAGTCTCGTTCTGCATAATGGAACTTCTTATGTATAATTAATTATACGCAAGGTCAAGTATTTATCACAGATAAACAAAGCCAAGTATGGTGTCAATATCTTCAACTGGTTTGTGATTACATAAATTATGTATAAATGCTTAATAAGAGCGAGTATTTTTCAAAACATACTATAACCATATCAGCGTGTCATGAATAGTTGCGACAATTTTAGCCTTAGCGGCCATAAATTGTAAAGCATCTTCACATTCCATTAAGTAGGGCTACTCTCTAGACATATAACAAAATTCCAGTTCTATTCGCTCGTATGTAAAACTTTATCTTTAATTAATTTTAATCATAGAAAATATCAATTTTCGCATTACTTTTTCGCCATTGATTGCAAGTTTCTGCTATAATTAAATCTTAGAATTAGGTAATTGTAAACTAAAAAGAAATCTCATAATGTACCTGTTGCTTTTTCGTCAAAATTTTATACATTATTGACTTTAACTTTGTGATTACTTATTTTCTAGCCCTCAAATCTAGGTCATTCCTTTTTTTATTGATTATGTTGACAAACAGACTGCCCAACTGATAGCAAGTACAGTCTCCTATAGTACAAGTAGCATTTCACTGACTATCTAACCCTTCACGCTTAAATGTAGCAAGTTAATGTCTGCTGATCTGTATGTAAAATTTTCATGAACATTGCTCTCTTGGTTATTAAATAAATGACGAAAAGGTTAATATGGAATAAGCGAAATTTATAGAATCTCCAAAAAAACTGCAATTTGGAACTAACCTCTAATATATATTACGGACCTTAATATATGTAAATTACAAGGAGGTTCAGTATCACATAAATCTGAAATTATTATAACATAGCGAAATTTAACAATAAGAAGAATTTGCATATCAAGTAATTTTATTCGTAACAGAATGTTTTATAGGCATTGTCATCTATCCATTGTTCTGTGTATATTTTGTTCATTATCATTTAAGTATGTTTATCATTTAGCGTATAATAATATGCTATTACGCGTATAGGCTGTTTTGCGTACATACTATCATATGTATAAGATATTTTCTATATATATATATATATATATATATATATAATATATATATATATATATATATAATATATATGTGTGTATTTATATATTCAGGTTAGTTATTGTGCTTATGAACAAAATCGATCTGAGCCAAAGTGGTTGACTAAGGCCTAATCGCATATTTGTTTAAGTAGGTCGTACCCCTAAATAGGAATAGATATAGGCTATATAGAATTATTTCTTTATCTCCTTACACTGTCCTTACAAGCTAAGATCCAATGTAACACTGTATCAAAACTATTTAGAAAACTCATTTATATTCTAATCTGAACAATTATATTCAAAGGAATAATGATTTTCTAAATCCATAATCAAAGGTTTTATCCCGAATTGATCTCTACCTTTACACACCAATCATACACCAATGTATGGCATACCATTCCATAAAATTTATATCCCTAACATGTTAGGGATATAAATTTTACGGATGACTTTACTTAAAACATCAACAACTTAATACCAGCAAATTCTTATCTTAAAATTCTTCTTAACTAATGACAATGAAATAAGATTTTGACAAACAAGAAAATATAATATTTATATTATTTTTCCACTTAAATGGAACTCAAATTATTAACTCCATTAAAAAAGAAGAGAATATAGCAATTGATTATAAAATGATCATGTAATAAATACACAAATAAATATTATTTCTATTTATCATTATGAATGCGTAGATATTATAAATAAGTTGCTGAGTAATGCGCGATAGCATTTTTTTCGAGATTATAGGCTGTACTTAAAGCCGGCGCGCCGCGAATCGAATGTCAGTGTTTCCGACGCGTCAACCGACACAAGTGGTTTAGACGCCGAATCAACCACAGTACCCACGCAGGGCACGGCATAACTTGTTTATAAATATAAAACCACAAATAAAATGATTTTCTTGGCGTTGATTTTGGTGGGTCTAGCCGCCGTCTACTACTACAATATGCGGATCTTCGAGTACTGGAAATCCAAAGGAGTGAAACACGACAAACCCGTCTTATTCTTCGGGACCAACATGAAAAATTATCTACTTAAAAAGAGCTTGACAGAACTCATCGACGAAATGTACTGGAAATATCCGGAGGAGAAAGTTGTCGGAATGTACAAGGCCACTCAGAAGGCGCTCGTGGTGAGGGATCCGGCCATCATCAAGCGGATCTTGACTAACGACTTTGCGTACTTCTACAGACGAGGATTCAACACGCATAAGGAGGTGGTGGAGCCGCTACTACGCAACCTGTTCTTCGCAGACGGTGACCTGTGGCGGCTGCTGCGACAGCGCATGACACCAGCCTTCAGCAGCGGCAAACTGCGTTCCATGTTCCCGCTGATCGTAGAGCGTGCGGAGCGGCTGCAGACGCGGGCACTCGAAGCTGCTGCAGGCGGTCGCACGATGGACGCCCGAGAACTTATGGCGCGCTACACCACCGACTTCATTGGCGCGTGTGGTTTCGGCCTCGAGGCTGATTCACTCAAAGACGAGGACTCCGCATTCAGGAAGCTCGGTGTAAAGATTTTCGACGTTACCCTCGTGGAGTTCATCATAAACTTCTTGAAAGAGATGGCTCCGGAAACATTCAAATACCTCAAGCTGACGGGTAAAGTTGAGAATGAAATGACTGATGTGGTGAAAGCTATTTTAAAGCAGAGGAATTACCAACCCAGCGGCAGAAATGACTTCATCGATCTCCTTCTCGAATGCAAAAATAAAGGTTTATTGGTTTGCGAGTCCTTGGAGAAAAAGAAAGCAGATGGAAAACCTGCTGAAACCTCTATTGAACTGGATGACATTTTGATGACCGCGCAAGTGTTCGTGTTCTTTGCTGCTGGCTTTGAAACCTCTTCGTCTGCTACCAGCTATACACTTCACGAGCTGGCATTCAACCCGGACGTCCAAACTAAGGTCCAGGCTGAAATAGACCGCGTGCTGGCTAAACACGACAACAAACTGAGTTATGATGCTGTTAAAGAGATGCAATATTTGGAGTGGACGTTTAAGGAAGGCATGAGAAAATTCCCCTCACTAGGGTTCCTCATGCGACAATGTACTGAGAAATATACCATTCCGGAGCTCGACCTGACGATCGATAATGACGTGCGCGTATTCATTCCAGTGCAAGCGCTACAAAACGACCCCCAATACTTTCCCAAGCCGGAAGAATTCCGTCCGGAAAGGTTCAGCCCGGAAGAATTCACTAGTGATATGAAGAACGTGTACCTGCCCTTTGGGATCGGTCCACGCGCCTGTATAGGTAAGTTGTTTAGAATTTTCAGCAAAATTCACACAAAACTTTTAAATGTAAAAATCTGAATTTATCGAGATTTTTGGAAAATTTTTATTTTTAAACTTTGCCTTTACTAACTACTAACTTGTACACTTATGCACTTATGGTCATATTTTGGATAATTGACACAATATCTTTATAAGTAATATTATTGTAAAGTTTCAATAAAATCCATTCAGTACTTTTTACGTGAAAAAGTAACAAACATACAAACTTTCGCCTTTATAATATTAGTTAAATTAACGAGTGGTTTATTGTCCCCAGGTGAACGATTGGGTCTGATGCAGTCATTAGCTGGTCTGGCGGCAGTGTTGGCGCGGTTCACGGTATCGCCGGCGCCTGAAACAAAACGAAAACCTGCCATCAATACATCCTCTACGGTTGTGCAGTCCGTCCTTAAGGGCATCCCTCTTATGTTCACCGAGCGAAAAAGCAGCTATGCCCAATAAAACAGCTGTTGTTTGTGTCCTAGGAACTGTTCCATGTGATGTGATAACAATGTTTACAGATATCTGAGTGAAGATTAGGTTAAGTGTTATTTAATTCATATCGACTGATTGTAGTCATTAAGTGATTCATTGATAAGGAAAATATTACACAATTTTGAGACATGTTAAGTTTGATTGGTTTTAACTTCAGATGATATCTAAATGTTAATCTTCCAGAGTATACAATGAAGAAATTGTATAATGTGATATTACTTAAAGTCGGGCCAATTTAATAGGCCACATTTGACATTTCATTAAAATTCCTCAACTAACCTTGTAATGGCGGACATAAAATATTCAATATTTTTTTAGTTTGGAAATGCACAAATGGCCGTTGTTACAATGTTGCGTTCAGTGAAGTCCAAACGTTAGTGATGTTCCTCAAAAAATCGAATGAACGCAATGATTACTTGTGAAGGGATTTTTCACCATGAATGAATAATCAAATTTTTATTAAAATAAAACATGTTATTCTTTTGTTTTATAATAAAAATCAATAATAACTTCATAAACAGAGAAATAATTGATGTTAAAAAATGTTAAGGCAATTAAACTCGTAAAATATATTATTACAGTACCTATAAAAAAGAGCGTATTCCCATTTAAAAGGCCAGCAACACGTCTGTTGTTGCGGGCAGAGATAATTACTTACCATCAAGTGATCCATTCGCTCGTTTGCCCCCCTATCTCATAAAAAAATGTTATTTTCCATAATAACAGTATTCGATTCACATATGTTTAAAGTAAATATCGATTATTTCACCATAATCGGAGTGTTTAAGCAGGTCACCTCACTATGAACAAATGTCAAATGTGGCCTATTAAATTGGCCCGACTGTAGGAAGTTTGTATGTAAGTAGGAAATAAAAAAATTATAACAATTGAGATTGTTGTTATCTTATTTTATATATAGTATCTAACCCAAGTTATATATGTACCTTATTACCATAATTATTGTACTACCTACTTGTAGTGAAAAACCTCAAATCACAGGACAGCGTTTTTAATACACTACATTAAACTTTACTTATATATTGCTTATATTCTGAGATATATACAATACAATAAATAGATACATTATTAAAAAATAATACATATATACAAACATACTTATCCCTACTAAAATTATAAACGCAAAAGTTTGTAAGTATGGATAGACGTTTGTTACTCTTTCGCGCAAAAACTACAAAATAAATTTTAATGAAACCTTCCAATAATATAGCTCATACACATAGATTACAATTTATAAAGATATTGTGTGAATTGTCCGAAATGCAATGATAAGTGTCCTGCGCAGACAAAGTCACGGGACCAGCTAGTATTATTATTATATAAACACACAATAAATAGATACATAAGATAGCGATGAGAAGGTGACACTTATGGTGGGTTGCTAACTAGCGCCTGAAAGGGCCGCTTCAACCTACATTTAAATGCAAGAACACACGGGCTCTGTTATACTACAGAGGGCAGATGGTTCCACATTTGGTCAGCCTAGCCCAAAGAAAGGACTGTAAGGGTTGTGTTATGGGATCTAAAATAAAGATAGACGTACTATCGGGGTCTCTCCTTACCACTTTTTAGAATAGAAATATTCGTGTGCAAGCGGCTCGCACCGGGCACGACCACGTGATCCGTAGCTATCCCTGATTGGTTACGTATTTTACTACGATTTACTACGACCATTCATTATACCAAAAGAGATTTCAAACAAACGATTTTGAAATCTCTTTTGTAATAACCTTTCCATAGAGATATTTTTTTTAATATCGCTCGCTTATCGCTATCTCGCTTGCATGTTTCCGCGCGAGAACAATTGTTGAATGAACGGAAGGCGTGGCTTGTGCCTTAGCATCGTGCAGTGTGCAAGCGACTAACGCTCTAGGACTGGTAAGGCGCCAGTGTCCCCGATAGTACATATATTATACATATATAAATATTTTTTTATAAAAATATACTACTTTAATAATGAAGGCTGAGGCACGCAATTTATCACACAAACTTTGCCCCCGCCCCGAATCGAACCTGGATCCTCAATTTTCCATAGCCTTATTAAATTCTACAACTTCCTTTCCGGCTGACTAGTGGAGAATGTCTTGTGGCGTTAGATCCGCTGTTTACAATATTACGGTACAATAAAAAAATTATAACAAAATAATAATAAATATAAGCCTTAATATATCAACAAGAACCAAAGAGTTTGGTCCCGATTGTCTATAATGAAATTAAGTACTTCCGTCGAATGAATGAAGCAAGCAGATTAGATGAATATAACATGCAAATACCGTCATAGCTTCGATGGAAAGGAATTTTAACATGGAACCAGGGTTACAGACTATAGCCTGGCAATCCAGCAGACCATTACGTGATCACCGGACAGGTTGAAAAATTGTATTGCCTCCGGAGACACGGCAGTCTAACCCAGTTTCCTCACGTCATTCAAAGAAATCTGTACCCTAATACAAAGTGTTAAGGTACTGGTAAATGTAGATTTATCGTGGTCGTCCCTTAATCCTCGCTCAGACTAACTGCTTAATTATGCGTCCGCGGGCGAGGGATTATGTTTTTATTTTGGGACTCGAGCATTATAAATTCCTGAGAACATTCTCTTAACGCACAGCTTAGATAAGCGTCGTCCTATAAAGGCTGTTTTCACGTGTAAAGAAAAAAAGTTCGTACCATGAATAGGTATGATGCCACATTTTTCTAGAATCTCCTGCTTCCGTAGGTCCGTAGAGTAAGATAGTAATTATAATAAAAATTTGTTTTTTTTACACTTACACTAATTAACCTAGCCCAAAGTCACACACATCAGCAGTCACAACATCAGGCTCGCAAGTTGAAGCTCGTCATCAACAGCCTTTGAGTGTGGAAGCAGTGATTCAAAGACGAGCCTCGATCTGACTATCTAGTCAGATGGCAGAATGAATTTAAAAAAATATATGCTGGATCACGGCGTGGTTACAGAAGAAATTGGTAGAATCCGGGATCAACATCCAGATAAGACGCCGTCGTCGTTAACTTACTTTAAAATGCAGAAAAGTGGGTATTATATGAGCAAGCATTTAAAAAACATTAAGATACATTATAAATCAAAAGTAAGCGCCCGAAATATGTACAAATAGACCATTGACTGATTCATTTATTCGCTTCAACAAATTCTATTACAAGCTAAAGCGTAGTTGACAAAACAATCACACCATTAGCCTCAAAGTCAATTTTCGAACCCTTAACCTTTAGTAGTTACTCTTCAATCGGACGGAGCAATTACAAGCTTATTTAAATATAGGCCTCAGCTCCTCCCATTCCATTTCTGCGGCACATCAAAGATTTTATTGAATGATCAAATGAAACTTTCTGTGCGGATCATTGGAAATAACGATTGTATTTGAAATATTTCCTGCTGAATTGTAAACAAAATTTTTTTATGGAAATGTCGCACGACTTCGACAATAGATAAGCGTTAAATTTTGAAAAGTGTTATATTAAGTCCAAGGTCACTCAAAAAGCAATAGAGAGGACTATACTCGGAGTTTCTCTGCATGCTCAAATCTGGAATGATAAAATCCGCAGAAGAGCCGAAGTCACAGACATAGTCCCAAAATTATAGCTTATATCCCGTAACTTATTAAAAGAGATTCTTATTAGATATTGATAAGTACCTTGCAACTTATATAGTTTTTAAAATTCGAATCACGTTTAGCAGCGAAACTACGCAAGCTCCAAAAAAGCTTGTCGTAAATCGTAGAATATTTGAATCTTTAAATTGGGTAGATAACATTTTTTGTTATATATACGAGTATATAAGTAGTAATAGGACTCTTTTCGCTAATACATATTGTATTAATTATAATACATACATATACTCACGCTTCTTTCCTTTATTTCGATGATTCAATCATACTTCACTAGCTTCCTCGACTTTCATTAATACGAGTACTTTCATGCACGCTCTTCCGTTGCGGGTACTCCAAACCCGACCTTGCTTCAGTATATCACCTATTTCGTCCAGCTAATATATTCGTCTATTTCGTCCCTTTTTTTAACGAAGTGGAAGTACCGTACCTGTCAATGACTAATTAACAGTCGTGTGTGGGACTCATCCGGCGGGAAGCAGGGCATACCCACTAAACCACCTCGATGTCCATTCTGTCCTTACTTAGGGCGATCTAGGTACTGGAAGCCCAATTTCTCCAGATCACCCTTGGACAACCCGGCCAGCTTCGAGTCGGGTATTACCATGGACCGTCTATTTCATCCCCTACCAACTGGCCAATTCATATTTGCCCTGTAAATTTCACAGTCGTCTTTCATCTATTTTTCTACGTGTACAAACCGTCTAAGCATTCCTTTTCCGATTTTCGTCAGTACATCTCCTTTCTCACCACACATTTCTCTTACCACGCTATTCCGCAATTAACCCTTCATCGTCACTCCAGTCATTCCCTTCAAAGCTCTCATTTGCACTGCATTACTCTTGCTTTTATCCTTAATCCCATAAATAATAATGTATATGCGATTATAAAAGATCATTATCACGCAACAATCGCTTAAAACCGCTTGTTTTGTATGTGACGTTTTTTAAAAGTTTTGATATTTTTATATGCTTGTCATATTTGTTTGTCTTTGAGTTTTGTCTCGTTACTGGTGTCAAATAAAATTGCTACTAAGCAACAGCCCGTTTTAGAGATTCCTTTAATTTATAGTATTTATCCCAGTTTTTATCTAAACTGTCACATAATTGCCCTACACTCCGTAAAATCGCTACATACATAGTAAACTCGTCTAATTTGTATAAACAAAATTGTCAAAATCTTTATTATATATATATATATACCAGTAAACATATAAATAATAAAGTTATTAGTTATAAAGAACTAGGTAAAAAAATGAAATTTCTATTTTTACATACTTTTATGAGATCATAATTACTTAAATTATATGTGTAGGAATTGGAGAGAGATTTGAACCAAATAATGAAATAATTTAAAAGAAAATATTTTATATTATTAATTAACTATTTTCGTGATACACAATATTCAGACACATGTTTAATTTATGAATAACAATATTGGTTGTCATAGCAACCAAACAGGCATAGGAATCACAGATTAGTGTAGGAATGACACTCTAGTGCTGATCCATATCTAACACTCCCCCTCACTTAGGGTTCATTCCTATTTTATTTAGAATCTCGTTTAATCTAGGGCCAGGTAATGCCTTTGTGAAAGCATCAGCCTCCAGTTCTTCAGACTTTTTATACTCAAGCTTTATATAGCCTTCAGATACTTTTTCTTTTATGTAGTGTTCTCTAATATGTATATGCTTTGATCTATGTTCTACCAACCGATTTCTGGCTATATTTTGTGCAGCTTTGTTATCATTAAATATATACATTTGTTCTTGTTGTATACCTAAATCTTTTGTCAATTGTAAAATACACATTGCTTCTTTACATGTTTCGGTTAATGCCATATACTCGCTTTCTGCGGTAGAGAGTGCAACTGTCCTTTGCTTCTTTGCTACCCAACTGATTGTACCACCTGCTTAAGTAAAACAGTAGCCAGTATATGATCTTCGATCACTTGTGCGTGTAGCCCAGTTGGCATCTGAAAATCCTTCAATGGCTTCTTATAAGTTATACCCATTTCTAGAGTTCCTTTTAAATAGCGTAGAATTCTCTTCAGGCATTTAAAGTGTTCTTCTGTGTAACAGTTATTGAACTGGCTTAAGTATGAGACAGCGAATGCTATGTCGGGTCTCGTTCCCACTGCAAGGTACATAAGCCCACCAATAAGATTTTGGTAAGGTAACTTATTTGTTCCTTGTACTATAGGACCTTTTATTAAATTTACACCCGTTTCAATTGGTGTTTTACATATTTTACAATCTTCTAAATTATATTTCTTTAGTAATTTCTTTATATATTCCGATTGTGAAATCTTTAAGGTCTGAGTATTTTTATTGTAGTCTATTTTGATCCCTAATATTTGTTCTATTTTTAGTTCTCGCATTTTTGTAATAAATTCTTTTTAATAGTTTTCCAAATTTTTCCTTTGTATGTAACGACGATATCGTCGACATAGATTGCGATGTGAATTTCGTCTCTCTCTCCCCCTTTCGCATCGTATCTATAGATGCATGGATCCGCATATGATGAGGGGAAGTTATTTTCTTTGAGAGCTTTATCCAGTTTCAAACTATTGGCTGGGTGCTTGTTTCAACCCGTATAAGGCTTTTTGTAAAAGACATACCTTTTCTTTATATTTATTTGTTTTTAAATCTACTAACATTTTCCTTGCCGCATCAGATTCATCTTCATCCTCTTGCAACATTTCGCATAGATATTTTTCGATGTTATCTGGAACATTCAAATATATTTTTTATTTCAGATCTTCATTTAGAAAAGCAGTAGTAACATCTAGTATTTCTATGTTCATATCATTTTGTATTGCATTTGCTAGTACTGTTCTAATTGATCTCAATTTTGAGACTGGCGAAAAAATATCTTCATAATCAACGCCCGGTATTTGATTAAATCCTCTCGCTACAAGTCGTGCTTTTAGCCTCTCAATTGCTCCATCAGCTGTATATTTTTCTTTAAGTATCAATTTGTTCGTTACAATATTCATACCATTTTCTTTATCTATGTCCCGTTCCGTAAATGAGCTTTTAACTCTTCTTTAATAGCATCATTCTACTTTTCATTTGTTTCATTTTCAGAATTATTACACAGGTTAGTATATTCATAATCATTATTTTCCATTAAAAATTCATCCTCAGTTTTATCATCAGAGATCATAGCATAATCTTTTGACCATACAGGTAATTTTTTATTCCTAACTGGCCTTTAAGGTTGTTCTTCATGACTATTTTTATCATCATCTTCATCTTCGAAACCATTATCATCATCGAAACCTGCGTCATCTCTATTATTAATTCAATTATTTACATCTTCGTCTTCAGGATCATCATGAACACTAATTACTAATTTTTCAGCATTATTTACTGGTCTTCTGTTTTCTATAGAAATATCAATAAACTAATTTTGATTATTTACATTTTGTGTTTCATTTTCATAATACATTGTCTTTACCACACTTACATCTCTAGTAATTTCTATTTTATTTTCATTAGGCATATATATTGTAGGCTGTAGGCTTTTGCATAATCCGAGTATCCAGCAAACATACCCACCTTAGTTTTAGGTTTGAACTTACCTCGGTGCCGATTATTAAGTACATAAGCTTTTTGTCCACATACATGTAGGTGTAGACCAGAAGGTATTCGACCAACCCATTTTTCGAACGGTGTATTGCATTCTATACTTTTATTTATGCATCTATTTGACAGGCAATTCGTAGCACAGATAGCTTGAGCCCATAATGCTTCCGGTGCATTTGATTCTATGAGCATTGTTCTAGCATTTTCCTGTAGCGTTCTATTTTTTCTTTCTGCAATTCCATTTTGCTCGTTAGTGTAAGGACTAGAAAGTCACCTCCTGATTCCATTTTCATTTAGAAAATTTTGAAAGTCTCTATTTATATATTATTTACCATTGTCTGTTTGTAGACATTTAATTCTATCACCAAAAACATTATCCATTTCATTTTTGATTTTTTTGAAATGATCTAGTGCTTCGCTCTTTTTAAAATAATATAATTGGTTATACAATAAAAACCTCCATATTTAGTAGTACTCATCTAGCCTATTGTATCCGAAGATTTATTTTCAGAAACAGAATATGAGAATAATTAGGAGATCTCGCAGTATCTCAGGCAGCATATAAGGAAAATAATGGAGGCGTAATGTAGGAGCCGTGTATAGCGTCCCTTATCGATCAAGATTGACAGAAACCCGGGAACAGTACCTCGAAATATACCAATAATGTTCAGGGAATAGCATTGAAACTATTACAGATATACCCTATATCAATACACTTTTAAAAATATTTTTATCAAAGGTTTTATCTAAATTTCTGGTATTGTGCCTGTAATCTAATGTCAGTAATTAAATAAATTCCATACTGTTTATACGACTTCCTTGTTTAAGTATAGTATTCTGTTACACAGTTGCAGAACCATATAAGAAAAATATCGTTGATCTCGCTGCGAGAGTTGGATGAGATAAAACTCTGTTGTTTTGCCGAATTGGGTGTGGTACTATTTTATTATGAAATCTACAAATACAGTGTAAACAAAATATACGATACTGTTAAATGAATATACAAAATATAATAATTCATAATACTTCAATTCTCGTTTAGTATAGCATTGTGATAATGAAGAAAAAATCTTTCTTGTTATATACACTGTGAGACAAACGCCCCATACACGACAAGATACTATAGGAGTAATAAATCTTAGATTGTACTAAGATTTTACATCCCATGCATTTCTTATGTACGTGCATGCTTTAGCTAGAGTTGAATGAATTTTCGATAAAGTACGAATTCCCCAATTGCCAAGTATGGCGAGTAGAGTAGGTACGGTACGTAGGTAGATACATGAGCGCCTGTTGTAATGATAGTGATAATCAACGTTAGTGTAAAAAGTCATGCGGCCATGTAGAAGTCAGTATTCGTCTGCCTATCAAAATCTTTATAAGTTCAACAAACATTTGTCGTTTCGAACCCCGTTATTACGGTCCGAAACGCATATTTTACCAAAATAATTGAAACCTGAATGTGTGCTTATCCTGGGGCTTTAGTTATAAAATAAACATTAAAACATGCTTTTTAGAACCTATATAACTATAAGTTAAACTGGTTTATAAAATCTCTAAGTCTTGTAATTTTGTATTGTGTTCTAATTATGAATAAAGGTAAAAGAAATATTGAATGTTTTTGGTGGGATTTAATTGACTTATTTCATTGATTATAGCCAAGTAAACTAACCTTGCTGTTTCAACATCAGCTAGAAGCCTTATTTTTTTAACAGCATACGCAGCTGAGCTAAGTCTGCTTGACAGAGCATCAATATGGGTATACCATTGTAATCTGGAATCTAAGTGTATGCCTAAAAACTTAGTACTCTCAACAAGAGATACCACTTCACCATTAATATTTAAGGGTGTATTAACCTGCCTTACATTTGGTATAGAAAACTTAACAAATTTGGTTTTTCTCGAATTTAATGAAAGATTATTTAATGTAAACCATTGTAGAACTTTTGATAGACCACTATTTACCTCGTCCGAACAATTGCTGCCTCTGTCAACTTTAAAAACAAGAGAAGTATCATCGGCAAATAGCACTGTTTCACATAAAGTGCTTGTATAGTAAGGAAGGTCGTTAATATATATTAAAAATAGTAAAGGACCTAATATTGATCCCTGAGGCACGCCCATAACTAGTGAAGTTCCAGCAGATTCAGTTTTATTAATAACAACTTTTTGTATTCGATCCGACAAGTATGACTTAATAAGGCCGAGTGATTTGATAGAGACACCATAATGCCCTAATTTCCTCATTAATGTGTCGTGACTTACGCAATCAAATGCTTTAGAAAGGTCACAGAAAATACCTATTGCGTCTTGTCTGCCCTCCCAAGCATCAAAAATGTGTTTTTAAAAGTGAAATTCCAGCGTCTGTAGTGGATTTACCCTTGGTAAAACCATATTGGTTGCAATGAAATAACTTGTTAAGGGTAAAATAAGATGATAACTGATTATATATAATCTTTTCAAAGATTTTGATTTGCGTAGATTTGCGAACCGATGGCGTAGCTTTTCGACATTCACAAGTGCTTGTAACACTGCCCAGACTGAATAAATGATTTTGAATTTGAATTTGAATTTATAAAAGGGGAACAACGACTAGTATCTAGGTCATACCTGTTCAGTGAACTGAGCCTTTCCGGTCGAGAGTAGGTTCTGGGTACAGGCTACAAAAAAACTAGAGGCTCGTTTATGGCAAATGTATAAATTTTTATAACAAGATTCCACACAGTGTAGCTGAATTGCCTTTTCATAAGTTCAAGGCATATGTTAAAAAGACGCTAATGATTTAAATGATGCCAATGCTTGATTTAAGGATACATTCTTACGTGTAAATATATCGCACTAATAATACAATAGTGTATCAACTCAAAATCGAACATTTTTCAGAATCAACAAAAAACTTATTACTCACTTCATGTAATAGTTGCAAATTGAATAACTGTCACATAAGTTTTTTAATTTATCCTTATTCTGTTTTTGCACTAATCGAACGACGGTCTTGACCACGCGTGAGGAATCAAATTTTGCGTGTGTTTATAGTATTATGTCAAGTACGACGTTTTGAGTTGATACACTATTGTATTATTAGTGCGATATGTTTTCCCTTATAAATTGTAAAACCATGTACATTGTATTATAATGACATAATTTATTGTAAATGTTGTTATTACTTTTGATAAAGCTGATAAGTTTCTTGCGCCCATTCTTCTTATCAGCTAAAAAATATGTCCTGTATGGGTGGTGGGAAAAAAAAATTAGGACGATTCAAAAGAGCTTTCTATAAAGTCATATTTGAATAAAGTTGATTTTGATTTGATTAGATTTGATTTGGTAGAGAGTTTCCTGAGGGAGGCCTTTTTATGTTTCTTTAAAAAAGGTCATATCTATATATTTTCTACGTTGTTTTATCTTCTCTATATATTATTTTCATTTCAATAAATTATTCAAAAAATATTTTTGATTTTGTTTTTTATAAAAAATATCTCTTTCAGTGATTCATTTACCTTTTTTTTTCAATATATTAATCTAGACCTTTAATTTTAGGGAAATTATTGTGACATTACAAATACAATTACATAATGAATTAAATAGAAAATCTTGAAGATAAAGTTGAGCTGATAATCATTTAATGCTTAGATGCATGTATAGAGTACATGACATGTTAGGTTAGAGAGAATAATAGAACATAAGAATTAGAAAAAGAAATAGATCTAGAAAAATATTAGAAGTATAATAGATTTTTTTCTTCTCTTCTACATTAAAATTTTGTAGTACCTATGTTATTTGATTCCAAACACTCCTTGGGTGATGGTTGATAAATCACAGACACTGTAACACAAATACACATTTGAAACTAACTGTCTTTTATGTGTATTTTTTGTCTAAGTAAACGTTTTATTTATATATCTAATTAATAAATAAAAAGGCATCCTTTTCAATATCTCCAAGAGAAACGAATTCTGTAAACATTTCTGGATTAACTTATGCGGTATTACATACATACATATTACTCTGTTGACAATGTTTAACAAAAGTAAGTAAATATGCTTACAGATAACCCTGCAAAAGTATTAATGTACATTTGTTGGAACTAAACATTGCCACTACAATCTGCGCAGGCGTTGGGGGGGCGCCTAAACGTTAAGTTTTTATACCTAACCTATTTATCTCTTAGTCGTTGTAGAAAGCAATCTTTTGTAATAAGAATAGATAATTTTTCTTTAATTTCAACAAATTTGGTTCATCTTCGCTCCACTGTGTCACGACAAGATAAGCATTATTAATATATAAGAATGACAGACTCCGAAGTCAAATAGATTTATTTTTTATTGTAATAAAGTTTATATTAAGACTGAGTATACTATTCAAAGAAATATATTGTAGTTCGTTACTCATATTACACATATATACACATACATACATACACAATACATACATATACATAGTCACGCTTCTTTAACATGGTATGATACAAACATATTTCCCTAGGTTTTATAGACGATCGTCGCTTACGGGTACTCTCGACTTGATCTTCCTTCAATATATCACCTATTTGGTCCAAGTATGTATGTTTATCTAGGTCAGTGATTAACAAAGTGGTCTATATCGACCCCTAGAAAAAAAGGCATTCAATATTAGGTAAGTAGGGGTCGATACAAAAAGTTTGGGAACCTCTGATCTAGGTTGTCCCCTACCATGGTCCATTCATATTTGTCTTATTAATTTCATTTATCCGCCATCTTTCATTCATCTTTTCTACGTGTCCAAACATTCTCATCTAAGCATTATCTAAGCATTCTCTCGTCGCAGTCTTGCTTATGAAGTATGATTATTTTATTTTATTCTGCATTTTTAATACATTTATTTGAGAAAGACAAATTATAAATTCGAGAACAAGTCGATTTGTTTATTGATGTCGCCATCGATCATTTACGTCATCCCTCAAGAGAAAATTCCATAATAAATAGACGTCGAATACATTCATGTACGCCTTTAATATTATGAGTTGCTTGGCAAAGATATCTTTCAGATATAAATTCTCCGTCCGTTACATCTGTTACATACAAATTAAGCGTTTCTGTGTACAAACTATCTTTAAGTTACAGAATTTATATATTCAACTGGAAATAACTCTTATGGCACTCGTAATAGTGATTTTCGTAGTACAAACATAATCTGATAGGTTATAAGGATTCTTTAATATTTCGTGTGTTCTTTTTATTCTATTTCGTGTGTTTTTCTTTGTTTGGACACGTAGAAAAGTTGAATGAAAGATGGCGGATGAATGAAATTAATAAGACAAATATGAATGGACCATTTGGTAGGGGACAACCTAGATCAGAGGTTCCCAATTTTTTTGTATCGACCCCTACTTACCTAATAAAGAATGCCTTTTTTTTCTAGGGGTCGATATAGACCACTTTGTTATCACTGACCTAGATAAACATACATACTTGGACCAAATAGGTGATATATTGAAGGAAGATCAAGTCGAGAGTACCCGTAACCGACGATCGTCTATAAAACCTAGGGAAATATGTTTGTATCATACCATGTTAAAGAAACGTGACTATGTATATGTATGTATTGTGTATGTATGTATGTGTATATATGTGTAATATGAGTAACGAACTACAATATATTTCTTTGAATAGTATACTCAGTCTTAATATAAACTTTATTACAATAAAAAATAAATCTATTTGACTTTGGAGTCTGTCGTTCTTATATATTAATAATGCTTATCTTGTCGTGACACAGTGAAGCGAATATGAACCAAATTTGTTGATTTTAAAGAAAAATTATCTATTTTTATTACAAAAGATTGCTTTTTACGACGACTAAGAGATAAATAGGTTAGGTATAAAAACTTAACGTTTAGGCGCCCCCCTAACGCCTGCGCAGATTGTAGTGGCAATGTTTAGTTCCAACAAATGTACATTAATACTTTTGCAGGATTATCTGTAAGCATATTTACTTACTTTTGTTAAACATTGTCAACAGAGTAATATGTATGTATGTAATACCGCATAAGTTAATCCAGAAATGTTTACAGAAATAGTTTCTCTTGGAGATATTGAAAAGGATGCCTTTTATTTATTAATTAGATATATAAATAAAACGTTTACTTAGACAAAAATACACATAAAAGACAGTTAGTTTCAAATGTGTATATGTGTTACAGTGTCTGTGATTTATCAACCATCACCCAAGGAGTGTCGAATCAAATAACATACTACAAAATTTTAATGTAGAAGAGAAGAAAAAAATCTATTATACTTCTAATATTTTTCTAGATCTATTTCTTTTTCTAATTCTTATGTTCTATTATTCTCTCTAACCTAACATGTTATGTACTCTATACATGCATCTAAGCATTAAATGATTATCAGCTCAACTTTATCTTTAAGATTTTCTATTTAATTCATTATGTAATTGTTTTTTTTAATGTCATAACAATTTCCCTAAAATTAAAGGTCTAGATTAATATATTGAAAAAAAAAAAGGTAAATGAATCACTGAAAGAGATATTTTTTATAAAAAACAAAATCAAAAATATTTTGTGAATAATTTATTGAAATGAAAATAATATATAGAGAAGATAAAACAACGTAGAAAATATATAGATATGACCTTTTTTAAAGAAACATAAAAAGGCCTCCCTCAGGAAACTCTCTACCAAATCAAATCTAATCAAATCAAAATCAACTTTATTCAAATATGACTTTATAGAAAGCTCTTTTGAATCGTCCTAATTTTTTTTTCCTACCACCCATTCAGGACGTATTTTTTAGCTGATAAGAAGAATGGGTGCAAGAAACTTATCAGCTTTATCAAAAGTAATAACAACATTTACAATAAATTATGTCGTTATCATACAATGTACATGTTTTTACAATTTATAAGGGAAAACAAATATTTACACGTTAGAATGTATCCTTAAATCAACACCAAGCATTGGCATCATTTAAATAAACATTGATTTTGTAATAGCCCTTACTCATTAGCGTCTTTTTAACATGTACCTTGAACTTATGAAAAGGCAATTCAGCTACACTATGTGGAATCTTGTTATAAAAATTTATACATTTGCCCATAAACGAGCCTCTAGTTTTTTTGTAGCCTGTACCCAGAACCTACTCTCGACTGGAAAGACTCAGTTCACTGACCAGGTATGACCTAGATACTAGTCGTTGTTCCCCTTTTATATAATAAATGAAATAAGTCAATTAAATCCCACCAAAAACATTCTATAAAAAACTAGCCAAGTCTCGATGGAGCTGCTAGTTTATCTCTAAAAAGTAATGAAATATATCAAAGTCGTGCCAAGTCTAAGGTTCCTTATTGCGATTTCGTTATTATTATAGTTAATGTTGTGTGATTTTGCCGTTGTCCAATCTGTCGACAAATCCGCTACCCATTGACGATGGAAAATTGCCACTTGGATAAAGTGGTGTTACCCGTCAACGGCCGGCTTCAACTTAGCGGGGGCACTGCTGTGCCCCCAGATAACAAAAAATGACAGTTCTATAAGATATCTATCGATCAGTTACCCTTCCTTTTTGTTCCGCTGAGGAAAATGCATTGAATTGCGTACCCCGAGAATTGGGTAAATAACCTTATTGTAACCGATAGACATAAATGTATAAATATTATTGATAGAAACATATCATAACAATCATGAATAAGTTACAAACGTTCGCATTCATCACACAAACATCTGCCCCCACCGGGATTCGAACCCGGGACTCAGAGATTGAAACCGGTATACCAACTACTCGACTACGGAGGTCATCATATATTCATTTATAATAATATATTTTATATATATTTTATTCATAACCCAACAAAGATAAATACTCTTCTACACATATCAAATTAAACAAGAAACATGTTATTGAAATGTTCAAAATAATATTGTTCTAAATATAACAAGTTACATCAACAAAATATACTAAGAACTTCTTTTTACGCTTTGTTACTCTTACTGAAGAATAAAAGTTTCGCTAAAGTTCAATTCTTTCAATCGATACTTACAAGCTGAAAAATATGGATGAATTTCAGCAATAAAACAGGGCGTGGGAGGCGATGAAAGAATTTCTATCGCTCCAATTAGATGTCCCGGTGATTGAATAGACCTTTTAACCAGCAATGAATCGAATTAAGTCTGTATAAATGTCAGCTCTCGTTACGATTCGTAAACTTTTCTGTCGATGCTTTATATTTACGTTGGCTTATATATTTCAGACCAGAAAAGGAGTTCGCACGTCTTATTCGCTTCAGCTGTTTGAGAATTTATTGGTTGGTTTATTCAGAGCCCAAACTCTCTTTTGTTCGATATTATAGTATCGTATTTTTGTATAATAATCTTTTACTACAAGCTGTAAGAAGAAAGAAGAAGAGTTAAGTGAGAGAAGAAGTGAAAAGATGTAGAGTTATTAGAATCAAAACTTAGGCTGAGTTTAGTCGGTAGGTCACATCGGTAGAGCCACGTCTATTGTTCTGGAATCCGACATAACTAGCATACCACGGTACTTGGTTACGCTGGTAGCCATGAGAGTCTCAGCCTCTTCTCCAGAGAGAAAAAAAAGGTCGCAGCTTGCACATCAAACCCGAGCGCAAGCGCAAATAGGGCAGAAAACGAGCAAACGGTAATCCGTCGCTTACCATCAGGTAATACTGAGTCACAGATGCGTTGCAGGACTTTTAAATGGAAATATGCTCTTTTCTTGAAGATTTTGATATCGTATCGGTTCCGAAATGCTGCAGGCGACAATTCATTCCACAGTTTAGTAGTGCGAGGCAGATAATTCCTGGAAAAACGCACTGTGGTGGACTGCCAAGCGCCTAGGTGATGAGGAGGTTGGAGGGCTGTGGCCTCCTTCTGTGAAGCAGTGATGCTCCAGAAGGAGGCCGCCGAACGGGGTCCGATCCCCGCTCGAAGAAAGCGGCGCCGGGCTCGGCAGCACAGCTGCGGCGCCGCCGCGAGTCGCCGGCGGGCGCGAGGAAGTTGCGCCCGCGCATACGGCGACCCGGGACGGACCACGCCCCTTCCGTGGCCGGGGGGCGACGTCGGTGGAGGAAATTGGGGGAGGCATTGTAGCCTCCCCCGAAGAGGGCTCCCCTGTATCGGCAGGGGAGCGAAGGCTGGGGGTTCCCGGAAGTTGCTTGGCGTTCCCGGGGGCTCCCTACATGCCTGAAGAAGGCCATCCCTGAGGTGTTTAGTGGGTAGGCCTCCCCTTTCTGGGGAGGAGAGCCCCACATAACCGCCGGCTCACCGCAGCCGGGGTATGCGATTCAATGCATTTTCTCAGGAGAACAAAAAAAACAAAAGGTGATGAGGATGAATGTTGTGTCGCGTAAAACGGTGACGGAAACCAGCAGCATGAATTAATCCGAACAATTCCTCGGAGCACTCCCCGTAATATAAGCGATAGAGGATACATAGCGAAGCTACATCTCTACGCAGCGCCAAGGAGTCGAGCCGACATGAAATATCCGGGCAGTCGACGATTCGGGTCGCTCTCAGTTGGATGCGGTCCAGAGGGAAAAACTGGTACTTGGGAGCCCCTGCCCAAAGATGGGAACAGCATTCCATATGTGGCCGAACTTGCGCCTTATAGCGCTGCATTCGGTGAATGTTGCTGATTTGCAAAATATCATTGATATGCAGAAGGAACAGTGTAGACAATAGCACACTGCCTTGAGGAACACATTTACCGACAATACGTCAATGCATTTACCGTCGACTACGACCTTAATGCTTCTGTCTGATAAAAAACTAGTGACCCACTCGCACAAAATCTCAGACAGCCCGTAGGAAGGAAGCTTCGAAAGAAGCGCTTTGTGCCACACCCGATTGAAGGCCTTCGCTATGTCCAAGCTAACCGCAAGTGCCGCCTTACTCTCAATCGCCTGTTCCCAACGATGTGTGAGGTGCACCAAGAAATCACCAGCTGAACGACCTCTACAGAAGCCCTACTGAGCCTTATGGGCTCCATAAGGCTCAGGGTTTTGCCCAAAGTATACGCGGGGCGGCCTGAGCCTCCACGTTCAGATGCGGTATGTTCTGAACGTGAACGTACAGAGAGAGAGACTCTTCAACGCTAGCGCAGTTGGTACCCTCCTGGGGTAACATATGTTAAAACTGCGCCATGATAAGGGGGGAAGGGGGGTTGGGCCTCCGGTACCCTCACTCACTCGGCAAAACATAGCGCAAGCGCTATTTCACGCCAGTTTTCTGTGAGGCCGTGGTATCACTTCGGTCGAGCAGGCTTAATTTGTGCCGAAGCATGGCTCTCCCACTCTATGTCATATATATATATATGTCATATACTCTATGTCATATACATAATAATCTTACTCGTATATGTCACTTACACTTGACAAAATTAGGTACTGTGCGGTGAATCTGACTGTTTCTGACCATAACTCACATAATTAAAACATTATTTTGAACCTAGACTGATAAATGTATTGAACTTTAAATATTATAAGTACTGTATAAAATTTTTTTGCGTACAGAGATAGCGACAATTGAGAGCTAATTGATAATCTTTTGCCAATTTCATATTATTATTTTTGTTTGTAAGGTTTAAATCAACTTAGCGGCGCTGAGCACTTTTTGTATGGGTAAAACTTCCAAACTCGCGTCAGAGTCACGTGATGCTGATCGAAAAAGCGTAAGATCGAGGGGAAGGAAGAGGAACTAGTATCTCCCACTCTTTCTACCGCGCCTGAGTGTGCTGCTCCGTTTAGACGGCACAGGGCGCTTGCGCGAATGTCTGTCATATTAGTGTACGATAGCGCAATAAATAAACATTGTATTCTACCTCATAAATGATAGTACTTTTGTACTTATAATTAAACACAACGTTAATATTGAAGTTTTCACTTCTGCCGGCACTCCCGGAGTGCTACCGGTGTTTTTTTTATTTCATGAACTTGAACACTAACTCAACAAGCAACTACAACAAATGTCCCCTGTCAAACCTTAAAACCAGCGTCGAGCCAAAGCTAGCAATCTGCCTAGTCCCACCACCAGCACCACCACCCAGTAATTGTATTTATAACATTTCTTAATGGTTTAAGTTTTTATTGATAAATAACATATTGGGAATAAAATAAAAATTTACTATTTATTCCCTATTGCACGCAAAAAAGCTCGTACGATTGTATAATATAAATTAGCAGTATTTTTTGGATCCGTTTGTGAATATGGACTAAAATGTCGATCTCGTGATGAAGACTGGTCATAAATAATGCAGACGACCTGGCGCTACGTCACGAGGCCTTCCCAATTTTAAGAAATCCGACATCTTCGCCTCATTGCCGTCGGAAACCGATAATAGCAGACCTAAAACATTTGTATCTACATTTTATACGTGTTATTAAAGATGTTAATTAAACAATGCTTGGAGACTGGATCCATTTTTATTTTTCTTTTTTGAACGGTAATGAAATAAACTAAGATGAAGATAGTAATTTATTTAGAGATTATATGAAATACATAAATAAATGTTTCACCAATAAAGCTTATGCCAAATTAAGCTCTGTAAGGCTTGAGTTATGGGATTTAGGGTAACGGATAGAAATACATATATTATACATATTTTTAATATAAACATATATTATTAACAACCGTGGCTAAGGCACATAATAAATTCTTAGCTAAATATGTAGAAATACTAGCTATAACCGCGATTCAGTCTCCGTGGAATTTAACAAAAAAGTTTATTTGTTTATTTAGTTTTTTTTTTTGGATTTTGCATTTATTTTCTATTTTTTGTAGCTTTATTGAAAAATCTTTATATACAATATTTGGTGTACAATTTTCTTGGGCTAAAGCAACAACACTTCTAGCGAACCCGCGTAAACTACACCCGGTACTGGACAGAACTTGGACATTGCAGTATTAAATTATTTTTCTAAAATAAAAATAGCATAAGTTGACCTTTATTGCATCTGCTACCAGCCAATAAAAGCTCCGTTACAATCAAACAGACAGACAGACGACACTCCAATTTTATTCATATGTATAGATAAGTGAAATAAAACTAATTATAAAATTAAATATAATAAAGCTAAGAATTTATTATTAATATATTCAAATGTGTAACAAAAACTATGTAAAAAGACTAGCGCCTAACAGTCCATTGCCTGTGCGTCGCCTTGTGTATATACTATATACATACATATATATATATATATATATATAATATATATATATATAATATATATATATATACATATATATATATACTAAGCAAATGTATTACTAAAATACAACAACGATTTATTATATGCATTATACAAAGTAAAGCATCAACATAATAACAAATTAGATTTAATTAAAGAGTACTCTAAAAAGATAAGACTGGATGAAAGTGTCAACACAAGAAGCGTTCCACACTTAAGAACGTCCAAACTTCCAAAGAAGAGTCATCCCGTCTGGTCTTTTACCATCGTCAAGCATAAGTCTATTAAGTATGTTTACAAAAATTATGAAAGACCACCGCAACCGTTATTGAGTCATCATTAAATATATTTGCTTATTTAGCGATGCGCATAATTTATGTACGAACAGTATCGCGTCAAATTATACGTGACATTTATGACAGCTCACTAATGTCGTTCTTCGCAGCAGCGGTTACATGTAAAGTTTGTCGTTTTGATGTACTGCTGGCAGTACATTAGTGACTCTATATACTCATTAATTGGATTTAAACAATATCCAAACGTGAATGTCAGAATATAATGAAGGAGCGAATAAAATTTTAATTGAATAATGACATATTGCTATAAAGCACAGAGCTGCAATTAAAAATTCTGCTATAGGCAAGGCAGCACTCTACGCTTTTCCAGCGTAAAGCTAAAAGTCATTTTCGAGTAAGCGAAAGATAATTGATCTCTAACTGGAAACAATTTACAGTTAGGTTTCCATTCTCTTCGATTGTGACACGTCGATTACTAATAATCGATTCCCTCATAGAACAAACGTTTCCGACGAAGGCCACGAAGCTGACAACAATCGCCCGTTGTCACGGCCTTGATCACCCAATATGTATGCGTCAATTGTGTAACACACCATTTCAAGAGCTTATTGTCGGGAATTCGCTACTCACTGGAAATTTTCCGTTGTCTCGACATTCAACAATATATATGACGGCGGCGGTAATTAGTTAAAGTTTTCCTTTCTTGACAATCCCGGATTCATAGCGTCAGACTCAGATTAACAGGCCACCCTCGTTCGTCGCTAGTCACAGAAGAAGTAGGGATATTTATTTAATATCGAATTATTCGATAGTTGCCATGCGATATATCGAAATAAAGAATTTTTTATTCAATATATTTATGAAAATATCCAATGGATTAAAAAAGCTAAAGCTGACTAATAATGACAACGGACCCGAAATAAATTATGACATGATACAATTTCATTAACCGGTAGCGTCTATGTGCGGGCACAGCCATGCATATGCATTTCACAAATCAGATAGCCGATCAACATTTTCTTGTCTATTCTTAATAGAGATTAGGTATTCGTATATGAATATTCTTAATGTTGGCTACACTTATCGTCCGTGTACATAATCTGTGGGTTTGTGGATTCACACCGACAACTCTTAAGTTCCTTTGACCATCTTGCAGCTCCATCGTCAGACCCTGGTTACCTTATTACACTAAATTAGTATAACTATCTTACTCTGGTCTTTGATTATACATTCACATATACGATACAAACAACAAAACACTGTCTGCTTTTGATAAGTAAAGGACAATATAATTTTTTTTGTGAAAATTATTGAAAAAAATATCGATATTTTCAAACAATATATCGAAAGGAATCGATCACGTTTCGATATTTTATATCGATAAAATGTATCGATATATTTTTTGCCAACACGATTCCACACGCGTTCAGTTACTCATATGACTAGACTCATTTTCAATCATGTGACGTCCCAATGTTCACTCAGTTCCGGTACAATGACAATCAAATTTAATTATATTAACTATCACTAAAATAAAATGTCAATAAAATGTCGTCACAAAATCGTCTACCCATCCTCTGAGAGGCCTGCCAATGTGGATAATAGGGCCTTTCTACTCCAGCGGTCGTCAAACCTTCGAGCAATGTGTCCTGCTTACTGCCATTTAAGTTTCGTCATTCTTCAGGCTTTGCCGGTGACCTTGATTCTTTTGCAGATTTCATTACGCGTCATATTTCACAACCCATCCACTGCAGCACCTCAAATCAAAGTCTTTACTTCGTGCGAGTTGCCGTCATAATGTATGGAACCGAAACCTGACCACTTATAATGGACCTAATAAGGAGGCTCCAAGTAACCCAAAAGGAGAGGTCAATGCTCAAGTTTCTCTGTGTGATCGTATACCATTAAATACTGAAAAACAATTTCGTTCCGTCATTTTAAAATATACTTTTCACAGGACCTACTTCATTTAGTTTCAAAATTATTATTACATTTATTATGAAACCAATTCAGCTGTAAAATAATTATTACTCCACGGTAATAATGTGTTATACAGAGTACAACATTTAAACTTCCAAAGCTGTTGTTCTGAACTTACGTGCAACTTGGAGCAGAGATTCTGTTCCACGTGTTTACTTAACGAATTATTTTATTATGGAAATGTTCAGTATTAATAGAAAGTGTATTTGTTTGCCCCTTTGTTCAATTATTCAGCTGCTACGTCAGAATATATTTCATAGAATATTCAAATTCTTGAATATGTTTTTTGGAAGAAATTTGAGAAGTCTTCTCATCCGCATAACGAAGATTGCTGATTCTAATGTTTTACACAATTAAAGTTTGCCAGTGGCAAATAAGTTACGATCAAGCAAAAGGAAAATGTTCGCAGAATATTAAAACAGAAAGTTTGGATTGAAAGAAGTGTCGGCGACAAGTGTGTGGCAGCTCGCCGGACAGCTCGCCCAAAGTGAGGTTCAGTCACCTCACTTCGGGCGAAGTTTCACCGCTGTCATAAATAAATCCGAACTTCGCGACTAACATAAGTAAATATCAAATTATGTTATCAATGCTATTATATTTTTAATGATATTATAGCATGAATAATTTTGCAAGTGAAAACATCAAGTCAGTGATGTTTGAATACTCGTACATGACAATTTTTTAACTAACGATATATATCGCATATATGTCGCTGGCGAATAACCAACCATTTTTGAGTTAAATGTGTAGTCTACATTAGTCTTAGTCTAATAGTAGACTAGCGTAGACCAAACAATAAACTCAAAAATGGTTGCCTATTCGCTAGTGAAGAAACTTTGACTTGTTTCTAAAAATTTTAGTATACATAACAATCCGAAAGCTACCTACCAATCATTTAAAGAAAACGTTTCAGACGCTCGCTGATGACCATAATCTCAACTTACGAGTACGTTCCGTCAATTACTGTCGAAATTCTATCGCATCGATCTACATTTAATTTTGTCTTTGACTCGTTCACTCTCCGCCCCTCGCTTGTTCAATAAGCCACCTACTAGTTTCAGATTAGCCAATTCAAAGACTTCATTCAAAATAACTAGTACGGAACATTTTTGGGAATTTTTCTAAAGTTTGGTATAACAATAGTAATTAATAGATTGTACCTATGTGTCATGTATATATGTCAGTCTATTTATGTATGTGTTCCTAGTATTTTATTATATTTAGCTATATTGTAATTTATTTACCGTGTTAGCAATAAGTGTCACGTTTATTATTTTTGTTTTTTTATACGTTTATAGATTTCAGTGTTAAAACATGTTACATTTACACACTACATTTACATGTTTAATTTATTTAAAAATGAAACCGAAATTTCTATTTAGACATACTTTTATGAGAACAAATTGGTTAATTATATGCTAAAAACATACATATTTCTTTGTAGTCATTTACCCCATAAATAGGCATTTATAAAATCCAGCGCTATGGTGTTGTGGTCAAACACGAAAACTGAAACGATTTAAAATTTTCTTCAATAAAAAAAATAAAAAGACTTTAGCTGTGTTCCTATGTTTTGGAATACCAATTTTTTGTACTACAAATTTGGAATACCGGACCATACCGGTAAAATCGAGTTTTATAACGAACTAAAAATGTTCACAAAGGATATGTAAGAATTTAATTTACCATTATTTATAACTAAGGGAAATTCCCAATGGAGTCTTGACTCAATTGTGTCAATTTTTAAGTTATAGCTGTTCACTATAAGGCCGATGATTCGAAACTAATTATGCTTAAACTGATCAGCGATATAATCCGGAGGGACTGGAATAACATCGGCGAGATATCGTGTGAGCACGTTGCAAAGTTAGCGACACCTCAGGAGTTTAGGGCGCGGGTAAGTTTAAATCAAGAACATTAATTACAGAGCGGGCTAGTTCGCGCCAAATTGAAACCGGGCTGATCCCTGACCCTCCCGGGGGTTATGAGCAATCAGTTCTCAACTATGCCACTAATAAACAAACCTCCCGTGATCCCTCACCGTAGGTAGATTCTTGGAGAATTTGTCTAAAGAACTTAGTATAAAAGAGTATAGTTTTATTTGCGATTTATTGAAGGTTTTATTACTTACGTACATACTTTAAAAATGTTTTTATTTAATCTCGTATTTGGATATAAATATAAAAATTTCTTACACTTACACCAATAAGCCTAGTCCAAAGTAAGCACTGTAAGGCTTGTGTCATGGGATTTAGGGTGACGGATAGGCATACATATATAAATATTGCGCTTGGTTGCGGTGGTATCCATGAGGGTTCACAGCCTCTCCTCTTCAAAGGAAAAGAAAACCCTCCGAGTGGCGGTATGTGAGCTGTGATCAAAATACATATACCCTAAAATAACTTATGTATTACTCACTAAACACAGACCCATTTTTTGATAAAGTAAGTAATATTAATACAAAAAAAAATCCAAACATTTTTAAGCCTTTGCGTAATCATTGCCTTTGTAACCCTTTATCAGAGTGTTCTGAACATGTCCTATAAATTTATCAAAAGGCTTTGTGGAACTTTGTTATAAAAAGCTAAACATTTTCTCATAAACGAACCTGTAAGTTTTTGAAGCTTGAACGTTAGAACGGCAAGCTTATTTTTATTTCTTGTGTTTATTTGATGAAATTAAAAAGTGTTATTTAAATTAGCTCTTAAATGTCGGTCTGACATGGTAATGTCAACATATTTATTTCCTAAAACAACCCCTGAGACAACTTTAATATCGTAAGTCTAAAGTGCTGGTGGTAGCGAAGCGGGGTCTAAGCAACTTGTATTTAAGGCTACAAAGACAAGAATTTCCGGAAAATAAGTACCGTATCCAAAATTATCTTCCTCTGTATCAGACCCTTAATCCAACCATCAAGCGAAAGCTTCTTAAGGCTTCTATCAACAGATCGAGGCTCTCCGCTATCAAGCCATTTACAGAAACAGCTATGGAAACAATGGTAGTCGAATCAACATCCCATTTGCCAGTTACCTTGTAAGTTAAGTCAAGCTACTTACTGTCTTTTTCTTTCAGCTTAGAATAAATTAAATTCTTATGTTTCTTAAATGAATTTGAAAATCAGGGTCCAAGCAACAAAACGTACCGTATCGTAAAACACTGCCTTCTGTATTTAACCCCTAATTCAACCATCCAGCATAAGCTTCTTATGATGTTGGTCAAGGCTCTTCGCTATTAAACCATTCACAGAAATAATCGTCGAATCAACTTCCCACTTGGCAGTTACCTAGTAAGTTAAGTCAAGGTACATGCTGGCTTTGTCCTTCCAACTTCGAATCCTCGACCTAAACCTGTCGCCTTCAACGATATTCATCTAATTGTAAATAATCGTCTGTGTTTATGCCAACAAACTGTTTCACGCTCGCTAGTAGATTGTAGTGTGTGTTACAACGTGGTGGCTGGACTGACGCGACAATAACGGACTGACTTTTTGACTGAGGCCTACCCACTAAAAACCTCAGGGATGGCCTTCCTCAGGCATGTAGGGAGCCCCCGGAACATCAAGCCACTTCCGGGAACCCCAGCCTCCGCTCCCCTGCCTAGAGGGAAGCCCTCCTCGGGGGAGGCTACTACCTCCCCCGGTCTCCTCCACCGACGACGCCCCCCGGCCACGGAAGGGGCGTGGTCCATCCCGGGTCGCCGTAGCAGTCGTGACTTCCTCGCAGCATTGCCGCAATCAATGCCGGCGGAGACAGATCTCGCCCGATCTCTACGACCAAGACTCGGCGCTCGGAGGCCCACGCAGGGCACTCCGCCAGCGTGTGCTGGGCCGAGTCGAGGTCGGATGCGCAGTGGTGGCAATGTGTCGATCCCTCCCATCCTATTCGACACAGATACTCACCGAAGCAGCCGTGCCCGGTGGTTATCTGAGTCAATCGGTAGGTAACCTCCTCCTTCCCGTGGAGCCAAGCTTCGAGGTGCGGAAGTACGGCACCGACGGCCCGCTGGCGCGCGCAGATCCGTAGTTCGAGCTGCGCACGCCAGGCCGCCACAATCCGTCGGTGCCACTCCTGCTTAGGCACTTCGTGCGCGGGTTCAAGGGCGCTCCCCCCATCGCTCCCCCGGTCGACACACCGCGACGCATACGTCACCGCGTACATGCCAGCCAGGATTTCGAATGGGGGGGAGCGTCCCAGAACCGTCACCGCCTCGTACTGGATTGTACGGTAGCCTCGTACAATCCGTATGGCCATTATCCGCTGCAGGCTCCGTAGCAGAGCTCTGCAGCGGGGGGACCTCGCGCAGTCTTGCGACCACACGGGAGCCCCATACATGTAATGCCTGAGGAAGACCATCCCTGAGGTTTTTAGTGGGTAGGCCTCCCCCTTCTGGGGAGGAGAGCCCCACATAACCGCCGGCTAGCCACAGCCGGGGTATGCAATTTAATGCATTTTCCTCAGGGGAACAAAAAAAAATGTATAATATTAGTTTATGCATGAAAAGGAGGGTATAGGGTGTAAATGTTATGTTTATGTTAGTTATAAGCGTTAGTATAGAGGTTAGTATAGTTGAATTATGCAGAATTATGATTATTTGTAAATAATATATTATGTACATACATAACAATGATACTGAATTATGTATCGGAAGGATATGGTTGTAGTTGTATGTTTGTTTTTGGTACATAATTTTGTGATCATCATTGGAGTTTAAATATAATACTATAATTAGCCTCTTCAAATAAATAGTATAAAAAGTATTAAAAAATATAAAATAGAAGTGGTTATAGCTATATTCCGTATTTATGTAATTCTTCTGGGTTGTCAATACGCCGAGATGGAAGTCCTTCTGCCTCTCTAATATAAACTTTACTGTAGGAAGTCCAGCAGGCAGCAATTTTTTTATTCTTGACCAATTTCCTACCCAAAAAAAATATATGACTTGACTTCATAGTTAGATATTCTGTGAGATATATATTCTGGGTTGGTCCTGGTATATTAATATGGGAGGTATTAAGTTGTGGTTTCCGTGAATTTCTTAGCTCTTTGTTGAGTGTTTTTGATTTTATAATAAAAGAGTCTTTCCTTGATGTACTTGTGAATTCAACTATAATTGATGACGGCTTTGTGCGGTATATGCCCCTAATTTCGCTTGGGTCTATAGATGGCTGGATTCCAATCGCATTGCCAATATCTTTAGTTAATGCAAAAAGTGAGTCTTTATTTTCGCTATCAATCTTTGGGAGATTACGGATTTCTATGCTGGTCGATCGAGAATGTCTCTTCAACATATCAACTTTGGCTTCCAATGAGTTGATTCGCTTTGTCACTTCCGATTTCGCTTCAATGTTCGCTTCCAATGAGTCGATGTCTTCGGTGAAGTGCCGGGTTAATTTGGCTCTAGGGTCTGAGGCCTGAATAACATGTGGTTGCGTCGTCGCATAAAGCTGTCCATAGAAGCGTTCGATCTCGGTCATAAGCTCAGGTCTGGATGTGACGACTCTGCCGTCCTTTGTCTTCAGCTTCGTCAGCAGACTCTGACCCAGTGACAGATCTCTTGCGAACACCTTGGAGCCTTTGTTTCGCTCTATTGCCTCTTTAATACGATCAGTATTAAATTGTTGTATGTCGCGAGTAAGAGACGTCAAGATCTGTTTGTTGAGTTACCTACGATCATCCTCAGAGGTCTGCTGGTCCATTGTACGCCGTTTCTCCATTAGCTTAAGAGTCCAGCATGCCCAGCCTTGCATTGAAGTCTCCCATGACAACGGTGTAATGAGTTGTAGAAACATGTATTGCCCGAGAAATATCCTCATACATTGCTTCCACTTCCTCATCGGGCCGCGTCGAAGTTGGGGCGTAGACCTGAATGACCTTCAACGAGGCACCGGCACCGTACCAACGTCCGTCGCCGTCGGCATGGCCTCCGGTACCGCCGGGCACTAGGGGCCTTTCTTGTTGGGAAATAATCATTGCGGGGTTTTGGGCCGTCTCCCACCACGCTGGCCCAATGTGGGTTGGCGGGAAGCGCCAGAGCCTCGTTAGTTGGTTGGCAGGGTTCACCACGTGCAGGTGAGGTTGGCTTGGGTCCCGTTGGGTGTAATTTGGAACCCCTTACACCCCACCCTCTTTTAAACAATATAATTAAATTTTAACAGTATTATATTATTATTTTATAATTAGTGCATACTTTATGTTTTATTATTTTGTAAGTTACGTTATATTTTCAATGTGTATCCTTTGTCTCTCTACGATAAATAAATTAACATAACCTATAGCTAACATTAGTTATTGCCAAACTACAGATTTTTTAAACAAATTTATGCAAATGGCTGGCTCTGTGGTGAATATGCCAGCAAAGCACCCTAATGATCCCAAGTAGTAACTTATCGCCATTACCGTGATTGCGCCGGCGTGATTCGATTATTTTCCCCGAAAACTGCGGCTGAACTGAGGGCAGATTTTACAACCAAAAAGGTTTTATTATTCCCCAATCCTTATCTACTAGCTGCTTTTGTATGCTAGATTTTATGTGGGTAAGTCTTTTTTTTTAAGTATAGCCGTGACGTGTAAGGATGTCTGTCGCTCTAAATACATTACTAGATTATTCTTTAGATAATACGAGATAAAAGATTCTTTTTAAATTATTAATTGACATTTCGTATATAATAAATCTTTTGTCTTCTCGACGTTTCCAATGGTTTGATGAGTGTGCGATGTGAAAGGTGTAATGACAAAATTCAAGAAAGGAATCCTTAGATTTTTTGTACATGTATAAGGCCATATTTGCCTATTGGTTCAGTTGGTAGGGGATGACCTAGTAGACGAACATATTTGGACCAATAAGGTGATATATTAAAAGAAGATTAGCTCAAAGGTATCTAAGGGATAACAGACGAGCGTGCTTTAAATTATTAATGAAACTCGACGTAACTATAGAGAATATTTATATTTGGATCGTAGTAAGGAAAAACGGTAATCACTGTCTACCCTATCAATGAGAGCTGTGAGTACATTTATGTATGTACTAGCTTTTGCCCGCGACTTCGTTCGCGTGGACTTCAGGTTCGTCCCGTCTAGTCTAGTAATAAGTAAGAAATACGGTAACTAAGCACTGCAGAGCCCTAATCATAGGCCTATAGGTAGCTACTGCAGTATGCTCCTATAAACTACATTTAACGATCTTTTTCCTTTTGTGGGTTATTCCTAAGAGATAAACATATACCATCACGGACTTTTTTGTAGACCTTTTTAAGTTGTACAATACTGTAGTAAATTGTTTTGATCTATCTTGTAGGATTCAGTCAGCGTTTGCAATGTAAGCGCAAAAAATGTGTTTTTTTTACAACCTCATAGAAACCTCAAAAATTGTAGCCTATGTGTTATTCTGATGTATAAGCTATATTGTGGTAAAGTTTCATTCAAATCCATTCAGTAGTTTTTACGTGAAAGAGTAACAAACATCCATACTTACAAACTTTCGCCTTTATAATAGTAAATAATAGTAAAAGGATGTATCTGTTTAATGTAGCTAAATGTTCTTATAATACATCTATTTATTTTTCTTTGCATCACCTAAAAGGTAACTAGTGATTAATACGTTTGACCTTAAGACCGACTTCGGATTGTACCAGGAGGAAAATCGTAATATTTGCCTACTCCCGTGGAAAATGTAAATATAACTGGATAAGGAAAGTAGTTGGACTTAACATTGAGTTCATCATAACCACTATAGGTGAGGTATCCATTCTCTCATTCTCTAACTTCTCCCGTTTAAATTGTCGCTTCCGGCATTTTAGAATGAGCAGTTATGATTACGGGAACGAATCCTTAATTAAAAAGGTAGATAATAGTTATTATTGTTAATATTTGTAAAAGGCAAAAAATTCGTTTCTTTATTTTATATGTTATGCATAATAATATATAACTAGTCTCACTATATTTATTACTAACTGTTCTTTCTGAGTTTTTTGGAAGAGATCTTTTGAAAAAAAGATAAGCCATTATACATGCTAGATAAAAGTAATTTCTATTTGTGTATATTTGTGTTAATAAAGAATAAAGGTATTATAAATTTCTTTTCAAGATTTCCAGCCTGCATACTAACAACATAGTTTTTAGAATATAATGTGATAATGGACATGATAATGAACACAAAACAGCGAGCACGTGAACAAGCGTACTAAGAATCTTCCAGCCCAACGGAGTGATAGCCAATTCTGTTTGCCATTGTCTGTGAGTTTATGGATTTCGAACTAATCACCACCCAATAACAGAAGTGCATACGTCTGTTCGTTATATAGGATTTACTGAAACGTGATCAAACTGATGGAGGCATTAAAGTGGAAACGTAATATAGCCCAAAATACACTGAAACTAGTTTTAGACTATGGCTGGTATTGCAGAACAAGACAACTCAAATCTCTTCGTGAGTACAGTTAGAAAGGGAAGATGCTATGTGGGCTCAATAGCACCATCTCTTTCTAACTGAACTCAAGCAGAGATTTTAGTTTAATTTTAGATCACGATCCTATATGATTGATTGTAAATACGGGTAGAGGGATAATGTAACTATTTGCTTTGAAATTTGATTAAAACTGATAGTTTTCTGCTTTATGAAGACAATTGTCACATTAAATCTTAACGAAGCAGCAACCTAGACAAAATGAACTGCACTAATAAGATATATGCTAAGATAAGTTCAAAAGTATTGTAACTATCATGCGTGCATAAAAGTACTAATGAAAGTCAACTTTTTTCAAGGAAGTTTCTCTAAATCATGTGTTAAATGTAAAAAGTGAAAAACTATGATCTCTGCCTACTATGAGAAAGAGGCTTGAGTTTATGTATCTCGAAGCTCTAAGCTGCTACGGTCATGCTGCATTAATTCCCAAGTGTTATTGATATAACCCAAGTTCGCGCCCTTACTGGGCGCTTCAATAAACCTTTATTGTGAGCTTGAAGGCAGCAGACGTCTCGGTGACGCCCATAAAACGCCAAATTAGGCCCGACCCTAGCTGAGCCCCTTCCGCCGCGGCCAACAATTTGGCTCGTGAAAGAAACAATCGCTATTGAAAAGAATTAGTCATCTCACTTTCTTGACACATTAATTCTAATGACTCTTGTAATTTCTTCCTGTTATGTTTACTGCCTTTTTTAATATCCCGTAGTCGAGTGGTTGTTATAACGGTTACAAGGTGTCGCCATCTCTGAGATCCGTTATGAATTACAGCATCCTAAATATATCAGCTATCAAAAATATTTATATATGTATAATATAGTCTATAGATGGGCGTGTGGGGAATACCGATGGAGTGATGGATGGACTGTGTGAAAGTTGATATGTTGAAGATGGTGGAAGAAGTGAGTGTCGAAATGGCGAGTGATAGAGAAGAGTGAAAGAGGAACACATCTCGCGCCGACCCCAAATAAAATTGGGGACAGGCTAAGAGAAAGAAAGAAGAATATATGTATATCTATCCATTACTCTAGATCCCATGACAAAAGCCTTTCCGAGCTTAATTTGGGCTTGGCTAATTGGTGAATGTGTAAGAAATATTTATTTCTTACACTTTCACGTAAGTCGCGGCGTAAATGTACGATACGGACGTGACCTAGTTAATATTTAGCTATCAATTCTTTTATTATTTTGTCACAAGTACCAATTAAACAATATGTGTTCCCTTTCTTTTTTTTCAGGTTTTAAAGTATTTTGACAGCAAACAATCAACGGAGATGCCCGTTTTAAATCCATTCTTAATACTACACTTTCCTAATAATTTAAATCATACGACCTACTTAGCACACGCTCCTCACAAGTTAATTATAACACGTTCCGACTTGTTCTCGCTGTTGGTCAAAAGCTCAGTAACAACAGAAGCGCCACCTCTTCGTTGATCAACTTATAAAACCATTCAATATATTTGTTTCTTTATAAACTCTCTGACAAATATGGCTATAAATTCTCTTAAACTGGAGCGTGGCCTAGTTATCGCTTTTTAATCAATATCATAATTATTTATTAAATGTAATACGATTATAAATTCATATTCCGGCCGTAGGCACCACGGTTAAACAAATCTACAAAGATCTACCAGCACGTTTAGTCTAAGCGACATTCTTAGATTACTGGACACACTTTGGTATACTTTGGACAATTATAATATGTTATTTTTTGCAGATTGTTTTGTTTATTTAAAACTAAGCTAATGTTATAACTATTTTGTGTACTTAAATTTTAAATTTATTTGACTGTAAAGGATTATGTTGAATAAAGATTACTTTGATTTTGATATGGACGCGTTTTTAAAATTTGAAATCTATGTATACGGGTGTGAGCAGTGGAAGGTCACAAAAGACATCTCACACAGACGCCAGGTTGTCGTCAACCGATGTCTTCGCAGCATCCTGGATATTTACTGGCCAGAAAAGGTTCCCAACGAGTAGCTTTGGGAACGTTGTGATGAAGTCCGGATCGACCAGCAGATCAAACGCCGCAAATGGAGTTGGATATACCATTCTCTCCGAAGGGCTCCAAACCACATACCGTGGCAAACCCTAGACTGGAATCCCAAATGCAAACGTGATCGTCCAAAACAGACCCGGCGGCGGACTGTCATTGGCGAAGTGAAGGCCATTGGAAAAACCTAGAGCGAAATCAAATGCGAAACTGAAGACCGTTCGGGATGGAGCCTCTGCCTCTGCCTCTGCCTCTGCCCCAGCTAGGGGACTAAGGACCTTAATGTTGTATCATGATGAGTTTATAAAATAGAAATGCAGGATAATTATAAAAAAATAATAAAAATATTAGATTAGAGATCATTCCACGTTCAAAAAAAGGGTTTTTGTATGACTGCAAGAAAGACTACTCCTTCGAAAATTCTAAGGTTCAATTTAAAATGTTCGACTAGGTGATTTATTGTTTTTATTTGAAAGCTGGCCCTTCTTGTTTTTGTTTTGTTAGAATGAAATATAGAGGAATGATTCCGTAATCTGCAATCACTTCCATGCATTGCCGTCAAACATCGAAACAATTTAATAACGAATCGAACGCTAATTGTGCGTGCGTATATAACAATATCAGAAAGAGCTGGTAGAAAATTACTAATAGTCACAGATTAAGATTACAGAGACCAGTCTAGAAAAACAAAAGAAACATACTTAATATACTGAAGTTTAGCTGCTTACTTCAGATAGAAGTTCAGAATGAACGAAACAGGGACGTTTTTCGCACATTTCATAAAAAAAACCTACATAATTATAAATTTTAAGAGTTTTCTCAAGCGATAATTACAGTCCAGCTAATCAGAACATTCGCGCTCCGCCATTTTTTATTATGTGGTGAGAAGTAGCCGAGACATCAATTTGAAGTATTTTTTATTATATTATTATATTTATTGAAAAAAATGTTTTAATAATTTAAGAATATTAATGATGTAAAGTACAAGTATTTAATTAAAATCAGATTTTTAAATAAAAACAATGGCAGGAAATAAGGAAATGGGGCTCTGAATGACTTCACGAATAGCCAGACTGTCAAAAAAGAGAGTTCTGGCTGTACAAGAAGACATGCTTTTGAGTGAATATTAATTATGCCACAAGAAGAATGAAAGTAGGATTAGAGTAGTATAGCTGGAGTGACGATCAAAGATAAATCGCGAAATAATGTGATAAGAGAAATGTGCAGCGTAAAACTTCTTTTACACTGCAAATTAGTATGACAGATGTAGTGACAAAAATGAATGTAAGAAGGAAATAAAGTAAATCTCAATTACGCAAGTTAAGGAATATCCTAGACTAACTTACTAGGACTAAATAACAGATATCTTAAAGTTAGGCTAAATCAAAAGAACTGTAACCGTTAAGCGTGCATAAAAGTATTAATAAAAGTTGATGAAGCTCAAAAACATGATTTGGTTGTTAAAGTGAAGAGCTATGACATTTATCTACTCCCAAAGTAAAATATATGTATGTATAAATCTACAAAAATGCATTAATTATAAATTGTAATAAACAAATTAATAACAACAACTGAACAGAGTCACAACAAATGAAGCAATACTCGACATATGTAACTCTCAGGGATGATTGAAATGTCCTATTTTCAAAAAACCCCGTCGGTCGCACCACATTTGCGACCGAGCGCGTGCGACAAAGAGTTGTGAAGTGAGAACTTTACAACTGCTTTATCGAATAAGTCAACGAACACATCGATATGAAGACGATCAGAAACTGCCTTCTGTATACATCTATTTTATGGCAATAGCTCCAGTACCGTCCCACGTCGGGACGCCATTAAACATTCATGGCCACAAGCTGCCCCACAAAGGGTTCAACTCCGTAAAAAAGCGATTAATGTAATTGCGGAAAAGATATCTGTTTAATCGGCATCTGGCGGAAAAATGTCAATTATGCAAATGAGTAGTATTAATTACGATCAAGCTACTACAGCCGCGCCTTAAATATGTCCGACAACTCCCGAAAGCCGAGAAGTTTTAATCATCGTAAAGGGTTGCATTTGATTTGTTATATTTGATTCGTGAGACTGTTGAGATCGAATGTATGACAAAATATTATTTATTTATTTCACTCTTTATCGTACAATATAAATAACCTTAATGCAAGAAGGCATTAATTTTAGTCAGTATTACAAACTTTTGTGCTTGGCGCAGGCAAAGATTAAAACTGTTATAAATTTACTATCTAATTAATACATACACAAATACGTAGATAGACATGTAAATAAATATACAAATATGTATGTAAATGTGTAAAAAATATAAGTAAATGGTTTCAGATTGTGCTCACACATATTTGATAATGTTTAAATACTTAAAGATATAAAATACAATTTGCAACACTCAGTTTGTTTTAACTTACATAGGCAAATGAGATAAATACATACATATAATTTATTAATATTATTGTAAAGAAACTATAAACAATAACCGTATTATGTATTCGTTAAGTGTCATCTACTTACACGTCTCTTTTCCAACTTCGGCATGAACTTTTCATTGCGTGGTCACAGACGCTTACGGTGGTTACGGGGAGACTTGCAGTAAATATGGAACCCTCACAAAAAATATAATGTACATTGCCAATTTGTAACTTAAGATGCAAAGTTTCGACAACGTGTAATTAAACTACCACATTCAAACCAGATAATGTGAATGACAGCTCACATCACCAAAATAACTAAATAAAATCATTTTATAAATTAATTATGTAATAGGATAGAGAGAAATGAGAAAGGATAAATATTTAAATATTTAAATATTTTTTATGAAGAAGGAATGATCATGTTACTAGGAAATTTATTTACATGAAAGTGGATGGGCGTGCGGGGAAAGAAAGATCGAAGAAGCGATGGATGGACTCGCATTCATTGTGATGAATGCGAGTCCATCCATCGTTTCTTGTCACACAAACACCTACCCCCACCGGAACTCCACCCCGAGACTTAAGAAATGGCGATACCATGAAACCGGTGTACTGTGACGCACTCCAGGGTGCTCCGGGATTGTGGGGGATACTTTTAAATATATAACTTCAATTTTGAATTATATCAGCTACTACAAAGCTGTCGCTGAGTCGTCCATAGTGTAAGTCTTGCTCTCAATTGTATATACGCTACGTCAAACGCAGCGGATTCTTTATTTGTGATTCGACATACTTGCCGTGGATAATAAAAGAGGTGAACTTCCAATGAATTCGTCACAATACTAACCACTCGACTACGGAGATCGTCGTAGAAGGTAACGGACGTATTTTATTGATAAATTTGATTACATTTTAAAACGAAAACAGAGAAAACGACCTTTCTCTGTGCATCAGCATCAAATAGCTTAGCAGGTAATAATACGGCAGTTTCGGCACTTAGAAGCAATTAATATATTCCAATGAAACGCCCGTTTATGTGCTGTATTTCCGCTCTGATTCCAACAATCGATCGACCCGTAATGTAATTGAAGCAACCCCCAGCCTAAGTATTGTGCGTGTATGTATTATGTATCACGACCCGTAATAACTGTCTAATTAATAAATAAATAAATAATACATTAATAGTGATTACTAAATTATTGACCCATCTACTGCAATATCTCCAGACTAGTCTTTAATTCATGCGTATTGCCAATGATAATATGTGGAACTGAAACCTGACCAGTTACTATGAGCATTATAAGAGGCTGAAACTCACCCAAAGTGCAATGGAGAGGCCTATGCTGGGAAGTTCTCTGCGTGGTCGTGTCAGAAATGATGAATCACAGAAAAACCAGGGTCACCGACACAACCCGAAAAATTGTGGAGCTTAATTGGGTAGGGTAAATTGCACGCAGATCTGACGGCACTTAGGACAAAAAATCCAAGAGTGACAGGTATATGCTGGACACGCAGGATTGGTAGACCTCAAACAAGAAAATTTGAGGCTTCAATTTGAGGATCACAGGTAGGCGCTAGGTACTAGCAGCGCAGGATCGACAGATCGCAATGAAAGCTCTCTAAACAAAATAACTTTTCTTCCTTTTTCCAACGTTCTTCATAGATCATTATCACAGCTAATATCAGTCCCCACCTAGAGGCACAAATCTTATTTTTGTTCCGCTGAGGAAAATGCATTGAATTGCATACCCTGTCTGCGGAGAGCTGGCGGTTATGTGGAGCTCTCCTCCCCAGAAAGGGGAGGCCTACCCACTAAAAACCTCAGCGATGGCCTTCCTCAGGCACGTAGGGAGCCCCCGGGAACGATAATCGACTTCCGGGAACCCCCAGCCTCCACTCCCCTGCCGATGCAAGGGAGCCCTCCTCGGGGGTGGTTTCAATACCTCCCCCGAGCTCCTCCACCGATGACGCCCCTCCGCCGTATCTGCGAGGGTCGCCGTATCTGCGAGCGCGACTTCCTCGCGCCCGCCGGTGACTCGCGGCGGCGGCGCCGCAGCCGTGCAACCGAGCCCGGCGCCGCCTCCTTCGAGCGAAAGCGGCCATCTCCGGCAGCCTCCTTCTGGAGCATCACTGTTTCTCAGAAGGAGGCCGCAGCCCTCCAACCTCCCTTGTCCGCCAGCATTGCCGCAATAGAGGCACAAGTCTAACTATGTGAAGACATCCTAGTCAACCACGTCAACTGACCCAGTATGGAATGGTTGACTTCACATAATTTATACTTATAATAAATCTGTAGAGAGGTCAATTCTGTACATGAAATATATTTCCAAAATAACTATCAGGGGCTTGCTAAAATGCAACCAGTAAAATTTTTATCTGTCTGTCTGTATAACCATTATACGATAGATATTACCGCATAGGTACAATTATTTTTCATTTCTCATACTCGGAAAGTTATGTTGTTTTGATCTGATTATTGGGTGGAAAATGCTGCTTCCCGACATAGGGAGGGAAAAACTCATACAATTTACTTCCCACCCAAGGGCCGGAATGAACTTTAAAAATAGAACTACGAATGTCAGCTACGATCTGTCAGCTGTGAACTATAAAAAAAAATGCTGCGGCCATGTGAGTTTCTAAACAGCCAGTGTGAACTTAGCGCAAACTACTTCCAGCGGAATAAGCCGCAACAAACACGCGGTGAGTTCCATATTTAAAATTTAAACAGTCGACATAAATTGGCGGGATGTGAATTTATTATATATATCTGTGACGGAATTTGAAAAAATTCAAATAATCTCTTATACTAGTTAAGATTTTAATTTAAAAAATGAGTTCAAGCGATTCCGAAATATTGACACCAGATTCAATTAAAGACGAGGCAAATTGTGTTCTGCCTACTGATGGTCTACTGATATTATCATATATTATCAATAAATAGATTAAATAAACAACCAATGTTTTATTTTCCTCATATATTCGAAGTGAAAAGTAGAGTGTTTAACACGGGTAAAAGAATCAATTCCTTCTCGGACTATAGCCTAAATACCTCGGGAATTGATTCTTTCCACCCTCGGTTAACAATCTACTATTTCATACTCCTGAACAGATTATAGTATAATTTTCATCACGCTACAATTAATTGGAGCAGAGCAACAGTGAAGGGAAATGTTGGGAAAACTGGAGAAATCACTCAATTTTTAAGCTTCCGTCGCGTGTGTAACCTTAATGCTTAAAGCTACACAGAAATCATGTAAGACGGAAATGTTCTTAAAATTATACAAAAAATATCCCACGACAGCACATGTCTATTTATTATAGTTGACTCATAACAACACGTGTACGAGTAGCTTAGCAGTTCGAAGCTTTGTGATTATATTTGTCTACTCTTACGTTTATAACAGTCTCAGTTATTAAAAATGCTACCTAAAACTACGATTCCACGCAGGACAAAGTCGTAAGCTAGTTTTACATAAAAATCTAAGAAAGTTACGCAGATATTTTCAATGTGTCTTTTCTTATATACACTACCGCTCATAAGTATTTGGCCACCTAGTAAAATATATTTTGTAAGAGTGGTGATTAAATGAAACTACTTCATAAATATTTTAACTGTTTATTAGCATTTTTTTGACATAACAATAATGAAAAAAAAAATTAATTTTGGTCTCATCACAATGAAACCTAATAATTGTTTTTTTTTTTAATGTATTGTTTAACTTATACAAAATGCAGGTGGCCAAATACTTTTGAGCGGTAGTGTATATGTATAATAAAGCTCGATTTTTATTATATAAAATTACTGATATTGTTCCGAATGTACACTTACCTTTATGTAGGTATTCTATTTTAAAACTTATAGAAACGATTTTTTTTTTGTAAATAGAAAAAAATATACATTATCTCCAAAAAAACTACTATATTTAATTTAAAATGTTGTACCTGATTAGGTGAAACTTTCTAAAAAAAATTTTCTTTGCATGATACAAGACATGAAATGAAGAAACGATTACAGTCTAGTGGTGTCTCAAGCACTAAAGGGGCAAAAGCACAGCTCGCTTTGACTGCCCGACCGTGCTTAAAGATACGATGCTTGTATGCCGAGGATGTGATTTTCCATCGCGCAAGCGGTCTTTATACATGCTGACTTTATTTACAAGGGATAGAGGACCTAAGGGTAAGTAAAAATACGAGCGAAAATGGAAGCGAGCCAACCTGTTCTCCCCATCAATTTGTTGATTGGGTATCATATTTTCAATTACTTTTTAACGATAAAGTTACGTTTTATGTAGGTTTATGTACTTTGTATATATCTGTTACTATTATATATTATTTATTTTTGATTATTATATATTTTTATCATCTTTCGACATACATACACACCCTGTCCGCTTAGATTAGGGTTAAATTAATATTGAAACAGAAACACCGTTCTTTCAGCGAGTAGCGGTAATTTGCTTGCACTGCCGTTTCAAGAGATCATAGTAGGACTATTCGTCACAAGTTTAGCTACAATGAGATAACATTCATTTGCAGTCGATATCAAACGTGAAGTGAACTTTGTACAGCGCCCCTAGCGGAAACGTAAAGAGTTCGAATTGTACTACTTTTTTTAATAGATTGACATCTATTTAAAACAATAGCAAACTCATTAGATAATAAGGGTAGCTGTAATGTACCTAGTGTCTTGATCGCTCGTTGTTCGCATTATTAAGTAATTAATAATTACTTAATTGATACGGTGTTTTTATCTAAACTTTACGTGATATAAAAGAGGTAAACTTTATTTTTTTCAAACGCACCAAGACAACAATGTTCGTGTCCGAGTTCTGTTCTGACGATATCGTAATAATGGAATTAGGGACTCCAATCCTATTACGACTGCAATGCGGAACAAGGAAATTAAATACAAGGAAAGGGCTATTTTCCAAAAAAAAAACTCGAGGATAATAGGTTTTTATATCAAGCCTTTTCTTTTATTGCAATTACCGGTAAATTACCCAGATTAATTACGACACACATCGCAAATTGATATATTTGAAAAATCTGAAACTATGAAATTACAACTTATATATGTCCCCACTGAGGGTTGGAGCTAATATTTCGTAAATAAAGCTGTGTCTGTAAATAAAATCTCCATGCTTGTCTATTTCTTATAACTATGAGATTCTTTGCAAAATACTAAAACGAAATAAAAAATAATATGAAGCAAATATATATGTATGTAGCCGATGCTTGTAAGATAGATATAGAATTACAATGTATTCCTTCCGAATAAATGTATATACGAATAAAATAATTTATATACAAACAAAAAAGATCTTGGAGCACCTGACCACATGATTGGTATTCCAGTGCCGAAAATACTGTAATGTAAAAGATATGAAAAAATATATGTCTACGGAGGATATAAAAGTGAGTGCATCTAGTGTCTTGCAGAATGACGTAACTTTTTAAGTTACGTCATTCTCTTAATAATAGCGTGGATCTTCTTATAGTAATATTTATTTAGGTACATTTGAACAGTTAATAATATAGCAATAAAATAAAAAAGAGCTCTACCCAACAATATTCAATGTATGTATATAATTTTCTTAATTAATTTACGAATAACATTATCATGTCTATATTTATAAATAAATGGGAAATGAATGCTTTTTTAGGCTGCTTTAGTATATTCTATAATAATATATTCTTCTTATATATTCGTTATAATAATATATTCTTCAAAACTATATGTAATGAAGAATTTTCAGGCATGTATACCTGTTTGAGTCTCGTGAATTATGAAAGCGTACTTAAGTACAAATACACGTTTTATCTATCTCATACATATGCATACATCCTGTTCACATAAAGCCAACGAACATGCGGTGTCTATCAGCTCAAGATGTGTTGGTGATTTTTCTGGATAATCTCTTAAATCCATTCAAATATATTCATTATTTTTATTTTAATGATCCATTCAAAATAATTCGTGGTGTTTTTTATCAATTTTCCGTAATTGGTAAGGAATATCATTTTAGTGCCCCTCGTTGGGCGCCAGTTATCATGTAGTATTAAACAAGTCTCTCCTATTGAGGTAGGATAATTGACTAATTCTTAGCCATCGTTTTCAGATATACTTTTTTGGTAAATCCTAGGTACTGGATTAACTTTAAATAAACGGAAATGAGTTGGTCTGTTAATTACAGTTGACTTGAAGTTGATCTGTTAATGGAAATGTTATCTTGGTCAATTATGAATTCGGAGAAATTGAAAACAAAAAATATTACCCAATTTCCTCGAAAATGTTGTAGCTCTTAAGCAGTTTCCTTTCAATTTTATAATTGTTCGACGTCTATAAAGGCTAGTTAAGGTCTACATTGATTAAATATTATTTAGATTTAGATTATAACGACTAAGGGATTAACAATTTGATGCCCAGGCATGCCACTAACAGATGTAACTCTGATAGGAACACAAATGAACATATAAGTAAGACATTAACGAGAGAAGTGTGCGTCAGATCCCGCGTGCCTCAGCAGTCGCTAATTGTTGGCGACCATTATCGGCGGCTATTAGCGATCGCGCACGTGCGCCATCATCGCCTCGTTACCCACCCCTCACGCCTCAACTATCACTTGTAAGGCTGTCTTATCGCATATCGTACCGGGTGTTTCAAACGCCACGAAATATTTATTTTGTGTGTATATTTGATAGTGCTGTGGTCTCGGCACTAGTTCACGCCGTTCCGGGGGTTCTATCCTGCCAAGTACGAGAATGTGTTTTAGGTTTTTCGTATTTCATATGTTCATTTGATGCTCTTACGGTGAATGATAACATCGTGAGGCAACCTGTGAAAAAATTCAAAGATGTATGTAGTCAACGAAGCCGCATTGGACCAGGGTGGTTGACTAACACCTAATCGCCCTAATGCAATTAGAATAAGGTCGTGCCCCCTGTTGGGGACTTTTTTTTTTAAAGGACCTATGCTGAAGCCGCAGATAGCTATAGTCAGCTTTACCGTATATTTGTAGAAGGCGCACGAACGGATAGTTACCCTAACGACACCGGCGACCGTTCCGGGGTCGTTAGGGTTGGTTCAAAAGAGTCGACGGAAAATGAGCGCACCTTCTAGTGACTCGGACGCTAAGGTGAGAATCTACCCGGAAGGTACGTGACGGTACCGGCTATATGTTTGACGAGGGAAGTGTGGCCCGGGTCGTCGCGCTCGCCTACGAGCGTGGCGCGTGGTAGAGATGCGTGGGTGTGGGGCGTGAGGAGGAGATACCCGAATCTGGGATTAACACCACAAACTGAGTCAGTCATATATATATATATATATATATATATATATATATATATATATATATATATTATATATATATATTAAACTAGAATGTAGATTTTCGTTATTTAAATAACGTTTCGTTTTAAGGGTATTACTTATTAATGTATAACCAAATATATGTAGATAAAATATACTTTTTCATAACAGAAAAATATACACAACCAATCCAATATAATTATCGCGAACAAAATCAAAATTGACATTTTTTTCTTTGAATAGGTTTTTTACAATCACTTTAGCACGTTAAAGATGCCACGTCATTTGTTCACAAGTCTACGGCGGAAGACCTTGTACTGGAAACCAACAAAGCCTATTTTTTTTCTACCTGTATTATAACGTATTTTTAGAGAATCGTCAATTAGAATCTGGCCTCAGATAAATAATCTAAACCCGACTTCTTGTACAAGTTTAAAAAAGTTCACTGTACATGTATCATTAGAAATGTTTTCACTAAAGGATTTAGAATAATTACTTACAATTTTTGTATCATTTCTATTAATAATTAGAGATAATGGTAATGTTATACATATCTGCTAACTATTGTTTTAATACAAAATTACATGTACATTTGGAAACCTAAACTAGGAAGACAAGGTGTGTCAGATGGCGGCAATGATTACATACTCATATATATGTATGAGCGCGTAAGATAAAGGGAACGAGATGTCTCTACAACCTGTTACAGCCATCAGAGCGGCCGGAACGATCCGGCCATTAGGCGGCCCGACGCGTGATTACATGTTACTACGACTGACGCGTGACACCCTCGCGACTATGATAATGAGTTTGACAGTCAATGGGCATTGGTCACTACGTTTGATTGGACTGAGCTTCAATACCATCAAGGTCGTCTGCTACCACCTACTTTATACCTACTTTTGCCGCAAAATCATTCGCATTGCTATGTTCCAGCGTGGAGCGTAATATAGAAACGGAAGTTTTACCTAGTGAAAAAAAAGGCAACGTACACTGCAGTTTTTGTGGGGATTGCAGATTTGCTGCGAATCTCAAATAAACCACATGTACTATAGGCGACTGTTACCATTTAACACCAAGTGGACAATCTGGTTATTAGTCAACAAACCACATAAAAACATTTTAATTGCCTTTGCTTTTTTCATTTCACAGTTGTCACTTCGAAACTAAAATCCAAATATATACCCTCGGATTAATAGTTAAACCAGCACGGGCATACATTGGCTCTATTAGTCCCTCGGTATAAATAGTGCTATATTATATCTGCGATCTAAAGTATTTTTTAATTGGAATGTAGATATTGCCACTAAAAGTTCCAATAACCAGAGATCGATCACGAACATTGTATGAATTGTATATATCGCTTTGCGTTATCTTACTCGTCATGTTCATTCAGTTTCAATTTCTCAAAGAGGGTAATCAAAACTATAGTATCGTTGGAACCAAATCTTTTAACCTCGAATAACGCAGTTAGATATAATAACATAAAAATGCGCGCTGCAAAAATGTAGAATTCTCTCCCTAACTTCACCCGCAAAAGCACTTCCCTAATAGCATTTAAAAGTAAAGTAAGAACTCATATAGTGTCAAATTCGATATATTATGCTTGAAATTTTGTATATGTATATATATATTGTATTTTTATCCCTACTAATATTCTAAACACGAAAGTTTGTTTAAATGGATGTTTCTTACTTTTTCGCGCAAAAACTACTAAATGGATTTTAATAAAACTTTACAGTAATATATGTAGCTTATACATAAAAATAACACATAGGCTGCAATTTATAAAGACTTCGTTTACATAGATGGTAGATTTTTTTCCACATACTTTACACTTATCGTCATATTTTGGACAACTCATTGTCATATTTGGGTACCAACTAGTAAGTATTAAATCTATGCTCTATTTTAGCAACATAAATGTATACTATCTTCCCGCCAATGTAATTTCAATTTGTTTCTAGGGTTACCTAGAAGAGATCTCTTAAAGACATATGTTCGTATTTGTTTTTCAACTTATGTAACATAGTTTGTGTATGTTATTTATGTTCAATAAAGTATATTGTGGTTTGCTCTCTGGATAAATTTTTTCAATCGATCATTTCTTCTCAACCACCATTCTGGTCAAATAACACCCCTTATTTACACTGCCCCTCCCCCCTTCTTAGTAACAGTCCTAAACATTGTGCATACAAATTGAAGCCATACCACACCACCACCGGTGATCGCCAAAAGCTAACCGCTAAAGCCCCCGAAAGACTGTAAGCAATTACGCGGGCGTCTTATCGCGGAATAAAGGCCGCGTTACGCGAAGGGCTTCTCACTTTATTTATTCCCCTAACGAGCGCTGTGGCGATTGTAGCCATTGTCATGGTAATAACTTGAATTATGGCAACTCCTCGCGCGGACACCTGGAGACCGCTTCAAGGCCGCTGACAAAGGGCGGCCTGAGACGCTTCCGACGCTATTGTCAAGACGAGAGCCTCGGCGCTAAGTGCTGAACTGATTGCAGCTATTAGCTGTACGTGCTACATTTGAGTTGTAGGTTGTCGTACAATTGTTTGATAATATAATACAATTTTTTTTGTTGCATTTCGTCTTCTTTGGTGGTTCTTTGTCCGGACATTTGGCTGATTGTCATTTATTATGTTTTGTACATCATACTTAGTTCTAATTACATTTACTTTTAATTGACGATAATAACTTCAATTTCACATATACCTTTGACATTAGATTTTTTTATTGTATCTTTATGATTCTTTTTTGATGATGATTGTGCTTATAATTTAAACACAAGAAATAAAAATAAACTTGCCATTCCAACGTACAGACTACAAAAAGCTAGAGGTTCGTTTATGAGCAAATGTATAAATTATTATAACAAAATTCCACATAGTGTAGCTGAATTGCCTTTTCATAAGTTCAAGGTACACGTTAAAGACGCTAATGAGTAAGGGCTATTGCAATGTCATTCATTATTTGAATGATGCTAATGCTTGGTGTTGATTTAAAAAAAAATACATTCTAAAGTGTAAATATTTGTATTTCGTATAAATTGTAAACACATATGTACATTGTATGGTAACGACATAATTTATTGTAAATGTTGTTATTACTTTTGATAAAGCTGATAACTTTCATGCACCCATTCTTCTTATCACCTAAAAAATATGTTCTGAATGGGTGGAATTAAAAAAAATACGATTCAAAAGGGCTTTCTATAAAGTCATATTTGAATAAAGTTAATTTTGATTTGATTTGAATGGAGTTTGAAAATGTTTAAATGAGGCAGATGGTACCTACCCCGTAGCTGAATTAACCAAGACGTGTGTTCGAATCCCGTATTAGTTTCTTTACTTAATAAACAAGTCCCTCTGAACTCTGAATTATTAAGAAATTGATAAAAGTATCAAATACAAGAAAACAATTTTATAAGTTTGCTTTATCAAACATTTTGCATTTAGAATTAAACTTTTACAAATTTCAATGAATCTGAAAAAATTTTTGAACTTAATGTTCATACGTCAGTGACAGCGAATAAAGTTTACGTCTAACTTTATTTTGCTTAACAAGGTGAAAAGTTAACTTGTTAAGTTGAAGTTAAAAGGAGAGTGGGCTCAGCGATCATATTGTCAACATGATTTGTTACAGACGCAGGTTCCATTCCAATTTTAGACGGATTTCTATATTGATAATTTTTCGTCTCAAATATGTATTATTTGTTTGTAATAATAATGTTTATTTATTTTGCGATTGTATTAACACTACAGAGGAATGGGTCTTTACATTAAGTACTAGTGGAACTCAAACTAGACAATAGCCTTTGTGTTGAGTGCCGCGGGCGTGTATAACAATATTAATTATACGGTTATATTAATATAACAAAAAGATGAATAAATTTTGCTAGGCTTTGTCTTCAGACAAACTGTTAGACTACATTAACAAAAAATATATATAGAAAGGAAAACAGCTGTAATTATAATAAGTTAAATAAAACTTGACAAATTGACCATTATTCATCTGTATATCATGGGTGTGTATGTATTTATGTATGTGTGTGTGTTGATTGTGTGTATGGATGAGACAATAGAATTTACGTTTTATTTATATTTTATAGTAAGTACTTAAAGAACAATCGAATGAAACAATTTGCGAGTTCTAAAACGCAACGCAACGGCCACATCATCATCATCATCATCAGCAACATGCGCCCCGCATAATCCAACAACGGGCTGAATGCGTCTTCCCGCAATATCTAACCTTGCATTTAAGAACACAAAACGAAACTGTATAACAATGGGATTTTGTATGATAGAAATTATTATTTTACACTCAACTCCGTCCATGGACATACTTGGACGGTCATCCATGCCCGTCCAAGGTGAGGCGTGCTAAGGTACCCCCTGATGCACACTGTTAGAAGCCCTTCCAACCAAGACCAGACCCGAAAGCTGGTTGGACAGTCCTGGGGTGGTCCGGAGAGATTGGGTTCACAGTCCCTGGATGACCAGCGCTATGGACAAACAGGACATCGAGGAGAGGAGAGAAGAGGAGTCACAAACAGATTTTCACATGCATATATACCCAGGCCGGTACAAATTTTTGTAGTTCATAAAAAATATTTGACCCGTGCGGAATTTGAACACGCGTCCCGTTGCGCAGTAGTTGATCTAAGCTAAGCTAATCAACAGCTGATTAGATTATATTAGATTTATTTGCACCATAATAAAACTTAATTACAATTTGTAAAAGTTGATGTTTAATTGGGATATTGTATAGTAATACCACTTTAAACTATAAAATAAAATTATATATTGTAATAAGGAAAACTACACCGTTACACCACAAATTGTAGAAGCAAAAGACAAAAAGATAATAAAACTATAAAACAAATTATGTCATAGACATAAACTGGGCCTCCAGAAGTAACAAAATATTAAAACCAAAAGTAAATTTTAAACATTACTGCGATATATGCCATAAAATTAATGCAAAGTTAAACATAAAACTACAGCCCAGTATGTAATACACACAAATTATACAACTTGCAGAAAATTATTTAACATTTATAGAAAACAAATCTATCAATTATAAAATACATACACTAATCTATAGGTAATATTACAATTTTTGAAATTGCTCTGGTGTGCAATTTTCCGTTAGGTGTTAGAATTTCTACCACCCTGACCAAATTGTCATTTCCGTGATATACTTTCGTAATCCTACCCATCGGCCAGTGAAGTGGTGGGGTGTTGGGATTAGACAACAACACAACTACGCCCTCTTTAAGATTAGGCATTACTTTTTTTCATAATATAATATTTTTGTAAAATACTACTTAGAACAAGCTTCAAGCCGCCGCGCAATGTTGCTATATGCTCATGTCTTATAATAAGTCGAGTAATATGGCGACCTTTAGGTAAAATAATGGGGTGCTTCATTGAAAATTCTAAACTAGAGTTTTGCAATCTACCACCCACACGCATAATGCCCTGAGAGTCGATAAAAGGATGTAACGATTGTAAAGAATTTTTAATGTCTTTATTGTTAGATAAGCAATTGAGTTCCTCGAAAAAGTAAAACTTTTGAACACTCCTTATAATTGCTGTTAAGGCATCTCTGAGTTCCTTCACTGTTAACTCCACAGATGAAGGCTTATTTCCCTTACAACAACTTAAAAATCTTAATACATATGCCATGACCCGCTGAGTTTTATAGATACTAGAAAACTTTTCTAAAATAGTATCTAAGGGTGTTTTATTTACAATAGAAAAATTATGAACAATTTCGCAATTAGCAACTTGTAAAGGATACTCAATTTCTGATAGATAAAAGTTATAATTTTCAGAAACTACTAGATAATCGGGTCCACAAAACCATAAAGAATTCCCATCAATGTCTTTAGGATCTGCTCCCCTAGATAAAATATCAGCAGGATTCAGAAGACCTGGCGTATAATACCACAATCCATGTTTTGAGAGATTTTTTATCTCTTTGATGCGATTACCTATATATGGGCCTAATTTAATGGGCGACGATTCAAGCCAGCCTAAAACAATCTTAGAATCGCAAAACAAATGTATAAATAACATATTAAGCGTACTAGCGACTTTATTTACAAGTTTGGCCAATAGCAATGCACCATTGAGCTCTAACTTAGGTATTGTTAGTTTAGAATTTATAGCATTGATACGCGACTTCGAACAAAGTAGATGAATGTGACATTTATCTTTACATTTAACTTTAAGATAAATGCAACAACCATAAGCATTTTCAGAAGCATCGCAGTAGCCGATGAGCTGCATATCAGTCGCTTCAGCAAAGTTCAAATATCGTGAAATACTAATCGTTGGCATATTGGTCAAATTATGATAAAAATTATCCCAAACACGCATAAAATCAGCAGGCAAAAGCGTATCCCAATCTAAGTTCTTTCTCCATAGCTCTTGTAATATTAGTTTGGCTTTAGTAGTTATTGGACCAACAAATCCCATGGGGTCGAATAGTCTGCTAATTGAAGATAGAACATTTCTTTTTGTAATAACTTCAGATTTTTGATTGAGTATATGCCCGCTAATTTGAAATAAATCGTCACTCGCATTGTACGACAGTCCTAATATTTTAAAAATTGATTCATTCGAATCTAAATTTATGCAGCTCTTTCCTAAACTTTCCTTTGGTAAATCTTTAAGAATTTCTGGACAGTTAGAAATCCACTTATGCAGTTTAAAATTAGCCAGCTTTGCAATAGCTTGAAGTTCATTTTTTAAGTTAATAGTGCCCTCTATTGAATCGCTGCCACATTGCACGTCATCAACATAAGAATTGTTGATTAATGCTTCGCTAGCTAATGGATACTTATCCCTATATCTATTTGCTAATTCAATAAGACATCTAGTAGCTAAATATGCGGAGCTTTTTAGACCGTAAGTGACCGTTTGCAACTGAAGAATACTCATAATTCCATCCTCGCGCCACAAGATGTTTTGTAAACATCTGTGGTCCGGGTGAATTTTAATCATCCTGTACATATGCCGAATGTCACATTGTAATATAAATTTATATGTACGAAATAATAGCAATATGTCAAAAAGCAAACGTTGTACTACTGGGCCATTGCACATAAAGTCATTTAAACAAGTACCATTTTTTGTCTTTGCGCTGCCGTCAAAAACAACCCTCAACTTATTAGTTTGTCTTTCAAGGCGCAATACCGCATGGTGAGGCAAAAAATATAATGGCCTATCTCTGACATGACAGTTTTTTGTATCAATGATTTTAGCATGCCCTAACTTTAAATACTCGTGTATAAAATTTTTGTATAATTCATAATAAATAGGATCTTTTCCGAAACGACGCTCAACACTATATAACCTTTGTAGCGCGATGGCATATGAATTTGACGCATCAATTTCATTTAAATTAACTTTCAAAGGAATTTTCACTTGAAAGCTGTTGTCATGTAAAGAGACAGATTCAGTGAAAACCTTTTCACTATAATCAAACTCGGGAAGAGATTCCTGATATACCTCTGGAATCTTTTCAGCCTCCCAAAATTTTTTGACCACATTGTCAATATCTACATCTATATCACTAACATGCAATGAAATGTTCTTCTTGACGTGGAGTTGATTAGCAGACGAGACGATGTATCCCAAATGACTGTTTATTAATATGGGATCTGCTGGCCCGCCTTCAATTTTTCCGTCTTTAATTATTTTAAAGAAAACATTACACCCTAGTAATAATGAAACTTCGCCCGGTATATGAAATTCACTGTCGGCTAGTTTTACATTATTAGGTATAATGAAATAAGATAAATTAATTGCTCTTTGCGGCAAATTCGTAGTAATCTTATCAATAATTGAAAAGGTTACATTAATTTTATAATCATTAACCAAAGACTCAATGGATAAATTTATAGCATGACATGGATTACCACTGCAAGCGTTACCTAGAGTGCTGATATGTTTAGGCAAATAAATGTACGGTAGCTTTAACTTTATAGCCAATGCAGTAGTGCAAAATGAAGTTTGACTACCACAGTCAAGAAGTGCCTTGACTATATAGATTTGCTTGTCGCCACCACGGATCATTACCTTAGCTGTTGGCAGTAAGACCATTTTGTTAGACGGCTGTGCAATATGCATACTCACCAGCTTGTCACATTCACCTTCCTTGTTTGTAGTCTCGCTCTCGTTGTCTAAATGTATTAACGTATTATGTAGCCTAGAATTGCAAACAGAACAAATAAATTTATATTTACATTTTAGATTATGCGAGTTTAAGCAAACATTACATAGCTTATTTTTATTTACAAATGCTATTCGGTTTTCAGGCGTGAATGATCTAAAACTAGGACACTTAAATAACTTGTGCTCTTGAGAACATACTATGCAATGTTCTTTATTGACAGCCCTGCTTGATGTGATCAAACTGACACATGACTTTGTTTTGCCATGAGACTTATCCATAATACTTGGGCTAGCTTCTAGAGCAGCGGCGCGTTTTTCTAAATAATTCAGCAACTCCTCGACAGACACTATAGTTGTAGCATCCCGCTCAGCATGAAATAATCTTACCGTTAAGTAATCCAGCTTACGAATGATAATGCAGGACAAAATTGCATCCCATGAATTAACAGGTTGCTTGAGGTTTTCTAAGGCAATCACATGCTGTCTTATCTTCACGACCAAGTCACGCAACTGCTGTGCTGTGCCCCGCTGTACGATTGGAAGATCTAATAGACTGGTCACGTGATTATTTACCAATAAAGCCGGGTTGTCATAACGCTTTTGTAATAAATTTATAGCTGATTCATAGGACTCACCAATAATTGGTAAGCTATCTATAATTTGTAAGGGCTCTCCTTTTAGATACTTTTTTAAGAAGCATAATTTTTGTATAGACGAAATCCTTGCATTTTCATGTACGACTGTAAGAAACATTTCCATAAATGGCTTATAACATGAAATGTCTTTGCCGTCGAAAAGCGGTATGTCTAACGTAGGTAACTTAGCTTCAACTTGTGAATGAGAGTGATCTCCTTGGGGAGGGGACTTTAGTAGACGCTCAATAATGACCATTAATGCTATGAAACGCTCTTCAGTCTCCTCCTCCTCATCGGCTGTTTCACCCAGTAATTGTAGGTTCAGTAATAGTTCCTTATATTTGTTAAACGTTTCAATTAAAATATTTTTTCTCACCATCACGTCTTCCTTTGTAAAATTTGTATTTTCTGCCACGAAATATTTTTCTAATCGCGTGATAGCAGCCTTGCACTGACCTTTTGAAAGAACCAACTTCTTTTTATCTTGCTCTGCCATCGTACAAATTTTTAAAAATAACCGTTGTTAGTATTCAAAATGCGAAAATAATTTTATATTATTTGTTTACTTATGATGACAGACTTGACTTGTCAGTATTCGATCATGCGCAATTGTGTCTAGACGCTCTTGAACAAATGAATAAAATGACGGATGATTTGTATGAGAAAATTTTCTTGAAATAAAATGCTTCTATTAGCTCAAATAATGGGAAAAATGCAATACTTATAACTGAATCTTCGGCACCATGTAAAAGTTGATGTTTAATTGGGATATTGTATAGTAATACCACTTTAAACTATAAAATAAAATTATATATTGTAATAAGGAAAACTACACCGTTACACCACAAATTGTAGAAGCAAAAGACAAAAAGATAATAAAACTATAAAACAAATTATGTCATAGACACAATTATACCTACACGTTATTATTGTTATCGTCCAATTCAATTATACATACCCATCGTTATTGCATTCATTATTGTTGTTACATTATAGAAATTAAATTAATATATAATTTCATTAAGTTTTGAAAATAATTATGATTTTTTTTTTGACAAATAAGCAGATGCTTTGAATGTACATACAAGTTAATATCAAAATATTAAGTTGCAGTAATAACAAATATTAAGTAAAGTTGTCAAAATATTAAGACACACTTTATAATGCAATTGGGACCGCTTCGTTAATGGCGTAATGCCAAACCATGACTTCAATCACTTCAGGAATTCTTCAATAAAACTTTATAGCCATCAATTGTGGTTTCAAATCCAAATTTCGATTAATACGACGGCAATGAAGTTGTAACCCGCAGCCGGTTCCATCCAACATCCTAACTCGAGGACTGATCATAGATCGGAGGGAGTGGGTAAATCAGAAAGTTCGAGCCGAGTCGCGTTCACGAGCGATGAAATTAAGTTTATACGTCCATTTGGCGAAGTGACCCGTGGCGGCGCCGCGGATAGAGTTTTTAATTTACAGCCGCGACGCCGAAGAATTGGCCCTCGATCAAAAGCTCCAGCACCCTATTATGAAGTTACAGCAACGTGACATAGTATTATGAGGTAAAAGGATGCTACTAAGGTTCGCTTTTTACTCATGGCGTATACTTTTTAGGCCACGACTCGCATTCTCGTATTTTCATTTTTAATTAATTAAAATATATATATTTCTTACACTTACACCAATTAACCTAGCCCAAGCCAGAGCTTAGTGCTCTGTAAGGCTTGTGTTATGGGATCTAGGGTAATGGACATATATAAGTATGTTTAATATAAATATATATTAACAACCATGACTATGGTACACATGCTCGAATTCATCACACAAACATCTACCCCCACCAGAACTCAAACCCGGGAAACAGAGATGGCAATACCTTAAAACCGGTGTACTTACCACTTTACTATGGAGATTGTCTATATTTAGATATATTCTTTATTACTAGGTAATTACTATTAGGATTTTTTTTTATAATCGTAAGAAGATGTTTCTTGTTTATTTACTAACCCGGGAAATAAACTTTATGAAATACATATCAACAGAGCACACACAGACAAAAGAACCGTTTTCATAAATTGACAACCAGAAATATACGAAATTCAACAAATAAAATTGAAGCCCTTTTCGAGATTGTAATTTTTTTTCCGTTTAAATAGGCAAAGTAAAAATCCTCATATATTTGATAATTCGGTTTGTTACCTAGTTCTTCGTAATAAATAGGTACCTATTTAATCACTATTTATTTTATTACTAGCGACCCGCCCCGGCTTCGCACGGGTGCAATGTTGATACTAAATATACTACAGAAAAACTGTGAACGTTGTATATAATATAGTTTTAAAAACTAAAAAAAAAACAAAAGCTTTTAAAATTGAAATGTAATAATTAACGACATCATATTAGAAAGCTCAAAAATAATAGTATTTCTCCACTATTTAAGGGATGTTATTATACGTATAAACCTTTCTCTTCAAAAACTGCATCAAAATCCGTTACGTAGTTTAAAAAATTTTAGCATACATAGAGATAGAGGGACAGAGAAAGTGACTTTGTTTTATACTATGTGGTGATAATCCGCTATTTCTTGATCTGTCATCAATTCATCAAACAACAATGAGAGATCTTCAGTTGTTGAACCAGGTTTGTTAACATTCAATTTGACTGGAATAGTTTCCTTTAGCATACGAACACGTCGAGCAAAATCTAGTAACGAAAGTGTTAAATGACCCTATTTTTCCGAGTTAAATAATTTTTATCACTCATTTTCGACCTAAAGCAAAGTTTTTTTATACAACGTGATATAAATTATTACAAAACCACTAGCAAGACAGCTAACCCTGACATTAAACGTATACCCTCGAATCTCGAATTATATGTAAAACTTATAAACGAATTATATGTAAGGGAGGTAGGACATAAGAGGTCTCTTGAAATATACGATAAGCATTCACATTCACACACATACATACATACATATGTATATTTATAAAGACGAACTATGTTTTATTTTATGTTAAACCTTCGCAAATTATTGGTAAACACAAAACCCTCGGGTTGTAGCAGAATACCAGTGCTTGGCTCACATCCTTTTGTGAGTAATTTCAATCACTGAGTTACAGCTCTTTTACACTTCTGCAGCGCACACAACCATTGGTTTGTACTGAGTTTTAAGTAAATTTAATGTTAGTCTCTTTGTGTTCCTATGTTTGTGTTTGATGAAAATGTTTTATAAATAAAGATTTTATCTATCTATCTGTCTATCATTCGATCATTTTGTAAGAAGGGTTTGCAAACTATTAGCATTGAGCAGTGCTGGCACTGCATCGCTCCAATGTGCAGCCTTAAAACAGATGCGCATTTTGATTTTGCATTTTATTAAAAATTGTAAGCAAATATGTATACACCTTTTTCCACAAGAAAAATCTTACTTCGTTACTCTGGAATCTAGAACTGTCTTTCCATATTTTCTTTTAAACGTCAGCTTAATAAGTATTACCTTTCGCAAACCTACACATGTAGATTGTATCTTTTATTCATCAGTCAAGTAATTTATTAAATGTAAATGAGATTTTAGAAAGAATATAACGGTGCAATGGTGTGTATCCATTAATATAATAGAGAATATATCCATTAATAGAGAAGATTCTGTAGAAAACTTGATTTAGCGCTAATAATTTTTATATTTGTTATAAAATCTTTATTCCAACATTCATGATACTCATTTAATTCATTTGATTTTATTTCATTTATTTTGATTTCTACAATAATTTTCTAAGGTATTTTAAATTGAATAAATACCTACATAATGGACCGCAAATGCACAGCAAAAGTAGGAGACAGGTCATCCTGTTATATAAAATAATCTATACCTCTGTACTTACTCGATTCGACAGAGATTAGATATGTTGAATACATTTGAAACTGGACTTCACATTTATAAGACTGTATTGCAGCCAATGGAGATTATTTGTAATAAACTTCGTATATTTTCAATGTTTTTATATCATTGTATTTCCTTATCACATCAAGCCATAGACCCTATGGCTTGATGAAAAACATAATGTAATGAAGAAACACACATTAAAGTAATAAATGTTAAAGGCAACAGAAAAAAATCCTTGTCACATATTTATAGCCATACAAAGTATGTAATTATGGAATGTAATATATATATATATATATTATATATATATATATATAAATGTTGCTTTATTTAATGACAAGTACAAATAAGTTTACAACCAATTTAAATACAATTAAATTACATTTAATTACACACATTCTCACACTTACTTACAGTCATTCAACCTCAACCATCATCAATTTGCAATAAAAGATTAACCTGATATGTTGGAAAAGGGATAACAATACATAACCACTACAATATAGAAAAAATAAACATAGACAACCACAACAAATTAAATAGAACTAACGCACATGCAGTATTTACAGTTAAACGATTAAGTTGTTATGACATTTTGAAGCAAAGCTATGAATTTATTAGCTGGTGTCCGCGACGTCGTCTGTGCAGCATTAGTTTTACGAGTAACTTATATTGGCGTAGCGTATATCTTTATACATTTTAACGCACATGCTATTTTGATATATAAGCTATATTATTGTAAAGTTTCATTAAAATCCATTCAGTAGTTTTTACGTGAAAGAGTAACAAACATCCATCCATACAAACTTTCACGTTTATAATTAGTAGGTAATATATTAGTAGGGATTGAGTACGTAACTATTAATATTCAGTAGCGCTAAAAACGAACCTTCGCAACAAGATCAGGCAAAAGTCATCAGCTGACAGTAATATGCATAGAACATTGACTCAATTATTGGCGCCCACCTCCTCGAAGAGCATACAGGGCACCGTCGACTGGCATCAAAACTATTTGAATATTGCTAAACTTTATTGAAACCAGACGGCTTAGCGAATATCAAAGATTATCTGCATTACATGGTTGAGAAACCTGGTAACCTTGAAAGTTACTCGACCTTCAGTCTTCATTTATTTATTTATTTAGAAATAATATCATTATATTTGTGCTACTTGTTACATTTAGAATTTCACTACTTAACTATAATACGAATTGTCAAGCAATTTTATTTACTAAATATTTAGATAGAGATAGAGAAATAGAATGGATAAAATGTTTTGACCACAAACACGTATATATACAAAACAGATATAATAAATTAAGAAATAACTAATTAGGACCCGACCTCAGCATAAACTGCAACAGACTAATTTGTGGCAGCTCTAGTATTCTGGTCGGAGCTAAGTAGGGTGAAATATTAAAGACAATGATAATAAATAATAATAATAAATATTCCTTACTTTCTCACCAATTAACCTATCCCAAAGTAAGCTCTGTAAGGCTTGTGTTATAGGATCTAGGGTCACCGATAGACATACATATAAGATACATATATAAATATTTCTGATAATAATACATACAAAACAACCATAACGAAGGTATGATCGCATTCATGACACAAACCTCCACGGACTATACGGAGGTCGTTACATAATATTAATAAGATTTACTACAGTTATCATATATTACAAAAAAAAACTATAAATACAATAGATTATTGATCCTTTGCCTTACACTATTGGAAAGATAACTAATAAAAAAAAACAATTTAAACAATACATTTTTTAAGAGTAACATCAGTACATAGAATAAAAAACTAGACAATAAATGTTTTAAATTTAAAGAATATAATATTAAAAACTAAGAAAAAGAAGTATATATATATATATATATATATATATATTATATATATATATATATATATATATATATAATATATATATATATATGTGTAACTTACTATTTACTTTAATTACATTTTATTGTATTTAATTATATAGCTGTTTGTTTTCAATGAAAAAAAATCATATTCAATCTAGTATACAGACAAACAATCGCACAATTATATATGCACATACTCATTGGACGTGTAGGATTAAATCCAAAACAAAAGTTAGTTCTATAAACATGGAAAACTTTATCTTCAAATAGGATTTTTACAATTAGTTTTACACGTCAAAGATGCTACGTCATTGGTTCAGAAGTCAACGTTGGGAGATCTTGTACTGGAAAGAACTAGGAAGAAAACCAGCAAGGGGAATTTTCTTTCTCCCTGTTTTTTTATATAGTCGTCAATTAGAAGTTGGCCTCAGAAAAATAGTCTGAACCCTGAAATAAAATTATAATAATTTACATACCATATATATATTAGAACATCCAATAGCAATTTGGTTAAGAATAAAGTATTGTATTGCAAAATATATGTCACCAATGATGCCATGATCTGTACACACATAAAGTCACTAGGCAGCGTCAAAGTTAAGTTTCAACAATAATTTTCATTGTAATAAGACCATAATGATTCCAGCTGTAACGGAAAGACGAGCCACCGTAATACGCTACAAATCCGACCATCAGAGCCAGCACCATTCGTATGCATGGCAGAATGGGGCGCGTCATTTTGCCCAACGCTTCGCGGGGTCGGACACGGCGCCATCGACTTGCGGTATTGGTGCTATTTCGATGTTTAGCCAAACTTAATCCAGCATCACAGATAGATGTAGCAATATGTTAATTAATACCTTTTGAAGAATTTGTATGTTTGTTTGGTTGAACGCACTAATCTCAAAAACTACTGGTTCGGCTAGATTTTTTGTGTGTTGAATAGTTCATTTAACGAGAAAGAGAACTCTTAAGTGACTGTTAATCTATCGAAACACCGATCAATTAAGTCAATGCAGATATGGAAGCAACGAAAAAATTTACAAAATTTCTTTACAGGCAAGTAGTTAGAACAATAGCTTATTTTATGATTCGCATATGGTCATATATCACCTATGGTGTTGATATTGTTTCAAGGTGTTTTGAAGACCCTAGTAACCAGAATATATACAAGTCATAAAATATTCATATATCGTAAAGGAACGATTGAAAATGGGTTAGTATTTAAGCATCTTATACATTATAGTGAACGCATGCTTAAAATGCTGCTAATGTGTTTGCAAGATACTTTCCTAGCTTCCTTGACTTAAATCAATATCATTAACATTAACAATTAACAGAATATCCCATTTATTGTTTCCCGCTTACACTAATAAATATGAACTAACTTTTTGCATATTTTTACAAATTAACAGCGACCTTAGCTTATTGTTTAACGATTGTTCATTAACACCGATGCCACACGTATTCCCATATTACAGATTGCGACACAAACATAAATCTCTCTTGAGTATAGTTAGAAAGGAATGGCGCTATATAGACTCAATAGCACTATGGGTAAATGTAAACTTCAACTTATCAGATGTTGCTTTTATCGATATTGCAATTCACATATATAATTACACACATATAGCTTTAATATTACGCACAACCGAAATTTTTAATAATTAAGTGATGGAAATCAATTCTAATACGCATACGCCGTCGCGTACAAAGTTATGCTAATTTTTGTCAACAACGTACTATCACCGCGCGTTCGCGCGTTTCTATACAATAGATGCGCTCGCGCAATGACTAGGCTCGAAATAGTCGCGCGCATTCACGATTAAATATAAAATATGTATATAAAGAAAATATTATTAAATAAACTTATATTATAATTTTATTATTATACATAAGTAAGTTACTAGGTGGGTTTATTGTAAATAGTTAAGTTTAGTTTTAAATCTTGTTATAAATAATTATTATTAAGTTTATATAATGTATATAAAATAAATGTATTAATATCACTATAGTACCATCCCTTCCTAACTGTACTCAAGCAGATATTTGAGTTTGACTTTGATTTTAAGTACGATCCTAAGTTTCAAACAAGTGACAACAAGATGGCGGTATACGCTACGAGAGTAGCTTTAGAACAATTATTTTTCCAAATATATCTTGCTGTACCAGAGAATGTTATTCTAACGATTAGATACCATCGCATGACATGTAAAATAGGAAGTCAAATGTATTTCTTATTTATAAAGCTGGTTATTTAAGTCTACGGATGAGAGAGTTGACCCCCAAATTTTAAAGGCGTCGAAATTACCGTGAATAAGAAAAATTTCCGCCTTTATCTCCCTAATGCAAATGGCGCTGATTGCTGGTATCAGTGATCAGGATCCACTAATTTGCATGCTAACAGTATTCCGCGTTAAGCCTTCCGTAGATCAAAATCTTGGGATTTTTATTGCTTCCAAACTTACGACTCCGTGCCACTATTAATAATCATATTAATGTAGTGACAAAAACCTCCACGTAAATTGACCATTTTTGTTAGGATTTGCTATACTAAGGTCACTTACCTATGCATTTGTAGGTCATAATTTGATTTAAAAATAAAATAATTTTAACACGACTACGGCAAGGCTAATAATAAATATAATGATTTTCGTAGTCTCTATATGTGTGTATCAATTGATTTGTATTAACAGCCCCAGTCATATAGACAGTATATAAATAAGTATATAATTCTATATCAGGAACTATAAATCTCAGATTCTAACCTCACAAACATTTTTACTGAGAACATTACTTGTTTTGTATCAAAAGAAAGGTTTTGGCGCACACATTTCAAATATATGAATATGTATATCAAATTGCTTACTTCAAAATTCATGTTTAAACGTAAAAGCATATAAATATAGTTTTAAAAACTATAACTCGACTACGTAAAAAAGAAGGAGAAGAAAAGGACAAAACAAGAAAATAAATCAGATAGAATCCAGAAACGCACAAGTACAAAGATAGCTTTTATACCCATATAATCATAGTTGGTATGAAAGGGTAGTATATAGTTGGAGGTAGGTATGAAAAAAAAGGTTGTGTGTGTGTGTCTGTATAGACGAAGGCGCTAGCAGCGTAGGATCGATTCATATGAATTAATTAATGTTAATAATTAATTAATATGAATCTTAATGTTGTGACGTTCTAGCCTCACCAGATGTATGCGACTGCATTTGCTACCACTTTCATTACATAGGAAAATCGCTGATACATGCTTTCTTATGAACATAGCCCAAGGTAAAATCGATAGTCCTGAGCTCCTAAGCAAAATTGAGCTAAAAGTTCCATCCTCAAATCTTCGCCAGAGATTCATGTTGCTTCGCATTCCACATGCTCGTACTAATTACAGAACCAATAGTTATTTAATTAGGTCTTTTAAGCTATTTAACGATTTGAATCATAAATGTATAATGGATAATCGATTTGATTTATTTAATGGCACAAATAAATATATTAAACGTTTATTAACTGAAATGCGGGAAGTAATCGAATAAAATTATTGTTATAAAATTAAGGAAATTTGAAAATTTATATGTGGAAGCTTGTAATTAGCCTATAAATGTTACTTCTATTGTATTATATTGTAAATGTAGCTGTAAGCTTTCCTAATAAAATAAAATGTAAAAATATAAATTACAATCGTCTGCGACGTTTGAGGCGGGGAGGAATATAAAAAAAAACCTAACGTCAACAAATTATAAATTTATTAAATATATATATATATATATATATATAATAATATATATTTATTTAAAGTGGGTCGTGGGGGTTATGCCCGCTTAATTGGTGTTCCACTATGGGCACTTCCCTTCTTATGCTCCTCCACCGGCAGTCGGTGTCACTAGGCTGGCAGTAGACTGGAGTAGACTGGGCAGGGGGCAGGTGTCGATATCGGCCGTGTGCAGAATTAGGTTTAAAACCCTTTTTTTAACCCCGTACGTAGATCCCGAAATGGGGAATCCATATAACTGGCACTTTACTACTATATTAAGTATAATGAGTTTAATATTCTAAACTATACTTGTACGGTGTACACTTGAGTATGAATGTGATGGGGTTGAGTTTGGTCGGTGTGCAGAGAAAGATCACCATAAGTTAAACTGACGTATATTGTCGAATAATAATAATAATAAAAGTTATAAAAGTAAAGAGTAAAGTTAATTGGCTAATGCTTCCTCTGTAGCTGTTAATCGCACACTAAACTTACTTATTACACAAAAAGAATATTAATAATGTTAAGCATTACAACTCAAGGTTGCAAACGTAGCTAAAATTATATGACATAGTAAAATATTGCTCAGTATGTTGGCAAGATGATATGTACAGTTTGAGACTGTACATGCTGGCAACCCAAAAGGAAATAAAAAGAATAAAAAGTTACTTAAGAAGAATCAGCCATTACAAAATTTATAAATCATTAAAATTAAATGCGCAGTTGTCCGCTTCCGCTCCAAGGGTGACTCTCCGCGATGGTTTGGGCTGTCGTTCCTTTCCTTGAGTGATGTTGTTGTGGTTTCATCCTTGGTGGATAATACTCGTAGCTCTATGTTTTCACAAGGATATATTGCTAACTTCTTCAGTTGCACGGAGACGTCGTCGACGTGAACAGTATTTCTTCGTGACTATTACGATACCTGTTACTATTGCTGCCGTGACCAAAATATAAATGACCATATACTGATGTATGTCACGTGTCGATCCTCGAATTCCTTCTGATTCATTATTTTTTCTTGAATCCTTGCTATCTCGGCACTCGACGACACAAAAACGTCAGGAACGGTACGATTTGTCAAATTCACCAATTTGTTAATGGATGCGTTTATTGTTGGTATAGTGAATTCATAGCTCAACTGTACTTTGCTATTATATTGATTATGTGCAGCTATGGTCATGTCGTTAGTTTGCAATAGGCATCCTTGCGGTATTGTGATGATGACCGATGACGTCATCGTTTGAGCGGAGATGTCTTTATCGCATATGATTCGTACGACACATGGATCACAGCATATCACTAACCAGCTGTTCGATGAATGTAATTCAATCCATTCGTCCTTGCATGCTCCTGTCCGTTGCTCGACATTGCAAGGTAACTCATTTTGATGTGACAGCAGTTTTGCTTCGCAAGGTGCATTATTGTTATGAATATTATAGATCGGAATATTCTTGTTGCATAATATGTTATTTCTTTTCTGTCTCGTACATTGATCATAATCTTCGCTTGACATCGAGATATAAGTATTTCTGGTTAAGTCTACGGCAAAAATATTTGCTTTGTTGTTTGTTTTTTCTTTGTTGTTGTTTCGTTTGAATTTTCAGAAGAGTTGTAAACTCTTCAAATGTTAATTTTTGCTCCCCTAGTACTCTTCGTAAATGGTATTTAGTAGACTTAACAGCGCCTTCCCAGAGACCTCCAGCGCTGGGGTATGCAGGAACATTGAAATGCCACTCAATATCCATTTTAGCAATCTCGTCGAAGAATTCTGTTGTTAATATCTGTTTAAACTCTTCAAATTCCTGACGTAGCACCTTTGCAGCTCCGACAAAGTTTGTACCGCAGTCAGAGTACATATGTTTTGGGGTGCCTCGCCGTGAACAGAATCTTTGTAAAGCTGCTATAAATGTGGTAATGCTGAGGTCCGACACTAGTTCAATATGTGTCGCCTTTGTTGTCATGCATATAAAAACAGCAATATATGCCTTGGATGTTGCCACACCGCGACCTTTATTTAGTTTGATGTCGTAGTATCCACTATAGTCTATTGCAGTGTGGGTGATGGGACGACACGGAGTGATCCTCTGAATAGGTAAGTTCCCCATTTTTTGATAGGTGTCCACAGCTTTACATCTATGACAGCGTACGCAGCGTCTAAGTTGAGTTTTGACTGCCCTGTTGCCGCCAATAATCCAATAGAATTAATAATAATTAATAAATTACTTTTAAAATTAGCATGACCTTGTTTGCTGTTGTTATGAACCACTTTTATGTGATTTATAAGACCCATGTTTGTTTGTTATAAAGTTGGTAAGTTTTCGCTATCTTCGCAATTTTTTAGGTCTTTCAGGAAGGGTGGACCGTCCATAGGTCCATAGGTACGTCCATAGGTATTATAAAATTAGGGCGAACGACGTTTTATGTCGCGATAGATAATTGCGAGCGTCTTCACCCGTGACCATTCAAAGTAGATGTGTCCGCCTGACCAGGCGAGACGCGGGGAGAGATCCGCGTAAGCCGGACGCGAACAATAACAGCTAGCAAAGGAACTACCAGTCACACAGATCACTTCGACCAATTTTATGCAATTTATTAATTTTGTATGGAAATATCTAAATTGTGTTTTTAATTAATTTTATTGTAAATATTAATTAGGTAAGCTAGTTAAAGTTAATTATTATTTGTTTCTTTGTATAGTTCATAATTTAATATGTGTTCGTGTTAGTTTTAGATATTATTGTAAATATTTGCTTATATTATAAAATTATATGGAAAAAATATAACCATCTTAGTTCGACCAGGCATTTCCATGAACTTTTGTAATTATACTTGTCCTATAAGTTGACCTTTGGAGGACTTGGTAACGATATATATTTTTGTAAATATCGTTGCTTCTGTAAAAGTTATGGAGTTTCTTGCGCTCGTTCTGCTCTATAACTAAAAAAAGTCCGAATGGGTAGTAGGGAAATAAAATTTTGGACTATTCAAAAGAGCATATCTCATTGCCTATTTGAAATAAATATTTTGACTTTGACTTTGACTTTGATAGGAAGATAATTCGGGAGGATCTATCTCCAGTAGTGGACTTCTATCGGCTGATATGAATGTATAAAGCCTACATTACTACTTTTAATTAGTCGCTTAAGCAACTGGTAAAGGTTCTTAAGAAATGAATCTGAAAATGTATTAAAAGTGAATCCTTAAGATGAACACTTAAGAACGTGTAATTAGGTACTCTTGTACTACTAAATTAGGTACACTTGTATTTAGTGCTTTACCGCGAACGCGCATTACATATGTTCATCACTGTGTAAAGAAAATCACAGATTTTAATTTTTGTTTTGATATTTGTGAAAAAAAATCATATTTATCTTACGTTTCTTTTGCACTGAAATTTGATCACCGTAGAAATCAAACTTCGGATCCGTTTGAATTATGTTTGTTCGAAACTTGAAACTCATAACGCTATCATATAATATAATTATGAATTATATATTATATATTTCACTATGAGCATTAACGATTTAACGGAATAAAACCAATAAACTAATGTATAAAGCGAGAAATAAATTTATTAAAAAAGAAATATGTAGTAACTTTCATAATCAAAAAAAAGTCTGGGGAATAATTAACAGGTTAACAGGTAGAATTGTAAAAGCAATAGACGATATTATTTTAAAATCATTTAATTTAACAGCCAAAGCAGTATCAAACAAATTTGCAAACGACTTTGACATTAATGTAAAAATCTAATATGTAATTGTAATGAGCCATTGTTGAGGGAAGAATCATATGTCAACACCCCAAGGTTACATTAAAACTTAATAAAATTAATGAAAAAATTCTCTTAAAAATTCTAAAGAGCATAGATGACAAAAAAAGCCCGGGAATTGACAAAATAAGAGCAAAAGATATTAAACATAGTATTAAACAAATCACCCCTGTCCTAACGCATCTAATCAACGCTTGTATAACTAATTCATTATATCCAGACTCATTAAAATTGGCATTATAAGACCAATACACAAAAAGGGTAGTTACTGTGATACTAATAATTATAGACCTATAACCAAACTGCCATTCATTGATAAAATTATAGAAAGATATATTGGGGGTGTTGTCAATGATTTTTTGTCAAGTAATGCCATAATTCAGGAAAATCAATATGGTTTTCAAAAAGGAAAGAGTACCTCACAACTATTGTCTCGATTTACCAATGAGGTTAATGGGCATCTTAATGAACGGAAACATGTCCTGGCTATAATGATAGACTTCAGCAAAGCTTTCGAAATGCTTAATTACAATGTCTTATTTAAAAAAATGGAGCAGAATGGTATACAGGGTCCACTTCTGGACTGGTTCTTAAATTACCACACAAATAGAAGTAATATTGTCAATGTAGCTGATGAATTCAGCAGCCCTATACCCTCCTCATGTGGCACAGCCCAAGGATCAATTTTGGGCCCGACCGAGTACTTATTGTATGTCAATGATATGTCTAATATATTCCGGAGTGCCTCTGTATATCAGTTTGCAGACGATACTTGCATGGTCATAGCTCACAGGGATCTGGACACTGCTCAAAAGTTGCTGCAGGATGACTTTGACTTGTTGTGCAGGTGGGCACACGATGTCGGTCTAGTGATCAACTATAGCAAAACAAAGCTAATGCACATTCATTCATCATATAGAAAAAGTCAAGTAAATCCTCGAATCGTAGCCCATAATCATCAATGCTTGCATCAGTGCCCGGATGTCTGTAGCTGTAGTGAATTGGACATTGTCTCTGAACATATGTACCTAGGCCTAAGAATTGATAGTAAGTTCAATTGGGGTCCCCATGTGGACAGTGTATGTACCAAGTTAAGGGCTATATTAGCAAAACTAAGTCTTCTAAGAAATACATTACCCTATGGTACCCTTAGGATGCTGTACATGTCATTGGCAGATTCCATAATTGATTATGGTATCTCAAGTTATGGCAGAACTTATAGAACATACCTAAATAAGATATATGATATACAATTAAGGCTACTGAAGGCTATTGTTCCATCAAATGTCAAATGTAAATATAGTGAAAATTATGATATGTTATTTAAATACTGCAAAGTTCTTAATGTATTTGATAAGGTAAGGCTCGCCACCATATCGGATTACTCTATGCACATTATCAACTTAGAAAAATATATAAGAACTAGTAACCTACGTCAATTACCTACTCCAATATATAAAAAGCCTAATTACAATAATGAGTATGGTAAGAGGATGTGGAGGTATGCCTTACCCAATATTTTAAACGAGTTGCCACAAGCCTTAATTGAGAAACTTACTACAAATCAGGAAATTACTAAAAAAATAATTAAACATATGCTCAAAAGCTATTTTACAACATAAAACAACAGACTGACTGTAATTAATGTAATTAATTAATTTCCTTATATGCAAATAATCTTGCAACTTGAAGATTAAGCATGTAATTGGTTAAAAAATGTATCACTAATCTGAAATAAATAGTTTGAAAAAAAAAAAAATAAAAAAAAATTTGGCTGACACACTGCCTTAGATTTAAAAAAAATACAATTTCATTGTCTACTGTAATAGTGTTAATTACGCTACATTTTACATACACTACCATCGGACAATGTCGCAATGTCCGATGGTTCTTTATTAACAAATCTAGTTTATAATTCACCAGCAAATTTTATGATTGTGACATGCAATAAATAAATTATTATAGTATCGATAATACCTATACACAACAAATGTGTCAATTTAAATTTTGTATTTTATTAACAATATTTTGATTTTGGTTTATTACTTTAATTATATCTTTGACAACTATATCGTAGTTAAAGTATAAATATATGATCGGTAAATGCTACCTAGTAGTGTCACTTAAGGTAAAACCCCCAATACTCGTCAGTTTCTGAACTAAGCTGTGTTTGCAATCATGTCACATAGACAGTATTATAATTATGGATGTTACTATTACACTAATATGTACAGAATTTAATATTCTTTCTTGTTAATATATGCGATTAAGTAGGTGAGGCAAGAAGAAATTATTATAAATATTTATATTGAAATTGAGCTATTTGTACCAGTATCCGTCAGATTTGTCCCAATTATCGTCAAAATGTCCGAGAGCTCGTCAATTTTCTGTGATAAATTTGAACTCTATGTCACTGAGAATAAAGATCTAAGTTAACTTCATCTACCATCATTTTCAATAGTAACATTTTCATCTTCATTTGTTATCATTTAAGCCTAATCATTATTTCATCTTCATTTGTCATCATTTAAGCCAATACATGTTTATTGCTGAACATAGGCCATATTCAAGTATATACAATAGTCAGAGACGTTGTCTAATTGTAACCTGTCCGGTTGCTCTATAGACAGCTCGGGTACGTGACCCCGACTTCTCGAGCCTTCGATGCCATTTGCCCCTAACCTCCGTGGCATCGATGTCCTCTCCTTCCTCCTCCCCTCCTATTACAGTTGTGGTAAGGCTCGGTTCTAATAAGGATAGCCTTATAATTTCCGGGTCTGTGCGGGTTGGTACCACCATTCTGCCCATTTCGGTCGTGAAGCAATCACGCGTTTCGATTGAAAGGTAGAAACAGCCGCTCCGTCATGCGCCCCTCCTATACTCCTTGTGGTGAGGAATCGCGGCGGTATTCGAGGCCGGCGGAGGTGTTTGGTCTCAGTGACTTTGTTGGGCGTGACGGGTTGACACGCGGTACAGGAAGACCTGGTGGAAATGGTTACCGTCGGCCACCTGCCGGTCAGTAGGGGACCCGAACCCAGGAATATCCTACCTGGGAGGCTGTCCCACACAACCGGCGAAAATCCCGTCATGCGGTCGTCGTGCCGGAGTAGGAGACCGGAGTGGATCCCGTCGACTGCATTCGGGGGGGCACCGGGGGCCCTTCCGTGTCGCGTGTCAGCTCCTCACACAACCCACTCTCTCACTGTGTACTGTAATCTGCCCTTTCTTTGTCTACCGCCCGGACCCTCCCCATATTTGACCCTTTCCCAAAAACTGATAAATATGAAGGCCAATAAGAAGAAGCAAGTTTTACGGCGGACACCCAATCCACAATTAAAATGAATTTCTGCAACATCAGGGGCCTACACAGTAATCTCGATGCCGTCCACCACCATCTCGAGACGGCTCGGCCTGCCTTGCTCTTCTTAACGGAGACGCAAATATGTGCGCCGGACGATGTTTCGTACTTAAAATACCCGGGCTACGAACTGGAACACACTTTCCTACGTAAAGCCGGAGTGTGCGTATACGTCCGGGGCGATATTTGCTGTCGCCGCCTTCGGGGCCTCGAGCATCGGGATCTGTCGTTACTGTGGCTACGCGTGGACAATGGGAGTCTAACCCGAATCTACGCGTGCCTTTACAGATCCCATGCCAGTGAAATAGGGTCAGTTTAGCTTATTGAGCACGTCCAAGAGGGGATTGACCGAGCCTTGGAGCAGTATCCATCTGCGGAGGTGGTGGTTCTTGGTGACTTTAATGCTCATCATAAAGAGTGGTTGAAGTCCAGAACCACTGACCTCCCGGGTAGAACTGTCTTCAACATGGCTTCGGCCTATGGTCTCTCTCAACGGGTTGTACAGCCACCCGTATTCAGACATAGAGAGCCATCAAGCTTCCCTGCTGGATCTACTGCTGACTACACGACCTAGCGGATACAAGGTTGTAGTCGAGGCTCCTCTCGGATCATCCGATCACTGCCTTGTTCGTAGCTCCGCCAGACTTGCGCAACCCCATCGCGTATCTACGACTAACAGTCGTACAGTCTGGCGGTATAAGTCAGCAGACTGGGATGGACTCCGGGAATTCTTCGGATCCTATCCCTGGAAGCAGCTTTGCTTTTCATCCGCAGATCCCGACATTTGCGCAGATTGCGTCACGGAGACAGTGTTGATGGGAATGAAAGAATTCATTCCCAGCGCCACTGTTTCTGTTGGGGGCTGCAGTCGTCCCTGGTATAATAATGCCTGCAGGAGGACTGCATACCACAAGCAATCTGCTTTCAACGCCTGGGACAACGCCAGAAAAAGTCGGGATCCGGACTTGCCGGAGAAAAAGCGAAAGTACAATGCCGCATCCAGATCCAACAGGAAAGCTATTGCTGAAGCCAAGGCGGAACACGTGGCCAGGATTGGCGAGCGGTTAGGAAGCTATCCCAGTGGGAGCCGTGCTTTCTGGTCGCTCGCCAAAGCTGCGCAACAGAACTTCTGCCAGTCCAGTCTCCCACCACTGCGAGCAGCCGATAATAGTCTTGCCCACAGCGCAAGAGAGAAGGCCAACCTCTTGTCGAACTCTTTGCCTCCAACTCGACTATGGACGATGAAGGAGCCAACCACCTACCATCCCTCGGTGTGAAAGTTCATTACCGGAAATCCGCATTACACAGCGCACGGTCAGGCGGGAACTCAAGCTCCTGAACGTACATAAGTCAAGTGGGCCAGATGGCATCCTGCAGTGGTGCTAAAGACGTGTGCCCCTGAATTGACCCCCGTATTAACGCGACTTTACCGTCTTTCTTATCAGCAGAAAAGGGTTCCATCTTCGTGGAAGATCGCCCACGTCCACCCAATCCCCAAAAAAGGTGACCGATCCGACCCGTCAAATTACAGGCCAATCGCGATAACGTCCTTACTCTCCAAAATTATGGAGAAGGTCATTAACACCTGCCTTCTACGGTACCTAGAAGAGCACCAGCTAATTAGCGACCGGCAATACGGCTTTCGTTAGCCTTGGCTGGAAAGAACCAGCAACAAAGCCATCAAGGGCTATTTTTTTCTCCCTTTATTCTTACGGAACTGTCATTAGATAGTCTGAACGCAACTTCCTTTACAAGTTCATTACTAATAATTAGAGAAAAAACTATAGTTTACACTGTAACTGTATAAAAAGCAACGCTAGTCTGACTCGCACTTGGCTGTTATTTTTACTGTTGTGGTATAGAATTATATAGAACAATCTTCTCATCTGATATCTGAAGTATGAAAATTATAGATAGTTAATAAAGTATTAATTATAATATTGAATTGCATTTCTGTTCAGTAGTGACATGTCATGATTTCATTGGCTGGCACATTAATTTTCCGCTCTTAAAGAATAATGTCCTTTATGTGTTTTCACTATTATATCAAAGTTAAAAACGAGAAGAGAAAAAATACACTACTCGACAAATTATGATGGACCTTCCGCCCTTCCGTAACAAAGAGTAGTATGTAGTATTATTAATTAATCCGTATCCATCATTAAGGCAATACTTGCTTTATTTCAAATGCAACTGATATCTAATGTAAATTTATGATTACCGAAAAGTTTTAGCATAATTAAGAATAAGTTTTTAAACATTGCAAACAAAATGTTAAGAACTATTTAATAATGACTATTTTTAAAAGAGTTACAATATCTAGCGAAATCTCCTTGTATTACTCCCATGTCCCAATACTCGACACCCCAGTACTCGACACACAACACAAAAACATTGAAAAAGCAAACTTATAATATTTGAAGCACTTTAATGACATAACCAGTAATTTAAAATTACTGTTAATTTTAAACTGATCCATGCAGTTGCAGCCAAACCTAATATTTCAAGTCATATCATGTTTTAAAAGCAATGATGACGTTAATTGGTGCAGCGTAACATGCTAGTCCCAATTGTCGTCAAAATAGTACGATTATTGACGGCCACTGGGTAACGGCGGGATTTATATGAACCAATTACTGTCAAGCACAGAAAATTATTAAAATCGATTAATAATATCAACTTTGAGGTTAAAACCTGTTAGATTCAACACTTACGAGTAGCTATTTCGGATAATAATCGTACTTACCAAACTACTGACAGATACTGGTAAAAGTGTAATCCAACGTGGGGTGGTCTGTCGTGAATTCAGTCGCTGCACTTATAAAATATACAAAAATATGCGAGGACTCCTTTTCTTTTTCCTGTTACACTGACGCCATTTCTAACTTACCTTAGTGCTGCCATTTAAATTATACAGCAAACTATTGCGAAAATGTTGCCACAAAAAGATTAAAGTTTAATATTAGCAGAATAAAAATATTGTGCTTTTTCTACAAACTGACGGGTACTGGTACACTGACGACATTACCAGCGTTTACCTTACCACTCACGTAAGAGAATCTACGCCATAAAACTACCCACATCCGACCTGATGGTAGTATATGTATTTTCATATTACATTTTTTTATATATATAATTCAAGCTAGATATATAATATACAAGTTAAAGATTATCAAACAAACACCAATAACACAATAACTTTATTTGGTTTTAGCAACAGATGATTGACCTAAGAAATAAATAAATATTTGTCTCGCACATTCCACACACTCACAAATACAAATAATTGTCCGGGTTTGAATAGCACAGTAAAAATCTATCAATATATCTGCAAAATTACTCCATTTCTATTCCATTCTATTCCATTATCACTGAATGTGAAATACACTTTATATAATATGTATGAATGTATGTGTAATATCAAATAAACCTATTATCTATCTATTTGAGTAGAAACGAGATCTTTTTAATTATCATAAACGTTATAAACGACACTTCACTGAAGTTGAATCTCCATATCACAAGCGAAGTCACCACATTGCGTACGAAGTTTTCTACTTTATTCTGCGGGTTTTATTGGCCAATATTTACCGAAGGTAGTTGAGCTTGTCAATACATCCCCCTCTCCCGCTCCTAAACCTGCAAATATAAAGTTTCAATATCAAAAATCGAGTGACCCGAGTTGCGGCTGCTTCGACAAATTGCACCCATAAAATTGAGCGAAGTCGCTCTCGCAATACGTCGAGTGAAGTAATCGCGACCTTAGCACCAGGGTATAAAGCTTACACACACATCGGAATATCAGAGTCACACGCTTGTGCCATTTACAGTTTATTTTATTCAAGTATTGAATCAAGCAAAATAAACCATGGAAATTACCGATTTGTTGCATAGCGCGCGACAAGAGGCCTCGTTTGGCAACGAAACACATCTAAGGACTGTTTCCGCAACCGGTGTATAGAATGATTGATTTATTTGCTTTACTAATGATGTATTGCAATTCACGTATTTGTTGACAAATACAAATAAATATACATAAATATACACTTCTTCTTCTCGCCAATATAGCTACACACACTCTAGGCTGGAAAAGAGCTCTCAAAGAGAAGGCCCACGCGGGGCACTCCACCAGCTAGGCCGAGTCGAGATCGAATGCGCAGTGGTAGCATCGTGTCGATCCCTCCCGTCCTATTCGAGATACTCGCCGTAGTAGCCGTGCCCGGTGAGTATCTGATTCAATCGGTAGGTGACCTCTTCCTTCCCGTGGAGCCAAGCTTCGAGGTGCGGGAGTACGGCACCGACGGCCCGCTGGCGCGATCAGCTCCATAATTCAAGCTGCGCACGCCAGGTTGCCACAATCCGTCGGTGCCACTCCCGCCTAGGCAGTTCGTGCACGAGTTCCGGGGCGTTCCCCCCGGCGACCGAGGAAGCGTCCCCGGTCGACACGCCGCGACGCATACGTCACCGGGTACATGTCGGCCAGCGGCCAGGATGTCGAATGGGGGGAGCGTCCCAGAACCATCGCCGCCTCGTACGAGATGGTCGCTCAGCTCCAACTTACAATTTTATTTGCAAATAGTTTCGCTATATAAAATACTACCACAGCATATATCACATAAGCATCATAAGCATCTGGACAATTACCACAAATACTTATAAATTTATCTACCTACATATAATAAATTTTGCTCCTGGTGAAAGCCCCCATTAACTTTTAATTAATAAATAAAAACTTACAAAGAAAATTAGCTAAATATTCACAAGTTAATAAGCTCTACCTAAGATACAAAACTAAAGCTATCGTAATATAACTTCTAAAATTTTAACTGTTTAAACTAAAATATATGAATAAGTACAAAACAATGATATATATTGTACTGTTGGTTGCTTTACTGAATGTAAATTTAAATATGAATTATGCTGTAATATATTACTTTATTTTTATACTATTTTATAGGCTTAAAATATATTGTAATTACTATGAAAAATTTTGATGACACCGCTGATCGATAAATACTATTCTAACATTTGATGATGTAATAAAAGTTTCTTATAAGCGTTTCATAAAACAATATTCCAATTTTTTTAATACTTTATAAGTTAGGGGGAGTGAAGGCTTTTACGTGGCCGTGGAATGGGGGTCCACAGTCACGATAGGCTGTTACATCTCCCCGAACTGCGGCCTCGCCGCATTCGAGGCATTTCTGGACGGGGTAGCGAACTGCGTTCGCTGTTGCGCTCCCCGTCCAGTCTTCGTCCTGGGTGATTTTAACGCCCACTCGCAAGAGTGGGGCGACACCCGAGACGACGTAAGAGGGGAGACACTCCTGGAGTGGGCGGCGGGACTGGACCTCCAGCTTTTAAACTGAGGGTCGGTCAGCACCTGCGTGCAGTGGCATGGGGAGTCGATCGTCGACCTGTCATGGGCGACTCCCTCTGCGTACCGCATGGTGTCAGGTTGGAGGGTGGCGGCGGAGGTGGTTACACTCTCCAACCACCGGCACATCGTGTTCGACGTGTCGGTGGCCCACCGCCGCCCTTCCCGCACACTCCAGGAAGACAGCCGTCCGCGACGTTGGTCCATCAAGCAGCTGGACCGGGATGCGGCCCTAGCCGCTGCCCACGTCACGGACTGGGCGGAGGAGGCACGGATTTCGGACGACCTCGATGTGCATGCACGGGCCACCTGGCTCCGCGACACGATGACGTCGATCCGCGATGTCTCCATGCCCCGAGTCAGGCCGCCCCGGCGGCGCTCTGCGTACTGGTGGAACGAGGAGATCGTGCTGCTTCGGGTCGTTGTAGTAGCCGCGCGCCGCCAGTACCTCAGAGCCCGTCGAAGACGGCAAGCCTCAGTTGACGAAGTCCTGAGCGCTAGAAGCGCGTACGGAGCCGCGGCCAAGGCGCTCGGCGTCGCCATCATCGACGCCAAGGCGCGGTCCTGGCGTGAGCTGCTGGGGGGACTGGAGAGGGACCCACGGGGGCGCCCGTACCGGATGGTACTGGGCAAGCTCCGACCGTGGGTCCCTCCGCTGACGGAGACCCTGGACCCTCTCGTCGTGGGAAGAGCGGTGGATACGCTCTTCCCGAGGGTCCGGGACAGTCCCCCCGCCACCCCGTCGCCCGGCCCTTGGTCGGACGACCTTCGAGTGACGGAGAGCGAGCTCGCCGGAGCCGTTTCGCGGCTCTCAAGAACTAAATTAGCTAAGGTTCGAAAACAAGGAATATACAATAAAATCGTTATGTATAACAAATTGCCACAAGTACTAACAGAACTGGATAACATTAATAGAACAAGATCCCAGGGTCCCCAAAGTCACTTATTTTCTCACAAATAATAGTAATGAGATAAAATAGTGTTAGTACATACTTTGAGTGTGTGCATTCCTGCTAGCTTGGGTCGACGGCCAATTCATAGGTACCAGGCGCTGAAGGTAGATAAATACTATTCTCATTTTTCTTAAAGTCACAAAGCTGATTTCTACATATGTTTTACAGAATTTTGTTAAAAATTAATAATAATTGTTACCAGACACTTTCCGTCGGCGCTTACCCTTACCAGACGCTTTTTTATATTGTTACATATAATCTCAGTCAATACAATACATACAATCCTAACCTAACACTATTTTATCCCATTTCATTTATTTGTGAAAAAATAAGTAACATCTGGGTGTCTTATTCCTGGGAGTGTTTTAACAATTGCTTTGTAAAGAAAATTATTTCAAATCATGAAAAGACAAAACAGTAACTCTTTGCAGGGTTTAATGTTAAAAGCTATATATAAGTAACCGTATTTCTTAAATAAGAGCATATAGCTTTTGATCCAGTTTTAGTTTAGAAAAGCTTTTAGTTCCAATACGAATGGTAAGTTTCATTTTATTTAACTTATATATTTAAAAAAACCCTTATCAAAAGTATTATAATTATTATATATATATATATATATATATATATATATATAATATATATATATATATAATATATATATATATAATATATATATATATATATATATATATATATATATATTAGAAATAATAGCCCATATGACTTAACGTTATGAAAATAATTAAAATAACTTGTTTTAACGTAAGTTGTTTTTTACTACATAAACTCCAGAACTAAGCCTGTTAGTTAAGGGCATCCCAATGTCATCGTAAATCTAGTGCTATTCCCAGTGTCACTTCACATTATAGCTCTATTTAACGTTGGTTAACGTGCGGAGGATGTGACATCACAGGTTCTGAACAAATCGGCGCGAAATTGCAGTGAATCCGCGCCAACGGCCGCAATCATGTTAATGCGAAATCCTCGCGCAAATTGTTTTTCAGCGCTGCGGCCGCCCGCCCACCACCAATTATATCACTGTGTAGTACAAAATACACAAGTCTTTATTCTGAGATAGGCACATACTTAAATATGTGATGACGAGCAGTGTACACTATTACTAATGAGAATCAGAAGTAGTTAGTTGTGCTACAATCACCTTTATTATTATGAAGAGATTAGAAAAAAAATATACTTTATTATTATCAGAAATTAAAAATACCCAAAATCTTAGAAAAAAATATTTTTGTATTGAAATACATATCGTTTCTTTGTCAATTTGATACTAACATTGTCAAATGAATTCCGTAGCTTCGTACTTAGTACGTCGAGGTTTGAACGTGTCGCCATCTCCGAGATTCCAGGCCTTTATCATGATTGTAAATATATATTTCTTAGAAAATTAATTTATGTATGTATATATGTATGTATACCAATATATAAATAGTGTCTAGATCCCATGAGACAAGTGTTACCAAGTGCAATCAAATTAACCATATACGTATCTCCCATATTGAAGTCTGGTAGTATAAGAGTGCCACTTGAATAAAAAGAAATCATAGAACCTACCTTTTTCAAGCATCAAATGGAGAGGAACGATAAATATTTTCTTTATGCATAAAAACCAATGTACGATATTATTACAATGTCTAAAGTATTAAGTACTAGCTGATGCTTGCGACTTCGTCTGCACAGATAATAGATTTTTTCTACTTAAATAATAAAGTCTAAAATATTATCCAAAATATGACAACTATCGTCATATTTTGGACAATATTTTAGACTACTACTAATATAGCTTATACATCAGAATAACACATAGGCTTACAGTTTGTAACTATATTGTGTGATATGACAAGATATGACTGTACAAAATATAAGTGTCAAGTAAGTAGGAAAATATCTACCATCTGTGCAGACGAAGTCGTGAGCACTAGCTAGTATCTTTGTAAATAATAGCCTATCTGTTATTCTAATTTATTAGCTACATTATTGTGAAGTTTCATTAAAATCCATTCAGTAGTTGTTACGTCAAAGAGAAACAAATATCTATACTTACAAACTTTCTTGTTTACAAACTTTTTAATAGGATTAGCCCCCACAATAAATAAGATACATATAAATAACTAACGTGACGTGAATAATAACTAATGTGATTTACAGAGTAACTCTACGCCATTACCTACGCCTACAACTTTAACGAGAATCTAAAACAATCTAGTACGTCTGCGAACTCACCATTATGTTCAGAGGTTCAAAACATTGTCGGTTCACGGGAGATACTGCAGATAAATGTGGCATTCGTTTGGGCAGACAATAAAAAAATAAGACGATAGCGACTGATTTATTGTCAGTTTCAGTCTCTAAACGTAAGTGTTTGAGAGCCTCTCTTGAACAAATTATTTTAAGTTTTAATGCTAAAATGGACTAAGCAATATTTATTTAAATATTTATTTATTTTAATGGAGCTATTAAAAACAGATTTAATTTCTAGTTCAGAGTTTAGAACCAGTCGTGTAATATGTTGATCATCATGAAGAAGGAAATCAGACTCGAAGATGAGCTAACAAAAATATATAGAGAGAGGAGTTCGATATCTCTTGGCAGAGATTTCCCGTAGTCGGTTCGTATAAAAAGTATGTACAGATATTAATGTACGATGGGGGACGCAATTTCTTAAGCATTTTCAATCAGTCAACCTTTATATAATAAATAGAAATACCAATTATTTACCAGAATATGGTAGAATAAGATGTTCTTAGTTTTTAAAATGTGTAATATTCCACTTATGTCAGAGAAAGTGAATATTTAATTCTATATTCTATTAAATAGGTATTAATTATTATTTATTATTCATACACAGCTCATTAAGCCCTTCCTTATACATCACTAAGCTCTATTTGTCTAAGATCTAGGCATGTAATAATACATTGTAGAACTTAAAGACGTTTCAAAAAAATTATTCAAAATTATATGAAGTTGACAAAATCTTTATTTGATAATAAAATAAAGTCGCTGTTGAAAAATGCCTTTTCGGGGATAGCAAATCGTAAACAAGTTGCGTAAGTGGCGCAGAGTCACTAGGGCACAATGACGATTGTTAATTCAATTACAGCTACAAACAGACCCGAGACAGCGTTTCCGGTTCCGGCCGCAGGCGCGCTCGCCCGCCTACGCCGTGTCCATGCGCTACGGTATGCTACGAACGTTACCTTGCTAAGCTACGACTCGTAGCAACAGTGTAATTCAATTGAGCTGTAAATTAAACTAAAACGTAAGTTAAATAATAATAATAATTCCTTGATTACAAATAGATAATAAGGAACATAAATATCAAATTTTTACATGTAAATATATTGCATAATAATTTTTAAGTAATTTTGAAGAATACATACTTTCAAATCAACATCTTTATTACTATATATTACTTTGTCGCCTTAATTCTGACATATTTCTATTATTCATATAATCATATTGGAGCTTTATTGACCTATTGGACATGCAATATATATTAGTTTTGTGACCTGAAATAAATATACTCCTAATAGGGAGCTTCTATGTAAGCTCTAGAGACAGACATTCATGCCTATTACAGAGACCTTCCAACCGATGTTGTTGTTGATGACAGCCGCCGTCGAAAGTTTTTAAGTGTAGGTCGTCCATATATTGCAAACAGTTGGCGTGACAATGCTCTACACCGCAGGCTGATCACTATGAAACATGAAAAAGTAACTGGAGGGACACTAGGCATTCAGGCAAAGAAAGATCTTTTGCTGTATAAAGACAGCGTTATTACGCTATCAAAATACATATTGAAGCGCTTTTCGAAATATACATATAATCAAAAGTAAAGACTTACTCAGAAATTTGCTTAATGTTCGATGCTTTAGTTGATCAATTCGACTTTCAAATTATATCAAAATCAAATCCAATTCAAATGCGGTCTTTGCAATCATTTTTGCATGTCAAAGATGCTACGCTTCACAAGTTCACAAGTTACGCGCATTACAAGTTACGCGTCACATTAGTTAACAAGTGTACGGCGGGAGCCCACGTGCTGGAAAGAACCAGCAAGGGCAATTTTGTTTTACTCCCTGTATTTTTACGGAGTCGTCAATTAGACATATAAATCAGGACATCAGGATATCAATCGTCCTGATTAATATTTCGCAGTGTCTTGGTGCTGGTATGTCACACCATACCAGCACCAAGACCTATAGCGCCTGTAAGAAAGAAAAGGACAACAAGGATCCCATATTGAGACACTACAATACTCCAGCTTGCAGCAAATTAAAACTCTATTAAATACCCAAGACGGCAGATTCTATCATCGAAGGATATATTTAAGCTTATAGAGAAGATTCACTGAGCTACAAGCTCATCAGCAGTCATCACTTCACAGATTGAGAGGGCAGTAGATCCTTGATGAATCGAAGACATTTTTAAGTGATATGTTGACAAACAAGCCGACTGCTTACTTAAAAGTAAGTAGTATACATGTATACTGGATACATGTAGAAGTTCTGTGACCACATCGCCAGTGGCGGAAATTGTTTCCCTCAATTTCGCTGCATTTGAATCTTTCTTGCACGTGCGTTAACATTTTATATTATAATAATTTTAAATTTTCTTCCACAAATGTCTTAAATTTTAAATGTTGTTTCGAGAATCAAACGTCTGTAAAAAAAAAATCTCGCAAGCCATATGCGATCGAACTTGTTTTGGTAGATTGTTTACACATTACTTTAATAAAATAAAATAAAACACATTTATCGCTTAATCTGTCCATTAATTAGCAGAAAGTTGTAAATTATGGTAAAATTCACAAAAAAATGTGTAAAAAAAAAGTATCAGACCGTCTGAGACAACCATGGCTTAAATGGTTCTAGATTGTCTGTACTTACTTCGCCTTAAAGCTTTCCCCAGCTTCCCATCAACCTGTCGCAGCATTGCAATAGACTATACAACTGTCACAGCATTTCATAGATTATATAGCCATATGAATATTTTCTGGTTTCATTTAAAGAGTCAGGCAAATGTTTCCTGGGTGAAATCATAGATGGCATGACATTTTATGTAATGGGGAATTGAACAGATGTTGCGAAAGGTGAAAATATTATTGTTACAGTTTCAAAACGCATCGGACGTGTCAAGTGAACGCATATGTTTACGCCATCTTGAGATCTCCACGTTTTAAATCGATAAACATCTCTTAGATCATAATCAATTTTGCGTTTATTATTACGAATAGTCGTCAAGTATTTCGAAATTCAATTGCTGTGCTCATTATTTTTGCGACCGAAGCTTAAACGATGGAAAAATTCGAAGATGCGACATACGTATGATTTTAAATTATATTACACATTAATTTCTCTGACTATCTTACCCTTCACGCCTGAACATAGAAATGCGAACACGTGACTGAAATTGGTAAAACGGAGATCACCCAAGCAGACGACCCTGGTATATAGTCTTCCTAAAGTGCGGCTCTGATGGGGTGCCACCGCAAAGATTAAATATGAACTCTGTTAAGAAAATACCGGGAAAAGATTAATAATGTATAAGATATTTGGTTATTCATTCAATTTTATTATACCGCCTTCAAACTTTTTTCCTTCATAAACAATAAACTCACAGCATCGAATAATTCAATCACCGAAATAATTTTTTAAAGGAGGTTCCGGAATTGAATTCAGTTTTCTTCGCGAATTCTCCTTTATTACTCCTACCGAACGAAAACGGGTATCATGATGTGTTTATTTAAATTTAAAAATAAAGAACTTGACTGGAGCCATTATTGATATATCTCAACAGTAGGTATTTGTTTAAATTTTGGTCCGAAATTCAATAATGCACAAATACAACATTTAAGAATATTTTTCACAAATCTAGCGTAATTCGTTGTATTTGTTGACTGATATGCCCTAATATCCTCGCGCGTCTCATCACCAATAAATGTGTTTCATGAATGTTAGACAGAGACTGCATCATTTTGACAAAAATATTTTTTTACGAATGGCGATATAAATTTAAAACAGTTAAATGTTAGACTAGACATCATCTATTTCAAAATAGCACTGTATTTAATATCAGGAAGGATAATATCAGGAACAAATTCAATCATAATTTAAAAACGTTGGATTTTATATATTCTTTAACGAAACACTGTTAAACCACTGTTAAACCTATATTTAAAGAAATATGTTATATTACAAATTATCAAAGGAAATGAAGTCTCCTTATAGCAATGATGAATGGCGCGCCCCAAAAGTGGTCAAAACACAATTTGGGAACAATCATAAAGAGGTTAAATGTCAAAACAAAATGAACCCGAGCGGCGGACTCATCGTAAAAATATTACGTTTTCTTCGTTTACGGCGTCCCCTGGCAATTTAAACAAGCTTTATTAAAACAATGCAAAGCACATTATCCGCGGACCATTTTTAATTGAAATAATCCCATGAATTGGGAATGCAAATTAAATGTATCGCTTTTAGAGACCAGGTATTGGAAACTGTGAATTAATACAGCTTTGGATATTTTATTCAATATATATATAATTAGCACAAAATAATTCTTTACACATATTATTTGTTATTAATTTATTCAATTCCTTTTACAACGCTGAAAAATAAATAGCAGTTTGATTGCTTTTGTACCGGAAAACTGTTAGACCGCCATATTTGTTTCACAGTTACATATTAAGGGGTGATCAAAGAAATGGTCCTTAATCAGTTAAATAAATTATTAATTTGTTGTGTAGAATCATAACAGATTCTAATAATATTACTAGATTAATAACCGGCTTCTCAGAGGGAAGGTGAGGAGTCATTCTCAGTACTTTTGTAATCTTATTATTATAAATGCGAAAGTTTATCCAAATGCTCACCGTGCAACATTTTAATTCACTACCACTCTTATCCCAGGCTGGCTCCTATCTATTCGCATAAATTATTAGGACATATTATATTTATATTTACTCATAATATTATTCAGACTTAATTATTGTCTTGAGACGAAGTCTTGAGAAAAAGTTATGAATGTGTATAGTGTAACGTGTATAACCGCAACGTGTATAGCGCTGAGTGACTAAAAGAATTACAAAAATTTCGATTCCATTTCGATAGAATTTTAAAAACACTGTTTGTTAATCTGTGAAATCGAAATATTAAAACTTTAAAAAATGTTATTCAAATGGTGATAACTTAGAATGTTTGTTCATACTCTATGGATTTTAAAACACTGTTTTTAATCTATGAAATGTGGCTTGCGTACGTGACGGCATCTATGAGCAGATTTGGAAATCTATCGTTAATCTGTCAATCCGAACAGCTCTGAAATACATCAGTCGTTATTTATTAGTTTCGCACATACTGTTGCACAGATATTGTTATGTGAAGTCCCAGTAATCACACAAACATTACAGGCGTAACTCAACACCACACAAGTCTGTCGGGCATTTAATAATATTAGTGAATCGGACTATCTGAAACTACAAAGGAAGTTAAAAGAAGGCTTTAATCATTTGTTGTACTTAATTATAACTACTACTTCTTATTTTTATAAGGAGTGTTTATCTGTTATTTGTAAAATTGTAGTGATTGAATGATTGGACGCCGAAACATATCATTCTGACATTTTTCTTATTAAGCATAGCGACATTTAGCAAACAACATCGCAGAAGACATATTTTTATGTTGCTTTTAAATGATATAAAAAAATTATAAAAACATATTTATTCGTTAATTATATACGCAATGCAGTTATTTAATAATGGTAATTACACAGAGCACCTATAAATAATTATAATGTGACACAATTCGTAACTTTAATATAAAACGATTCTCACTCCAATGTAAAATTTATTTTTGAAATTTTCCAGGTGTTGCTTTGCTTTTATAAGTGACGATAATTATTATTTGTATAATCATATTAATCATAACATTCTATAGCATAACTTTATGGACGCATAAGTATGCTCTCCCGCAAAGATCATAAAATACCGTAATTAAGGTTACTATTATATGATTTTATACCTACGCGCCTACTGAGTGACTGACTGTGCGGGTAGGTGTTAATTATACCCATTCCTACCTGTTGTGGAGAAAAGGCATGCCTATATAAATTTTATTTCATTCGTAACACATATAGTCACAACCATTATGTTGAATGCTAAAAATGTTGAGATCCGACATTGTTGTATCCACAAATATTAATTTCGATGAATGTTGAATTAAGCGAATGTTTTTTTCTACGTTATTTCTACGAATGGTGAATCATCAGAATTTTCAAAAAGTTACTATAAATACAGTTAGTAACGAGGGATTGAAAATAGTTAACATGTTTTTAAACTTTAACTGTACATATGTATACTAGCAAAAATAATAATAATTATAATAAATTTTGATTATTGATTGTGGTTTCTACCATAAACAATTTTTTTATAAATTAACACAATTATTGTTAATACCAACACACAAACATGCAAACAAGTACCAACATTAATTAATCACTTTCATTGTTTTAACCCAAGAAAATTAATTTTGTTGTTAAATTCCACGCGGACAAAGTCGCGGGTACAGCTAGTGCTACATATATTTATATAATACATAATCTATGGATTACACTATTTTCAATCTATGAAATATTTTATTTAAGTACAAACGTAACGCTGTCTATGAACAGACTTGGGGAAACTTACCGGAGAGAGACTCTAGCTAGAGACTACACTAGAGTCGTCTGCTCTTTCTCCTTCTTACTCAATATTACCGCGATTATCCTCCTACATTATCCTCTTATCTCCATAATACCTGTCTGCCGCAAAAGAGCAGTATTCGCACTGCTTTTTTTTATAGAATATGGCAACAAACGAGCAAACGGATCACCTGATGGTAAGCGATAACCGTTGCCCATCGACACCCGCAACACCAAAGGTGGCACAGATGCGATGCCGGCGGTGGAAGGGGGGTTGGGCCTCCGGTACCCTCACTCACTCGGCGAAACACAGCGCAAGCGCTATTTTACGCCGGTTTTCTGTGGTGCCGTGGTATCACTCCGGTCGAGCCAGCCCAATTCGTGCCGAAGCATGGCTCTCCCACGGTAAAAACTGCTATGTTCTGGCATGCGTAGCTCTATTTATTTTTACGCTTATAACATGTAACTATAGTTTAAATATGGCCGCATGGACGCCCGCTTGATAGTGTTTACAGTCGCCTATAGCACACGTGGTTCCTGTCAGATTCAAAATATGACGATAAATGTCAAGTAAATAGGAAAAAATCTGCCATCTTTGCTGATGAAGTCGCGGGCACAACTAACATCTTTATAAATTGTAGTCTATATGTTATTCTGATGTGTAGACAATATTATTTTAAAGTTTCATTAAAACCTATTCAGTAGTTTTTACGTGAAAAAGTAACAAACATCCATCCATACAAACTTTCCATACAATCCATACAATATTAGTAGGGATCATATAAAGAAATAACGAATAATAATACCTTCATATTCCATACTACACTCTGGAAAAAATAAATCATAATTTTCTTTTAATTCCATCCATAAATTCATTCCAAAGTTTCTGTAAACTTTTTATAAAACGCCAGCCGTGAGATTGAAGAAAAGATAAAGTAGTACGCAGCTATGTAAGTATCAGAAAAAAAAACGCCTAATTTTTGTGAGCTTATTCCTCGTTCCCGGGCGAGCCCTCCGTCGTGCTAATTAAATTAGAAAAATGAATGGGGCAGAACAGCTACTCTGTAAGCATTTACTCGAAATTTTACAAATTTCATGCCGTCCATGATATGTGTGACCACAATCAACGCTTAACTGTAATGTCAAGACCAGCATATACTACGGTGCATAATTATCGTAATAAACGTAATTGAGGCAACGTGCCGAAAGCTTGTGACGCACCGATTATCGCATGAAGCTCGAATAATCATCAACCATCATCTGCTTGCTTGCAACTTATTTTGTATTAACAGAAAAATGCGAGCAATGATTGATGTGTAATTGGAAAATTGTATTGAAACGCGATCGCGATTGCTTGCCGATTTACATAAGCATATAGCACAAACAAAACATTTCAGCCCACAATTAAAACTAGCCCATGTTCTATGGTCACATTCCGTTCGCTTGCTATAAATATAAATGCACATATAAAAATATAAAACCGCCTCAAAATTAATGAAACGGTTTTACACGTCTGTGCTGTGCCCCCAAAGTATTATTTGCGTTTGACTCGAAATTGTTTCGATATTTAACGACAATGTATGGAAATAATTCCAAATTATAATAAAAGTGTTACTTTGGCTTTCGTAACTTTTCTTTCTCTTCCGCTCTTAAATTTAAATTACTTAAATTCTATATTTAATAAATTATTTATTAAATAATTTCATAAAAATTAGTAATATAACATATATCATAAAGAAATGTCACAACCGATTCGACTGTTCAAAACAAGTTAAGCGACGCTTCATTTCTACTTGTATTAAATGCAAGAATCAGCCCCCAGAACGCAGAATTGTTCGACGTTTATCGAACTTGATTGCGGACTTGCAGAGTAGGTTTTCTGTCTGTTGAACTGCCGCCCCTGGCCAACTCCGCCCGCCCCTCGTCGTCCCGCGCCTCTCTACAAGACATTCTTTTGACAACTCCGCTGTTTAGCATTAATTACTTTAACCTTAATTTTTATTTCTTGAGTCCGTTAATACTTAAGCAAATATATCTAAAAGTCAAAACCTTCAAAAATCTTACTTTTTATTCTCTTCAACTAATAGCTAATAAACAATAAAAGGGTACGACTCAGCAAGGATAAACAAAAACTAATATTGATGTTGACTTAAAGCACTAGACGAAGTTGTGTGTCGTTTGCATCTGTCAAAATGTTACATTAATTATATTTTTTTATTGCAACATCAAGTTTTTTATATATGGCAACATTAACAGAGGTGAATATAAGACTATTACAATACGTAACGTTTATTTTGCTCTTCCACTTTTGCGCCAGTACAATCGCATAAATCAGCAATTATTTGTAATTCCAATACAAAATAGTTTACACACAATATAAAAACCGAATGACCTTCTTGTAGACATTAGCCTCTCCAGCGATCTAGAAATCCATCTACATCTAAAATCGAAATCCAAACTTTTTCTTCAAATTGGATTTTTACAATCGCTTTTGCACGTCAAAGATGCTCCATTGGTTTATAAGACTATGGCGGGATTTCTTTTTCTCCCTTATTTTTACAGTTTTCCCCAACCCAACTTTCTTTACAAGTTTATACAATTTCACATTATATCTATAAAATGCTCTTAGTGAGTTAGTTTAGTTTTATTATGTTATTTACTAAGGTCAAAATAATTGGCAACGTAACTATTGAGTTATTAAAATTTAACCCAAGTATTGTTATCATTTAAGTAATCCTTACAATATAATAACCTTTTTTCATAAGGGTAAAAGTTATTTAAGGTTACTGTTAAGATGACTTAAATGATAATCTAATAGTTTCCTACTGTCTTCATAAGATATATCGGTTCACTTTGTTGGCCGCAGTAATATTTTACTACAGATAACGCATATCTAAACTGTGAAAAAATTGTGAATGGCAATTATTTGTGAATGAAACGGATCATACAAAAGCAACGGGACGGAAAGAGATAGCCTAACGCTAACTAAACATGGCGTCGGATCGAGGAACGACGTCTTCCCTCTCGCTGTTGCTATACGTCTAAATTAACTACCCGAATTTGAAAAACAGTTGCGAGTTGCGACTCGCTATTGTGATATCTACGTTCTGTTTGTAAACAATTTGGCTTAGTAGCTACTGAAGCTGCCTCTACTAATCATGATTACTATGAACAGAAATTCCGGTCACAGATGTCGTGAGTTCCTTTAATAATATCCTTTACCACTGTATTCCGGTCTGATAGGTAAGCTATTTGAAGAAGAGTACTGTAACTGCATGTTACTGTAAATTGACATCTCGAGTGACGAGTTGACAACGTACACATGGTTTTTATGCGAGTGTAACTCGTGTAGAGTGCAACTTTTCGATTGTAACAACTTGCCTTGATAGCTATTTGACGTAAACTACAAAAGAACCTAATGTCCTTTTAATATGAAAAAATAATACAATAACGTTACTGCTAACGGGGCGCTGCGCTGTACAGTTTTTTCACAAACATTTATGACGTCGATATCTATCAACATAGATTCCTGCTTGCGAATATAACATTAAAAAAGGTTTTAAGCCTAAACTTATTTTTGTTACATTCATGATTTTGTATTTGGTAAGAGCTATTTTCAAAGTAAAATTTAGTAATATTCGAAATTACATTGGTTCTCAGAATCGTTATTGAACGCAACGAACTCAAATACGTCCCCACCAAGAGGCACAAGCCAACTTAATTCGTTATCTCACAATGTTTCGAATCAAATTTCTACCGGATTTGGTCAGACAGTGCGGTGATGCTCTGTTATTTTAGGCATGAATTACAAAATTTGTTTCCAAGTTTTGACGTGAAGGTGAGAACAATCATAAGCTAATTCTTATTGATGCCCCAACAATAAGCATTTGTAATTTCATTCCGCGCCGCCCGCCCGCCTTCTAGCCCACAAACAAGGAAACTGAACTTCCATCCCTTCCGAAAGAAGTTCAAACGCTATTTCCTTGATCCAGTCAGACATTTATTGTGTTTGTTCATTCTGTGTGCCCATTATACTAAACTGACTTGAACTTTAATTCAGTGTGTATCGCTACAACTTTGTTTGGTCGAAAGTTTTTAAATTATCTTTTGATTCGGATATAAAAACACAACTGTTAGCCGAACCATTTTTTGTTATTTATTTAATAACCAAGAATGCAAGTTTTTTTGAAACTTTTAAACATATGACAAATTTTATAGACAGTAACCTAAAAAAATAAACCATGAATTTTAAACCAAAATATAATGCTGATTAGCGTCGCGAGTTCGATTCCCGTAGGTTGCTAATATTTAGTATAACCTGTAGAAATATACCCTGATTTGGGCGTTAGTTTATGTAAGATTCTATTGTAACTGAACCCAAGACACAGATAATCCACGATAGTGTCCTATGCTGTAAGTGGCTATATCTAGACACACGGAGTCCTTCATATTGACCGAAAGGAGGACGACGCCATACAAACGACTCATAACGTCATGCTTAGCAACTGATGAAGAGATCAGAAACTACAATTGAAATGTCGTTCAAGGACCAAAATAATGCAGCGATCTAGGTGCCAATTATTTTCGTACCTCTAATTCTAGTTTTATTTAATTAATATAAAGTTATGTTTGTATTTTGTTTTTAATTTTTTAATCATTATTAAGTATGCATGTGTATATGTATGTTAATATATAGGTATACCGTAATAAATGAGTATATTGTATTTATATTGTTACTGCGTAAATAAAAATAAAATTGAGTACATGTTAATTAAGAGAATTAAAATATTTAATTAAGAATTATAAAGGGCATGGACTACGAGTCTGTGGAGTAGCAAATGTATATTCCCAAGACACAGATAAAAGAACTATGTAGGGCAATGATAAATAATAAAACATATATTATAATATATTTTATGAATGCTTAAGCCAATAAGGTAGATTTTGACTTTCAGTAATTTAAATTTTTATACAATTACAAATTGTGAGATTCAATATTGTACTATAGGGCTAACATGATATGGCGGTAGAATCGCGAAAGCGCACCCTGCCATGTGCCCCGCATGGGCCTAGAGAACTCAGGGGGGTTTTAGTGGGTAGGCCGGTCCTGTCAGACCGGAGAGCCCCACACACGGCCGCGCCTAGCCAGCGCGGTGTCTCGGTGCAAAAGGTGCATCTCCCCTCTTAAAAAATAAAAAATAATAAAAAAAGGGCTAACATGATAAGCAAAAATATATATGTATTAAAAGATTTCAATACCGAAATCCTATGGGCACCGCCATCAAACCCAAAAGAAGAAGAAGAAGATTTCAATACGTTATCAAATTCGACATACGAACGGAAAAAACGTCAAATTCATACAGAGTATATAGTATTTTTTTAAATTATATTTACGGTTAATATACAGGTGGAAAAAAAAGATGGGCCCTGGAGGGGAAGTACCTTAAATCTATAAAACAGCTCAATTTACTGAAAGGAAACATTCCTTTATTTTTAAAAAGAAACATAACTGCATTCACAGAATTTTCAAAAAGCTTAACTGAACCGGGAATCGAACAAACTATAAAATCAAAAAATTTACCTTCGTCATTTTATTTTATTTCAACATAATTTCATAGGGTCTTAAAAACAAAGAAACATTATGAAATCTAACATTTATTTTACTCCCAAATCAAATCAAATCTTTATTTTTGTTATTGTTGCTCGCGATTCTTGTTGGAATTTAAAAAAGAAAGTTTGAAACTACTTCAAGTCAGCAGAACAAATAGAATAATATTTTATAATAGAAATATAAACCATACAACATAGGTCAATTATAGACTTTAACTATATTACCGTAATATTATTATTAGGGGTAATATTATTAGTAGGGTAGACTAAAAAAATAACAAGATTCTTTTATTATACCATATATGGGATGAAAACGTTAATGTAGGTAGCTGCTGTCAGTCCATAAATCAACAGTAATGAAATATGTGTGTGTGCGTATTAATTGGTGTATGTTTCCCCGTCATCGCCGCCTTCAGCGAGCCTATCTGGCAACAGTCAATATCGGCAGAGGATACGACGTCCGCGACATGTCCTTAGCGATCCCCCGAATCAATTAACGCAAGACCTTCAAGACCTGCAAGCGCTTATGCCCTCTCCATAGGGGAGCGCTAACCGTGCCTCTCCTGAGGTGCGTGCGCCTCTCTGTCACGTCAAGCCAGTAGGGTCATTACGACCAAAGGTTAGGCTGAGTTTAGTCGGTGGGTCTGTCGGGTCCAGCCGCCTCGATTCGCCAGGAGAGTCCGACATAATCACCGTAGCACTTGCCGTTGCGGTGGTATCCATGAGGATTCTCAGCCTCCTCTCCTGAGGGAAAAAAGTGTATGTTTAACATTAGGTATGCTTCAGAAACTGAATGGAATAAACATTACAAAAGGAAGGATAACAAGTCGCTTGAACACAAATAAATTCCTTTTTTGTTTCTTCAATCACTGTAATGAAATTATTACAAGAAAAAGCAATAAGACAATTGTTATTGGCAGCTCGTACTATATAAAGGGTATATACTATAGTTTGTTAGCTGCAGTAATCTTTGGAGGAACAATTATTCCATTCTTGAAAGTGGTTAAAAACTTAGGAATTATATTTGACCAGTGCATAACATGGCGGCCGCAGGTTGAGGCTGTCCGGAAGAAGCTATTTGCTGCATATAATACTCGAAATAGATTTAGAAACTTTCTCCCAATAGCTACAAAGACAGTGTTAGCTCAGTCACTCTTGCTTTTCTTGATTGACTACGCTGACGCTGCGTGGATTAATTTATCTGAGGAACTACTTGACAGATTGGAGCGGCTGCAAAATGTAGCCATCAGATTTATTTTCAATCTGCGTAGGTTTGACCATATTTGTAAGTATCGCTCTCAACTAAAATGGTTACCTATTCGCCAGCGCAGAGACCTACATGTTTTATCCCTACTTTACAATATTTTGTACCTTCCAACATCTCCATCCTACCTTAAATCTTTGTTCTCTTTTCGATCCCATTCGTCATGTCGTGCCTTGCGTTCCAATTTTAATCTGACTCTGGATATACCGCCCCGAAGTACCGATTTTTTTTCATATTCTTTTTCAGCTTATGCCGTCCGGTTGTGGAACTCTCTCCCGTAGGGTATTAGGAGAGCACGAACGCTGGAGTCCTTTAAGAATCAAGTCCGTGTTCACTTCCTGTCAAAGACTCCTTAACTTATAGCCTATTGCCCCGTCCAATTACTGCACCCATCCTATATTCAAATCTCCTTTTAATACTTCCTTGGTCCTAGGTTGCCTGGAAGAGATTGCTGTTTAGCAATAAGGCCGCCTTTTGTACATATGTTATGTTATGTTATGTTATGCTAAGACATTGAAAATAAGTTTGGTAATGCAGAGACAATTCTAAGCGAATAAACTTAATTTACTAATTGATACAATCAATCAATTTCAATCATAGGGCTATTTTCTATTCCTGGTAATATTAAAAGATGTCAATCTGCTATCAAATAAGACATGGAAAATAAAATCACGAGATTTTTCATCGGCAAGTCATCGAATTATTTGGAATCGAAATGTAAAATTACATTTTACTTACCTTCGTGTTACCCTCACTCCGCGTTACCCTCACTCCGCCTGCAGCATCTGTAAAAACCTTCTGAAGCGGTCTTCACACAACTTTATGCTGCTGTTATTAAACGAAGCTATATTTCAATAATCATCCATCGAGATTTATTAATAAATAAAAAAATACTAACTTAATCAATGTAGACAGAGTAGTCCATTCAATTCGACCTCCGTAGCCGCATGGTTAGTACACTGGTTTCAAGGCGTCGCCATGTATAAGGTCCCGGGTTCGAGTCCCAGGGGGGCAGATATTTGTTAATTAAAAGTTACCCTAGTTCGCATAATATAAGCCTTGCAGTGCCAGTGGGCCAGGCTAATTGGTGTGAGGGTATGAGAGATTTATTTATTAAAGAAATTCAATTAGTTATCAATAATGCTTAAGGCTATATATTTTTTATTATACTTATATCAATGTAATTTTTGGATTTATTATTTAAATTAATTTAATGTTTAGAACTCCACATTAATCGCTCTTGCGTTATTCATATCTCGCGCCTTCTACAAAGTAATTCCTTAATTCACGTTGTAGACTTATAACTGCTGCGTTTTTCGACATATCTCTATCACTTGAGGTCCTTTCCTTTCCAAATCGTGTTCAAATCGTGAATTCTGCGATTAATGTGCCTTGCTCACACCATTTCACATAAAATTCGCAATTCTTCAGGATATGTCAGTAACCTATTCAGTAAGTTCTTCATATTTCATAATTGCTGATTCGATCACGCACAGAAACTCCGATGACAAACTTGTCCATTGCCATTTGGATGACTTTGCCCAACTTAAAAAAAATCGATGCCTCTAGCAACAAGGTCGGTTCAAAGTTGTCCTTATTAAAACGAATTCTTTAATGTTTATTTAGTGACCTGTAGACAGCAAATGTTGTTATATTAATATAGAAAACAGGAACTAATACATTAATACTGATTTTTACATACCTTTTTATAACTTATGACTCTGCCATGAGTTAGCTATCATTTTCGATAGATATTTGTCGTACAGTAAATTACAGAACTCATGTCAGTTTAATATGAACGAATAGTACAATTACGTTCCGCTAGGGGCGCTGTACAGTTTTCATACAAAAATTAACGTCGTCGATATCGTTTGCAAACGAATATAAGCTCATGGTAGCTACACTGATGTGCGACAAGCAACCTTACCACGACCGCTTAGAGTAGTGTTAAAAAAAATATTGAAACAGAGACATCACTTTTACAGCGTATAGCACTATCTCGCTTGCCCTGCGGTTTTATTCCTGAATTAAGAGATCATGGTAGGCCTATAAATTGAACAGACCGACTGGAAAGTTTCATAGAGTTTTATATATTGTCCCTAAAAAGAATCCAAGGTAACAACCGGTAATAAGTAAACGAAATTAGTGGGATATTAAAGTTGAAGAAGCACGATCAAACAAAACTCTTCCATTCAAGTCGTAGTAGGGCCCTTATGGCCAAGGCTAGGCTGAGTTTAGTCGGTAGGCCTGTTGGGTCGAGCCGCCTCGATTCACTAGGAGTCCGACATAATCACCGCATCTCCACTTGCCGTTGCGGTGGCATCCATGAGGATTCTCAGCCTCCTCTCCTGAGGAAAAAAAGTGTATGTTTAACATTATGCTTCAGAAACTGAATAGAATAAAAATTACAAAAGGAAGGATAACATGTCGCTTGAAAAACTCAGCGACCGAATGGTGCTTTAATTGAACCTTTCAGATGATAAATGCAATGCATCGATGTGACAGAGTTGTCATTTTGAGAAGTCATCCTTTCTTAACGTACTTTCCGGTTTAGGGTTTACAAAAAAATATCATATCAATTTGCCTGTAGGATGATAGTTTTGGCAGATGTCATCCGAATACTTTACCTGTCATATTGACATATACACTATACTAACAAAGAATGACCCTTCGAACGGCTACGCATAACACCACGCTATAAACAAAATTCATATGACAAATCACATGACTCAGTACAAAGAAAAATATAGCAGACAAAAAACCATCTAGTAACTAGTAATTGATCTTTTTAAGTAAACGTCATGAACCAAACCAAACACATGGTGGTCCTAGAATTATTAGTAATCGTGATATCGCATAGTAAATCACGCGTCGTCCCACGGCATGTGACTCAGATTCGATAACTATCATATTTGTCACTCGGTGCCATCTGGATAATTGGGCGGCGCCCGCGCACATGTGGCCGCCGCCGCCGGATTCAGCCGAAACAAAGACTTTCCTCGAAGAGATTGACGACCTATCATTATATTTTTATGTGTCTTTATGAAGCATATTCAAACACATTAAAGCACTTCATAGTTTTAAATCTCTTTTGACATATTTAAGTGCTGCTCTCTTTCAGTGGTGCGTTAACAGAGAATAAAGTTGCACAATTAAGATTAAGTTACAGTGTTTGTTATTTTAATAAGTATTCTATTGTTACGCCGGTGGCTTAGTACAACTTCAAAAGTGATTTTCTGTGACTTAGAAACGTTTTCAGCAGGCTGAAACGTCGTTTCAGGCCGTTTCAGAAGTAGCTCTTTCACATACTAAAAAATCTAAATTACACCCAAGTTACAGTAGTTTTCAGGCGCCTGAAACATGTTTTCAGTACGTTTCAGGCTACCCTCTATCCAACGCCGCAATAACCTGAAAACCCGTTTTCAGGCGTTTTCAGGACCCCTTATGAGCCATTAAGCCTATTTCAGTAAAAGGACATAAATTTCAATAGGAGTGAAAGAGATAGCAATAGTAGAAAGAGACAGATATAGTTAGAACATTCGAGAAGTTCTAATACTTCTCGAATGTGAGAATGAGAAAAAATCATTAGAAAGAGATAGACAAACTCAGAATATTCGAGAAAGATAGTACGGGAATATTCGAGTATTGTGTGACAAGGATAGCACAAGGAAGAGACAGCTATACTCGAAACGTCTCGAACGCGCGACGTATTGGACTACACATTCGAGTGTGTCCGCGAATGTTCTGGCAAGAGTGGCAAGTACCTTAGGGGACTATATAAGGCTGTGTCCGGCCGCCGGGAGGAGTATTGTTTTGCGATACAGTGCGACAACATCTAAGAAGTGATATTGGAGAACTAAGAAGCGACTTTCAGTGCTTTCAGTGAAGTGATTAGTGACTGTTAGTGTACTAATTAATAAAAGTTCAGTGTTTTGGTAGACCGCCGTTTGATTTACTGACCCCGGCTCGTAACACTATTAAGAATACACACCAAAATAACAATAGTCTTCCTAAGGGCAGCTTTTGGCGAGCTGAGTTGCGCCATCGAGGGTAACAATTCGCTTCAGGGGGGCGTATGCCACCCGCCTCTGTTTTGCTTTAACCGGACAGAGTGCAGTCGCAAAAGCAGATGCTTGAATAATGGAAGTGTAATAATGTAACCCCGACGGCGTCTCTATCACTGCCGCAGACACACCTCGCCGTTCACATCAATGTTGCTCCCTTCGAACCAATGTTGGTCTGTTTTGTTGTGGGGCCCATTTAGTGCGCGATGAGTTACCACCTGCCATATTTAAATCAATTAAGACGCTTTTAGAAGGCATCTGACTCGGTAATTCCGCAGGGGTCGGAGTTGGCTGCTATGGAACCTCGCATACGACGCGGTCCTTCGCACCAGCCTGTCTTGCGGCGTGAGTCGTGGCGACTGGGGCCGATTTCCGGCCGGTGCTCAGGCTTGCCGAGCTTGGGGTGGCATGTGTCGTGCGAATGATCTGCCGGCTGGGCTTAGAAATAGCGCCTCACAAAACCGAAGCGCTATGGTTCCACCACCGGGACCACCCAGCTGCCGGATCCGGGTAGGTGACGCGGTGGTCCCAGTGGGGCCGTACATCAAGTACCTGGGCCTTACTCTGGACCGCCGCTGAAGCTTCGAAGAACACTTAGTACGGTTGGACCCCCGAGCCAAAAGGGTGGCGGGCGCGTTGCATCGCCTGCTGTCCAATCTTGGGGGACCGAGGGATGGAGTTCACCGCCTATACGAGGGCGTCATGCGATCCGTGGCTATGTATGGGGGCACCCCCGTGTGGTCACGAGACTGCGCGAGGTCCCCCCGCTGCAGAACTCTACTTCGAAGCCTGCAGCGGATAATGGCCATACGGATCGTACGAGGCGGCGACGGTTCTGGGACGCTCCCTCCATTCGGCATCCTGGCCGACATGTACGCGACGACGTATGCAGCGCGGCGTGTCGACCAGGCGAGCGATGGGGGAAGCGCCCGGATCCCGTACACGAAATGCCTAGGCGAGAGTGGCACCGACGGATTGTGGCGGCCTTGCACGCGCCAGCGGGCAATCGGTGCCGTACTTCCGCACCTCGAAGCTTGGCTCCACGGGAAGGTGGAGTTCACCTACCGATTGAGTCAGCTACTCACCGGGCACGGCTTCTTCGGTGAGTATCTGTGTCGAATAGGACGGAATAGGACGGACGAATATCGAATAACACACGATGCCACCACTGCGCATCCGACCTCGATTCGGCCCAGCACACGCTGGCGGAGTGCCCCGCGTAGGCCTCCGAGCGCAGAGTCTTGGTCGCAGAGATCGGGCGAGATCTATCTCCGCTGGCATTGATTGTGGCAATGATGGCGGACGAGGGAAGTTGGCGGGCTGTGGCCTCCTTCTGTGAAGCAGTGATGCTCCAGAAGAAGGCCGGCGAGCGGGGTTGGGAGATGGCCGATCCCGCTCGAAGAAGGCGGCGCCCGCTACCCGTTCTGGGGAGTAGAGCCCCGCATAACCGCCGGCTCTCGGTAACATAACGGTCGCAACTCGGTAATTACAGTAGTTTCTGTGCATCTTACTGGGTATTATAGTCTTTAGCTGCATTTTGCATGATACAGATAAAAATTAAACTCAGTTGGTACACTCCATGCACACCTTCATTAAATTTCACTTAACTGGCCTCTACACGTTGGATCTATATCCCCGCGCACGCCTTACAATATATATATATATATATATGTTGGATCGCCGAGCAGGCTAATACGTTCACTCGCCATAATAGTACATTTAAAGAATAATTAAATCCACAGTAAACTATGAAAACTTATCTAATCACAATCACAGTACAAATTCATAAAACCTTTTAAATGAATGCTAATTATGGCACGAAGAGACTAGTGAATTTGCGAGCGTGCGTGTCGCTCGGCCACCGAACTTCAACTGGGCTCTCTACTTTTTTTTTTTTTTTTTCCTCAGGAGAGGAGGCTGAGAATCCTCATGGATACCAACGCAACAGGCAAGCAGGGATGCGTTGATTATGTCGGACTCCTGGTGAATCGAGGTGGCTCGATCCAACAGACCTACCGACTAAACTCAGTAGCCTTGGCCCTAGTGGCCTTATGGCTTGAATGGAATGGGCTCTCTACCTTCCATGTGGTATTATACTACCGCGCCTGAAACGAGTCAAATGACGTCCACGCCGCTCGCAACACCACGCGGACGCATGTCCTCTCTAAGTCGACCATAAATGAAATGTGTAACCTGTTATTTCTGATATTACAAAAATCAACATAAACAAAATAACATTTTCATTATTGTTAACATTTTAATCACTTCTACTGGCGACAACGAAAAAAGGCTCACCGCTAAAACATTCAGACTATATCGCACTAATAATACAATAGTGTATCAACTCAAAACGTCGTACTTGACATAATACTATAAACACACGCAAAATTTGATTCCTCACGCGTTATCAAGACCGTCGTTCGATTAGTGCAAAAACCGAATAAGGATAAATTAAAAAAACTTATGTGACAGTTATTCAATTTGCAACTATTACATGAAGTGAGTAATAAGTTTTTTGTTGATTCTGAAAAATGATCGATTTTGAGTTGATACACTATTGTATTATTAGTGCGATATACTCATCAAAGTATACTCATAGATTTATATGCTCTTCAGTTACTTCCAAAATGTGCGTGTGTAATCGTGGTATTTTGCAAATTGCAGAAAGTATGCAACTAATAAGTATTAAATGAATAACTAATAAGTATAAATTTAAATTAATAAGTATTAGTAAAGTAAATTATATCATTTTACTTTACTAATACAATGATAACATTTTATCCTTAAATATTTTCTTTTGAAATAATGTCACATTTCTAAAACTTTCTAGAATTATTTTAAATAATACGATTATTATTGTTTTCTACTTTTCCATCGTTTCAACTATACATTGCTACTTTTGTTTGCGCATTAGCAGGGAATACTGCCATACAAAAAGAAATGTACTGTGTACACGACAACGTCACGTCCTCGAGATTCCTAGTGGCATAGCCACAGTAGCGGCCGATCTAAATTAATATCATATTGCGTTACATTTTCAGCCTATCCGTTTACACGTCACGGCAAACGGTGACATACATTTTCGATACTTTGATATTTATAACTTATTGGTTATTATATAGCTGGTGCTTGTGACTTCGTCTGCGCAAGATTAGTATTTAAGTATCTTATATTGATGTGACGAACATAAGTTATAGCTTATGTGTCATTCTGATATATAAGCTATATTATTGTAAAGTTCTATGAAAATCCATTCAGTAATTTTTATGTGAAAGAGTAACAAACATCCATCCATACCAACTTTCGCGTTAATAATATTAGTAGGATAAATTTGGGTACAATCATTAGCAATATTATTTGCTTTGATTAAAAACCACCAATTTTTAGATTCTACTTAACAATTCTAACGTTTTATTATTTAGATTTGTGTAGCTTTAACCCAAGGCATGACAATGTAAAACTACTCGTATACGGAGCACGGACAGGTGAGTGATATTAGACATGAGTTATATTATAATCAATACATAGTATAAAACAAAGTCGCTTTCGCTGTATGTCCGTATGTATGCTTAGATCTTTAAAACTACGCAACGGATTTTGACGCGGTTTTTTTTAATAGATAGAGTGATTCTTAAGGAAGGTTTGTATGTATAATAAATGCATAATATAGTAGAGAAACACTGATAAATTTAAAGGTTTCTAATGTGATGTCGTAAATAAGCACGTTTTTTTGCGCTTATATTGCAAACGCTGGCTGAACCCTACGAGATAGACCAAAATAATGTACTACAGTATTGTACAACTTACAAAAATCCACAAAAAAGTCCGCGATGGTATATGTCTATCTCTTAGGGATAACCCACCATAACTATTTTTTCACTGCACCCGTGCGAAGCCGGGGCGGGTCGCTAGTTAGCTATAATCAGAGGTCGGAATTAGATAGAGTCAGAGTAGAAACATTTCGATGCAAGTACATACCTAAGTACTTGTATCAAAATGTTGATATTAATGTGGACCATTCCGAGATTTCTAATGGACAATCCCGTGTGGCCAACAATATTACAAATAATAAAATATAATAATAAAAACCTATAATAATAAAAGAGATAGACAAATAAAACAAACAATTTTTATTAGTTTACATTTATTCACAATAGAAATTATTGATAGTATTAAACAAATTCTCATACATGCGTATGCGTATGTCGCCTTTTTTATAAATACAAGCGAATATTTTTTGGTTTCTAGCCTAGAGTCGTGAGGTTATTCAAACGGCCCATCAGAATCATTTTCCACGTCCGATTCATTACCAGTAAAATTCGAAGTGTTCGCTTCCAACATTACTGTATAACTTTTGTGAAAATTAAAATATATAACCATTAGCTTTTCAATATTTTCTGGCTTCAATGAATTTCTGAACGCCTAAAATCCATTTGTTACATTGAAAAATATCATTTTATTTAAAAAATCACGGGATTTTTTTCTGCTCTTTAAAATTAAACTCAGGATTTGAAGCATATCCATTTTATTTTTCGCTGTATGAAATCAGTGTAAATACATGAACAACTCTAACTAATTCCGACCTCTGGCTATAATACTGGAATGTGGGGAAACTTTGAAGTGTGAAACTAACTGATGTTATGCGTGCATGTTTAATATAATGACCCGGCGTAAGTAATCAGGACGGAATGTAATGATTTGTTATGTATATATAATACAGGCATTAACGCCTGCAACATGGTCATAGCAATTAAGTAGTTGAGATGTTTTCCATATAATGATTGGCGTAGTTCATTTAAAGAAAATAATTGTAAAATTATAAAATTCTCCTGAAAATGTTTGCATGCTGAATACAAAATTTTATTTATTAATTGTTTAGTATTATCAATTAAGTAATTAGTATTGTAACACTGTTTGCCTGAGCCCAGCTTCTAATTTGCAACTCTGTAAAAATACAGGGAGAAAAAAAAATTGCCCTGACTGGTTTTCTTACTGGTTCTTTCCAGTACAAGTTCTAACGCCGTAGACCTGTGAACCAATAACGTAGCATCTTTAACGTGCAAAAGTGGTTGTAATAATCCTATTTGAAAAATAAATGTTTCAATTTGAATATTGCAACTTCAAAATGTATACCGTAGTAAGGCCTACATAGTCTATTTAACCATCTACTATAATTAGTTTTCACATTAATTATTTTTACCGAGTACCTATTTTTATGTGTATATGCTCCCAAATATGATTAAACTAAACTAAATGCCTAGTTATGGCCAAGGCTTGTATAGTACTTTTCTCAAATAATGCGCGGAAATTAAAACTAAGTAGTACCAAGCAGAACTTTTATTAGAAAATACAGTTATTTTTGCAAGCCAGTTCGATATTTAAATAAAACTCTGATAAGTTACGCAACTTATCAGAGTAACTTATCCTTGGTTTGTCATTTTTCGGAGCAACAAATCGTTCCATTTTTAGAATACACGATAGATATGAATTTACATGTATATTTATTTGGCCGCTAAAACACGACAGATATGGATTTTCATATATTTTTTGCTGGCCGCTGCTCGCATGTATTTGGCCAGTACAACAATTTCGATTTATCTCGAAGAAGGTTGTTAAAATAATGCTCAAATTTCCAAGCATGTTTGAGAAAATTAATTTAATCTTAAAAAACTGTAGGTCATCCCAGTCGATCTGCCTTGATCTTGCCTTGTTTGGAGTCCGACATAACCACCGTGGCACTTGGTTAAGATGGTGTCCACGAGGATTGTCAGTCTCTCCTCTCCAGGGAGAAAAAAGTAAACTATCAACGCCTCGCAATAAATCTCCCGGCTCCCAGCAATTGTAATAAGTACCTTTTTTTTTTTTTTTGTTTCCCTGAGGAAATTGCATACCCCGGCTGTGGCGAGCCGGCGGTTATGTTGGGCTCTCCTCCCCAGAAGGGGGAGGCCTACCCACTAAAAACCTCAGGGATGGCCTTCCTCAGGCATGTAGGGAGCCCCCGGGAACATCAAGCCACTTCCGGGAACCCCCAGCCTCCGCTCCCCTGCCTAGAGGGGAGCCCTCCTCGGGGGAGGCTACACTACCTCCCCCGGTCTCCTCCACCGACGACGCCCCCCGGCCACGGAAGGGGCGTGGTCCATCCCGGGTCGCCGTAGCAGTCGCGACTTCCTCGCGCCCGCCGGCGACCCGCGGCGGCGCCGCAGCTGTGCTACCGAGGCCGGCGCTGTAATAAGTACCTACTTAATATATTGTTTAACATAACAAGATATATACCATATTCTACGATACGACAAGCTGATTATTTTTTAATTGCATACTATCTTGTTGTCGACCTCCGTAGTAGGTTAGTACATCGGTTTCAAGGTGTCGCTATCTCTGAGGTCCCGGGTTCAAGTCCCGATATGGACAGATGTTTGTGTGATGAAATGAAGCATTTGTGCCTTAGTTACAGTTGTTAATATACATCAAAAATATTTATATATGTATAATATATTTATCTCTATCCCTTACCCTCAATAGAACACAAGCTTTACAGTGCTTACTTTGGCTAGGCTAATTGATGTAATGTTTAGGAATGAATATTACCCAATCTTGGGTCTTCCTCCAGTGATACTAACAGGACATTAAGAACCATATTAAGTAAAGTTTCTAACCTGCTTGCTTATTTGCTCTAGATTATTATTTCGTTGGTAAGGTGGGTCCGTCATTGAATTCCTCTAAAACTAAATTAATGACAAACGCAGAAAAAATCCCTATCATAGTTAATGGTACCAACATAGAATATGTAGACGAATACACCTATCTCGGCCAAATAATATCGCCAAAAGACCTCACAACAAAAGAAATAAACAACAGAATCAATTTGGCTTGGAAACGATACTGGTCACTAAAAGAAATAGTGAAAAATCCTCAAATAGAACTTAAGACAAAGAGAACAATATTTAATTCTTGTATTCTGCCTATTTTAACTTATGGATGCCAAACATGGAGTTTAACTGAAAGTAACATGCGCAAACTAAAGACCTGCCAACATAGTATAGAAAGAAGCTTACTAAATGTTAAACTCCTTAATAAAATAAGACTTGAAACCATTCGTAGCAGACCAGAGTTAACGGACGTAACATACTGCATAAAAAAACTGAAGTGGAGATGGACAGGTCACATGATGAGGAACAAAAAAGACAAATGGGTTAAGGACGTTACTGAGTGGTATCCAAGGCAATACAAAAGAAGAAAAGGAAGACAGCGTCGTCGGTGGGAGTATGACATAAAAAGAATTGCAGGAATTACATGGAGAAGGAAGACGCATGATCGCATGTTATGGCAAGCTTTAGGGGAGGCCTATGCTGGGAAGCAAGACAATCTTCGTGGAACCGGTGTCAATTACTGAAAACATGTATAAAATAATATTATTTTGTAAGATTGTTAAATAAAGGCTATTATTATTATTATTTCGTTACATATTTAAATGAGAAATGTAAGTTAGAAAGACGTAAAACATGGATAAACGCAAGCTTAAAATGTCCTTATTAATACGGGCCGAAGAGTTAAGATACTATAAAAATAAGCTTCATGCGCGTCTACCTACTCGTAATTAATAAATAATGATACTAAATTTTTTATTTACACGTCGATTGTTTACATAACCATAGCAAATAATTTAATATAGAAACTAAATGTTTCGTATTTTAAAAACGCTATCTAAAAATTTACACTATTTCATTAATAGAAGTTCTCAAGGTCATTAAAGTTTTCGCTACAGCTTATTAAATATCTCCATCGAGATGGAGATATTTAATAAATATCTCCATCTTCTTGTTATAACTGCTACATTATATTTTCTTCTTTATCCTGTCCTGTTACCGACTTTATTTGTAATCAGCGCAACATATCTTCCTCTTCCACTCTACTCTGTCACTCACTATTTCGACACTCTCTCCCTTCTGCGACATATCATTCAGACCATCTATCTTTTCTTCGGCCTTCCTCTCCGTACACGGCCATTCACTTTCATGTCTATAACTTTCCTAATATCATGATCATTATCTGTTCTTTATACGTGACTATAAAAGGAAAGTCTCTTTTCCCTCAATTTTTCAACAATAGGAGCTACTTTCAGACTTTCCTGATATATTCATTCCCCACTCTATCCTTTCGATACTTACTACAATAACTACTATATTAAATACAATATAAATATGTAACATTACATTGACTACAAATACACAAACATTGCCAAATCAATTTCGTCCCCTGCCTGTTTCCTAACTTCCGTACTCTATCTGTCACTCTGCGCACGCGCAATACTGCTTATTAACGTCACATCAACGATGTAGGGCGATGTGAGCGACGCATTATTTTCGGTGACAAATAAAGTTTTTACGATTCTATTTATAAGACGGACGATCGCGGCTGCCTAATCCCGTCTTATTTAATACTCATTCGGAGATTTGTCTCTGAGTGATGCCATCTATTTCAGGGAGCGCGTGCGAGCGATCTAATTCCCGAGGCAAACAATCGCATTAATAGCTGATAGTCGATGGCCTAAATGGCGACTGCGCGTGCCGCCCGCCCCCGCGCACTCGGACATCACTCGCACTAATTCGTGAAATAAAACATGTGTACTTCATCATCTTAATTTAACATTTCTGAACAGGAATTCACTGGTTTATCTACTCCCGATGCCCGCAGTTTTCTTTTTGCTATGATATTTCACACACTTGCGATTGTAATAACGTGTGAATGATAAGTTTATTTTTTTTGATTAAATTATTCGGGAGTAAAGCTGGCCTAGATAATTTATGGGAATGTAAACTGTATAACATAAATTAAACTCAAAATTTCATCTTAACATTTAATAAATTCACTCCATAGCTTCTCGGTGATAAAATTAAGTATGTACAATATTTACAACATTACAAAATATACAGAAATAAATTATACTATTAAAACAGTATTTCTACCCTGTTTTTATAACACACTAGCTTCGAATCAGTAGTATTTACTCGTAGAAGGAGTCCAAACGACAAATAATAAGAATCTTTTTACGAGAGAGGATAGCGAAATCATTAATACGCTTACGGCCTCTTTACTGATGTCACTTGTCAATTTACTACAGTGGCAGTAATTTCTGATTAAATACTCTATCTGTATAACATAACAAAGTAAGTAACTCATGTATGGTAGCCATCTTCCGGTTAAGCTTGATGACATCATGAAGATTAAAACCTTCCCACTACCAGACAGTTCCTAGTACAGTAGAGTTTCACAAATTGAGAAAAGCAAAGCCCCCTGGAGGAAAAGAACGCAAAATATTGACAATAGTAAACTTTACTAAAGAGAAACCTTTAATACATTTAGCAGAATTCAGATGTTATAATAAAAAATCTATGTTATTATGGTACCAATCGATAGGGCACATCGAAAAAAAAAATCTTACTAATAAACATTATAGCAAAAATGAAAACGGAAATAAAAATGTTAAAATTGAATACAAATAAACGATATATTTGACTAGCTGATTCCCGCGACTTTGTCTACACAGATAGATTTTTTCCTACTTACTTGACAGTTATCATCAGATTTTTAACATTTCACACAATCCCTACTAATATTATATACGCAGAAGTTTGTAATTTTGAATGGATGTTTGTTAATGTTTCACGTAAAAATATACGGAATGGATTTTATAAACTTTATTATATATCAAAATAACACATAGGTTACAAATAATAAAATTTTGTGTGAATTGTCCAAAATATCACGATAAGTGTCAAGTAAGTAGTAATAAATCTACAATGTGTGCAGACGAAGTCGCAAACACCAGCTAGTATGTTTGTAAATTGTAGCCAAATTATTAATAATACAATTGTAACTATATTATTGTCAAGTTTCATTAAAATCCATTCAGTAGTTTTTACGTGTGAGAGAAACAAACATTCATACTTACAAACTTTCGCGTTCACTATATTACTAGGATACGAGTGGAATAAAATAACTTACAGATTTATCTCGTGTATATTTTGATGTTAGCACGTTTTATTTAGTCAACTCGACAATGCTAAAGCTTTCAAGCACTCGTGGTCGAATCGAAAGCTGTCAGTCGAGTGTAATTGTTTTGTGATTTGTATGTAGTTCCATTTCAATGTGTAGTGCTCGCGCAAATAAAAGACAATACTAAGTTAATACAAGAGGTTGGCTTGTTATCTTGTAAAATACATTGTTTATAAATAAAATAGAGTTGTAAATTGTTAATAGTGAAGTCATTAGTATAGAAGTTGTTCAAAAGGTAATATGTCTACCGCAGTATACAGATCAAGTCTCTTCACAAAACCGTTGTGTCACCTTGCGCATAGTATTCATACCTTTGATTATATACATCAAAGATTCATACCTAGCTGGTGCCCGCTAATTTGTCTGCGCAAGATTAGTATTTCAAGTAGTATTAGAGTGGTGTATATCTTTATAAATTGTTGCCTATGTATTATTCTGATATATAAACTATATTATCGTAAAGTTTCATTAAAATCCATTCACTAGATTTTAAGTGAATGTGTATCAAACATCTACCCCAACAAACTTTCACGTTTATATTATTAATAATAGGATGTTTAAAAGCATATTTTAAACTTCATAACGTAATTCGACTACAGAAGCATACGTCTTTTATAAATGTCATCCCACAACACCATAAATAAAATTCGTACGATGCAAGAGACCTGGCATCCCATCGAATTAATCAGTTTGTACCTTAAACCTAGGTACCAATATGATGATTTGAATAGTTGTTCGATCGGTACCAATATAAAATAGAATTTTCTGAATTATTATTAAATTTTTAATAATTATTATTTAACCTTTCCGTGAAATTCGATATTTTGAATATTTAAATTAGTTTCCTTCTACAGGGCATTGCTTTGACTCACTGTGTATAATGTTATAATGCAAAGTCGGCAGATGCATGTAATGTCTGCAGATAATATAAGATCCAAAATCATACAAGGTTTGGCGCCACCACTGCGAAGGCGAGTGCCAGCGCAGCGAGGCGGCTGGAATGTGGCGCGCTGTCCGCTGACTGGTCGCGCTGCATTGCCTCCATTGGCGATTCTGTCCACAAGAATTAGTTTTATAACTAATGTGAAACATTCCCGCCCAATTTTTCCGGTAGTTTCAATGAGAGTGTGGGAAAGGAGCGGGAATAAAGGTACTGAAACTCACTTAGTCAGGAGAAACAAAGGGTGGTAACACAGTCATGTTTTTTAAATAAGTCATCATACAGACCTAAATAATAAAACGCTAGCAACATTCTCCGAAATTATAGCAATGGTACATGATTATTATTATTGACTAAATCGTGTATTGCATAATGTAGCCTTAAATAACATTTCATTCTGTCTTATAACGATGATGATAAGTTAAGAAAATCTGTTACCGAGATAATTTTATAAGAGGAATCCTTATCTACCAGCAGTACAGTGTAAGTGTCTATGTAATATGTGCCTTTATCTAGTTGTATTACTGAGCGAGTGTCAATAAACATTATCTGAACGAACATGCACCTTATTAGTATATCGAGTTGATAATGCACATATGTATCTCTATGTTTGTATGTGTGTATATATTTATATAATTATACAAGTAAATAATTTATAATTTTCACTTCTGTTTGCGCCAATTATATATATATATTATTAATTACTTTCTGTTTGGTTCACTGGTAGAGAATGCATTGTTGCATTAAGTCTACTTTGTAACTATTCAGTGCAAGAAAAAGTAAATAATATCAGTTGACTCTTGTCAGGAGTAATGAGCGAATGTCAATGTAGGTTGTACCGCTGTCAACAGCTATACTGAACAAGTGTCATTGTAGAATGTACTGTTAAGCAGTACTGAACAATTATTAATATAAAATTTACATACCTTTATTTAGCACAAGCATTACTTCAGCCGCTACCCCGCCAGCACTGCAGCGGTAGTGACCGGCATCAGTAGCAGCCAGTGCGCCAAGCGTCAGGCGCGAACGCGCGCTCGCTGTAAATCGCTCAGACTGCAGCCACACACTACGACCAAGGCCCTCCTATACATAAAGATAGTATTGCAATGCTCGAGACAATTAGAAGATTCAATAGAGCTTTCTATTAAGTCATATTTGAATAAAGTTATTTTGATTTGATTTAAGAAATCGGTTTAATTTTTACATAACTACTTTGTAATCTCTATAGTAGTCCTTTTTTATCACTATTATTATTTTTCGCATTTCATTTCGTTCCTAAATATTATGGCTTGGTACCACGTAATGTATCAGAATTAGTCAATCTTATCTGTTCTGTCTCTTGTCTGTAAAATGTTTTTTCATTGTCCATTTACTTATCCGTGGATTATACGACATTTCATATTTTTATATTATTCTCAAATGAATTAAAAATATAATACAGGAATGTGAGCGTGTAAGTTAACCTGCGTGGTGAACGGACGTCCGTCCTTGGTCCATAGTATGTCGACGGGCGGCAGTGGTAGCACGCGCGGCGGAGGCTCGTAGCGCGCGCTGCAGTGCAGCGTGACTGCGCCACCTAGGGCGCCCGACACCACCGTTTCCTCCACCTCCACAACCATACTGGGGACTGGCTCGTCTGTGGACGTACACACAGCTACGCGTCAGACTTTGAATAGTGAAATAGTCTTACGTCGCTTACAATAACGACTGTTTTTGCAGTGTAAATATGCTTACTAATTAGTAATGAAAAAGTTATTTGAGTTCGATACAATACAAGCAGCAAGACTTACCAACGACGGTTAAGTTGAAGAATAGGCTCATCTTAGGTTCGGTGTTGAGCTGACATTCATATCGGCCAGCATCGGCCAGGCGGAGTCGGCGGATGCGCAGTGAATGCCGCGTCACCGGCTCACTCTCCCTGCCTTTCTCTCTCCCTCCGCCGCTGTCTCTCCCTCCGCTGTCTTTGCCCCCATCGCTATCTCTCGCACGCGTGCCCACGCGCACAGACACGCGTGTATCGGCGGTAAACACTACGCCCGCGTGCGACAGGATCTGAAGATCGCGGGAACGCACCCATGACACCTGTACGCAAAATCAGATTACTAACGATGATTTTTAACATTTCACTTACATTAATTTTTCACACGAGCAAGAGCATGTAATGCGCTACATATTATTGCAGCAAGTAGACGTCCAGTGCTGGATATAGGTCTCTCCCAAGGATTTCCACAGTGGTCGGTTTTGCGCTGCTAGCGTACAGCGCCTTCCTGCGGTCTCGAAAAACATTGCTCATCTTGTAGGCGGCCTACCAACGCTACAGTATCTGGCATAGGCCTGCCACTCCGCCATCATTCTGCGAACATTGCTCGCACATTTGTTGGTTCTCAATTCTTCGGGCTATGTCGATGACTCTGGTTCTTCTGCGGATGTCATCATTTCATACAATCACGCACAGAAACTCCGAGCATAGCCCTCTCCATTGCCGTTTGCGTAAATTTGAAACTCCTTATAAGGTTCATTGTTAGTGTCCAGGTTTTGGTTGCATAAGTCATTATTAGCAACACGCACGAATCAAAAACTTTAGTCTAAAACTTGTACCAACTCTGATGTTAGCGGACAATATCTAAGACTAGCTCATTGTATCTTATATAAACTCTTTATTGAACACAATTACAATAAAAATATTAGGTACAAATATAAGTGTGGGCGTGTGGCGGTAGGATCGCGAAAGCGCACCCCGCCACGTGCCCCGATATGGGCTAGAATGACACCGATGGGTTTTTAGTGGGTAGGCCGGTAATCTACCAGAGAGCCCCACTCACGGCCGCGCCTAGCCAGCGCGGTGACAAGGTGCATAAGGTGCATTTTCCCCTCGTAAAAAAAAGGTACAAATATAAGTGGTCTTACTAAATTTATTCTTAATTTTGTCCCAGGGTGGGAGATATAATGAAAGTAACTTTCATTGATTTTAGTTAGAGGTTTATTATAATATAACCTTCATGTTGATGCGATTCGAAATGCCAGTACAGCAGTTGACGAAACGTCAATCGACAGAAAAGTCAAAGATTTAAAACTATAAAATATTACAAAAATACTTTTATTAACTTTAAAATAATATAAAAACCATCAGTGTCGTTTCTCTTATTTCCAGAGCAACGCAAATGTTTCTTTTTTATGTACACCAATATTTAAGTTAGAAACACACTTATATATATAAAACTCTTTACTGTACACAATAAAACAAAATTACAATAAAAATAAAAAAATAATAGTCGGTACCAAGTTAATTGGTCCAAAGGCGGACTTGTCTCTCAGAGAAATTTCTTCCAGCCAACACTAGATGGATTTGTGAAATCAAAAACAAAAATTGCGGGACACAGTATTTATTTATAATTGTTTTTAAAATTATGTATATTAATTATATTGAGCCATCGGTGGATCTGTGATCTCTCTACTGGTCTCGGAACTGGTGTAATAGAAAATCCCGAGATCCCTCCTGCCGTGTACCAATGTGTTTTAGGTTTATAGTTTTTCGAATCGTATATGTATTAGACCATATGACGCTCTCATGGTGAAGGTTAACATCATGAGGCAACCTGCATAAACCTACAAAGTAATTCAAAGGTATATGTGAAGTCGACCAATCGTTACTAGACCAGGATAAGCCTTCATCTTATTATGGAAGACATACTTAATTAGGGAAGACACGATCCTCTCGGTGAGGTCAAATATGAGCTGTAATGATGAAAATATCTATAAAATAATATATTACCTTGACAAAATATAAGAATAATTATTTAACAAATAGTAATATTTTCAATATATAATATTATAAGCCTATAAGAAATAAATAAAATAAAAGTTATCACGTGAATGAAGGATGTATGCAAATATCAGATATATTCGAGTTTTTGTAAATAAAAAGAAATATAGTAACAAAATGTATGCAAGACAACGTATAATATGTTAAAAGCTAACTCAATAGAAAACCGCCAGCACATGGCTTCCTTTCAAATAAACAGACTTGTGAAACAGCTAAATATCATAATTATCTAACTTACGTTATCTGCTATAAAACTATTGATTTTAAAAGCAAAATCAATAAAACTGTGGGTACATTATCCGTACCAACATTGCCATGTTTATAAACAACAAAATTTATTGCGCTGCTAGCGCTGAATGATTTAAAATATTTCGAGATAAAAAATACACATAATAACCTCGATAGAACGATGTAAAAATTAAATATAGTATTTAGAGCTCCCACATAGTTACAAAAGACATATATTTCGTCGCAAATATATAGTATTTGGCAATCATAACATCCGGGAAGCGCGGGTTGGCGCGTGGCGCTCTATATCGGGCGGAGTCAGTGACCGCCCTCCCCGCGCCGCGCCCGCCCTGACTAGCTGCGCGCGCGCTCGTGAGTACTACAATTCTGCATTGCAGGTTAGCAGGTTACGTTGCTAAACATTGCTATTTTATGTTTATTATTACATTCATTTCCACCAGCATTACCTTCATAAGGCCTTAGTTAATCACGGCCTGGTTCTAGATTATCATTAACTGTGAACTTCATTCCCGATATAAAGGTTACCAGCCAATATTCCTTCGCCATAAATGTACATATGAAAATTTATAATACATTGGTATCTGTTACGTTCGAACCCCGATCCTACAGGAAAGTCTACATGGTCTTCTGATATATCTTGGGACATATTTTTTTTTAATAGTGAAATATGTTGAAGCACGTGGACAGGAGAGGTACCATCTGTGCTGTAGATTACGGCCGTTTCCTATCTGAACAGATGTTGCGTGGCAATGAGACTAACGCGTTCGATTGTAGACCATAAAAGTCTGACTGACCTAATAGGTGAAATTTTGGCCACATACCACCGAACGCAGGAGGACAATTGGGTCAATTCTAACAGATGGCAACTCTAGCTAACTCTAGATAATTATACTAGCTATACCTGCGACTTCATCTACATGGAATTTAACAATAAAGTGAATTAGGTACTGGACAGTAGTTGGAGATTGCAACATTACTTTATTATTCAAAATAAAAGTAGCCTAAGTTACTCCTTATTACATCAGCTATGAAAGTCCTATCATAATCGGACTAGCTATTTCAGAGATTAGCTGAAACAAACAGACAGACCGATAGACAGACGACACTTCAAATTTATATATATGTATAGATTACTTCTTATTACATTAGCCACCTGCCAATGAAAGCCACCCGTCAAAATCACTTCAACCATTTTAGAGATTAACCGAAACAAACAAATAGACAGACAACACTTCAATTTTATTTATATGATTAGATAATTATTACATAATTATCACAAAATATTACGGAAACATCGTGTTCTAGTTCTTTTACCAGAAAAAGACTACTACTGGACGTTCATACTAAAATTCAAGTAAAAACATCCTAATTTGAAAAGATTTTAGCTTTTTTTTATATTCGTGCTACACGAATATCTCATGCCTATAAGCATCGATTTTGCATATTGATTTCATTGTTTTTTAATCTTTGATTTCTCATACTGCAGGCGCGATATGATTGTCACCAAATTAGTTCCTGGAAATAAGATGCCTACAAAATTCCGGGAAAGCTTCAAATTATATTCGTACATGTTCAAGGCATTGATGCTTTTCACATTATTTCAAAAGATAATCAGTTAAATGCGTGTGATGATTGCTGAACAGTTTATTATTAAGGCTAATCATACATTTTTTACGTCATATTCGGCACAAAACATTAATCTATATATTGAAAATTAAAGGACAAAATATAATTTATCTTTATTTGATTTGGTTTCATTTTATTAAAATCCCTATTAATGTTATGAATGCGAAAGTCTGTAAATATGAATTAATGTTTGTTATTCCTTCACGTAAAAACTACTGAATTTTTTAATAACACTGCAATAATATAGCTTATACATCAGAATAACACATTCAATTACGCTACATTTTATAAAGATATTGTTTGAATTGTTCAAAATATGATAATAAGTGTGCTGAGCAGATGTCCATTCGTTCGTGAAACAGAACAACGATTCTCCTACATTAAAGGTGCTTGTGGTAAAGGTGATACAAAATCATTTTCGTGGAAGCCACATGTTAGCTGGTAAATAGAACAGTCTTACTGATTTAGACATAGAAAATGGATTGGAAGTTCAATGTATTCCTATGTTATTCCTGTAGGATACTATTAGGTTTGTGCATATACCCGATATCTTACTATGTATACTCTGAGGACTCTACATTTATAATAAAGCTGTGAAACTTGTCGGCCCTAAAATAGAGTAGACGACTACAACTGAATATAGCGGTGTTTATACTATAATTACCTAATTTGAGCAATTTATATCTCACAAAAGTATGTCAATATATAAATTTTTGTAAAAATTTTCACTAGGTAATATATTTTTGAGATTCCTAAACATTATGCAATTAATTTTTAGGTAATTCTAATGTAACGAACACATTTCTAGCCACATTGTTACATTAAAAGTAACTTTTTTTTTATACAGAGAGTATACCTGTACACGTACAAATAACAAAGTTATTTTAAATTTTGCTTATACGCTCAAACAAATAGACGAGTTTACTTAATTATGACGTCACGATTGCAGTGTTTTTAGTATGTAGCATTTTTAAGTAATCTGCGACAGCGCCGCAAACATGTTGATGTATCTTAAAAAATAATAAGCGCAGGTATACTGTTAGTTTTACAATATTTCTTAATTAAAAGAGTACTCTTATTAAATATAGAATTTAAAAAAAAAGAGTCGTTTACCCAACTGTATAGTGTCGAAAAAGCTAATGTTTACACATTCAATGGAACAAGATGGGATATAAGACATTATTCGCAATCAAATCATTAATATTATTAATGATTGTTACGTTTCATTCACTACACACAAAATCGAAATACTACACTTATTGATGTCAAAACAGATATAAGCATATTTTTACATACACAACGCTGTCACAATGCATGTGATATAATCATCATCATCTATGTTGCTGAGGAATAGACAAGAAAGTGAAGAATGAATACGTCAGGGAAAGTCTGAAAGTAGCCCTTATTGTTCAAAAATTGAGATAAGGGAGACTTTCCTGGTATGGTCACGTATTAAGATTAGATAATCATGTTACTAGGAAAGCTATGGACATGAAAGTGGATGGGCGTGTGGGGAGAGGAAGACCGAAGAAGTAATGGATGGACTATATGAATGTTGATATGTTGAAGAAGGGAGTGAGTGTCGAAATGGCGAGTGATAGAGGAGAGTGGAAGAGAAAGATATGTTGCGCCGAGCCCAAAAAAAATTGGAAACAGAGCAATAGAAAGAAGAAGAATATAGTCTCACATTCACTTATTCATTTTTTTTAAATGAATTCTAATATTGTTCTAAATCAACTAATATAGAAATTCTCTGTTAATACGGTTTATTAGAAGGTGGAATACATGACAGAAAATGTATGGATAGATACAATAACTACTTCACAGCCGTGCATGAAACTCTCTCGCTGGAAATTAAGTTAGTCAATGGTCATCTTATTTTAAACTAAGATCATCCAGACCGGGGAGCGCAATACCTAGTCCAAATATAATATACAATCTTCATTGTATATAAAGTTATTCTTATTCAATGAGAATGCTGACTAATCTAAACTGTATATGTTTATATTTTATACATAAAAAAAATAGTTTACCGCAAATTGAGTGGACATTTGTGTGCGTTTTTCTGTGTATGTTTATAACAATGTATGTCTAGGAGTGGGTGTATACAGAATGTATGTGTGCACTATGTGGCTTTTATTTGTTGATTTGTGCATAATGTTGTGGGTTGCAGTATTGACATGCACAGAATAAGTAAACTAAACTATACTTTACTTAAAAGTACTGGGCTCTGAAAGAAGTGATGAAAAGCAAGGTACTGAGCATTAAGATCAAAAAAGAAGACTTTTCGATACATGTATCTTACCCTGCATCAATATGGATGCAAAACATGGGCCCTGACGAAACAACACAGGGACAAACTTGCAAGATGCCAGAAAGGTATTGGAAAGAAGCATGCTAGGACTAAAACTAAAAGATCGGGTCAGAAGTGCAGATATAAGACAAAAAACCAATTTAACAGACATACTAGCACGTATCGATCAACTCAAATGGAGGTGGACTGGTCATATGCTTCGATGTAAAAAAGAGAAATGGAGCAAACAGGTGACATTGGTACCCAAGAGACCGCATCAGGACAAGAGGACGCAAAGCCAGAAGATGGGAGGATGACCTGAAACTCACTGTAGGTGTTCACTGGATAAGAGTTTCTGCGGATAGGAAACACTGGAAAGAGTTGGAGGAGGCCTTTGCCGTAATGCACACCGAAACCAGAGGCATTCTGTAACAGCATGCATGTAAACAAGTGTTAAAAATTTATTTGTAAATTTACATCTTCGGAAATAAAAGGCTATATTATTATTATTAAACTATACTTTATATATCATAACTGTTTGTTATTCTCAATAAATATATAAGTAAATAAATTACTCGGAATAACTTTTAACGTATGGTAGAGTGTCTGTTGTGATTCGAATCAAATCAAAAATCGATATTGTTGTAAATTAGTTAACAGAGCTGTAGCAATTCCCAGCTGCGCGCATTGGGACATTCCTCACAGCTGCCAAGGCAGCCCCCGCCTTGTCACCACACCACCTTCGCGATATTTGGGACGCTCTACAGCTACTGTTTACGGCTTTACTCATGTTTTTAAATTCGACGGTTATGACTAACCGCTTTATTTAGATGTTCTGTCAACAGCGAAGTATTCGGAATTTCCGAATGGCGCTTGTATTTGAAAAGCAGTTAACATTTTTTAGAATTGGTGTTAACATCATTATTATTTTAGTCGTATATTGGTACTGCGCGTGATTCATACCGCAAAAACATATAAAACTATATAAATAAAAATGTCTCATTTATTTATATTTTTTTATTAGTTTATAAGAGAAATAGCTAGCCTAAAAACATAATGCTCATGTGTAAAACCACAATAACGTAATCTTTTAACAAATACATACACATATGTATTATGGTTTTAATAGGGTTATATAAATATATATATTATAAATGCGAAAGTCTGTGTGGATGAATGTTTATTTCTCTTTCAGGTAAAAACTACTGAATGAATTTTAAATAAACTATACAAAAATATAGTTTATATATTAGAATAACACATAGGCTACAATATACATTATTTATAAAGATATACGTCATCCTACTATAAGGTACTCGAAATACTAATTTTGCGCAGACGAAGTCGCGGGCACCAGTTAGTATTATAATATTTCCTACACTCACACCAATTGGCCTAGCTCAAAATAAGCACTGTAAGTACGGGACAATGGATATAATAGGGATAAGGGTAACGGATAGACATATACATATTTAATACTTTAAAATAAAACTATTTCAACTCCCTACAACCTTATTTTCACATTAAAACATAACATATGTCAATCCTCAATCTTAAGCCCATCTGTGTCCTACATTACTTACACACTCATAGTTTTAGTAAGATACAACTATAATATAGATTTGTTAGTTTTGACTAAAACAAAAGGAAGTTGACACTAATGATAATAAACATCAAACCACAAACAACTTGGAAAAGATCAATCTTTTTGTCTTTGATTCTGCAGCAGCACGGCAACAACAAAACAAAACTATTACGTATTTCTTATTTGCCTTTGAACCCTTGGATGATGATAAAAATACGCTTTATGTTGGAATGGCGCTATCCTCTGTGGATTAATTGCTGTCACATTCCTTGACCGCAAGTCAACGCGCTATTAGTCACGCTAAACGCTTTAATGTTTTTCTATTTTAAACGTTCTATTATGTTATTTGTATCATTAACTCTACATTCTAATTTCTATTTTCAATTAACGGTATAGTTTTATATACTTCCTTTATCTTATCTTATATTAAAATCCTTCCTTTATCTTACTTATACTATTACTTCCTTTATCTTATATTAAAATCGTAAATCCTTCATTTATAATATATATGATTCCCGAACTTTATACTGGTAGTGTCTCTTCATGTTATGATAACTTCTATAAGTCACTTTTTTTTTTACAAAATCGTAACCCCATCACTAGGACTTTTATTTTGTATGGTAGAAGCAGTCATAAACCCAGAATTTTACATACACGTTTACACCTAGACTGAAAGAAATTGTTGTAGGTCATACAAAATATCTGTCCAGTGCGGAAATTGAACTGGCAACTCGGTTGGCGCAGCAGCAGTAATATGCAACTACGCAACGGGTCGCATGCGGGTCACGACTGCACGATACAAGCTCAAAATCCTTATGTGAGGCGACATTTAAAAAATTAACCCGACATTTCCCCAAAAAACATGCAAAAACATGCTGGACGTCAGCCTTTCTGAAATTAGTGTCGCTCTCAAACAGCTCAAAAACAACAAAGTACCAAGGGCTTCTGAAGGCGACACACTAAATATCCGAAAAACGCTTCAGAAGCTCTTCAACCTCATGTAAGAAGAACTACAGACATCACCCTCTTGAGTCATGTTAATAAAATATTCTCGAGACACATCGCGAGTCGCCCACAGATTTGACTACTTTTCGATATCGCTTTCATAATTAGGTAAACCTTACTCAACTAAGCTCAAATCGAATAACCAAAGATTGTACTCACCGCCTTGTCTCCCAGCCGCAACACAGGACAGGTCATCTCGGCGTCCTGCCCGCGCGCCGCCACTACGCTGGTGCCGGCAGTTACAGCGAAAGCGGGCCCTGCCGCCGCCCCAGACACCACCACCTCGCCGCCCACGCACCATCGCGCCCGCCCTGTCAAACACACGATTAACATCATCATCATTATTTCCGCTGATACAGCCTACTAAATGGGGTATACTCCAAGGATACCGACACCAATCGGTCCCGCTTTGATAGCATCCAACGCCTTCCTAAGATATTTATCAAATCGTCAGTCCGCCTTATGGGTGTATACAAATGTTGAAAACTATAAAATATATTTATTCAACTTTATGAACGTTCTGGAAATAATTCATTTATAAATTTTCTAAATTATTGTTTACATTTAACATAAAAGTTGATTTTAATAGTAAGAACAATAAGTTTTTGCTTAAGTCTATTTTGCTACTTCGAAGGTTAGGTTTTATAACTGTACAAAGCATAAATCCGCACGTGTAGGGTGTATTCAGTCGCCTTAAAGAAGTTACAGCTAAATATTAACTTATTCATACTATCTTTATTATATGTTATAATATACCTACTTCATGTTAACACAGTTGTATACGTCGAATTAGGACGCAATTGTTCGTCCCGTCCCGCTTGTAAATTATTTCTAACACCTGAATTTTTTGAAGAAAATATTAATTACAGTAATTACGTTAAATTATTTTGCCAGTCATCTATTAATTATAATTAATAAAATCTTATATATCAATATTTTTAAATATTTCATTACCGTGTAATTTATTTTTCTGTGCAAAAGTGTACTTTACATTGTTTAGCATTATTTCGCAGTAGCGTTTTAATACACAAGTCGTATCGTTTGATATTTTATTAATTTATTTAATTATATTTATGTATTGGTAGGCGAAGGCGGGCACACGCAAGCGCAGTGTTGCCCGTCTAGTGACCCTACCGTGAGGCTGCGTGCGCGTCCGGCTAAGCGCGCACGCCGTGGTGAAGTCTCTCTGTCTGGGGGACTGTCCAGGGGTTCTCGGACAGTCCCTCCTTTGGCGGTGGCTTGACCAGCTTGGTCGAGCCGGCCCCGGGAAACATGGCGATCGAATCGCGAAAGCGCATCCACCATGTGCCCTGTATGGGCCTAGAGAACTCGGGGGGGTTTTAGTGGGTAGGCCGGTCCTCTATGACCGGAGAGCCCCACAAACGGCCGCACGTTGCCAGCGCGGTGTGTCATGGTGCATAAGGTCGCATTCCCCCACGAAGTGCGCGGTGCGCGGTTGCTGTGCCACGACGTGTTGTATTACGCTCCGTACTCAAAAATTCATTTTAATAGTAAAAGAAGTTCTTTTCTAACAGTATTTTACATTAGTATCTTCATCAAGGAATTACCTGTGTGTTGATGTATAAATCTGTACCCTGTGTGCTGTGGAATATAAAGAAATCCGAGCTTTTTCTGATCTCAGTGACGGTTAACAGTGATATTTTGAACGAGATGACTCAATGACTGAGCACTTTCACTTTTCAATTGCCTAAATAGCAAGCAATTGGAAGCATTATTTCGGCAATTCGTTCAATCGCTGACCGGCGTTGTGGCGAAAGTCTCGCATACCTATCGGCGCGCACTGAGTTCTAATCCTACCAACGACAACATTTTTTTTTCCAAAAAAAACATTTTTTTTTTCTTACTATATTTATTATTTCTGCCCGCGGCTTCGCCCGCGTGGATTTCGGGATTGGTGTGTATAGAGGGTTAAGGGTCATAGCTTTTGCCCACGGCTACATATACGCGGAAGTCGGTTATGGTGCGAAGATTTTATCGCGCTTCCCGTGGGACTATCCGTTTTTCCGAGATAAAAAATGCCGCAAAACTCCTCAAGAATCACTCTATCTATTGATGAAAACCGCATAAAAATCTGTGCAGTAGTTTTTGAGCGAAGCCTTTATTGCGCATCCCGTGGGATCTGTCGATTTTTCCGGGATAAAAGTAAGCCTATGTTACTCGGGAGAATGTAGCTTTCCAAAGGTGAAAGAATTTTGAAATCGGTCCAGTAGTTTAAGCGTGAAGAGGTAACAAACAAACAAACAAACAAACAAATAAACAAACAAACAAACAAACACACTTTCGCATTTATAATATTAGTTGGGATTGAAAGATCCTAAAGATAATTCGATAGTTTGAGAATATCCGAAGTTATTTCCTCGCTCCAGCGAAACATTTCAAAGATATTTAAGATCCTCACCAAACTAAGAACTTGTAAATTGAGGCATACAAAAATTAAACTGTCGAAATGGAAATCAAAAATGTTACACTACGCATCAAAGAGAATACTGCATCTCGAAATTTTTATGAGTCCTTTTCAGAAGGGGAATGTGAAAATTCATTCATATCCAAATCACCTACCACACAATTAAACCGGAGCTGCCCAGAAAGAGACACGTATACAAGCGACAGAATACTGGAACTAGAAGAGAAAATATCAGCTCTAGAAGACAAGCTTCAAATTGCCGACAATGAAATCGCAAACTTATTGACAGAAAATAGAAAACTGACTAAACTAAATAAAAGCTGTGAATCGAAAATTAAAAAATTGACAAGTGTGTGCATATCCACGCCTCAGAATAAAGCCGCAAGAAAGAAAAGAACGAGTTTAAATAGAACTAGACTAGATTTCTCTTGTACAGAAGAGAATGAAATAATAAAAGAAAATATCGAACCTCCGCAAGCTAACAGAAATCAGAATACTAATACATCATCAATAGATGCCCCTGCACAAAAAACATTAAGAACCGACAGTGTATTCTTAGTACACTAAAAGGGCAAAACATACCAAAAGTCGTTCAACATTGTGGCATTGACACCAATTACTCTTATTGTTATTATCTAACTACAAATGGAGGGCTGGCTGAACTGTTGGGCAATGCTACTAGTGAAATAAACGACTTTAATAAGAGTGATTACTGCATAGTTTGGATTGGTGAAGCTGATTTTACAACAACTAAAGATTACACTCAACTATTATACACAATTAGATCTTTCTCTCAACAAATGCATCATACAAATTTAATTATTGTGGCCCCAACGTACATATGTGGCGCAGTAATCTTTAATTGCAGAGTAGAAATATTCAATAACCTTCTCAACCTTGATGTACAGACTCATAAATACGCGTACCTGATTGACTCAAACCGACCACTATCCTATGACATGTTCTCTCCACATACAGGCAAGATCAATGGAAGAGGTATGTTATGCATATTTAAGGAAATAGCTATCACTCTAAATGATAAGAAAATTATAAACTCCAAAGAAACAGAAATAGATCAAAGTGAATCTAGTTTTTTTCGTTTGTGACTACGTAAAAGTATTCCATCAAAATATATGTGGTTTACTCAATAAATCAGATCTGTTATCTCTTAGTTTGGAAGAGCTTGACGAAGATTGCCACAACCCGGATGTATTATGCTTAACAGAACACTTCATGCTAGAAGATGATAGGAGTAATCTATTTATATCCAACTACAAATTAGCAATGATGTACTCAAGAGACAATCGAAGGGGCGGATCCTGTATTCTTGTTCGAAATTGCCTGGAATATAGATGTCTTGATGTTTCAAAATTTTGCGTAAGCTGTATTTTTGAATGTTGCGCGGTAGAACTTATACCTCTTAATATTATAGTTTTATGTTTATACAGACCACCTAATTCCGACTTCGAGTTGTTTTTAGAGAAACTTTCAAAAACACTGGATTACATTAGTCATTGGAAAGATAAAAAAATCATTGTTTGTGGGGACTTCAACGTAAATATTCTGAATAAGAATAGAATGTGCTTAGATTTTGAAAACTTGCTTCTTAGCTATAATCTTACATTACAAATAACTAAACCTACACGGATTAGCAGTCAAACATGTATAGATAATTTTGCGACTAATATCCGACGCTGCAAGTCTGATGTGTTAGATCTTAATTTATCTGATCACACAGCACAATTACTCAAAGTTCCGACGAATGGTAAATGTACTCTTAGTTTCTGGCGTGTTCGAAAGCGAGATATGAGCAAGGAGAACATGAAAAAATTTTATGATTCTCTAAAATCTTTAAGTTTCTCTGAGATATATTTAATGAGAGATACAAATAAAGCCTACAACTCTTTATATAACACAATACGTATGTTCTATGACCTCTGCTTTCCATATATTACTGTAAGAATAAACGCTAGGAAAAAACCAAAATGGATCTCCAAAGGTATAAAACTCTGTAGTAAAAATAAGAGAAAGTTACTATGGAATTACAGAAAATCACCTTGTTTAAGAAATAAAGTATTACTTTCAAATTACTCTAGACGACTCAAAAAAATAATAAACTTAACACAAAAAAGCCAAAACAATTTTGCAATTCAGACAGCTAAAAATAAATCCAAGGCTATGTGGTCTGTTATTAACCACAAAAAAAATAATTACCCGCGAGATGTAATAAATAAAGTTCAAATAAATGACAGAACTCTGACAGATCCAAGTGATATAGCCAATGCATTCAATGATTACTATATTGACCAAGTTAACGCTACTTCAAAATTGACATTGCAAAAAAATAAAATTGAATCCAAATCCAAATCAAATTCGAATTCTATTTTCATGACACCGACAAATCCTACAGAGATTCAAAAAATTATTGCCTCCTTAAAAAACACAAACACCGTGGGCTACGATGACATATCTACAAAAGTTATTAAAAATTGTGTCAAATACCTAGCATCTCCCATAGCTCACATTGTGAATTTGGCTTTAAGCCAAGGAGTTTTCCCAAGTGCACTTAAAATATCAGTCATTAAACCGGTTCACAAAAAAGGTGATGTACACGATATAAAAAATCATAGACCTATTGCCCGCATACCCATCATAGCAAAAATCTTTGAAAGAGTAATATATACTAGAGTCTATTCATTTTTGGAAAAAAATAATGTATTTTATGAGCAACAGTATGGTTTTCGCCAACAAATGTCTACAAACATGGCAATCTATGATCTCCTGAGTATGGTAACAGACTCAATGGACGAAAGGCAGCACATCTGCGCTATATTCATGAATATGTCAAAGGCCTTTGACTATGTTGACCACAATATACTTCTACAGAAGCTATACCATTATGGAATACGGGGCGTTGCATATAATTTATTTCAATCATACCTGAGCGATAGAAAACAAAAAACCGCTGTCAGAAGCATAGATAAAAGAAAGCATTTTGAAAACGAGTATTTATCTCAATATAGAAATGTTACCTACGGCGTTCCTCAGGGAACAATATTGGGACCACTCTTATTTTTGATCTACATTAATGACATGCCAAAATCAATTAAATATCCTAGTACACTTTTTGCTGACGATTGTACAATTTTGATAAAATGTGATAACGTTTTGACATATGAAAGTGAAATAAAATTGACATTGAATAACATAATTAAATGGCTTGACAATAATAATCTGAATATTAATATAGATAAAACTAAATTAATGCATTTCCGTCAGTACACTCAAGCACCAAATGTCATAATACGTTACGGGGATGTGGTTATAGAACCCGTCTTATCCTCAAAATTCTTAGGTTTACATATAGACTACCAAACAAATTGGACAATACATACAAATGATTTATGCACACGCATTAATAGACACGTTTATGCATTAAAAACACTAACTAAAATTGCCAACATAGAAACAGTCCTAACTGCCTATAATGGATATATTGCATCCATCATACGCTACGGCATAATCTTTTGGGGCAACTGTACAAATAAGACTGAAGTATTTAAAAGCCAAAAAAGGTGTATTAGGGCTATAAAATCGCTAAAGCAAATAGAAAGCTGTAAAGATCATTTTATTAGTTTAAAAATTTTAACAGTGCCATGTATCTACATATACGAATGTGCAGTGTACATAAAAAAATACCCACATCTATTTCCAACCATTGCCTCTATCCAGCTGAGGACAAGCAAGCGTTACGGAAACTTGCTTAGTGTGCCTTCACATAAGACTGCTCTTAAAAGAAATAGTTTTTACTGTTTGGCACCTAAAATCTATATAAATAAAAATGAATTGTTGTTCGTTAGTCTGCTTAAAACTCGAGAACGGCTGGGCCGATTGAGCTGATTTTGGTTTTTAAAATGTATGTAGTAGTCCAGGGTAGGTCTAAACGGTGAGCAAATAAGGAAAAATTGCGAGTAAGATAGAGTAAGATGACAATTTCATTTTCCCATATGTTGATCACTTACTTTCTGTCAAACATTTGACGGTATTTGTACTCTCAGTTCCACTCGAATTGAAGAACGCATTAAAACAAGACTTTTGAATCGACAACATAATATCAACTTTGCTTATAACATCGTGTATTTAAATTTCAAAATATAAAAATAATTAATGTGTTGACATATTTGATGGGTGCCAACCTTACAGTGTTACTAACTCTCAAAAATATTTTTATTATATTGTTTTGTCATCTCATGTAAAACGAACCCGTGTATCCGAACGTTCCATTGTTTTGTCCATATAGACCAGGTTATAAGCCTTTAAAAATAATAAAAAGCGAAATGTATTAGTAACTCTTTATTTCCATCAACTTGGCTCCATCTACTTGGGAACCACTTGGCTCGCCAGGACATGATGATATGGTGGAAGTACTAGGCGACTCGGACAAATCTGATTCGATCAGAACATAATTATAATTAGGCGGTACGAAGTTCACCGGGTCAGCTAGTCTATAATAAACTACCAAAACAAATTAAAGACCTAAATTTAACAAAATTTTGTAAGAATTTAAAGTTATTTTTGATAGGGAAAGCGTACTATAGCCTAACAGAATATTTAAATGACAAATTGTAAACGAGAGAAGTAGTGCTAATATAAATTAGATGTGTAATGTATTCAAACTGTGCCTATATGTTTAATTGATTTAATTTTGTATCATTACTTAAATCATTGACATATTCACTGACATTTCTTTGTAATATAATATTTAAGATTCTAATAGTATAAAATACCTACTCTACTCATAATTCATTAATATTTGATTTGACATCTAAGGTAAAAATTGACATATATGTACACTATTGAATTTTATATAATTAATAATATAATTTATTATAATTTGTTAAATTTCGCGCGCTCTTGTGACTGTAATTACTTATTCCAAAGATTTGCACGTCTTTATAGACCGAGCATAGTGATACTATAAACTTGTTTGTACCACCTGTCTACCTGTGATTTGATTTGATCAAAAAAAAATTATCTTAGTACCAAAATCCAACCAATTGAATCCATTTTTTATATTGAAATGGTTGTATCAAGATTTTTAATGTACAAACACTACAAACACATAAAAGGGAATTCTAATAACCAAAAGTAATTTAATTAATTTAGACATTGAAATTTTGATTTTTTAATAAACTACACGTTAGTTAAGAAGTCTGAGGCGGGAGATCTTATACTACGAGTAAAAGGAACTAGAAAGAAAACCAGCTAGCTTTTTTTCTCGCTGTAAGCTCGCGGTAGAGGACTACAACTGATTATGGCCGTTTTTATACTATAATTATCTGATTTGAGCAATTTATATCTTATGTATATAAGTATGTCGTATAAGTATGTCAATATAGAAATTTCAGTTTAACTATTAATTTATATTGTTTTTAGATTTCTAAAAAATGAGCAATTGTTATTTACGTAATTCTAATGAAACGAACACATTTCTAGTATTCTCACATTAAATGTAATTTTTTTTTATATAGAAAGTATACCTATATACGTACAAATAACAAAGTTAAAAATTTGTTTATACGCTCATACAAATTAGGCGAGTTTACTTAGTTATGACGTCACGATTGCAGTGTTTTTAGTATGGAGCGTTTTTGAGCGACCCGCGATAGCGCCGCAAACATGTCGATGTATCTTCAAAAGTAATAGGTGCAGGTGTACTGTTGGTTCTGCAATATTTCTCACTTAAAAGAGTACTCTTATTATTGTATATAGAATTTAAAAAATTGTCGTCTATCCAAATATTCAATAATTTGAATGGAACTTCCATTAGTATTAAATATCTGTCAGTTCACACTTTCGCTATAGTAACAATAGAGGGTATGAACACGTTTTTATTATAATCTAATAATATTTTATTTATTAGACAAACAAAACACTGAAAATAATATTTCAATGTCATTAAAACTACAGAGTTACAAATTGAGCATTTAAATTGCCAGTTAAACAGAGCGATGAGATGTCGCACCATACAATACGCATATAAAAATCTATTTTGAGAGGAGATAAAATAGCTTATTCATTTTTTATTTTTGTTTAAGTCTTTATGGAATTATGATGAGATTTGCGTATACCCTATTGTAGCATTTACTATGCACAATACACGGCCAAAATTTTAATTTCTAAATTTATTAAATTATCTATTCAAACCGCTATTTTAATTTAGTAAGTGGTTGCACAACTGACCCACATCAGTTTGGCCAGTACAATAAATGTGCACTAATACAGCCACTTTGATAACAGCTCAGAAGCGCCGCGTGTGATCAAAGGAGGATGGAGTCGGGAACTGAATCAAATTCCGCGATGATTAAGGCAACACTGCCAAAGCGACCATGACGACACTGGCTTATTTATATAGTGGATCCGGTGAGCGCGGTGGCGCCTGCGCCCGCGCAAGGCCGCGTTGTCAATGGATGACGTCACCCGCGGCATTCCGCGGCGTGGCGTGCGTAGGCGCATACGATATGGTTCGCGGCAGGTCAACATTGCAATGCAATTACGTTTATGTATTTTTTATTCACAATAGGAAGCCTGTCCACTTTCATCTTACCTGTGATAATAAAGTGGGAGCCATAAACATTATTACACATATTTGTCGACGAATTAGTGTCAGAAACTACTGCTAGGTATCAAACCGATTAGAAAAATTATTAGGAACTCCCAACTGATTCTGGGGACCCCAGATTTCCAATTAGCAATTCCTATTCCCCTGGTCTCAACTACTAAACTTTTTAATCTGTTGAAATGGTAACAGTTGTAACTTGTTGTCATTATGAGTTTGTATTTTGGAATTCGGCGTATGAATGCTAAATTTGAAAAAAATTGTAAGTACTCCCTTAATAGCCTCACCCAATATTGGAATTCGGGATGGACATATCGAGCGAGTTACAGTTCCGTGATTATTTAAACGGTAAGGCTAAGTTAGCCTTGAAGAAGCTTGGTGTGCTCGGTAGATCGAGGTGGTATTTAACACGAGCCCACCGCCTACAACTTTATGAGGTTCGGCCATATATTGATACTGTTCTCATCTTTGGGCAGGCGCCTTAGTACTAACTTCTACTTTTAGATCACATTCAATGGAGAGCCACTCGATTCTACCGAAATCGAAATTTAGAACCGTAATCTACCAATGTGCTAATGTTTCTGAATATATTGCAGGTTAATTAGGTTTTTTTTAGATATAAAATAGAAACGTAAAATCGATAAAACTACAAGATATTTATCGATATACTAAGTGTGCTTCTGCCTTATTTTTCTGTCATATGTTGACTAACTAGCATACTGCCCACCTGATACTAAGTAGTTACAGTCGGCTAGAGTGTCTGTGGTTTCAGTGAGACTCGCAGCATATACATCCCCCACACAAACCACCATGTAACTGTCACCGTAAGCTTGTGAGCCTCCGGTTAGCTCTTCTCCGGTTCGGTTTCACTGCCTGTCTTACTCTTAACACCCAAACACATCATGCAAACACTGCTATTTTGCGACAGAAACAGTCAAAGCTGATTTACGAGCAGCCTACCCAGGTATAAAATCTCCCTGTGGTAAAAATCGAGCCAAGGTACAATGATATAAGTAAAAACGACTACAGCTCTAAATACAAAAATGCCAACAACAGACGAGGGGTGCTTCCAAAGCACGTATCGTGTCAAAGTGCCAATAAGTTAGCGGCGGGGTTATAATAAGTTGGTGAATCAAGCGGACGCGGCATGCGGGACTTCCTTGCGCCCGCGCACGTGCACCCGCTCGCTCCACACTCTGACACGATCTTGTCGTTTCATGTTGCTACTTTAATTATTTGTACAGTTCTACGTATTTCTTATACACTTATTCTTTTTGTTATTAGCGCGTAAAAATAGGCTGCAGATGGGAACAGAGGATAAAAAAATGGCTACCCAATGGTGATTTTACTGTTACATTCTGTTACTGTAAATATTAGGTCCTTTCATAGCATATTGGCGTTTTGTACGGGAGGAATCTCCTCAGGAATCAGCAGTAGCCTAAAACGATTGACCATTCTCGAATATTTATCAGATAGTTCTTAATTCATGCTATTACTAACAACAGATATTTGCCGTAATCGTTTAGCCAGATATTAGAAAGCTGTAGTGAATGACACGGGAGCTAGCCCACCAAGTAACTTTTCCTAATTCAATTTTTGTTTAAGGCAGCGCATTCGGTTATCGTGCAACATCCACGTTTCATCATAAGTAATAATTCTATCTAAAATCCCTTCATTATTGCTTCAGTTGAGCAAAGTAATACAGCAGTCGACTCGTGTTTGCAAGTTCGATTCACTTAATTCATGAGGTACCCATCGTTCAAGATTTTACTCTCCCGATTTGCTTCATGTAAATTAATACAGTTTTGTCACTTATCCCAAAGCCTGCAGCTATCTCTGAAGTACTTTGTGATAGATCCGCTTCCACAATAGTCTTTATTTCTTCATTTTCCACTTTGGTCTCCAGCCGTCCACAAGGTTGGTTCTGTAGGTCGAAATCTCCAGAACGAAAACGTTGGAACCAAAAATGTACCGTGCTTTCTTTAGCGACACAAGCGCCATACACATCATTAATCCTTCGAGCTGATTTGCTGATGCCACGGTAGATCTCGTACTCAAAAGTATACCGCTATTTCATGTTTTCCAAGGTGGGGTAATAAGCGATGCCAAAAAATATAATTATAAAAAAACAAATTAATGACTCTTTTCAAACCTCAAATGTATTAGCAGAATACATTTATAAATTTTCATTTGAAATTTTTAACCAAAGAGGATATATTTCAGATCAAGGAGGCCAGTACGACAAAACGCTAATTTCATATTTAAGGACCTAATACTATTAACCTCACAAAAAAATATTACATTCACTCCCTATTTACAAAGCAAATTTAAAAGCACCAAAGAATAGATCTAGTCTAACATTCGCTGAACATTTCAAATAGAAAACGAGGTTTATTTTAGTTGTATTCGAACGATTCTAAATATTCGCCTCCTAAGCATTTTGATCGTTTGCCAACTATTTAAATGTACTCTGAAACTTACGAGTCATCTGCGTTAGGATCGAACGTTAAACGGCACGAGCTTATGACATTACAAGTGAGATAAGAGAGCTTTCCGCAATAAAGGCGTCTTACAGCGCCGGAACAGTATGACTTCGCTAAGAGAGATGTTTTTTTTATATAAAGATATCATAACTATATCAAACTCACATTCATTTTTACTATATCAAAATATAGCATAGATAAATGTAATCAGTACCCGTATATTGATTATATTCGTTTTCCACTAATAATTGAATGCTACTTCTAACTCAATTAATCCACATAATACAGATTTCTAAATAATATTTGTAATCTTGTTTTAATTTAGTGATTGCTTTAAATAATATTTAAGAATGATATTTTAGAACTATATAATAGAGTTGTTACACACAACGCCGTATTGTCGATGGTATGGCAGTCTAGGTTCAGTTACTCCACAATCTAATGCTGATGCCAAAAAGATTTCATTGGATGACATCCCAGTAGCAGATTGTGAAGCATAAATATGTGCTGAGCGATAGCAGCCAATATAGGCGGCTATATTTAGCGTGTGTGACGCTGGGCGGCCAGAAATAACGCGACAAGTGCTGCGCTACCGCCGTGTGCCGCTGCGCGTAGCTGAGTGTCGCTGCCGCGACCACGTGTAACGCATTAAATAAACAATCGAATGCTCGGCTAAACGCGGACGAGACATAACATTCCAAGTAAGGTATTCCTTTTGACTTGCTGTTGCCTAGAGCAACCCGTCTTAACTATAACATTTTTAATAGTAGCTGTTACTTAGGGCACATATGCGAGACAAACTGCGTTATGAAGATAGCTTTACTTGGCCAGGCTTTTTTTTGAGGCGGAGGAAATGCCTAATCCGAGGAGAGATATTGACTACGACGATTGATACTCGTATTACTTCTACGCGACTCCGGCAAATTGCCTGGCAAGCCTACCATGAAGCTGTATCCCCTTTTCCTTTATTCTCTTTCTTTTAATCAAATATTTTCTTTGTTCGCTTTTGTAAAACCAACGTATTTTTAAATATTAATTTAAGTGAACTATTACACAAACGACATACTATACGAACTCTGTTATCATAAAAAATCTTTTGCTGCAGTTTTCATTACATACACACAAACAATTTCATCAAAATCGATTGAGCCTTATCGGTGGAGGTCAATGACATACATATATCGACACAGATAAATTATGTATGTCGACGTTTTATTTTAGTGATAGTTTATAGGATTAAATTTGATTGTCATTGTAACGAAGCTGAGTGAACACCGGGACGAGTTTAAAAACGAGTCTAGCCAAATGAGTGACTGAACGCGTGCGGAATCGTGTTGGCAAGTTACATGAGCAATTAGCATTACTTTTTCTGTAACTAGCGGCGAATGAGATGGCCTGTTAGCACGAGACTGTTCTCTCAGTTCAAAAATAATTTACGTGAGTTGTTAAATCTAGAATCGAATCCAATCACTGATTTGATACGCCTTTGTTTTATTTGTTCTGCCTGAGACCGACGCCATGAATAACAAGACATGAAAATGTTAATCAATTACCGCCGCCTCATGTATATAAAATAATCCGTATACTCGTATGCACTTAGTTTTAGCAATGTGCAACTTTAACTGTAAAAACTTATATGACAAAAAAAAAACATATTAAAACTCTGCTAAGTTCTATTTGATATGTTTTTATATATTTATTATTATTTTTAATATTGTTGATAGTTGTATTTTTTTTTGTAAATCGAAATGTATATTCGTCTGATTTTTTCATAGCCTTACTAAAGACTTCAATTAACATTCCGGTTACACGGTACAACGTGGCGTTAAGTCTATGTCATGTAACCGGTGCAGTAAAGGTGGTACGGAAATAAACACAAAAATAAATGTTTTTTTTTACTATAACAAGAAGCTTCGAAAAAATAACGCATCGACCGTCTACCTGGGTATCGGGGAAGCTATTAATAATAACTAGTCCAACACGTCGCCGCTCGTTAACAGTCCTTAAAAAATCGTCTGAACATCAATACATATATTATATTTTCTATAAATATTAATTGGTTTCTACAAAAGAATAAACATTCCTTGTCAGCGGGCGCTTATCGGATGGTGATCGATAAAGGTGCGGGTCAAGTGACTTTTTAGGGGCGGGAATCCCTTAGCTATCATCTTACCTGGTAATAAGTAATGATAGAGCCAGAAAGAAACATTTCATTTATGTGCTAATGATTAGCAATCTTCTTCTAAAAAGTTTATCTACTTTATTTGTTGTCTAGCATGTGAATGTACAGTCTGCAACACGTCAAAGTAAACAGTCGAAGTACGAAAACAGCTTTTATTGCATAGGTCTGAAGATGTATATGTACCTGTTGTCTGAGTTTCAACTTAATATACTTCATTGATTAAGGATGTATCTCTTGACCCTGCTGCGTTATGCAAAGGAGACGTACTGTGTTTATCAGTCTATGTACGAGTGTGTATCTATGTGGCACTCTAGAGTTCAAACGAGTAGGCCAATTTTGATAGTTTCTTGACATGAAAGATTATCATTACATTCGTGAAAATCAATATGACGACTGCCACTAGGTGACGCCGTGAAAAACCTGACTGCACTAATATGACATAAAATTTCAAAAAGAATCAATTTTCATACAACCAGTAATCACATTAGTAAGATTTGAACTGCATTGTTTATTTAATGGACCCCGTCTGTTAAAAAATCTGTATGCTTTGCATGAGACTTTGTTTGTATAGTACTACTAGAATAATGTTGTTCCTTTTCAATTTAAATTTGTTGTTATTTTGTTATATTTTTATCACCATAAGATAAATCTTCTATTTTGATCATAAGTGCATTATAAATAAATAAAATTATTATTTTTGAGATGTAAGCCAGCTTCAGCTGTAGGTACTCCTAAGTAATTGACTATCATAATTTGTAACCTTGTAACCAACTTCTTGTAACTAGGTTCGGAAAGAGGAACAATACTAAACTAAGCCGCAGGATAGAATGAAATATAACAAAATATTGGGGTTGCCTTTCAAAAAAATAATCAAAATAATATTTAATATGTAATCAATTTACTACATTAACTTATATATGTCAAAACAAATTTGAAATTTATATTGTAATAAATTAAAATTAAGAAATCGAAATAACTACTAACTCTAGTATATAAGGACAAGAAAATGAATTTGAAGCTAGCTAGGCATACAGCGTAAAGACGTCAGCTCTCAGCTCTACAACCGGTAGAGCTATGAAGTTACAATAAACACGTTACAAACAAGTTACAAAAAACAAATTTCCAGAAGTTACAATAAACACGTTATAAACAAGTTACAAAAACAAATTTCCAAAAGTTTCAATAAACACTTCTAACTCGTAGAAGACGTCATAATAATTCTCATTAAAAATTGAATCTAATATAATGTCTAATCTAAAATAATTAGAGACTTTATTGCATAGCTTAGAAAAAATGTAATGAGTTCGGCAGGCACTCAAGCAAATTGGGCATAGATTTTTTGTTTATAGAAACATTAATAACACGACATGGCCTTCAGCCAATATTTTGACCCGAGCAGTATGGATAGACGACTCGCGTATGACCGAATTTCACAGCTTCGTACAAAAGAAGCGCTGAATGTTTACCAACACTTGTTTTACGCCAAAAGCGAGTTAAAGCAAGTCGTGTATCATCTGAGTGGTTAAGTGGCGTTGGCTGGCACTAGATCAAACGGTTCCACGATTGTTTTCCTCGTGATGATGGCCGCGAGATAATTGGGTAAACCATTCAGAGTTTCAAACCTCATTATTGCGAGTGGGGGTATTGCGGGTGATGACATGGTAATACAGTAAAAAAATACGAATAATTCATAAATAGCGGCGACAAAAATACGAAGATTTTTTTATATGTATACATAGAATCAACACTATGTTTTATTTGATGGCTAGTAACTAAATCTAGTAGCGCCTCAATTAATTTATTACCAGCCACGAGCTTAGATATATTTTAATAGAAATTGGAAATTTTATCTCACTTTATTGAAAGAAACAGTAGTAACATGCTTTACATGATCTCCTGAACATCCGGAAAACTGACCATCTTAACGCAAATTTTGTGTATACACATAGTAAGGTCCGATGTCGACGTTGTACCGCTCTCCGATTAAATCCAACAGAGGCATTAATCTGCCTCTCCATGCCGCAGCGAAAAAATTGACAATTTTTATGACATTTGAAAATGTATATTTCGTATAGTAAATAATTTACAAAATGTAATATGACGTTAGAAGATATAGATTTTTAGTAAAAAAATATATATATATTACTAAAACAGGAAACATTTGTATGAAAAATATATCACGCGATTTATAAACCCACAATAAATACGCTAGCTTCACCAAACGACCGACTGCACCGCAGCGCTTCATTTAGTGCATAACTATCCGTCCGAATTCTCTCATACACTTTTATTAGCATTAAATAATTGTAGCATCGGATAAACATTATCTCTTTTCTTAATTAAATCAATCAGACTAAGTATACATACATTTATATATATATATATATAAAAAGGACTTCGTTGTGTTGTTCTAAAAGCTGAAAGTATATTCAACGAATGCAATCAAAGAAAAACAACCTATAACATATTTATTATACTTTGAAACATTCAAACACTCTACTGGAACTGTGACTTTAACAGCGTATGATTCAACCTTTACAAAACCCCAAAGAAACTACCCGCATCACTGCAAGGGACCACCGGAGCTGGCACACGCACTAGTCTTATATATTATTAATACTGGTCTTATGTTATACGTTTCTAGGAGGTAGACTCTGTACCAGGGTCGTCTGCATGGGTACCTCCGTCTTACCTATTTCCGCCGCCAAACAGCAGGGTTCGCTTTGCTATGTTCCGGCGTGAAGGGTAAGATAGGCAGTGAAATTACTGGGTACTGTGACTTTACATCTTATGTCACAAGTTGGCAACGTACACTGTGGTTCTTATGAGGTTTGCAGATTTGCTGCGAATCTCGTGGGAATCACATGTACTATAGGCGACTGTTACCACTTACCATCAGGTGGGCAGCCTGCTTGTTTGTCAACTTTAGCAATAAAAAAAAATGTATACCACTAGGTATACATAAGACCAGTATTAATAATTGACCAGTAACACTTATTATAAGAGTAAGTCTTCTTATCTTTGGTTTAGTTCTTTAAAAAATATGGCCGAATAATAAATGCTACATATTACAAGTACCTAATAAAATTTAGACCGGTTAACCGTTAAAGGCTTTTCATAGCTGTCACTAATTAGAACTATATTGTGTAAGAAAAACTAGGCTATTACAAGGAGAATCAACGTCACTTTTACTAAATAATAAATGCTTAAGGCTCTGACTTAATTTACAGAAAAAGAATCTAAACCAATATTAAATAGAAAATTAAAGAGGATACTTCTAAAAGTATGTGTTCACTCGTAGACTGTAACAGCGAAGTCAAGTCGCCACGAAGCTGCCGAGCTCGGGGGCGCTCGGATATATTCGGTTGCTGTCACTTGAAGGCTAGCTACATAGACTAAACAGCACAAGCAGCGCCATCTGATTTTCATGAGCGATAATAATTGTAATATTCCGTTTCATTTTCTAACATGAAAAATACTAAAACTTGATAGGTATCCATCAATAACTTTCAATCGAAGTAATATGTTACAAACGAATTAAAACCACCTTGTGTTAATAGTTTTTATTTCTTTTTATTGTTAATCTTCACTTAAGTTATTTGCTACTGAGTTATTAGTTTAGTTACGTTCTGTCTCTATCGCTGTTGTTACGTGGAAAAATGGACACTAAATTTAAGAACGCTTTTTTACTTTATTAGTCTGCTCCCTTCCTCAATATTTTTTATTTTTTTTACTTAATTTTCATCTCTACTTATACAAAATAAGTATTCTATCTTTTTGCCAAATTCTACTAATAGGTAATCTTGTTAGCTGTCGAGTTTCAAAATACCCACAATTCAAACTACAAACGATAACTTGTTTTTGAAGAAATAAGTGCAGTCAAAGAAATTTAAAAATATTCTGTAGTTTGAGGTATTTGTAATGACATAATTATCTATAGATCATGCATTATACACCATTCCGAACTTCCGAGTTATGCCATCCGGTTATGGGACTCTTTCCTTGAGAGTAGGCATTAAGAGAACGCGAACGCTGGAGCCCTTTAAGAATCAAGTCCGTGTTCACTTCATGTCAATGATTCCTGAACTTACAATACTGCACACATTCTCTATTTAAATCTCCTTTTAGTACTTCCCTGGAAGAGATTACTGTTTAACAATAAGGCCGCCTCTTGTCCATTTGCTATATTTTTTGTCTGTTTTGTATTAGGGTGTGCAATATAGAGTAATGTTATGTTATGCTTAGAGGATAGGATATAAATATTTTTGTAATCAGTATTATTTTTAAAGTAACAGGTATTACGTTAATTGAAGTTTCATAATGCACATACTGAATTAGGCGTAAGCTCTATAAATTCATGTAAGCGATGACAAAGGGAGTGTTGACTAATATGGTCGTTGTGGTGGAGCGATTGTTTGAAGTCAGTTGAAGCAGATCAAAGAGCGCGGAGTTGACGCCACGCGCGGAGTGCACGCGCATTATGCCGTGTAAACACCACCACGACGCCACTCTCTGTCGCTATACGGAACTCATCGATAATCTTTTATAAGTTAATATCTTACAGCGTATTAAGATAGTAGCGATTCTAGCACAAAACGCTCGCAACGCCAATAACTCTAGCTTTGCTGATTTCATGCAGCTGATGCACGACGATAGAAGGTGATTTCATTGTGGCAGTAAAAAACTCGCAGTCACTTGATTACAACCTAAATAAATATTTATATAAATATATAAATATTTATTTAAATAAATATTTGTCCTACTACGTAAGTCTACTATTAAGAAACTCTGCGATACGGGAGAAATAAAACAAAATTTTGGTTTGTGGTTTTTGTATACTGGTTTCCAACGAGCCAGGTTCAACCTAGTTTAGGAACCAGAGTAACAAAGGAAGTAGAGTAATCTAACTAAAATTGTATTTAATGGCACTTTAACTTATGAAACTTGTTGTAGCGATATCTAACTTTTTAGTACTTTTATCTATATATTTCTTTTTTTTATACCACGATGGTGGCAAACGTGCCTCCGGCTTGCCTGATGGTAAGCGGTTACCATAATGGTAACCATAATCAAGTGCTGTAAGGCAACAGAACTATTACACCACATAATAACGCTACAATCCACCTCAAATCTATGCATTTTTCATAATTTACGACAAGATATAACGGTACCCAGTAATTGTTCCAATTTTTTCAACCTACGAATATCTTTTACAAAGAACTTCAAGTATCTCGACGCTTTGTGTCTCTTATTTACATTCCCTCACTCCCTTATCTTAATTTGTACAATTTTTGTGATTTAAAATCATGCAAGCGTTGCTCCAAACCATGTTTCTATTTCTGTTGAAGCCCTATAGTCCAGGAGCCAATTCCATTCAGATACTAAGTACGATGTGATATTTCAATATTATTAATTTCTACCAGGGTAGAATTTAAATGATTGAGTTAGGTCAATTCCAGTCAAGATGTTTTCCAGTTAAGAAGAAGCAGAAATACTATAGAATCGATTTTGAATGAAACTGTACAATAATATATTCAACTAGCTTTCTGCCCGCGGCTTCGCCCGCGTGGATTTCGGGATTGGGTGTATAGAGGGTTAAGGGTCATAGCTTTTGCCCACGGCTACATATACGCGGAAGTCGGTTATGGTGCGAAGATTTTATCGCGCTTCCCGTGGGACTATCCGTTTTTCCGAGATAAAAAATGCCGCAAAACTCCTCAAGAATCACTCTATCTATTGATGAAAACCGCATAAAAATCTGTGCAGTAGTTTTTGAGCGAAGCCTTTATTGCGCATCCCGTGGGATCTGTCGATTTTTCCGGGATAAAAAGTAGCCTATGTTACTCGGGGAGAATGTAGCTTTCCAAAGGTGAAAGAATTTTTGAAATCGGTCCAGTAGTTTAAGCGTGAAGAGGTAACAAACAAACAAACAAACACACTTTCGCATTTATAATATTAGTTGGGATATATAAACCACGCTAATATAAGCTACTCGAATCCTGCGCAGACGCAGCTAGTAAAGAATATGTGATACCAAAAATACTTTACCAAAAATAATTTGTAACATCACATACGTATTTTTAAATTGAATATATGTATATCTCAGAAACAGAAATGGACAAATGAATAAGCTACAACTTATAGATTGGTCGAACTTGGATATCTATAATAAAAAGTAAGTGGGCATTAAATTTCAGACGCTATTATTATGGGTGAAGGTGATGAAATAATAAAATAGATATAATAAAATAAACTAGGTAATAACCATGCACAATTTGTTTATTGTTATGGTACACAGAAACATAACCATACCATCATATAGATAGCCAGTAACTAAATCAGGGGGCGTTTCAAATAATAATTTTAACCCACATATTTTTATTTCTACATACTGATAAAGCTCTTAATCCACCTCACCTAATAATCAAAACTAGTGGAATGTCTATTATAAAAAAGGTTATTCTGTTAGGGATTACTTAAACGATAACAATGCTTAGATTTAATTTTAATTACACTAAATAAGAAAATGAAACTATAATTTTTATTATTGTAATGTGAACTTATTTAAATTTGAAAAGGAAGTTGGGTTCGGACTCTTTTTCTTTCCAGTACAAGGTCTCCCGCCATAACTATCTTTGACGTGCAAAAGTGATTACAAAATTCCTATTCATAAATCAATTTTTTATTTTGTTTTTGTTAATAAAAACTAAGTTAGTGGTGAAATACTAGTGCATATATCCCGATTTCTAAACACATAATTAAGAAATAACTACATATTGCAACAATGAATTGTGATAAATAAACTTACTGTGTTAACTACTAAACTCTAGGATTATGTCGTTGTTTCAGCTCCCATTCAGACGAACAAATTATTGTCAGAACACTATTTTCGATTGTTCATGTTCTTTTTATAACAATAATTTAGGGACTGTTTTGTTTTTTGTAAAATGTTGATAAATTTCAGAGCAGTATTTGTGCTAATATCCGTGACCCATAGTGACCCATGTTTGTGGACTATGTTATTATATATTATATTTGTTCGTATTCGTATTTATTTGTTCTGCGATCTATATACTTTTAATATGTTTGAGTAATTAAGTGAAAACTTCACTGGTGTTTCCCAAATATATAAATACATAAATATACTTTATATAAAAAAGTTTAACAACCCCGATTGCGTTAGAGGGTGGCCCTGGCCGCTCTGTCATACCATCAAAACAAGCGGCGGCGCCGCCCGTGCCGTGAGTGACACGGACTAACAGGCTGGCCACATCGCTAGCCATTGTTGGCGCAATTCTTCCATATTTTTAGACACGTACGCTATCAAACCGCATGTTGTACAAACATACATACATGTACTTGTACAAAAAAATATTTCCACAGTTAATTAAAATTGTATTTGGTCGCGTCATCTTCTATTACATTGCGTATATTTTATATAACATTACGTAGATACATTATATGTATAATATAATATAACATATATATTAGACTGTGACTTCGTCTGTGTAGAACACATATCCTCATATTTTGGACAGTTCACACAATATCTATATAAGTTTTAGTAGTTTTTATGTGAAAGAGTAACAAACATTCATCTACTTACAAACTTTTGCGTTTATAATATGAGTAGGGATTGCGTACAGACTAATGATGTCGATCGTATGTAAAGTATAAAGTGAATGGGAGAATACAGAAAGATCAGAAGACATTAACTCATTGCCTGAATGGCGACTATTAAGTGTTGTTTATAATGTGTTTTTACGGTCTTTTATAATAATTACTAATATTTATACTTTTATATATTTTAAAAATCTTATATTTAAGAATTTTAGTTTAAGTTCTGCCAATAGACACCCTCTGCTGGACAGGCTTACCCTAAGGATCTCCACATCAGCGGGTCTTGGCCTTACGCCTGGACGCGAGAGGTCAATCTTGGGCGACTAGCGCCCACTCCACGCCGCCACAAGTGCGGCCGCCGGACATCTCCGGCCATCCACCAACCCAAAATGGCTCCCCTGGACGACAACCCACTCTTAAAAATAAAAGGGGGCGTCGCCCGTCCGCCACTGGCCGCTGGAAGCGGCCTACCAGGTTGGACCCGGCCATCCCATGCCTCTCTCGGGAGGCCCTCTATCAGATTATTAGCCGTCAAAAGCTGTTGCCCAGGGTGCACCATGAGGAGGTTATCTGACATCGCACCCCGGCGTGTTTTGCCCTGCTTATATCCAACGCCTTCCTGCGATCTTCACCAAGTCGTCTGCCCATATTATGGGAGATCTACTAACGCTGCCGTGTTTTAGAAAACGAGGATATCATTGTCGTTATTAATAGATCAGAATCTGCTAGCTCGCCTATAACTATGGGGGTTCCCCAGGGATCAATATTGGGTCCTCTACTGTTTCTAATATATATAAATGACCTTCCTTACTACATTACAGAATCGTGTGAGACAGTATTGTTTGCAGATGATACTTCTTTACTATTCAAAGTTGATAGACAAAAGGAATGTTATGACGATGTAAATAGTGCTCTCTCGAGAGTTCTGTATTGGTTCACAACTAATAATTTATCTTTAAATTCTAAGAAAACAAAATGTATCAAATTCTCTATGCCCAATGTAAGGCAGGTTGATACTAGTTTAAATATGAATGGTGATGTCATTAACTTGGTGAATAATACTAAATTCTTAGGCATTACGTTAGATTCACGACTACAGTGGGATCCACATATTGAAACTTTGGCAATCAAACTTAGTTCAGCGGCGTACGCAGTAAAAAAGATTAGACTTTTAACTAATGTTGAAACGGCAAGAATTGTTTATTTCAGCTACTTTCATAGTGTTATGTCCTATGGACTGCTGCTATGGGGATCAGCGGCTAACATTGAAAGTATTTTCCTTTTACAAAAAAGAGCGATTCGTGCTATTTACTGTTTACGGGCTAGAGAATCCCTAAAAGAATTGTTCAAAGAAATTAATATTTTAACTTTAGCTAGTCAATATATATATGATAATTTAGTTTTTGTATATAGAAACTATGATAAATTCAATAAAAACAGTGATCTACATAATGTGAATACTAGAAACAAAAATAAACTTGCCGTTCCAATGTTCAGACTCCATAAAACTAGCTGTTCGTTCTTGGGGAAATGTATATCTATGTTTAACAAGCTTCCGCAAAGTGTCATTGATTTGCCTTTATATAAATTTAAAATCCATATCAAAAATACACTCATGAGTAAAGGTTATTATAAAGTAAGTGACTATCTAAACGATCACAGTATTTGGGAATAGGGACACTATTCATAGAGCCATGTTTGGTAACATTATTTATAATATTGTATTATTTTATATGTGTATGTAAACATACATACGACTGTAATCGTATTAGGTATGATTGTATCTTATACTATATTGTATTGTTATATTATATTATTATAATTATTAACATTGAAAAGAGGAGATAAAAAATAGACCTTCAGAGTTTCTTGCCTGTTCTTCTCGAGAAGGCTCTCCCAATTTCCGAACAGGTGTCGAGTCAATATATTTTTCTTTTTTTTTTCGTACGTACGGACAAGGTTTTTGTTTTTTTTTTTTTTATTTAAGCTTTTTTTTTGTTTTGTTTGTTGACGTCAATAAGTGCCTGTAAAGGTCTATGTTGAATAAATATTATTTTGATTTGATTTGATTTTGGTTACATCAATGTACATATACAACGTGCATATACACATCCAACATGTAGAGACTATTTAAGCGAATTTTATAAAAGTGTGCATGTGCCATCCAAGCCGTAACGTACTTATCGCCAAGGTTTAGGCTGGACAGACCTACTGTTGAGTAGGTCTGTTTTTATAGCCCAGTTATTATTTTCAACATAGTCTTAATTAATTCATATACAGTGGTGACTGGAAACTCGCTAAATTATTATTACTTTTTCATTCATAGTCTACCATGTATTTGGAGATTATATATATGAGAAAAACAAAACGCACTGGTGCGAAAAAGAATAAATTTTGCGCACCTCAAATAGATGAGAACAACATATGGAAGTTAACATTTTTAACTAAATTAATAGGTATAATCTAAAACAATCTCCTGACAAATAACTGTTAGCTTTCATTGAAAAAAAATACAAAATTACCCTAGCATAATCATTCCTACAAATTGTTATTGCCTCTGCGCTACGGGAAAAGTTTGTATTCCCCGTGTCACCTGCAAACAATTAGATTCAGCTGTCGATTGTTTCTCCGATCTAAATAAGTCCCGACAGCGGCCGCGGCGCATCTGGCGCGAGCGATTTACGGGTTTTTTATTTTGATTCAATCAACGGCCGCCCGCCACCGTCCGCCCGCCCCGCGCCTCTGCACGCACGATAACGCATCGCACGATCCACATTATATTCCACCAACCCTTATTAATAAAATATATTACATAGTTGTTTAAAAATGTATAAATTGCTATTACTGCAAAGATTGAATATGAATTTCAATTTCTAGTATATAACTTAAATAATTTTGCAAAGCTGAAAAATGTTACTCTCTCGTGATCATCGAATTCTGTATGGTTAAAAGGGAATGCTTCAGAAATAATAATGATTAATCCATTATCAGCTGGCCCCTCAATACGGCCTTGTTGAGCATGAGACACCGTACTACAAGTACACACCAGCGCTAGTTCTTATAAATGGCCGCGCGTTGTTCTATCATCACGGATAGAACTATTACTTGCAATAAATTTGATATCGTGGTGGTCGACCCAACGCCGTATTGCCGATGGTAATATCGAGAAGCATTTCGTCGATATTGTTTATATATCGGGTTTAAGTTTTTTATACTTTTTTATATCTATTGTACAAAACTTAAATTTAAGAATATTTTACTAATAAATGAGATAATAATTATAATTATTATCTTTATTTTACTCACACATCAGATAAGAGATATTTACACAAGGAAACTATTCAGAAGTGATAATAATATCTTAACCTTAATGTGAGAATCTGAAGTCTGAAAAGGGGTAAGTTGCTCTACAGATAGCTAAGTGAATTTGTATCTATAACTTTAATTGTTGTTTATTGTTATTGATTTGTTTTCTTTTTTGTTTGTTTATTTACTGAGACGTACCGCATACTAGTGCCTTATTTAACCTTACTGTTAAAATTCCCACAGGAGAACCACAGCCTTTGGATTAAGACCTATGTTTCTAAATGTATTTAATAATAAAAAAAAATATTATTGTATTATATTATTACTTAATACTGATGCAAGTATAAATTAGATTTTTTACTGAGCTACTGAATCTTGCTTTTGAACTATAAAAATACATGATTGCAAAGTAAATCTGAGCTGATTCTTAATTTGCCATCGACATATGGCACCGAATTCTATGTGAACGGATAAGTAGACCTAGTTTTGTACTTGTAATACTATGGATTAATATAAACATTCTCAGAATTTTGAAATCATCTCGTGTATACGCATTGAAAATTAGCAATTTTAGCGTCGCTGATTTACCATGGCCGTGCGTTCGCTTACATAAAACAAGTCTTCTTATTATATTCTTATTAAATCAATATGCGTTGTGGAACTCCGACATAGTCGTAATTAAAATTCTATGGAATATCGACATCAATATAAACGTTTGTGTTCAACAAACCCAAATAACCCTTAAGTTGCATACTCCGGCTGTGGCGAGCCGGCGGTTATGTGGGGCTCTCCTCCCCAGAAGAGGGAGGCCTAACCACTAAAACTGTCAGGGATGGCCTTCCTCAGGCATGTGGGGAGCCCCCGGGAACACAAAGCTACCCAAGCTACTTCCGGAAACCACCAGCCTCCGCTCCACCGCCGATACAGGGGAGCCCTCCTCGGGGGAGGCTACAATACCTCCCCCGATTTCCACCACCGACGACGCCCCCCGGCCACGGAAGGGGCATGGTCCCTCCCGGGTTGCCGGGGTCCCGGGTCGCCGGCGACCCGCGGCGGCGCCGCCTTCTTCGAGCGGGATCGGGCATCTCCCGACCCCGCTCGGCGGCCTCACAGAAGGAGGCCACAGCCCTCCAACCTCCCTCGTCCGCCAGCATTGCCGCAATCAATGCCGAAAAACCCAAATAACCCTGCTACTCAGATCACTGATTTATTACATTACGTACAAATAATAAAGATACTTTTCATATATTTTACTTTAATACATTAATCATTAAATAGCCATAGATTTTTTTTTTATTTGTATCATTTATGTATTCACTTTCAAGTGCAATTTTTGATTAATATTGAATTTCATAAAATGTTTATTTGAAATTAAAAAGATACCAATATAGAGAAAAGCTGAATTTGTTTTCGTCAGAATATTATTCTATGTTGGCTATATACAACCATGCGAAAACAAAATTTGTTCGTTATAAAATTACCTGACAATTAGACAATATCGTGAGTAAAATTTTAATAAAGCTGCATGCTTAGTTAGTAAATAAATACGAAAAATGTTACTATGGAAAAGGCCAAATCCTTAAAAAACATAAAACGAAGCAGTAATTTCATAAGTGAAGATTTGTAAATACCTGCGAGAGCCGGCAACGCAGTTAGCAAAAAAAACTGTGTCACTGCGTACATGATGATCACAACACAGATAACTCCACGCGACGCTACGAAGCAGTTCGCAACATTAATCGTAGCCTACGCTCTTATCATATATCTCTTCAGTGGTAGTACTGTCCAGTCCACAACACTGACCGTAGCCTACACTATGAGTGCGTAGCAACGCCTGGCCTAGATTATGCACAAAACTATTAAAATCGTACATTCACGGTCCTAAAGTCCGAATCACAGACAATCCAGTATTGGCATGCGACACATCCAACGTACACCGAATCTGTAACAAAAAACAGAACAATATTATTATTTATTACAAAATTTTACATTTGAACCTTTTTACTTGTCGGTATTTTGAAATACTTTACGTACGGATTTGCTGAAAGTTTTAAATCCTTAATATCATCACTTCATAGTTCACTTAAAACAAGGCGTTGTTTATCAAAATAACATTTACATAATAACAATTAAATTATCAATTTCCATTACCGTTCATTTATTAAATCGTAAGTAACCATCAATAAGTTAAACCCTTAACAGTTGTTACTCGTTGTATTTGTATGTAGGTATAGTAACGAATTACAAGAATTCTATTTTATAATTGAAAAAAGAGTAAACTTGCCCTTTGCTTCTAATTAGATACAATCTTGCAAACATATATGAAGAAATCAAACGCTGTAAAATATATTTATTTAATATTTCAATTACTTGATTATCCTTTTTAGTTTCTGAATATTTAAATTATGATTGTTTTTTATAATAATAATCTGGCGTTAATTCCAGTCGTTAAAATATTGTATAACTCTGATCTGTTAATATTGCTAAATTTTCTTTCTAATTTTGTGCCTCTTTTAATTCACCCACTAAACACTTTATAGTAAAAATATATTTTGTTTATAGGTAGATTGCTTCGAGAATTGAGTCTGCCTTATTATATTATAATCTAATTAACAAAATAAATTATATTTACTCTAATTCTAGTTTATTAAAATTGTGCCATAAACGTCGTTGATGTCTTTTACTCAGGGGAAAAAGTAATGTAGTGTTTAATATTATTTCTCTTGTTTTATGTGAAACATTATAAACACCAACAATAACCAATATAAACGGAACTACAATTAGTTGGTGGTGCACGCGCCGGATAGTACCGCTGGTGTGCGGGCCTAATTTTAAAACTAATTCTCGCATGGTGGCGACGCCATAAATAATTAAATTAACATCGGTCAGGGTTCGTGTCGGAGATGGCTATCGGGCGTGTGCATTCCGTGAAATGCACAATATTTCTATTTTATTTGGTACCAAAGTATGTGGACAACACTTTAAAGATTTTGTATTGATATACATACGTTATTCTCACTACCCTATAACTATTGCAACGAATGTTCGAAATGAAATCACACCACACCTTTTCACCAATATTCGAAAATTTCTTACGTTAAGTACAACAATATTCCCTCATGAAAACGTTTCTCATGAAAAAATCAAACAAAAAATCAAAAGAATTAAACCGATTGATTTTGAGACAATTGTTTGAAGATAGACGAGTTATGGAACTGGGGTTCTATTTGTCAACAGTCCTTTAGCTAAAATTTACCATAGACCAAATAACATTTCAGCAACTGCTACTAAATGGCTCGACTTTTTTAAATGTAATGAAATTAATATTTCCTCAAAAATCTGTTGTAAATTTTTAAAAATCTGCACAATTATTAGATACATACAATATAAATTTAATATATTTCTTGTAATAATTTTTTTTTATTAATTTTACTTGCCATGAATAAGGTTTAATAATTATACTCGTAGATAAGTACATGTATCCAGTTTGATTTGAAATACTTCAGTTTATTGCCTGTACTTCTCGAAAAGGCTTTCCTAACTTCCGAAAAGTCATATGCACGTACAAGGTTTTCGCATATTTGTCAATAAGTGTCTGTCCAGATCTATGTTGAACAAAGATTATATTGATGAATTTTAATTTATTTCTCAAATATTTTATGCAAAATTTAATATTGTAAATTAAATAAGCGATGCAGACTAATTCTAATGTTAATACCGCAGTAAACCTGACTATATTTATTATAATTAGAGATCGGATAATCGGATGCATATTTACCTAAAGTTAGTTTAAGACAAAGTATGGAAACGGCTTTTGTTCACCATTTCTGTTTTTTTATTCAGTTATTTAATTGATTATTGTTTTAGTCAAACTAGCTCACTACTTTCGTATAACACTCTTCATGTAATAAATCGTACATTCATAAATCGCACGGGGAACTGAAACTAAACTTCATGTAAATACGTATGCATAGTTTTATAAATGAACCCGGAGTCTCGGTCTTGTGAAAATAAATACCACGTGCTAATTTAGTAATTTTCAAACAATATCACTACGTTAAATTTGCAGTCCCGTATTTTCCCGGGATTTTTGACGTGACAACGTCTTAAATTAGGTTGCGGCTGGGAGTCACTTATGAAAAAGTGTAACGCTCGGTAACGTTACGATGAGTCACCGAACGAGAGAGAGGCCCGCCGAATGCCTTGCGTCTCTCTCCCACTCAACTATGATCGGTCTGCCGCGCGCGCAGCACTAGAGAATTAGGCGCATTGAATCGGCGCATGCTTGTGTCTCTGTCTTTGTCTTTCTCGAACGTTCTTGGCGTTGGAAAAACAAGAAAGCGTCATAATACAAGTTCACACGTGTGGTTAAAGTATCGTCAGCTGTGTCTGTAGTGAAAATGTGGAGTGCTTAGATTCGTCATTTACAACAACTACAACAATAAAGGTAAATAATTGTACACTGATATTTCATTATCGTAAACTATGATTGATTGATTAATTGTTAGATTGACACAAAAGTTGAGAAACTGAGTTTATAGGTTATATCATACTATTGATAAATGTTGATAGTGTTAAGTAAATTATTAGTTTAAAATTAATTAATTAATTAATTATTATTTTACAAATTTTCATTAATTTCAAATTTATTTAGCAAAAATTTGAACCTTCAATCTGAATAAATGTTTTGATTTTCGAATTGATTCTTTAAAATTACAAATATTAAGAAAAAGTGGCAGATATAAGAAAACTTGATTTAAACTGTGTTGAGCAAGAATTTTAACATCTAATTTAAGTAAATGTTTTAATTTTCAACTTCATCATTTACAATTACAAATTTTAATTAATTTCAAATTTATTTAGCAAAAATTTGAACCTGAGAAAAAGACGTTGTCACGTAAAATCTTCGCCCGTAAAACCGACTTTACAGGCAACCATTTTTTATTTAACAAAATGTATTTTAAAAAACCGCTTCCAAAATTTGTGAGCCAAAAATTAACTTTAGGTAAATATGCATCCGATTATCCGATCTCTAATTATAATGTAGGCTGTTAAAAATGTAAACATAATTGGAATTAAACCTTACATATGTATGCTATTTTATTAAAATAAACTTTTGGGATGGCTATCCCAAAGTTTTCCTTCTGCTCTCATACAATTAAGGCTAGATTGCTAGGTTGGAGCTAAAAAAAACTTTTCTTAATTTGTTTATTAATTCCCGAATTACATAAAAGGACATAGATTACACATAATATACGAGTATGTATTAAAAAACCTTTTTCCAAAAAGCCTTATATTTATTGGCTCAACCAATTCTTCAATATTAGGCAACTTACTCTTCACCAGGCGAGATTAAAATTAAAGGCAGAGCTTCTTTCTTGGACATATCAGCATATCAGAGCGCGTTTTGGCGCGTTTCGAATAACCGGTTTTTGTGTGTCTATATATATATATATATATTGTTTAGTTTTCCTTTTTATTGTTTTTTTTTTCTTTTTATTTGTTGTAGCGCAATGGTATTTTTTTATTTTCCTTTTTGTATTCTTTGACAGAAACGTAGGTACCGCATTCCAGTGCCCTTTAAATAAAATTGTAAAAGCTCCCATAGCCTAGTGTTGGGGTTTTCGTTAAATAATAAATTTTACATCTATTTGTTAATAAAGTATCATTATTAAAGTATTATTATCATTATTAAAACTACTTAAGCAATATATTCTAAATACACACATGACGAAAACGTTGCAGAGTAGGCTGACTCTGTGGGAGCGCCGGCCGTCGCGGCTCTATAGACTGGACATTTGGAAGGCGCCATGTGCTCTAATTGTCTCGTGTAGTGCTGATAAGCTATCTGGCTTGTGGTGCTAATGAACGTGTTGGTAAGAGCACTTTAAAAAAAAATATTATTATTTTGTGACCTTGCATAAGTATGGAATATTAGGTTATGGAACCTTAACATTGGAACGGCAAGTTTACTTTTATTTTCATTGTTTCTATTGAACTTTTTATAGTTTATATAGAAAATCTAAATTATCATAAATTTATTACTTGTTAAATTTGAAATATAATTTTCTTAGAGAGTTAAGTTAGCCGTACGTTTTTACTTTCCAGAAGTTGTTCCTTGTTAGCGACATAATATGTTTTTTCTTACAAAATAAACGGGTTTTATTCCTTTCTTTGAATTTAGATTTTTCAAAAATCCAATGATGCAGTTTTAATGCTAATAAAATCGAACCCAAGACTCTTTTGAATACCAATATTTTCAGAGAATTCGTCATAATTTTGACTTTCGCCATTTAAGCGACTTATAAATTTTAGCTTATGTATGAATATGTATATGTATATATAATAATTAATATCATTGTGATATAAGGACTTTAAAGGTAAATAATAAGAATAGAGAGATGTTTAGAAAGCGCTGCGCAACTCACCTCAGAATAATAGTTAAAAGTAGCCATAAGTGACATAATGAAAAAGGCATGGACCAAAAGTCCGTGGAGTGTAAATAAATATTTAAAAAAAATAAAACCGAAAAACTATTTCATTTTGAACTTAAATAATTTTAGACAATTCCACAAAGTTTTTACTCGTATCTCAAAATTAATAAACATAATCTTCAAACACCAAACTTTTCATTCCTACACATTTTCTGGTAATAATAATTTTTAAAAGAGTCAATGGAAACAATGAATTTGACTCGTAAAAATTGAAACACGAAACAATTACAAGTTTTTGCATTACATTAATTTGTATGTGTATTTAACTTTTGCTTATATTATTTAAATTTAGCTTATACACCTAGAACTGGGGTGGCTCTAGCGGAAGCTTTCACACTTCGACCCATCTTTAAACTTTTGTGCCACCCGTATTCCCGGTTTTGTCTACCTATCTAGCATATATGTATAGTCATCATCATCAGTCCAATATGAGATGGCCTAAAGATTAATATCTCTTAGCTCACATAGTTCTATAGACTTATGTATCTTTATATTTCTTTGGCTATCGAATTACTTTCAGAATCTCCAGCATAATACCTAACATATAACCTTCTTTCTTACTCCTACTCCCTTCATCCTTTCTCCTTTTTTATCCTTCTTCCTTTACTTCCTCTTCCTTCACACCGTCGTCGTTCTTCCTTTTTTTCTACTACCTTTTTCTTTTTTCTTCCTTCTTGCAGGACTTCCGCAATTGCGTATTAGCGTGATACGTTCTGTGTAGGATAAGCCAAATGAAAAAAATACATGTCAAGGTGCTTCAAATTAGGCGGATCTGAAGTTTGATCGAGCATTTGACATTATAATTGCGTCTTGTATGAATAAAATACTGTGTGTTACGGATTATAGTTTTTAATTTTATTTTATCTCTCTTAATTCACTCACTCACTTTTTGACTATAACATAAATAACTATGTTACATCTTTGGTTGAGCAGGTATAATGAAAGATGCCAAACATATATACTGAAAGCGCTATAATATACTATTTTGATAATACTGGTACTCAGATACTAATGAATACCATGTTCTTATGGTTGTAATGTAATGTCTACATATGTGCACATATTTAAATCACTCCACGTATGCACGCCCCATATTAGTATATACACTTGTTTTTACTCTGAGTATCGTTATTTTCATTGTCAGACCATGACAAAGTTAGCTCATACCCACAAACAGTTCACTGAAAACACGTGCTTGATTTTTGAAACGGTTTAAAATATGTACATATTATCTCATGTTTCACTCCTTTTGATTTGCTTATAATTACAAAGATAACGGGTCCTTCTATAAATAATAATTTTTTGTCAAGATTTGTTCAATCAGAACGACGAACGTTAATGCGCTCAGCTCCCTCTTTCCTGTAATTCTATCTCTCAGTGAATAACAGTTGCCTTTTATTACAGATAATAACGACAATATACGACATTGTTCCAATATAAATCGGTTTGTTTAGTCTGAGTACAGATATATTGCGCTGTAAAAATAAAGTTTAATGCGTGAAAGGTAGAACATTACCTAAGTAATGGCTTTATATTGACGTTGTGTCATCCAGGGATGGAGTCATTGATCGCGCCGGGAACGCCGCCGTAATAAAATCAGTGTCTGATCGCAGTTATTGACCGGCGCCGTGTAGTTTACACAGTAAACCAGACTGTGTGATTTAATTTGACGTAAAACTGACAACTAACGGCCGTTCCCAATATTCAATCTATCTCTGGTTTTGCCCTACTAGAGATAGAAATAGTTATCTATCCTTGAATTTTTTGTCCCTATAAATGTATCGACGATAGGAAATCCTATCCGTGGATGCTATCTATCGACGGGAGGACCGGTAGCTTACTAGGGATAGACATTTGTATGAAATTGACATTTGTCGCGTCCCTATATTGTTTCAAAGCTATCTGTCAGTACGTTTGATTATCCTCAGTAACCTCAAAATTCAATCCTAGCATTTTCAGGGATAACGGTTGGATACCACGGCAGATTTACAAGTTTTTAATGTTTAATTAATTTATTTGTGTGAAAATTATAAGTTTCGCGTAAAGAACAATGTCAGACTCAAGTTCGAGCAGTGATCTTTCTCTTTTGGAGCAGCTGAGTGACTGGGATTCAGATGAAGAAAATGATATGGCCCGATCATATCAAGAGCGTAAAAATTATTTCGACACATACGACGATTTTGATTTTCATTACAGATTTAGATTGAGCAAGACCGCAGTCAATGATTTGTTGACCGAAATAATGCCATTTCTGAAAGTAACCTCTAAACGGTATGATGCGTTTTTTCTCTGTTGCTTTATTTATGTACCTAAGTACTTATCCTTAGACTTACGTAAAGAAATTACTAATTCTCATCTTTGATTTATTCCAGCAACCATGGTGTTTTACCCTTGCATCAACTATTGCTGACACTGCGGTTTTATGCATTAGGCACAATGTTGGTGGCAGTAGGAGACTACATAGGTGTGTCAAAGTCTTCAGCCTCGCGTATAGTGAGAGATGTCTCTGGGGCTATTGCTAGATTATACATATATATACATGATAATACACAACAAGACTTTTATGAAATTGCCGGATTTCCTCGATTTTATGGAAAATAATATTCCGAAAATAACTTTAATACTTGTAGTAATCACCTTTAATTTCTACAAACACAACAATATTATTTATTTCTAAAGAATACAAATGTCAAACAATCAACTGACACTGTCATCTTTCACATTCCTTGTCACGTCAAAATAATTTTACTCACGATATAAAATTATTGTAAATAGGTATTAAACTGCAACAAAATAATGGATACTGAACCTATTATTTTTAATTACATTATTATTTTCTTAAATATTTATTAATAGTAGAAAAAAATACGACCAAAACGTTGATGTACCGTGACAGAGAGTGCTTTCATGCTTTGTGGCACTGCGTACTTCGGAACGTAAAAGAGGGCTCGGATAAGCGGCCTATCTACTGTTAACTGGCGATAGACATGGTCTATCTGTAATAGTGGGACAGCTTCTGAAGATAGATAGCTAAGTACTGCCGATCGAGGATAGCTGTCTATCTTTAACTGAAGACTGAATATTGGGAACGGCCGTAATACGGCTACAATGCCTGTTTTTCTTATAAAATTATCTATTTTGAGCAGTTTTTATCTCATGAAAGTATGACAAAATTGTAATTACAATTTTATAAAAAAAAAAACATATAACTGTCATTGAGATATAATTAGAAAAAAACTAACACAATCCAAGCTTACTCACATTAAATGTAACATTTTTAATATAAAAAGTATAACTATCGACGTAAATATAATAAAGTTATTGGGTATTTTGTTTATACGCTTTTAAATTAGGCGGCTTTACTCAATTATGACGTCACGATAGCTGTGTTTTCAGTATGGAGCGTTTTCGAGCACGCGACAGCGCCGCAAAAATATTGATGTACCCTCCTGTTGCTTCCCAGCTTAAAGAGAAATCTTATTAGATATATATAGAATAAAAAATGTAATCTACTCAATTTCCAACACGCAACAAATCAATGTTTATCTGTCATTTTATATATACATAGATGCAAATATTAATATTCTGCCAAACTCAACATAATATATAAAATTAAAAAAAATGTAAACAAATTAATATGCACTAAAAATTAAAAAAAAATTATTACATTAATATAATATAGGTACAACTATTGCTAATTTTGGAGTCGGTATGTCGGTGTCAGCCTAGTAAACACTACAATATACCCAGCTAACAACAAGTCAAAAAATTAAAATATTTGTAATAACATTATATTATTGTAACGATTTGTTTACTTTTTAGAGCATATTCATTTATTTTGGAATAGTTCCTTTTTAAGTCGGTTTTTCTTTTTGATTATTTTTGTCTTTACCTACCTGTTTGCGACTACATGCTACGTGTGTTGTAATTTTATAATGTTTTTCAAATTCTTTGCTCTTTGACAGTTGTGAAATAAATTTGTTCGCTTAGTCTCCATATATTTTCCTTTAAGTATTTTTTTACACTCGTATTTATTTGCTACTTTATTACAATTTATAATTTAGTTAAAAGTTTTGATATTTAACTATTGCTAAAGTTAAGGAATGTTCCCTGTGGTCAGTATTGTGATAGGTGAAAAAAAAATGTGATACATCTCAAACTCCGAGGATAGGAGATGTTGCTTACATCTTCGTGTTCAAATACCCTTATGGTACAGTCTCCCTCCGGCAAATTAACCTTTCATATGGTATGTTATTTATTCAACCATATATTTTGAAACGGCTGAATAGCATATGACACACCGCGTAAGGGCTTCAGAAAATGCCAGGATAAATATCATGAGCATCAGAGGCACGTCCGGGCGTACGTGCGCCAAGCTTGCGCGCTCGATATGCGCTCTATAAGTGACGTGCGACTATCAATAGAAGGCACACGCACATACTCATACGCATAAACCGCCAATAGACGACGTAATATTCAATTTGAAATACGATGATACGACATACACGCAGTTCAATTTATGGGAAAAATCCATAATGCAATTGAAACCGTACCTCAGAAAAGTAATGTCCTCCTAATTATTAATATTATATTGTTGTTATTATCGTATATTCAATTATCAACCTTAAATTTAAGTTTTTTTACAATATAATTATATAAAATAAACATAAATACTAAACAAAACTTAAACCTAGTATTTTGTTTTTCAAATTTCATATGTACGAGTACATCTATCTGATACTCTTACGGTGAAGGATAACATTATAAGGCAATCTGCGTACACCTGCGAAGACATAAAAGGTGTGTTGCTAACCAATCCGTACTGGGCCAGTGGCCCAAATACCCTATCATAGTTAGAGTAACATAGTGGACGTAAATGAGCTTTGTGATGAAAACAGAGAATGTCTGAACCACCACCATAGTTTGACTGGAATTAAGTCGCTATTTGGGTGGAAACCCTTCTGCTCACGTATCTTTTTTATTCACTTGAAGTTATCCAGGAATAAAAGACGAAAACAGCAATACTTTGGAGGAACATGATTTCCCTGTTGTCAAAATGTGTAAAAAATCAAATTTTCACATATCTATTCAGCTGTATCGATGTATTCATAATCACAGTTGATAACCAACCCCACCAAAGTGTACGAGTCTACCCCGTCAATCTTAGGACGCTTAGGCCATGGCTTCATGGGCTTCACTGACTCAATACGGGTTGGTATACTTCTTCTTATATATGTCGACGTTTTATTTTAGCTATAGTTAATAGGATTTAATTTGATTATCATTGTACCGGCAGTGAGTGAACACCGGGACGTCACATAATTGAAAACGAGTTTAATCAAATGAGTGACTGAACGCGTGCGGAATCGTGTTGGGAAGTTACAAGAGCATTGGCATCACTTCTTTTGTGACTAGCGACGATCAAGGGTGACATTATTAGCCTAAGACTGACGCCATGAATCCAGTATTAAGATAGGAAAGCATTAACTTACCGCCGTCGTCACATATTTGAATGATATATGCAATTTTTCAAGTTTTCTTTCACAGTATCAAAAAATAACTTTTAATGCGCCCCGCGCGACAAATGATTTAATTAAATTTTGATCTTAGATAGATAGATAAAATCTTTATTTACAAAACATCTTCATCACACAGAAACATAGGAACACAAAGAAACTAAAATTAAATTTTCTTGAAACAATAACCCAGTACAAACCAAAAGTTGTGTGTGCTGCAAAAGTGTAAAGGGTCGTAGCTCAGTGATTGGAATTACTAACAAAAGGAAAGCACTGGTGTTCTGCTTCAACCTGTTTTGTGTTTACCAATAATTTGCGAAGAATTTACATTATATAAAACATAGTTTGTTCTTATAAATATAAATATGTATGTATTGTATAAGTAATTATACTGAATTATAATTACTTACACTAAGGGACAATTAATTCACTAGTTGAGCTTAATATTCACAATGTACAATAGTGGAAAAAGAAGATTGGCACATTTCAATAAAAAAAAAAAAAATAAAAGGCGAAGCAACGGCAGTTCTATCTTCTATTGATTTCGAGTGCTAATTACTTACGTATAGCATGCATATATCCGATTTATTAATTTTTTATGTCCCTTAATTTCCAAATGAAAAACATAATGTTTCCTTGTGCCGAAATAACTATTTAGGCCCTCGAAATTTGGCACGCTCTTTACACACTTGTGCCAAACCACGTCGGCCCTACATTGCATCCTTTCAAGCTGAGGGCAACAATCTACTAATGTAGTTCTCATCAGCCTTATCACATTAACCGGTGAAACAAAACAGAAATAGAAACATTTATTTGCCAGAATATTCTGGCAAAATGAATCTGGCAAAAAAAAGGGACACCTTTTTTCTGTTGAGGTCAACGTCACAAAACAACATAATTAATGATAACTTGTTATAGTAATTTATTACATTATGTTATTACTGTTAATAATTGTTATTACATTACGATGTTTATTTGACACCTAACTGTGTATTTATGAGTTTGTATTTTATTATACATGCAAAATAAATATACGAATAAGAAAAATCGAGACCGTTATTAACAAATAAGGAAAACATTAGTATGGAATAACCGAAATCCTCATAAATCCTTACAAAACGGCAATTGTATACTTTCACCCCTAACATAACTAGTACACAATAGCCTAATATATAATTTTGAGAATTAAGACTTCCCTCGAAGAAAATCATGTTCTCCCAGTACGTTATAGCCTGGCTACGTTATACGAAGACACCTGGCACAGTATGCTCGTAGATCTACAGCATTATCATGCAAGTACACCTACAATGGCACAAGCTTTGAGTATTTTGTAACTAAGCCGCAAATAGAAACCACAGTAACAGCGGCAAAGGTTACACGCCTCGTGAACTACATGTGACATAATCGTATAGTAAATAATAAATAGTACAGTGCAATGTTTTGGCATGTGCACTCGGTCAACGATTACTAAAGTGAAGCAATGTTCGCTGCGGTCAGTATTATGATGGGCAAACAATTTTTTTTTTTTTTCAAGTAGTTCGCCCCACTCTATAATTTTTATTCTGCGTCGTGGGTGCAGTCACAAACATAAAAATCTCACATGCAAAAACTTTTGTAGGTCATACAAAACATCTGTCCCGTGCGGGAATCGAACCCGCGACCCGTTGCGTAGAAGCTGATTCCTCGACCACTGCGCTAAACTCCAAAACATAGGTAAAACATATTTCTAACATCTTTTGCTAGTGCATGAAGTCGCATCAATTAAAATCAGCACAAAGTTCTAAACTAGAGGTTAAATGACTTAACAAGGTTCAGCTGTTAAGCAACATCACCATACGTTATGAAATATACATCAATTAAAACCAGACTTGGATTGCATTTAAGCCACGAGACTACATACGTGTTGACAATCTGTCCTTCATTGTATAATAGGGGTGTTTCGCCATCGCCAATTAATCGCCAAACTATTGTTTATACCATTGATTCCCAATGTGGTCTATATCGACCCCTAGGGGTCTATGGTAAAATTCGTGGCTCCATGAAATGAAATGGAGGTCCACGATAATAGATCTCAACAAACATTGATAGTACTTATTTATAAAGCATTTACGACATTTATAAAAGTACCTTTGAAGTAAAAAATGTAATGTTCATATAATTTTGTAAGTTATAGGATGTAGGCGTTCAATATCAGGTAAGTAGGGGGTCTACCCAAAACCGAAAAGCATGGCAAAGGGTCTACGACACAAAAATGTTTGGGAACCTCTTGTTTATATAATTATTATTACATATTCATAAACTTAAAACATAAAAAAATAAACTACTGCAAAGAAATTGATTAAATTACTGTTTTGGAGTTTATTTGAACAGTAGATATGGTTTACTTTGACAAAGAAAAAAGATGAAGTATGCAGTTGTAATTTTTGATTGGAACAACTTAATACAGAAGTCAAAACAGAAGTCCTAACCAAGTCGAAAATTGTATTTACACTTTTCCATAAACATAAATCTATTATTCTTATTAATCAAAAATTTCACTTTCGAGTTAAAATGAAATGCAAAAATAAATAGTTTCTATGAGTCTTAAATTAGACAGTTAAAAGCTTAATGTACAAACGAAAAAAAAACCACGAATCTATAGTAAAGGCCTGTGTATTATCTTACCAAAAAGCAATATCAATACGAGTACACAGGCTTTGTAACTGATATCTGTTCATAGAAAATATTAGTTAGATAGCCTCTCTATTGTTTTATTTGCAAAAATAGGCTGAAAATGTGTGAAAAAAACCAATTTAAAAAAAATCTTAATTACCATTATTTTTTCAAAACATTTTCCTCTGTCACTTTTTCTTATTAATAGGCTAGGCTTTATTTACATAATTGAGCGTCTTTAAAAAAAATATTTCACTAGCTAAAAACAGGCTACAAAAATTTTACTTTAATTTATTGAACAAGTTCAATATTTTTATTTTCTTTAAAGATAGCAAAGACTTTTTGCTATAGTTTTGCTAGAATATTCTATAATTATGTGTTTAAATGTTTCGTCTATTGTTTATATGCTATTTTGTCAGCATTATCCTCTAGATCCTAACGTTGGCCACGAGATGTTTGGCTACGCATTCGTTTTTATTTTTTATTATAATTGAAAACATAAACCACCATTATAATGAAGAATATAAAATAGCTATTACAACTCATTTGATTTTAGACGCTACGAATATTATTTGATTTGATTTTAAGCTATAATATTTCAATACGTACAATCTTATTCATTTTTATGTTACCTATTAATTTTTTTTTATATATATAACATTGGGTATAAATGCTTACCTTGCCAATCAAACTATAATCCCATGATGTAAGTAACATTTGTCACTTTACTAAAAATTATATATTCTGACAAAGCGATCACACAATTCTCGCGAGTACCGGAGTCCCCGTATGCGCGCGCGCACGACTGCTTGCGTCGCTACTAGTTTGACACTGGCGCGACTCTCCGATTCCCTGCGGGAATAGCCTCGCTCCCGGAACCCTAACAAGAAAACATATATCATATTCATTTGCTGCGACGTCGATACATGATTACGCCGACAGTCTTATGAAGTAGTGGATGTCTTCCTGTCCAAATTGAAATATGTATATATATAAAAAATATACAATGTATGTATTTATTATTAAAGTACTGTGTACCACGGTAAATTACTGTGTATTAAAGTACTGGTAATCAATAGCAAGAGCATTCTCTGACAGATGTTACAGTGATTCAGAGAAACTATCACACCAGAATCGCTTCAGCCGTTTTTGTCAAATTTTCCCTCAAGAAAGAGACATTACTTTAGTAATAATTGTCTTATGTCGTAGTCGGGTCTCAAACTATCACCATTTTACCGAATTTAATGAAATGTTTTTATGTGAAAACGTAACCGGACTACTTCTACAATTATAATATTAAATACTTCGGAATGTAAGAATATACAAAATTTAATATACGCCGCTTACAACTAGCCATGACAGATTAGTCATGGCTAGTTATACATAAATAAAATTTAGAGACTGGAAAACAAACGTATATTTCTGACTGCACCCTATTGTACCAAATTACGGGACTATAATTTTTTGTCGGACCCCTTCCACGAGTCGCATTAAAAATTCAGGCCGCTCTCCGACAATGCAACAGTTACAACTACGCGCCTCCTGCGGCTATTTGATTTGATTTATTTGTTTGCTTAAGCGAGGCCCGCGGCGCACTCTCCACGGAGCTTAAAGCTCTATGCAAATTAGTAGTTCGCTTTTGGGTAGGTTACTTAGATTGCACGTATTAATTGCCTTCTGCCATTACTAAAATTGGAAAGTGAAGTAATTTTGTACAGTACGGTAAGATAAGGTCACTTACCGGTCATAAATCTATAACATGACATTGGCAAAGTGGTGTAATAATATACACCTGTCGAAATAAAGCGAATGATGTTATCGTATCGTTATAGCAAATAGTATATGAATAATATATGAATAGCAAAAAATCCTCACTAATTTTATTATGCGAAAGTAACAGTTGCTGTCAGTCGCGCTACATGCCAAAACTACTGAACCGATTTAAATGCAGTTTTATACAACAGATATAGAGCAGAGGTTCCCAAACTGTTTAGTATCGTTTCCCTTTGCAATATTTTTTGGTTTTGGGTAGACCCCCTTGTTTATTTTGTCACCCCTGAGGAAAATGCATTAAGTTGCATACCCCGGCTGTGGCGAGCCGGCGGTTATGTGGGGCTCTCCTCCCCAGAAGGGGGAGTTCTACCCACTAAAAACATCAGGGATGGTCTTCCTCAGGCATGTAAGGAGCCCCCGGGAACACCAAGCTACTTCCGGGAACCCCCAGCCTCCGCTCCCCCGCCGATACAGGGGAGCCCTCCTCGGAGGAGGCTACAATACCTCCCCCGATCTCCGCCACCGAAGACGCCCCCCGGCCACGGAAGGGACGTGGTCCCTCCCGGCGATGGGTAGACCCCCTACTTACGTGATATTGAATGCTTACATGCTACAACTTACAAAAAAAATGTTAAACATATAATTTAGATTTTACTTCATAGGTACTTTTATATATAATATATATGTATTTATATTAGAAGATAGTATAGTGAAAGTAAATACCGTGGACCAGCATTTTCATTTCATTTGATGACCTCTATAGTCGATTGGATAGTACACTGGTTTCAAGGTGTCGCCATCTCTGAGGTCCCGGGTTCGAATCCCAGTGGGGGCAGATGTTTGTGTGATGAATGCAAGCATTTGTACCTTAGTCATGGTTGTTGAAATATATTTGATCTATGTATATTACCAACCTTGAGCAAAATTTTTGAAAAGATTATTTATAAACAGTTATCATCTTATTTTACCCTTAACAAGTTATTTCATTGCAACCAATATGGTTTTACTAAGGGTAAATCCACTACAGACGCTGGAATTTCACTTTTAAAACACATTTTTGATGCTTGGGAGGGAAGACAAGACGCAATAGGTATCTTCTGTGACCTTTCTAAAGCATTTGATTGCGTAAGTCACGACACATGATTGAGGAAATTAGGGCATTATGGTGTCTGGAATACAAAAAGTTGTTATTAATAAAACTGAATCTGCTGGAACTTCACTAATTATGGGCGTGCCGCAGGGATCAATATTGGGTCCTTTACTATTTTAATATATATTAACGACCTTCCTTACTATACAAGCACTTTATGTGAAAAAGTGCTATTTGCCGATGATACTTCTTTTGTTTTTAAAGTTGACAGAGGACGAGGTAAATAGTGCTCTATCAAAAGTTCTACAATGGTTTACATTAAATAATCTTTCATTAAATTCGAGAAAAACCAAATTTCTTAAGTTTTCTATACCAAATGTAAGGCAGGTTAATACACCCTTAAATATTAATGGTGAAGTGGTATCTCTTGTTGAGAGTACTAAGTTTTTAGGCATACACTTAGATTCCAGATTACAATGGTATACCCATATTGATGCTCTGTCAAGCAGACTTAGCTCAGCTGCGTATGCTGTTAAAAAAATAAGGCTTCTAGCTGATGTTGAAACAGCAAGGTTAGTTTACTTTAGTTATTTTCATAGTGTAATGTCTTATGACATTTTGTTATGGGGATCAGCTGCCACCATTGAAAGTATTTTTATACTACAGAAAAGAGCAATTAGACCAATTAGAGCATTAAGACCAAGGGATTCCCTTAGGGATAAGTTTAAAGAAATTAATATTTTAACATTGGCGGGGCAGTACATCTATGAAAATATAATCTATGTACACAAATTTTACAAAAATTTCATTAAGAATAGCGATGTTCATAAATTAAATACAAGAAATAAAAATAAGCTTGCTGTTCCAAATTACATAAAACACAAAATTCATTCTTGGGGAAATGTATAACTTTTTATAACAAGTTACCACACAATATTGTTAATCTACCTTTTAATAAACTAAAAACTCGAGGAAAAAAAACTTTAATGAGCAAAGGATATTATCGAGTCCAGGATTACTTGGATGATCGAAGTGTCTGGGACTAAAAGACCCTCGCTCGTTGAAATAAACAAATTGTTAATAAATTCTTAGGTAACTGTGTAACATATTAATATGTATATTTAACTGTACCTATTATAATAACACTTATGTAATTGTTGCTACATTTGTATAAAGGCTGAGAAGTTCCTTGCTTAAATGACAAAACGGCGGTTGCAGTGTCCTATAGATAATAACCTGAACTTTTAGTATTATATGTTACAGTTTTAGTGGTTGTGAGTAGTTATGCTCTCTTTAAAGTCTCTTTGGCAGTGTCGTGTGAGACGGATCGTTGCGTTCCCTAAAATACGGTTGAGCGAAGCGATGGCTGGCTCATACGTCATGCTCGTGAACGAGTGCTGCCAGCGGAGATGAGTCTGCTCTTTGCTATACTGGGTACTACTCGTATTTATTATAATTTTAATTTAACTGTAATATATTATTTTAAAACTGTATGACACCATCTTTTAAAACTGCATGATTCCTATTATAGGCATGTTTTCAAATTATATTTTTATTAATTGTATCTCCTATATTATGAAATGGAAAGTGACTTCATGAATTATCAATATTGAAGTCATTTTCCAACTTGACGACTCTGTATCTATTTAATACAGGGAAAAAAAACAGCCCTTGCTGAGTTTCTTGCCGGTTCTTCTCAGTACAAGGTCTCCCACCGTAGATTTGCGAACCGATGGCGTAGCTTTCGACTTTCACAAGTGCTTGTAACAGCTCAGACTAAATAAATGATTTTGATTTTGAATAAAAAATATTTATATATGTATAATATATGTATGTCTTACCTAGATTCCATAGCACAAGCCTTATTGAGCTTAGTTTGGGCTAGGCTAATTGGTGTCCGCGGGTCGCCGGCGGGCGCGAGGGAGTCGCGACCGCTACGGCGACCCGGGATGGACCACGCCCCTTCCGTGGCCGGGGGCGTCGTCGGTGGAGGAGACCGGGGGAGGTAGCGAGCCTACCCCGAGGAGGGCTCCCCTGTATCGGCGGGGGAGCGAAGGCTGGTGGTTTCCGGAAGTAGCTTGGGTAGCTTTGTGTTCCCGGGGGCTCCCCACATGCCTGAGGAAGGCCATCCCTGACAGTTTTAGTGGTTAGGCCTCCCTCTTCTGGGGAGGAGAGCCCCACATAACCGCCGGCTCGCCACAGCCGGAGTATGCAATTTAATGCATTTTCCTCAGGGGGAAGAAAAAAAAAAAAAAAAAAAAAGGCTAATTGGTGTAAGTGTAACAAATATATTTTATTATATTTTATGGACCCCCAAATTATTTTCGCTGACGTAGACCCCTTGCAGGTTGTCATAGATACCTAGGGGTCGAAATAGACCACTTTGGGAATCTAAAGCTTGAGACGGGACTGGCTACTTTTAATGCAAAAAATGATGTAAGCTATTGAAATAGGGGATGAAAGTTTATAAGGAAAGTCCGTCATTTTTAAAGCTAAAAGTTTGAAGCTTATTTTTTGGCTTCGGAATAGATTTAAATAATTACGACGTTCAAAGTTTGTAAAAATTTTACCCTAATGGAGGTAAAAGTTTTTATGGAAAAATCACACTAAATTATTTTTACACACTAAATTAAATCTAAAAATTATTTAAATGATGTTTTTATAAATTAATTCATTTAAGAAATATAAACATTTGTGAACCTATAAAAATAACCTTTTCCATATGCTCAGACATATAGAAGAATTAATCCGAATTACCATTTATTTCTATTCCACTTTAGAAATATTTGGAGTTCTTCCGATTAGGACCGAGTTCTTTTCACTAATACTACTGTACAGTATTACACACCTTATCTCATGGATATATTATGTGCATATCTTATAGATATGTTGTTATGTACATATCTTATCTCTTGCCGTAGATTAGCGAACCGATGGCGTAGCTTTTCAACTTTCACAAGTGCTTGTAGCAGCCTAGACTGAATAAATTAAATTGAATTTATAAACTGCGTTAATAGATATGTCATTAATTGACAACATGCCATACTCAGCTTAATTTACGATAAATTTTTAAGTGGCATTATAATTTAGAAAGTTATTAACTAGCGGGTAGCTAGTGTTAGTGAAAAACCAAATTAGTATTTTATTTAAACAGTTGAAATAAAAAAATAAAACAAAAAATGTATAAAAAATTAATTTATTATGATATTATACTATCTTAAAATTAAAAGTGAACATTACAGGAATTGTACATCTGGGGGCGAGACATAGCTTACAGTTATAATAACGTATTGGCAGAGACACATTTAATTCTTTCTAGCTTCGATTATAATAAGACATAAAAAACACAACTTATACTAAATCATTAATTCTGACCTTGAATATTATTCGCAGATACACGAATTCACGTATTTTTAAGTACATTAATCGAATTATTTTACATTCCTTTTTAGCTTAGTGTACAAATATATACATAATTCAATTACATATTTTTTCCTATACTAATGTCAGAGGTAGCGAACATTGATTTCTTTCACAACAAAAATACTATTGTCAATTTGAAACGAACAATAACTGCTAATTGTATTTTGTAATTGAAATAATCGAGGCGTTAAAAACAGTCAAATATGTTACACGTGCATAGATTTTATAATAACGACTGCAAAGTGTTTCCAAAAAACTATTATAAATAAGATGCGTGGATAAAACAAATAAATGAGCAGTAGCTATCTTTAAATATGTAATTTTTGAAAGACATTGTAATGAAAATTATAAGTCTATGATATATTATGATAAAAATAATCCTGTACACAGAACTTTCACAATCCTACATAAAGCAGAAACGAAAATTTATCCGACGTATTATCAACATACCTTTGATAAAATTTGAGATAAATTTATTATAGTTTAGTTTTTAATTCAAGTCAATAATCTGACAGATGTTACATCTACTACCAATTGTCAAATATCGACCGTTTTAGATAAATTTGTTTTGACGTCAATAAGTTTTGTTACGACGTTTACAGATGTCACTACCAATTTTGAATAAAGATTAGTTTGATTCCTATTGGTGCAGTTGTACGTGCTATACAATCAAAACAGATAATTAGCACCACAAGCTATTTTTATGGCATAAATTATTACAATAATACATAAACAATTGCATTAGGGATCTTTTAGTTTATGAATTATTATTTTTAATTAAAATCCTTACAACCAAAATCAAAATTATCTTTATCGATCATAGCTTCTTGACGTCAAAACTAAAAATAAGATCTCACAAATGGCTACCTGATATAGTCTTGTACATGCATATATACAAGTATGTGCATACGTTCGCAAGTACGTGCATACGTACGCTTTGTACGTGCTGTTATTGTGCGTATGGTTATTTGTTGAAGCTCCACACACATATATTTCTTCTACTATCAATTGTAAAAATTCATTGTAGAAGTAACTATCGGTAACTAAAAATAGTTCAAATGTCAGACCAAAAAGTCAAATTAAAAAAAATATTTGTTATTTTACTAATTTTAGTTTGCGTATTCCGCACGTGTGTTTCTAGTGGCAAAATGAAATTTTGCCAGTATATCACTCAGTGAATTCGCTCTAAGCGTAACATTTACTTATCAGATTACGGTCTCAACCGTTAGTTTGATGACAATAGCCTAAAGCACTAATACCTATCCTGTTGTACACACTGCTGCATACCCACTTTGACAATGCAGCAATAATTTCCTTAAGAATAAAAGCGGTTTTCCTACTCAACCATATAGTTGCTGACATACAATTAGCAACACGTTTTTACATTTACACTATGAAAACCGCTCTTATTACGAGGAGCGACCTAACAACGTTCTTCCATCAATATATTTGTGTCGGTAACTTGCCAGCATTTTTTTTTCTTTTTACACTGTATTTTGTTGACATTCAGTAAGAAGGCAATTAAAATGGTAGAATGAACTTTAGTTTTACATACCTTAAATCTCAGACGCAAAGGGATTTATTTTTTGACAGGGCGTGTCAGTTCCTTATGCATAGTGCAATCAAAGTTTATTTTCGCCAGGTAAACATTCTCTCAACGACCTTATAATTGCATTACAAAAACTACCGGTTTTACGAAAGGCATAAAAGGCTTAAGGTCATGTCATGTCATCTGTTAACCTAAGCTGGCAGGTTAACAGATACAATAGATAAGCGATATCATAAAACTGAAAACTCAAGCAATTATAATCGTGCCAACTATTTTTGGTCAAATTCTTGGTTTCTTAAATAAGAATCATATTTTCACAGCACCAAACTAAAATTTTGTTTAGTTCAGTAGAATCGGCACCACTATTAACGTTGGATAGTCTGTGCTTTCAGCTTCGTGTGAGCGTTCTATGGGTGTGATGCGTGATGAGAGCGGTGGTAGGGAGGTGCTATCCCGAGAGGTCCCCGTGATCGAACAGTTCCTGGTCGTAAATCGTAGCGCGGACGGTGCGGCCGCCAAAATATCGTCCGTTCAACGCTTGAGCCGCAGCTTGCGCCTCTGAAAAATGTAAATATAAGAAATTAGTCAATTATGTTATTGCTAAAGGAAGTCCTAAAAGTAGATTTAAACAGTGGATGGGTGCAGTAGAGTAGCCAAGCTTCTAAGTGATAAGGATGAATGTTGTGTCGCGTAAAACGTTGACGGAAACTAGCAGCAGGAATTACTCCGAACAATTCCGCGGAGCACTCCCCGTAATATATGCGATAGAGGATACATAGCGAAGCTACATCTCTACGCAGCGCCAAGGAGTCCAGCCGACATTAAATATCTGGGCAGTCGACGATTCGGGTCGCGCTCAGTTGGAAGTTGGTACTTGGGAGCCCCTGCCCAAATATGAGAACAATATTCCATATGTGGCCGAACTTGCGCCTTATAGAGTTGCATCCGGTGTGAAATACCGCCTCGATCTATTGAGCACACCAAGCTTCTTTGAGGCTATTTTAGCCTTACCTTCTAGGTGTCCGCGGAACTGTACTTCACTCGATATGTCGACACCGAGAATTCCAATACTGACTGAAGCTGTTAAGGGAGAGTTTTCGAATCGAGGTGATGCGATACGAATACGAACGGTAGCTTTTTTGCGGCGAACGCGCAAACTTGTGTCTTAGTGGGGTTAAATTGAACCAGATTGAGTCTACCCCAATCTGAGACTTTCTTTAAAGAAGTCTCAATTTGAGACACAAGTTTCACAATTTCGACTCTCTACGACGTTTTCCCAAGACATATTTGTGGGACCGCTGTAAAAGGTAATCACCCTTGCTGTCATCCGCACAACAATGAATGTTGCTGTTTTGCAAGATCATTGATATGCAGTAGGAACAGTGTAGGCGATAGCACACAGCCTTGAGAGACACCAGCATTTACAGACATAAGTCAGAGCATTAACGTCGACTACGACCTTAGTGCTTCTGTCTGCTAAAAAACTAGTGACCCATTCCCACAATTTCTCAGAAAGCCCGTAGGAAGGAAGCTTCGAAAGAAGCGCTTTTTGCCACACCTGATCAAAGGCCTTCGCTATGTCCAAACTAACCGCCAGTGCTTCTCCCTTCACCAAGAGATCACCGGCTGATCGACCTCTACGGAAGCCATACTGATGGTCACTAAACAGTTGGCTATTAATAGTGGACTCCATTAACTTTGAGAATAGGGAGGTTTATGGCTATCGGTCTGCAGTCGGACGGATTAGAGCGGTTGCCTTTTTTAGGTATAGGGTGCACTAAAGCTGTCTTCCATAAAGTCAGCACTACGCCAGAAGAGTAGGAGAGCCGACAAAGACACGTTAAAACCAGTGCCAACTCAGGAGCACACGTCTTCAACACGATCGGAGGAAGTCCATCGGGCCTGCTCGACTTGTGGACGTCTAGGGATAGAAGTGCCAAACGCACTGAGCTTTGGTGGAACCGGCATAGAACTCTCACACCGCGGTATGGTCGGCGGCTCTTGTCCTCCATCATCCAGCGTCGAGATGGACGCAAAGAGTGTGCCTAAAAGATTAGCTTTTTCTTTTGCGTCGCGGGCCAATGAATCATCTCCCCTGTGCAATCTCTCGCCCATTCTACCCGTGTACTCCGACTTCGTCCTAGCAACATCTCTTTTGAAAGACCTGGAGGCAAAGTTATACTCCTTTTTTAATGCGCGGGTCGAGGTTAACCTGCGTGAAGCAAACTTGTCCCCATGGGTAGGACGCACAAAAGGACCACATCCCATTCCAATCCACTGACTTGTAGTGCCACACACGTCGGCTGTCTACAATTCGTGATCGTGGCGAGCACCCGAGAGGCATCGCGCTTCGGATAAGGCAATGGTCTGAGGAGCCGAATGGGGCGCTGACGGATACGCGGTAGCCATCGTAATAGTAGATTCTGCCAGGAACAGATAATATGTCCCATTTTGTAATTTCTTGTGTACATGTGCCATACGAAAACCACCTTTATTGCGAGCAACAAAGCTATCTCAAGGACAATGTTGATTGACGCGTTGTCGTGCTTTTAACTGACTCTCCTACAGTAAAGGTAAACATCGTGAAGCAACTTGAAAATAAATGTTTCCATCTCCCAATCCACATACATAGGTCTAAGATGGTTGACTAAGGCCCAATCGCTCAAACGTAGTAAGGCAGATTGGAGCTTAAACTGTGGACGGATGTGATCTATATTGATGACGTCATAATTCAAAAGAAACGTAACAAGAAGGAATATCCAATTAATCCCAAATTTCGAGACATTTTTTTAACGTACGTGTTTGTAATTTAAAGCATTCTTTGACAACCTTTTTTGAGACAAATTGAAATTGTTGTACTGGCCAAATTTATGCGAACAGAGGCACGACAAAAGTTATTTATTATTTATTTATTTATTTATTTATACACTTTATTGTACATGTAGTAAATCATATTGTTATTAAGACTAAAGTAAACAAAAGGTGGACTTATCTCTAAAAGAGATTTCTTCCAGTCAGCCCTAAGCAGTGGAAGTAGTAGAATGGTGAGATGACTCAAGTGTATTCGAATCTAGTATTAATTTTTAATTAAATATTTATTTTAACAATATGTATATCTAAAAGATAACACCTATACAGTATATACATACTTACATATATATAATAGATATAATACATACATAATTATTAATACATAAATATTAAACACAAATATATAAATGTTAATAGATATATTACATACACATTACATAAATAATAATAAATAATATATAAATAAGATAATATATATGTTATATGATAATTTAAATATATCATGATTTAACTCAAATTTGTCGTGTGTTTTAAAAATGGAACGACATTTTACTGCGAGTCATGGCAACTGAGAAAGTAATTTAAATATCAAAAAATATATGTCTTGCAAAAAGAAACTTGTTTGATAGTGAAAAAAAAAAAGAAAAAAAAACAAATGAACACTTTAGCGCGTGAAAATGTTCGTTATTCATGATTGATTTAGAAAAGTAATTATATTTCATTTATTACTACGCATTATTTGAGAAAATACTATACAAGCCTTGGCCACAATTAGGTATTAAAGTATTTACGTATTTATAGCTCACATTTACACGTTTACCATTAAAACCTAAAATAAGATGCAAGAGCTTGCGCAGAACCCACCCTCAGGCTCGCTGAACTGGACGAAGATTTTAACATTAGCGTGCGCGGGGTCATCGTCTTCACTCTGGCGCTCGTTGTAGATCACCAGCCGTTCCACTTTACCCCACTTTGAGCATTCCTCCTGCAACCGTACATTTTTCTTCATCAATCAATAATACGCATGCAATAACACTGCTATTTCGATATCGACACGAATGCCAAAACATGGTAATGGCCAGACGATAATTATAATACAGACATACCATATCATGATATTCTACTGGAACATTTGGAACTGGTCAATTTTGTTTGTATACCATTTTAATAGAATAAATAAGGTGATTATCCGTTTACTAAGTCAATAATAATTAGTTTGATCGTAATTTCTAATTGGGACTCGACTCGCTTTACACAACTGTTTAATGTTACAAAAGTTTATTTTTATCTTTATATCAATAATTGACACAAGTCAGTATAAAGTGTATGGTTCTAAATGCAATGTCGTCGTTCATGTGCACTATTAACATACAAACTTGGTGCATAACTCTTCATAAATCGTAACAAATGACGTCACAGGCAGCTGCAGATGCAGCGCGTCGTCCACGTCGCCGGGCGCCACCATGTCGCGCAGCAGCAGCAGCACGTACCTGCGTCTCCAGATGCAGCGCGTCGTCCACGTCACCGGGCGCCACCATGTCGCGCAGCAGCAGCACGGCAGAGGCGCGGCGCCGCAGCAGGCGCTGCATGACGAGGCGTCGCGCCGACTGCCCGGAGATGGACAGAGACTCCTGCTGCTGCAGCGTGTCGGGCGACGACTCCAGCAGCTTGCGCTGCAGCGCCTCCTGCGCGCCCTCCTCGCCGCCCGCCAGCATGTTGCCCAAGTTACCCATGCCGCTCATGTTATTCATGCCACCTGTGCCATTGCTCACCTCGGCACCCTGCTCAACCAAATAGTACATACAAAATTTATTTATTACTTAAGCATACTTACTAAGGTAAACAACAAAACACAACTTTTGTCAAGGAACGAAAATTAAATAAAATTTCGCAAACGGTCTACTCTGGATCATTTTCGAACCGGCACCATAACTTCGTTTTCATAGACGAGTTTCGTGACTAAACAACAGTAAAGTCACGAACCATCACACTGACATTATCCGGCTAAAACAATCAGAACTTTTATAGACAACCATTTCTTATAAATTGGTATATCGTGTTTATTCCCGTTACATATTTATAGTGATTATACAACACGAAAGTTTAAAAGTTTGTATTCTGTATAACAAAAAGGCCTCATAATCCAAAACATAAGTAAACAACATTCTTTGATAGGTTTACACTTAAAACGCTTATTTTAGGTTTGTAAAAAGTTCGTGTTGAAAGATTACTTATGAAATAAAAATGAGTTTCTATAATCCATATTGTTGGTGTGTAGCATTGAATTACAAGACTTGAAACTTTGAAAACACCAGAAAAGTTGTTTATTAAGGTTCCGAATAGCGAATCTATGAGATATGTTTGGACAAAATCCAACAAAATACTCTAAAATCTCATTTATATCTTTGTGAGGATCATTTTAATGTAAGTACATTAGTTTTTTTTGATGAGTCTTCTCTTAAAATATACTTTTAATATATGAATGTACATAACCGAGATATTAAGGTTATTGTTTACATTGGTTGCTATGTTACCTGGCTCATTTGTTTACAAACATACACTTTCTTTTAGTACTAATGACGTCATACCGAGAAAATCATGGCGGTCGGTGTTTTCGGTCACGTGATGTATAGATAATAAAACTTCGATTTTTAATTAGTAATATAAAATTAATCTTACGTTTTTATGAAAAAAAAATTAAATTTTTGCATTGCTCAGTACAAAAACTATAAAAATAAAATTATTTCACATTTTTATGTGAAATAATTTTATTTACAAGACTTTGACTTATTAACCAAATATTTGATCTTTTTTCTTGACTTGATTTGACTTAGTTCAGCGGCGTACGCAGTAAAAAAGATTAGACTTTTAACTAATGTTGAAACGGCAAGAATTGTTTATTTCAGCTACTTTCATAGTGTTATGTCCTATGGACTGCTGCTATGGGGATCAGCGGCTAACATTGAAAGTATTTTCCTTTTACAAAAAAGAGCGATTCGTGCTATTTACTGTTTACGGGCTAGAGAATCCCTAAAAGAATTGTTCAAAGAAATTAATATTTTAACTTTAGCTAGTCAATATTATATGATAATTTAGTTTTTGTATATAGAAACTATAATAAATTCAATAAAAACAGTGATCTACATAATGTGAATACTAGAAACAAAAATAAACTTGCCGTTCCAATGTTCAGACTCCATAAAACTAGCTGTTCGTTCTTGGGGAAATGTATATCTATGTTTAACAAGCTTCCGCAAAGTGTCATTGATTTACCGTTATATAAATTTAAAATCCATATCAAAAATACACTCATGAGTAAAGGTTATTATAAAGTAAGTGACTATCTAATCGTATTAGGTATGATTGTATCTTATACTATATTGTATTTTTATATTATATTAGTTAGTTAGTTTGGCTGGGCTCCACCGCACTTAGCCTCACGATTGGGCCATTGTGCGTATGATAGAAGGCTCCTGCCTCCTTCCTACTCCATCCATCCCAGTTCCTCCCATAACGCTAGCAGCCTCTGTGGGCTGCTGCATGCTTCTGGCAGGGACGCCGGGAATGGAGAAGTTTCTCCCGTTGGTCGGCCACACTTGCACATTCCATAAGAACATGCTGTGGCGTTTCCTCAGCCTCCATGCACCCTCTGCACAGGGGGCTGTCTGTTATACCTATTGTGTACAGGTGTTTGTTTAAAAGGCAATGTCCGGTTATGGTGGCTATGACCTTTCGGATCTTGTCTCTCTTTAGTTTGATAAGGGAACGGGCAAGCTTCTTGGAAGGTACCGGGACTGCTTCCTTCGTTCGCTTGCACCCCTCCTTAGTTGTCCATTCTTTTAGGTGTAGTTCCTCTGTTCTCTTGCGCAGCCAGGCTTTTACTTCTGCCTGTGGAATGGGCATTAGGGGTTCTGGTCCATACACTTTCGTGTTGGAGCCTCTTTTTGCCAACTCGTCTGCCGCTATAATAATAATATATTATTATAATTATTATAATATTACATAATTATAATAATAATTATATTATTATAATTATTAACATTGAAAAGAGGAGATAAAAAATAGACCTTCAGAGTTTCTTGCCTGTTCTTCTCGAGAAGGCTCGTACGTACGGACAAGGTTTTTGTTTTTTTTTTTATTATTTAATCTTTTTTTTGTTTTGTTTGTTGACGTCAATAAGTGCCTGTAAAGGTCTATCATCATCATCATCATCATCATCAGCCCCTCTTCGTCCACTGCTGGACATAGGCCTCTTCGAGTGTACGCCACTGAGATCTGTTTTCGGCTTCTCGCATCCAGCTCCTGCCAGCCGTCCTGCGCAAATCATCACTCCACCTTGCCTGAGGACGTCCTACACTACGTTTGCCGTTTCGCGGTATCCACTCTAGAACACGTTTGCCCCAACGGCCATCGGTTCTACGGCTAACATGGCCAGCCCACTGCCACTTCAGTTTGCTAATCCTGTGGACTATGTCGATGTAAAGGTCTATGTTGAATAAATATATTTTGATTTTGATTTTGATTTTGATCTGACGAATTGAATTGACGAATAAAATTTTTATATTTGATTTGACTACCGCTGCCACAAACACACTGCTGTGTGTATGTGTAAGAAATTATAACTTTTGAAATGTTTGTGTAAGTGCGAAGCCAGACCGGGCTACTAGTTTTGTCATAAGTTGACAACATAAACTACGTCACGAGTAACCCAGAGGACTTTACCCTTAGTCTCACTACCAAAAAGAGATATAATGAACTCTTATCACTTTGAGCTGTCAAAACACAAAGGATTAATTTCAACATGATTTCCAGTTTCTCGTGCTACGGGGGTTGGTAGTCTCTGCCCGATTTCCCCTACTGAGGCTGTGGTGGTCAAGCAGTCATCACGTCAGTACTCGTGTAATTATATAACGTCGACAAGTAAAGGTTATGCATTTATTGCTTATTTACAGTGTAGTTTAATAACTTACCGTTCTGGTCGACCGCGGAGGCGTCGGGATGACAACACCGGGAGGGGGGATGACGGCGGCCGCAGGAATGGCGGGGAGAGTCGGCGCTGCCGTGGCGGGGATGGTGGGGATGGCGGGTATGGCGGGGATAGTGGTGATGGCGGGGATAGGCGGGATGGTGGGCAACGTGGGCAGCGTGGGCAACGCCGCGGCCAGCGAAGGCAGCGCTGCGGCTGGTGGGACTCCCAGCGCGTTCAGCTTGGTCAAGTGGAGCGCCACCGCGTTGCTAGCCACTGCATCCATCGCCTGGACACACAAAAAATTATAAGTTTGCTATTATAAAATATTTAACTGTACACAAAAAACACAATACTATAATAAAGAAGTGAGAAACGTTAGTGGTATTTATAACATAAAGTTAAAATCCACGTACCTGTATCTTGGCGGTGGCGGCGGCGGCGGGCATGGCCTACGGCTGCGGCGGGCCCTGCAGCGCGTTGGGCGGGCTGGCGGTGCCAGTACCAGTGCCACGTACCTGTATCTTGGCGGTGGCGGCGGCGGCGGCCACGGCGGCGGCGGCGGGCATGGCCTGCGGCTGCGGCGGGCCCTGCAGCGCGTTGGGCGGGCTGGCGGTGCCAGTACCAGTGCCACGTACCTGTATCTTGGCGGTGGCGGCGGCGGCGGCCACGGCGGCGGCGGCGGCATGGCCTGCGGCTGCGGCGGGCCCTGCAGCGCGTTGGGCGGGCTGGCGGTGCCAGTACCAGTGCCACGTACCTGTATCTTGGCGGTGGCGGCGGCGGCGGCGGCGGCCACGGCGGCGGCGGCGGGCATGGCCTGCGGCTGCGGCGGGCCCTGCAGCGCGTTGGGCGGGCTGGCGGTGCCAGTACCAGTGCCACGTACCTGTATCTTGGCGGTGGCGGCGCGGCGGCGGCCACGGCGGCGGCGGCGGGCATGGCCTGCGGCTGCGGCGGGCCCTGCAGCGCGTTGGGCGGGCTGGCGGTGCCAGTACCAGTGCCACGTACCTGTATCTTGGCGGTGGCGGCGGCGGCGGCGGCGGCCACGGCGGCGGCGGGGCATGGCCTGCGGCTGCGGCGGGCCCTGCAGCGCGTTGGGCGGGCTGGCGGTGCCAGTACCAGTGCCACGTACCTGTATCTTGGCGGTGGCGGCGGCGGCGGCCACGGCGGCGGCGGCGGGCATGGCCTGCGGCTGCGGCGGGCCCTGCAGCGCGTTGGGCGGGCTGGCGGTGCCAGTACCAGTGCCACGTACCTGTATCTTGGCGGTGGCGGCGGCGGCGGTCACAGCGGCGGCGGCGGGCATGGCCTGCGGCTGCGGCGGGCCCTGCAGCGCGTTGGGCGGGCTGGCGGTGCCAGTACCAGTGCCACGTACCTGTATCTTGGCGGTGGCGGCGGCGGCGGCCACGGCGGCGGCGGCGGGCATGGCCTGCGGCTGCGGCGGGCCCTGCAGCGCGTTGGGCGGGCTGGCGGTGCCAGTACCAGTGCCACGTACCTGTATCTTGGCGGTGGCGGCGGCGGCGGCCACGGCGGCGGCGGCGGGCATGGCCTGCGGCTGCGGCGGGCCCTGCAGCGCGTTGGGCGGGCTGGCGGTGCCAGTACCAGTGCCACGTACCTGTATCTTGGCGGTGGCGGCGGCGGCGGTCACAGCGGCGGCGGCGGGCATGGCCTGCGGCTGCGGCGGGCCCTGCAGCGCGTTGGGCGGGCTGGCGGTGCCAGTACCAGTGCCACGTACCTGTATCTTGGCGGTGGCGGCGGCGGCGGCCACGGCGGCGGCGGCGGGCATGGCCTGCGGCTGCGGCGGGCCCTGCAGCGCGTTGGGCGGGCTGGCGGTGCCAGTACCAGTGCCACGTACCTGTATCTTGGCGGTGGCGGCGGCGGCGGCCACGGCGGCGGCGGCGGGCATGGCCTGCGGCTGCGGCGGGCCCTGCAGCGCGTTGGGCGGGGTGATGGCGCGGCCCACGCGCAGGTACTGCCCGCCCAGGTCGAACAGGTTCATGGACGCGATGGCCTCCACGGCGGCAGGCAGCGCCGCGTACTCAATGAACCCGTAGCCCTTATGCTTGTGTGCGGACGCACCGTACGCCAGCTTGCAATACGTGATCGGTCCGAATGCCTCAAACACGCTACAACGCGAAATACACATTAACGTTACCTATTTATTATATATGTGTGATTATAATTCTACTAAATAAAAACTATGATAAACAAAGTGACGATTTAAAAGAAGAAAAAAGAAATAAATATTTGTTTCACTTATACCAATTAGCCTAGCCCAAACTAAGTTCTGTAAGGCTTGTGCTATGGGATCTAGGGTAACGGATAGACATACATATATTATACATATATAAATAATTTATATTGAAATATATATCAACAACCATGACTAAGGTACAAATGCTGGCATTCATCACACAAACATCTACAAACCCGGGACCTCAGAGATGGCGACACCTTGAAACCGGTGTACTATCCACTCGACTATGGAGGTCATTAAATGTTTAATTGATATCAAGAATTATGTAGTATAAAGTAACAAATGTTCATGCAGCATTATAACATCCTGGTCATTATTTAATATTCCATCCAAAACGACGATGAAGTTTTTAAACAGCCCGAGTAATAATAACAAGACTCACTTCTTGATGTCGTCCTCAGTTAGCTCAGGATGTATGGAAGCTACGTATATCCGGTTGTACTGTTTGGCCTCCTCTTGAATCTCATCAATGACTGCTTGCGCCTGTGGCATATTAGATGGCCGACCAACCACTTTTATGTTGCTGGAGAAAACAAACAGAGTATCTTAATATATACATACATATATTAGGCATAATATAATATTTATAATTGTAATAAACAACCCACCCATTGGCCCACGGATACAAACCGACTACCGGACGTCATTGACTTCTTTATCACAAAATGTCTCTCAAGGCTGTCCTATCAAATAGAAACATGCTTAGATACGAACACAAACCACGTACCGGTAATACTGTCCATTGGTACTACAGTCCTAAACATTAACAGAAATCCAAAACTGTACAATAAACGGACCGACTGGCGGGACTTTCGTACGCTAGTAGAAGAGAAAATTGAAATCAAAATAGCACTTAAAACCGAGACTGACATTGAAAATGCCACTAGAGCTATAACCTCTGCGATACAGGAAAGTTGCTGGGCCTGTACCCCAGTCGTTGAAAATCGAAAACAGCACAAAACATACTCAGAGGCTATACGACACAATATACTAGAAAAGCGTAGACTTCGTCGCGTATGGCACAATAGCAGACACTCTAGTGATAAAAGAGAACTCAACAAAGCTGCCAAGAGGTTGAAAACATTGATAGCGGAGGCCAATGCAGTGGCTCTGGAAACATACCTGGAAGGTCTAACACCAACTTCAGCTACAGACTATTCACTATGGAAAGCATGCAAAAACCATAATCGACCAACACTTCACAAACCTCCACTACGCAATCAATATGGCAATTGGGCGAAATCAGCCCAAGACAAGGCAAATGCATTCGCGCACCACCTCAGTGAAGTGTTTAAGCCAAATGATGCTAGTCCAAATTCGGATGAATCGGAAATCAGAGCTGTCCTTGCTCAGGACTTTCAGTTGGATATACCATTGAAACCTATTACACCCGGAGAAGTCTTAAGTGTCATCAAATCTATGGACAATAACAAGGCTCCAGGCTTTGACCTTGTCGACAAAAAGATATTAGAGGAGCTGCCGCGCAAGGGAATAGTGTACCTCACAACCTTATTTAACGCCATCCTAAGAGTGGGTCACTATCCAAATTTGTGGAAGGTCTCTCAAATAATCATGATCCACAAACCAGGCAAACCCGCTCATGAAGTCAGCTCATACCGACCTATTAGCTTGCTGCCGATTATGTCAAAGTTATTTGAGAAAGTGTTCTTGCGGAGGCTCAGTTGTGTTCTAAAGGACAAATCAATAATTCCAGACCACCAGTTCGGCTTCCGGAAGGAACACGCCACTACGGAACAGGTTCACAGAGTGGTTAGATTTATAAGAAGAGCATTCGAAAGAAAGGAGTACTGCTCGACTGCTTTTCTTGACATACAACAGGCGTTCGATAGGGTTTGGCACGAGGGATTGCTGTGCAAAATCAAATCGCTATTACCACACACATACTTTGGTATCCTCAAGTCCTACCTTTGCAATAGAAAGTTCCAAGTCAAGGAAGGTGACTGCACGTCAGATTTCTATGAAATTTTAGCAGGAGTTCCACAAGGGTCTGTCTTAGGCCCCATTCTGTATTCTTTGTACACATCTGACCTACCACAAAGTCAAGAGTTCACTGTCGCTACTTTTGCGGACGACACAGCCCTGCTTGCATCGAATACTTCACCCATCGGAGCATCTGAGCTACTACAGCTTGGGCTATATAAAATGGAAGAATGGTTGGCTAAGTGGAGAATTGCACCAAGTGTAACCAAGTCAGTGCACATAACCTTCACCCTTCGTAGAGATGACTGTCCCCCAGTTACCCTTAACGGCTACCAACTCCCACACCATCATTCGGTGAAGTACTTGGGTGTACACCTGGACCGTAGACTCACATGGAAGAATCATGTCCAAACAAAAAGAGACCAGATTAACCTTAGATATAGAGGTCTATATTGGCTACTGGGCAAGAACTCAAAACTATCAATTGGTAACAAGATTCTCATATATAAAGTAATAATAAGACCAATATGGACGTATGGTATTGAACTATGGGGGGCAGCCTGCACCTCCAATAAAATGATCATACAGAGGGCGCAAAACTACATCCTAAAACAAATATCAAACGCGCCATGGACTATCACAACAGAGGAAATACATGAAAACATGAACCTCCCTATGGTTAATGAAGTAGTTGACAAGTCTTGCACCAACTACAAGTTACGGCTACAAAAACACCCAAACCAGCTTGCAGGACAGCTTACCATTCCTGAAACAATCCGTCGATTAAAGAAGCGTCGGGACATCTTTGATTGAGGCAGCAATGCTGCCAATGTTGAGAAGGAGGGCAGCCTCCGCTGGGAGCGCTTGCCCTACATGCCATTCTTGCCATCACCCAATCTGTTCATGGTCTACAGACCGATTGCATGATAAAAAAAAAAAAAAAAATTGTAATAAACAGCTCACATATCAACAATTTTTATTGAAGTCGCAGAAAGGCCAAGTTCTTGTGAACGACGAGAAATTGACTTCCTCGGATTTTCCCGTACACGCGCGCTGCGTTGTTTCGAAGCGATGTTTTCGCCAGACCTTACGTTTCGGTAACGTACAGGTGTTGATTGATTATTTACCGAACCAGTTGACTCGAATTTGGCCACCAAACGTGAAATAGTGGACTCGGCAGGACAGTTGTGGCGAGGATAAAAATCACGTAATGCGCGGAATGTTTCTCGAACTGGGCAATTGATGACTGTTAGTAAAATTTGATTATTTGCACTCGTTGTTCAATGCTGTAACTTTCCATGGTAATTTGCCATACACTACTAAACAATTTACAACAAATTTGACAGATGTCACTTTTACAAAACTATTCTACACTACACACCAATTTCGAGCATCCATATTGAAAGACCCTATACATTCCATTTTTTATTATTACTATTTTATCTTCTTATCTCGTGATGATTCATATGCAACTAAGTAATTAAAGTAAGACTCACCGCCCGCCCAGCATGACGCCGTTCATCTGCTCCAGGCTTAATTGCGCCGCCTCCGGGATCTCGTACTCTACGAACGCGAACCCCTGACCGAACAATTCATCGTATTATTTACGAACAAAAAAACTACAATTGGTTTTTTAATATAACTTCGAAATGCAGGAATAAAGGTTTTAATTAAAACATTTATTTATTGTCAATAATAATATTTAATTATATATGTAATTATATATTATGTATATGTTATTATATAATATATGTAATTTATTAAAATTACATATATAAAATTTTCGAATAAAAATTCACAACATAAATATGTCTGAATAAACTTCAATGTTAATTAATTACTTGCCCAAGGATTAAACTGTTTTTGTTTGATTTCTTCTCATTCTTTTATTATTTTGGGCAATATATGGCAGATGTTTGTATAATGATTACGGGCATTTGGGCCTTAATTAAGATATAATATCGAAAAATATATTTATTTATAAATTATTAATATGTCTATCAATTACACAAACAAAAGCCGTGTGCTGTGGTGCGAGTGTAAAAAATATTAATTTATTTACATAATAATTATCATTAGTAATAAGTACCTTATGTTTTTGCGTTACTGGGTCCCAGGACATGTTGATGGACTTGATGGGTCCAAACGGCAGAAAAGCCTGTCGGATTGTGTCTTCCTTGAGTTCAAACGAGATGGATCCAACATACACCCTGCACAACATATACATTAATTAGACTTGCTTACGACTGCGTTTTACTGAATTGCTTTAAGTAAATGTTCAGATCTTTTCAGCTCTTGCACGTCATGGGCTCAACCAGCTCAGGGTGGGAGCCTACAGTATCGCTCTCATCATTCGCTATTAGCTTTTATGTGTTCAATAAAATATAATATTAGGATATTAAGTACTCAAATTATAAATATTACAGTTCAAATAATACATTAAAAAACGATAAAACTCCATTTATATATTGTCACTAGATTATTTTAACCAGAAAATAAAACTATTAAATACTTGAAAATAAAAAATAAAATATACTGTTGGGAACTTTTATGATAGCATTAATTGATTGGGTTAATCTCATTAGGGATATTTTAATTAAGGTAAATGAGATATCCATATCCCCATGTTGTTCAGGATTTCCTCGATTGTTTTGGGTGATCCCACGGTTTCTTTCCGGATTTGGGCGACGCCTGTGCACTCCAGTAGCACATGTGCAATCGTTTCCTCCGTCTTCATGCATGCCCTGCACAGAGGGCTATCGGTTATACCTAGAGTGTATAGGTGTTTGTTGAGCGAGCAGTGACCCGTAATGGTTCCTACTACTGTTCTTAGGTTCTTTTTGTTCAGTCGCAATAAACGCTTTGTTAGTCTGTTGCTCAGGTTTGGCATAGCCTCTTTGGATTGCCTACAGCCAGGCGCTGAGGTCCACCAGCTTTCGGCTTGCCTATGTGTGTGTTCTTGTAACCAGCCTCGTAACTGACTGAAGGGGATAGGCATAAGCGGTTCTGGTCCGAACTCCACCATGGCGGACCCCTTCCTTGCCAGTTCGTCCGCTGCATCATTGCCTCTTGACCCACTGTGTCCCTTTATCCATTGTAGGGTTATTTTATTATGATTGAGTACTGCTATCTGTTCCAGGGCGTTTAATCTGCTTCTGGAGGGAGGTGGGATGGCTGGAATGAGCAACCCCCACCTTGTACTCACGCACAATGGTCCATACAGGACTAAGTGCGGAAAACACACCCTCTGGATGTCAGAGGGTGACCTATGATGATGATGATGATATCCATATCTTTGAATCGAGATTTAAATTATTGAAACCAAAGACTCAAGTCCGAGGAGAGCAAATCTTTATTGCACTTTAATATATTCAAACAATTCAAGGTTTAATTTGAGTAAATACTCATGATCTATAATACATAGATTTACAATACTTCTATTTAACTCACATCTACGTTTCTATCTATAATTATAAGCGACGTTCAAGTGCGACAACGAAATAATAGTTTCACTTTAAAATTCCCTTTCCAATTTTATCTTTTTTCAAATTGCCGTCCTTGACACTGACTTTACTTTATTAGTATTACTAGCTTCCGCCCGCGGTTTCGGCCGCGTGTAATTAGTTTTTGTCAATCCTGGTCCCTTATGTCTAAGGGCCGGTATTTCAATAGTAACTTATCTTGAATTGAGCTAGGATTGAAAATAAGTTTGACTTAGGTGTATTTCAAAACAGGATTAAAGTAAAGTGGTACTCAAAGTCCACCTTAACTAGCCCGAATCTAAGTGGCGGATTTCTACCACTTAAGTTACAATCTGGGATTTATAGTGTGGCTTCCTCAGAAAAAGTTGTCTCGTGGTAATTTTATTTTTTACTCAAAATAATAATATGTTATTTGAGTATTTATTGATAACTTATTAAAGAACAAGTTTTAAATTACATGCCAAAGTTATAATCGAGACGATTAGTGATAGTAGATGCTCACATTATACTGCTCCAACGGTAAGGACATTCGTCGTTCATTTTTCTCAGTAGTAATATTTTAAATTAACTTATTAAAACTTCAATTTTAATTAAAATGTTTCAATTTGTAAAACACAAACAAAACAGCGCGAAGCGAACGAATCAATCAAATTGTCAATGTCAATTATTTGACATATTTGATTTGACATCTAAACGTCAAATAGCGCTAGCGTCTTTGCGGAATTTGATGTAAACTAATACATTTTGTTCATTATGTTGCAACCTTGGGATTGATCTCGGATTAGCTAAGGTGATGAATATCCTGATTGAAATATACTTACGTTTCTCAAAAGTGAGACTTAGATTAAATGTGCTACTTAACTTAAGTAATAAGATAAGTTAACATTGAAATACCGGCCCTAAGGTACCAAGATTCATGGTCTTATCTTCAATTCAACCCATATTTCACCCCCACACTGGTAAAAATTTCAAAATGCTAGAACAAACGATTTTTTTGTTTCTAATGACGTGATATTTGACGAACTTGCATACTAACTTTCAACCCTTATTTCACACCCTTCATCCCTTTTTTCGAAATAAAAATTAGCCTATGTTCTGTCTCAGGGTGTAAAGATTGTCTGTTCATCAAAATCGGTTGCGAGAATTAAGCGGGAAAGCGTAACAAACAGACAGACAGACAGAGGTACTTTCGCATTTATAATATTAGTTGGGATTAACAAAAAAGTAAAATTATATCAAAACTAAATGCCATGTTAACAACGTTTCGGTAGGAGCACCGTATGTTCCGTACACCGTGTGGCGTACCATGTGACGTACCATGTGCACACATACTGACCGACACATAAGGGCCACGGCCTGCTGGCGCTGCACCTGCGTGCGCTGCGAGGCCATCTGCTGCTGCTGGTGCGCCAGCGTCTGGCGCATGAGCACCATGCGCACGGACTGCTCCATGGCGTACTTCTTGGCGCGAGCCACCGCCTCCGCCTGCTCGGCGCCTAGCCGCGGCAGCGACCCGCCCAGGATGGCCGGTAGGGTCGGGCATTTCGCACCGGGACCTACACAGAAAAAACGGTTTTCTCCGAATAAGTGAAATTATCTTACACTAGCTTTCTGCCCGTGGCTTCGCCTGCGTGGATTTCGGGATTGGGTCTATAGAGAGTTAAGGGTCATAGCTTTCGCCCACGGCTACATATGCGCGGAAGTCGGTTTATGGCGCGAAGGTTTTATCGCGCTTCCCGTGGGACTATCCGTTTTTCCGAGATAAAAAAATACCGCAAAACCTAGCTCAAGAATCACTCTATCTATTGATGAAAACCGCATCAAAAGCGGTGCAGTAGTTTCTGAGCGAAGCCTTTATTGCGCATCCCGTAGGATCTGACGATTTTTCCGGGATAAAAAGTAGCCTATGTTACTCGCGGATAATGTAGCTTTCCAAAGAATTTTTGAAATCGGTCCAGTACTTTCGGAGCCTATTCATTACAAACAAACAAATCTTTCCTCTTTATAATAAGTATAGATGAAAGCAAAATGCATTAAACCAAGATTATGGTTGTCTCATATATATTGAAACTAATATTTTCTTAGATTTGAATCAAAACATCTTAAATTGATATTTGAAATAATCTTGAATTAAAACAATTCTCGGTTGATTTAAGATAATACATTTTCAACCAAGAATTGTTAGACTTCTCAATGTAAGTTAATAATTCTCTTGATGCAAGCTTCGTATGTTTTTTATTTCAATAAAATATTGATTTCAATACAGAAAAGAAATCATTTCACTAGAGATAATATATTCTTAATGTAAATAAACAAGCTTTTCTTACAATAATAGCAAATCTAGCTTGAAAACTAATTTTTCTTGTGTCAAAGGTGTTAATTTTAATATGAGAAACTTGTATCCTTAGATCAATAACTAATATTTTAAATTTTAATGCGTGCTACCTTAAATAAAGAATAACCTTTCTTGTATCAGCAGTTATTCAATAAATATTAGGCACATATTAATGTCTAACATTTATTGAATAACTGCCTTTACTTCTTTTCTTTATCTTAGTTTTAAAATTGACCCAAACAAAAAGTAAGTAGCCACTATTGTTTAAGCTTAATTTAATGTACTCAAATACTAGGCATTGAAGTCTGTCGACTGGCAGACTGGCATGATCGACGACTAGTCGCCGCGTATATTGAATTAACCGAGCCACCAGTGGTCGCGTTTACACATTATGGTTTAAAGGATATCGTTTCCATTTCCTTTCTCACCATAACCGCTTAAAGTAAAAACAATATTGTAAAACTAAGACCTCTTTTGTTATTGCAAAAAAATGAGGTTAGCTGGTCGTGGCCGCGACACGAGATAGACGCCAGTGTTAAATATAAAAATGCTCAAAATAAATAGAGGTCTTCAATCGGCACGATTGACCCAAACAAAACTCACTACGACAGGTATTTATTATATGTTAATAATGGCATCTGTCACAAAACCGGATATCCCTTGATTATTTTACGAAAGGAAAAATCACATTTTGTTTCCTGGTAGGCTTGCAATACCCACATTTAACCTATATGTCTATATATCTATAGCACTATATAATACTAGCTGGTACCCGCGACTTCATCTGCGCAGGATTAGTATTCCAAGTAGCTTATATTAGCGTGCGTATATCTTATAAATTGTAGCCTATGTGTTATTCTGATGTATAAGCTATATTAATGTAGTTTCATTAATATCCATTCATTAGCTATTAGTAGGAAAACCTATATTGCAGTCAAATTAAGCGGATTAGATAAGCGGCACTGACCTGTGAACACGTCTCCGACCTGGTGCAAGTCGTAGATGGGCGCGGCCAGATAGCCCCCTGTAACATAGAAGTACCGTCAGATTGAGGCCACGCGCGAGGGGGACGAGGGGCCACTCGCTCGGCGTGCATACATCGCGCTGTCAGCGCCGCACCGTCCCCCACACCACTGGACAAGGCTCCTATAAATAAATGAATCTCAACCATAAGATCGATGTTAAGATATTTTTGACAGGTGTTCAAATTAAATGTCATAATAATTATGTCGTAAAATTGATCTCGGTTTCGAAATTCATTTATTAATAGAAACCTAAGGTTCTGATCGACAACTGAGTTACTTTCGTACTGAACACAAACTTTCGATAAATCGTTGTCTTATTGCGTATCGAGGCGTGTTCCAACTCGTCTCGACGATTATTTTGCTAATTAATATGTTGCAACATCAACGCAGATTTCGCATGTCTTCAACAGGATTGATCCGTAGCATTCATACAATTCTCTTTACTTATCTATAATTGACATTCATAATTGTTTAATAATGTTCTAACAGTAATTGTTAAAAAGAAATGTTATTAACGATGTTACTAACGATATTTGCCTAAACGTTAGTAAAAAAGTACGCCGGTAAGTTACGACATGACATGAAGACATATATCGAAAGTATGAATTCAGCGAATGGACTCAGAACTGCAGCGCTCGTTGTATGCATAAAGTTTATTTATTTAAAAGCATAAATCTGAAATCTACGCTGCGGTTTGTCCGTCAGTCATAGCCTTTAGTGTCGTGGTGTTTCATTGTCCCTGACCACGGGCGGGTCGTAGACTCCGCCTCAACTTAAACGGAGATAATAACAAATTTTTACATTTCTGAACCTCAAACAAATTGTTCTCTATATCAGGTATAAATATGTAAAATATCAGACACTAAACAATGACAGTTTCATTGCCGTTCATTGTGAGAAAATTTATTTATAGTTTGAAAACCAAAAGACCAGTCCCAATAGCATTGGATAACTAGGTAAAAACAATTACAAATTATAAAAGATCAAACCACAATTTTACTACCAATGCAAACTTTTTTGGACACGTGATATTAACAGACTATACTGCCGTATCAATTTAGATTAAATACTTGGCGCCTCATGTTACTCCGTATTATTGTTTTCACATCCAGACTTTCATTCACGGTAGCCGTTCAGCTGCTGGCTGTGAAACGCACGCATTAGCTGCAGAAGAGAGAAGTTTATATCAAAGTTTCTGTACAAGCGGAAATGCAGCGCGTGCGACACAGCCCGCAAACGCAGGGCCAGTTTTACTAGCGCATGATAACTTTAATAAGAAAAGTTTGGTTTCAAAACAAAATAACACATTACTGTCATTTCAACGCAGCTTCCTTTCAGTTTGATACATAAATGTCAGTTTGATTCAGTTTGATACATAATATATAGAAAAATTGATATGATGAAAACTTATGAAAATTCTTAATTTAGTTTTGTGTAGAACAAAAAATAGATATTTGTTTAACTAAAACATTATCAGGAACTTGTAAAACTGGATCCTAGTCTTTCATTCAGCCAATCAGACGGTACGAGAGGGGAGACGGCGGCAGCGTGGCGCACTCACTCGGGACAACAATAGAGAGGTAGGTACATTGGTGGCAGCGGCGGCGGCGGCGGGCGGCGGGCGGCTAAACCTAACTTACAAATCTAGCCTGAAACAGAAAGCAGAAAAACTGATCACTGAGGACGGTCTCATGAGCGACGCGGCGCGCGGCGGCGGCGGCTGCTGCGCGGCTCCTGCAACAGCGAGCACAGCCGCGGCGTTAGTGACACAGCGACACCTGACACTGCTTAATAACGGTAGCGGTAACGGTAGCGATACACAACGGGACAGGGACGCGCGGGGGACTCACCCGGCGGGGGCGCGACGCCCGGCGGCTGCAGCGCGGGACCCTCCGCCACCTGCAACTGAAGCCGTAACTCGTCACCTAGCTGCTTTCTTAACATCATATTAACAAACAAACTCCTCACCTGTTGCTATACATGATTACAGTACATATAGTTCCCTGCAAAAATACGACCCTCTATTACTATATATAATATACTATAAACGACTGTAACCACTTACCAGCAGGTGGGCAGTCTGCTTATTTGTTAACATATAAAAAAAAGTCACAGAACGCAGTCAACTCGACGTTCAACGTGCACATTCACGAGCGTGTAAACGGTACGCCCGAGCCGGTAAACGCGCCTGTGAACGTGAATGCCGCGAACCGGGCGTGTGTCGGTTTTTTGGCCAAGTTCAAAGATTTCACGAGATCTTCAACGTTGCTAAAAAAGTCGTCGTAAGTAACTCATGGTTACCTTATAAGATCCAAAAGTACCAATATATGGAATAGTAAGAATAAAGATATTTCCAACCATCTTTAAATAATTAATTACCAAACCTAATTTTTTGAAAATCTTAATGTACAAACCTCTAGTGATAATACTGAAAATGTCATCTGCTATTAACAGGATAGGCCCATTGTACAAAAAAAAATAGAGATGTTTACAATATATAAATACAAAAAAAGAATGATTGCAATGACAGTCTCGGTCTCATACTGACTTTTGTTTAGCTATGGACATTGCATTTGTTTCAACATTAACCAATATTTTTACAGCTTTGGTAACTAGAAGTAATATCTATTACCACTAGTCTATTCATTTGATACTAAATTATTTCTTAACAAAGTACTAGTAATCAATTTGATTCAGTTTGATCTGTTCGAAATTGGCCAGTATCAAGGAAAAAAATAGACAAATCTTCTTAGATACATAACAAATTGAAAACACTTATGATTTGATTTGACAATTGAACAATGTAAGAAAATTGAATGAACTAAAAATATTAATGTAAATATTAAAAGGGAAATTATAGAATTTATTGATAATACAATTTTTTTGGGTTTTATAGGCAACTCTCGAATACAATGGGATCCCATTTTTAATCATTGGCAAACAGAGTTAGTTTTGCTATAAATAAGAAAACTTACTTAAAACTATATTGAATGATTTGCACTATAAATAACTTAAGACAGAGATAATTCCACATAAATTAATCTATAAAAATAATAAACATCATACTAATTCACAATGTAAACATGAGAAATGAAAATAAACTTGCCACTCCCATGTTCAGGTTTCAAAAAAGTTGAGCTTGGTTTATGGGGAAATGTGTAACTTTTTACAACACACCTCCTAAGTGTTATTAGATTAATTTTTAATAAATTTAAAGCACTTGTTATTAATTTATTTAAACATACACTAAGTTTATTGTGTTGATATGCAAATTGCTATTGTTTATTATTTTTATTTTGAAAAAACAGCCATTAGTTAAATTATCAAACCAAGCAAAATAAGACCTTTACAGTTTCTTGCCCATTCATCTCTAAAAGGCTCTCCCAATGTCCAGTGTAGTTACTTTTTCTTATACAAGGTTATGTAGCTCTTTTGTTTGATGATTGATTGTGCCTATATTGAATTAAGATTATTTTGACCGCATTGGATGGCCACAATACAGTGTCACTTGGTCAAAACTACATTCATTACAATAGATCGACTCAAAGAAAAGGTCTATTAAAGACAATGATTATGAATTTACTTTTTATGTTGAGTTTTATTCTTTGCAATACAATAAAACTTTCAGTGTAAAGATTCATAATCGGAAAGTATGTTAATTAGAATCCTCCTAATATGTCCTAGTGGTATATGTCTTCATTTGATGATTTCATGGAAAGATAGTTAAGCTAATTGTCTTATGGGGTTAAACCCATAAGTTTTAACTGAGGTTATATTCGAGATAATGTAAGTTTGCTGGTAATTATTAGTTAAAAAAGATACTTACCAATTCCATATTAGTGAAAATGTGTCGACTTGCAACGCTTAAAACAAATGTAAATCAATTTTTTTTGTTTACAGTAAGGTTTAAAGTAACAATTAATATTATAATTTGATATATTCACGTATAACGTAAAGTCAACTAAGTTCACATTCAATAAAGCAACGCGCTAACGAAAAACTGACTTCGTCGATGGCGGAGAAATGTTAATGCAGTGAGGTAAAAATGCCATGGCATGTTAATGTGCCATGTGTCAATGTCAAGCAAGGGGCATATTTTTTATCTCTCTTCCGGCTTGCACGGCTTGTGTATTAGCCACAAACAAGGATAAAAAAGGGGCATATCACAGACCTCAGAGACATATCAAGTCTTCTACAAAGGAAAGGCAATTGTATTACGTTATACAGCCGAATCATTTAAAAATATTTTTGCACCGAATTGTATTATTCAGATTCATAACTATCAGACCGACACTAAATCAATTATGCAACTTGTGATAGAATAGACAAACTTTTGTATTGTTATGTTGGGTTGGATTAAAGGCTAATGTACTACTACAGACTTTATACTACTGTATTATACTATGCTTCACTTATGTAGCTTTTTTTTACAGCTTTTGCTAAAGTACTTACTTTACTTTTACGTCAGAGTTATAGTATATTCTACTAGAGTTCACATTTGAATTGTTTTATTATATAGTCTAATATTAGTTCGGTATCCACTAATTATTATTATTTATAGGCACGTTATCGTAAGTACGTAAGACAAGCAATGTGATTTCCTTTTGTACCACAGCCTGCAAGGAATTCATTCCACAATAGGACTGTGCGCAGAAGGAAATTCGTCTGAATTGTGTGACAAGCTCCATTGTGTGAATAAATACCTTGCTGATAGCAAACGGTGCGATTATACAATGAGGCGGTTGGCATCATGTCAAACTATTCTTCGGATTACAAACCGTTGTGTAAGTGGTAGAACATATATAAGAAGCAAAATCTCTTCAGAATTAAATAACTCAGTATCGGTAGTGTGTGTTAATGGATTGTGAATGATTAGCTCAGCTCGTCATTGGACTAAGTCAAAAGGTTCAAATTGATATCGGAGGGGCCCCATTCACAGATAACAGGAGTACTCGATATGAGGCCTTATATGGGATTTATTTCGGAAAGAAGTACCAACTGATTTAACAATACCTCGTTTTATTGCTCCCAATACTTTTTGAAATGGTCAAAGATATGTTCTGAATTTATAGACCCATCAAACGCTATGCAGCAGCTACCGCTGTGGATGTAGTCACATAGTTTCAGTCATTAGGGTGTATGCCCTCCGTGCAGAGCTGTTAGAAATAAGAACCACAATATATGTCCCATGTCATCTATTCACTGTAAATTTTGTACAAAACTAAGTTTACAATTATGTATAGGCACACATTTACATGTCTTTAGTCAATCTGTGGTTACGTAACTAATCTAAATAGTTAAAATTACTGTTTGATACAAAGTTGATTAATACTAAAATAAAAAATCTGATATAAATACATATTATTTATCTCTCTTTACTTTCTTACTCTGTGATCAAAACACCAATTGTCTATGAAACAATATTAAAGAAAAAAGAAATTATTAGCTGGCTGACTATTAGCTCCAGAATTACAATTTAAAATAGGTAGGTATACATTTTTACTTCACAACTATCAACATTGTTTGCCATTAAAATAAATTATCAACAAATGTATAAGGTCGCATCACCATAAGCTACAGCTCAGTTACGTAACCGTAGAGTCCACATACGTGACACACTGCAAGGAGCGGGTCATGACAAATACAACACGGTAACTTTTACAACAGAACATTAAGAACTTGCGAAGCAAACTCTCTCGCAATTCTTTACTTTAGATCCATTAAATCTAAATTGACACAACAAAACACTGACAGCTGTCATAATGGTTTATCTAATATTGACATATAATCCTTTAAACAGATATAATATAGGTAAAATACGAATATTATATTAACTGTAGATTACATTGGACAAATTACTAACTGTACATTAACTTACTAAATGTAGCTTACCTTGCATAAAGTACTGGCTGAGTGGATTACATTGGAATAGTTACCGGCTATTAGTTTTTTCTAATTTCTAGATTTATTTTAACATCAACAATTCTGTATATTCCTATATAGGAAAAAGATTAATGAGATTGTTATACTGTAGATTAAATTAGGTATGTTGCTGACTGTAGATTATATTGGGTAAGTTACAGACTATAGATTAAATTGGGTTACTGACTGTAGATCTAACTTGGAATTTCAGCTTTTAAAAAATGATAGCACCGTTATATCAATTTTCTATGCAGACTTTATTCAATAAATCAGTGTTTGTTGCATTTCAATTGTGAAACTAAAAATAAACATAACCGATTTTAAAATTGATAAATAAATCGTTTACAAATTAAAATATGTATTGCTCCAACATTTTTAAAATCGTCCATATACGTCAATAGTATTACAAAATATGATCACCTAAAACTACATATTACGCTAACGTAAAACTAATCTAATTTTATTAAAAACATCCAAAAGAGATTGTCAACGTCATCATGTTTAAATCATCAATATATATTCAGACTTGTGTTTAATATTGTCAACAGTCCTAGTACAGTATTGAAGATTTAAAGAAGGTATTACACATAATTATACATAATAATTTATCTGTAAACATCAAGAGAGGCGAGTGTGAAATGGGAATTATAGGCACTTGTATCTCATAACACATAATAAGTAACTAACAAATACAAAATAGTACAAAGATTTCTAGTATACACATAAATGTATGTATACACAAAAAATGTTTTCAGATCTATAGTAATCGATATTTATTTGAAAGGATTCGTACAATAGTACTTACACTTTCATTTCCATTAATAAAATTGATCATTACATCATTCAAAAACTCCAATAAATTCTAATTGTTTTATTATAACCCCAAACAATGGATTCGAAATACCTCCAAATGTAGATAGTACGTTACAAAAATATAGCATTTCTTTACATTACAAAGCTATTTACGCCGGCGGCGTATACAACTATAAAAGCTTCAAAAACATTTAGAACTTTATCTGAAAATAGAGATTCAAATTTTTATTTGGCACTTTTATTCTCTTGAACCGTATATTACGGTGTACGATGCTATCGCATTGTTTACAATCGCGCCGTTTGTTTTAAAGGCACTCATACACATAAAGAAAAAGTTAGAATTAACAATTTATCAATAAATATTTTTTTTTCTTACATGTATAATAAAATAAATAACGATCGTGTATTAATAATTAATATAAATATGTAAAATCTCGAATTAATTACAGCATTCATTTTTTCACGGGTAAATTGGTAATGCACGTTGTAAAAAAAACCTTAATAATGCCACAGTATATGCATAGTGTATATGGAGACATGACATTGTGTACTGAAAAAACTGTTGATAACTATTCTGTTATCATAAAGGCACTCGAAAAGTCGCAACTACATTTATATATTAAAAATAATTATTATTTAATTCAACGTTATATAATGTGATCAACACTGGTGGACTGATTTACAAATGTCTGCTGGAAGAAATTTCATTTTTCAAATAGGCAGTAAATTTTTACATTATATTTTTAATGTTCTTTGCTAAGTAATATTTATATGTACATAAATTATAAAATAAACAAACTGCGTACATGTGCCTCACGCACGGACCATTAAATTACGTACCTCCATGGACCACTTCATTACGTTCCATGTGTAATTTAAGATTAGTGTTTTGTTAAGAATTCAACGAAATAGAATTAACAAACAAGCATGGTTACTAATATGCAATACTTGATTTTGAACAACAGTCAATAATACCTATTGATTGATGCCCCAGACGTTCCTTATAAAATAAAAACTTTATAATGAAAAGATGACAAAGCCTCATTTTAGGTAAGGGCTTTTTTTACATAGTGCATTTTTATTTAAATTACATTAATATGGACACAGGGCTTTCACTGAAAACACATCACTTAATTATTCACATTCTGTATAACATTATATATCTATTATTCTATTATATACATATAAATCAGAATCATAGTGGATCTACCAATACATATGTTTGTACTGCAAGAGCGAAGGGAATGTTAGTAAAACTAAAATACTAAATTTGTAGCCTCCGCACAGTCAGAGCGTAAGTTTTGCTTGTCTTAATATACCTTAACAATGTATTTAGCCCTTATTCACATGCGTGAGAACTGATCCTACAAAATTCATAATACACCCCCATATTATAAAAATCTGTCGACACTTCAATAAAATAAATGTAACTGATAAAACTCAACACGATCGCTCACCTTTGAACTACCTACCACTATAGATTTCACAACCTTTGCCCGATAAACCAGAACACGAAAAATAAATAAATAGGTATGTTTAAGACCACATTTTGACAGCGAAGTTGGGTAACTCAATCTATTATTATTCCGCTGAAGGCACTGTACAGATATCCTAAAATAATGTTGATATCAACTACAAACGAATATAAACATATAAGTATTTAAGAACGTGTAGATTTAATTTGTCCAATGTGAGGTCAAATTAGGTTAGGTTTTCTTAGCACCCGAACTGACAAGCAAAACGTTACACTCGACCTTCGACTTTTTCGGACTAAACAATTTAACTAAACACAAAAAAAATAGTAAACAAAAATATAAAAACAAACTGGTATAAAAGATACGCAAGGGATTCTGGATGTTTTCAACTATGCAGATCATTTACAGATCAATGTAAGCACGGATACTGGATCCGATTGTAAATTGAATATAAAATCGTTTTCTTTTCAATCTTCAACGTGAACGTCAATACTTAAATCTAAACATTTAATTATATACGTTTTAGAAAAATAGAACACAATTACATAATTTTATTCACTACACTTCATTCGGTAGCTGAACACTAATTTTGTAATCATGTAAGTCAAGATTTTAACTATCTGTACGGGACGGGAACAAAGAATGAGGAAATAGCTTTAATTTTATACAATACTTCGCACGTTAAGTATAATTTCACTGGCCAATATATTAACGTAATCTTAATATAGATAAAAAAAGGCAGTAATTGGAAAGCCCGCCATTAAATTCAAGAGATACTACATTTAGGATCTTGTAATGGAAATTGGATGTAAGCGTTTCACACCGTTTCCAATTAACAACTCTAGTAATTACATAAGGAAAGAAAAAAAAATCTTTTACTGATTCAAGGACAAATCCTGTCTTTCGCCGTAGTCTTCTGAATAAGGGCAATGTGAAAAATTGTTAAGTCCAATTCGATAAACAGTTTTTATTGTTTAAGATCAATCTATTCCATCGTAGAGTTCGTTGTATTAAGAGATATGAATCTAACTTATTTTGAATCGCACTTAAAACTCAACTAAAGTTTGAATATGAATATTTGCTGGAGGAAGACTCCATACCAAGGTCGTTTGTTTTCGTACCCTTTTCTTACCCAAATTCTAGGCAAAATGAGTTTATATCACATGCTGGTACCGGTATTTATGGACACAGGTATTTATGGAGGTTGCAGATTAACTGCGAATCTCACAGCAACCACATATATAGGTCACTGTGAGCACAGTTTATCGGGCGGGCAGTTAGTCCGGGGGTGCGCGGGACTGAGACAGGCGAGCGGCAGGTGCGGCAGGTGCGGCAGGTGCGGCAGGTGCGGCCGGTGCGGGCTAGGAGTAGAAGGTGAGCACGGCGGCGTGGTTGCCGCGCACGAGCAGCACGCGGCCGGCCGCGGCCAGCGCCGTGAGCCACGCCAGGTACAGCGGCGCGGGCACCACGCCGCGCCTCCTGCGTGCGCTCAGTGTCAATACTCTTTATTCTTTTTTTTTCCGCGAGGGAAAGTAGTGAATCCTCATAGGGGGCGAGCCACCACAGTGGTCGTCTTAACAACTCCCTGGTGCTCGGACGACCTTGCATCGGATACCACCCGCAACCGGACTACGGCGGATAGTTGTGTTGGATACTCTTTATTCGATATCGCGAACCAACGTTGCTTTTAAGTGGGCGTACTCTTAAAAACGATATTCGATATATTGTAGACTTCTTCGTCGTGTCGTATCCTACTCTTAGTTACTATCGTTTAAAACATTTCAACGGAGGATTGAACGAAAGATATTAATTTTGACATAAGAAAGCCTCAAATGACAACGATGAATTGAATTTGACAGACGAACATTCGCAAAATAAACGTCCAAAGACATGGACAAAAAGTGCAGAGACGTAAGATGTATCAATCGATAGGTAATTTTATGTTCATCAATTTACAATATTTTTTTTAAATCCCCCGTTTTTCTGTAAATGATGTTTGAAAGTACCTAGATATTCAAGTAAACACATCCCAAAACGTGGTTAAAATGTTTTAATTAAGTATATAAAATGATAATTTATTTAAATCTTATTGAAAAATGGTTACAAAGTTAACAAAAGAAATATAATTTAGTAATTATAAATTCATGAAGTTCTAGACATGTTGTGTTACTGACCACCCTGAATATACATAGTCTGTGACCAATGATGACACTCGTCCGCTGTCAATGCGACTTTGACAGCATGTCTTGGGCAAATTAATAAAAAGAAGAAAAAAAACTTAAAAAAAAAGATTCCATCAACTTGCTAGTATTAAATAATTCAAATTATTAATTACAAAAAAATGGGAGATCTATCTTTATCCAGTTTCGTCGCTGCACATTACTCAGGCCCACCTTCCATACAAATTTTGACCATCACCTTTACGATGATTACAACGACACCTCAAACCGTATCGTATTACTTTTCGCAAATTTGACGTAAATTTTGCTACTGTTCGTCTCTCAAATTTAATTCATCGTTGTCATTTGAGGCTTTCTTATGTCAAAATTAATAACGTTCGTTCGATCGTTCGGTGGAATGCTTTATTAAACGATAATAACTAAGCTAGGATACGACACGACGAAGACCACGATATATCGAATATCGTTTTTAAGAGTACGCCCCAAGGACACCAGCAACTTAACAATTACATCAATACGGCACAGAAACTACATCTATACGCACGGAGAAAACTAAAAAACTGATAATCTACACCTGCTCGGAATTGAAAGAGCCTTTCAGAGAAGAACAGGCAAGAAACAGAAGTTCTAATTTATTATCTCCTTTTTTTCAAAATCTTTACATGTCCCCACAACAGACACGACGAAGACACATATGTATAATAAAAACAATTATTTATTCAATACAGAATATATACCCTATTTTCTTTAGGGTATATACATATATATATACCCTATTTTCTTTAAGTATTTTATAGGACAAAGCACTTCCTGCAAGTGTGTTGTACAAAATTACACTTTTCTCCATGAACGAAGCTCTAATTTTTTAAAACTTGAATGTTGGAACGAGCCTTCGTTCATATCATCATGCTTCTAATCTCGTTAACATTTTTACATATACGCTTCTTTCCCATGCGAGTAGGCAGAGACCACAATTTTCCACTTGCTACGATCTAAACATACTGTTTCTTCATTGTAACTTTAATCTTATTATATCACATAGCGATAACGTACACTGTGTTTTTATGGGAAGTCACAGATTTATTGAAAAGAACCACACATTCTCAATACCGCTTATCATCAGGTAGGCAATACACAATGATGAACATTTATCTGAGCAGTGGTAAGGTAACATATGTAAGTCTTGCGCCTACTGTTATTCCATCATGCTGATGATGATGATGATGACTGGCTTATATGACGATGAACACATACTCGATTAGGGGTGAATGTCCCTATACAAACTAAGCATCTATCATAGTTCCGTTATGGTGATAATGATGATGATGGACAAATACGACGATGAAAACATACTTAAGCAGCAGTAAGGTGATACAAACAAACCCTGCCCTAACCATTAATCCATTATAATGAACATTTACTTGAGCAGTGGTAAGATGACACATGGAAGTCTTGTGCCAACTGTTATACCATTATGGTGGTTGTAATGATGATGATGATGATGACGATGACGATTATGGACTAATACGATGAACACATACATATAAAATGACGTATACAAACTAAGAGTCTATCATTGTTCTGTTGCTGTGATGATAATGATAGACATATACGATGATGAAAACATGCTTGAGAAAAGTAAGTGATACAAACAAACCCCGTGCCAGCCTTTATTCTATTATAGTAATGATGACGATGATGATGATGATGGACATGTGCGTTGACATATATGAGTAACCGTAAGGTAACTCACACAAGCTATGCGTCAGTCATTGTTCTAAAGTGATGTTGACGATGGACCTGTGTTGAACACATATCTGAGCCGCGACAAAGAAACACATTCAAACCGCGGGGTTTGAATGTGTCTCTTCGCCCGCAGTGTTCAACGTATACATACATACATATATGTCACGTATACATACATACATACTTGTTCCCAATGGGGTAGGCAGAGACCACCTCTCTCCACTTGCTACGATCCTGGCACACTTCTCTTACTTCCTCCACTTTCATGAGCCTCCTCATGCATGCTCGTCGGTTGCGAGTACTCTTGCCTTTCTTTAGGACATCTTCGATTTGATCGAGATATGTCCGCCTAGGTCGACCTGCACCGATTCGTCTTATCATTCTTACCTTGTGTATCTCTTTCGTATACTTCCTTCATTCATTCTTTCAACATGGCCGAACCATCTAAACATCCCTTTCTCTATCTTTGTCACTACATCTTCAACTACGTCAGTTCAACGTATACGGTGATGAACGTACCTGGGCAGAGGTAAAGTGACGCAGACGAGCCGCGCGTTGGCGGAATGTTGCATGATAAGCTCCCGTAGCCTCAAGTGGCGGTTGGTACGATCGCACGCCGCCAGTAAGTCCGCCTCAGTTATACCTGACCGACAACGGAGCAACTTTGATCACCACTGACCTCCCAATGTGCTGTTTCCGTAGCCAAGTGGATAGTACACCGGTTTCATGGTGTCGCCATCTCTGAGATCGCGGGTTCGAGTCCCGAGCATTTGTGCCTTAGTCATGGTTGTTAATATATATTTCTATGCAAAAAATTATCTAAATGTACAATATATGTATGCCTATCCTTTACCCTAGATCCCATAACACAACCCTTATAATGCTTATTATGGACTAGGCTAATTAGTGTGGGTCTAACATTTTTTCTATTATTTAATGACTAAGGAGCAAATGCTCGCAATCATCATACAAATATCTGTCCGGTACTCGAACCCGGAACCTCGTAGATGGCGACACTTTGTACCACTTGGCTATTGGCTAAAATCTGTGTTTAATTTTATTGACGAAAAACATGTGATCTCCTTTTGTGATTGATCAATTATTACTTAATGCACGCTCTTTTGTTCATAAAGGGGGTCACGGTGGTCATAAGGACCACAATATTAAAATTTCTATAAACCGGAACAAGATGTATCACGTTTCGTCGATAAATTTAAGCATAGTTCCCGTATTATAATAAGTAATGTTATTTTACATGTTTAATTGTATATTACAACTATAATATAATATTGGATTTCTTTTTCGAACGATCGTTATAAAGTGTATAATACAACGTGTCCCAAAATTCAACGATAAGCGGCCACCAGAGAGTGGAATATTTGAAAAATTGTAGTGAGGGTAGTTAAAAATACCATAAGGGGTGTAGATTTTCGAAGAATTTCATTTTTATGTAGTAATTTTATACAAATTGAGATTTTTTTTCTTCTATTTTATCTCGAGTAGCCATGAGTGTGAATTTTGGGACACGTTGTATATATAAAGATCGTTATAATTATATTACACAATAGACTTTTTATTTAATTATTATAAATTTTTTATTAAGATTATTGCGAAGTTAATTGCTTTTCCGATTTACATTTAATACAATTCAGCATCACTAAGGATAACTATCGAGTGTATTCGATGTATAAATACTCGATTAAACGACCCATGTCGATGCCATAACACGGTCAAGTGAAATCTACCGTTCTCATCTTTGTCGTCCGCCGTCCGGAACGGCGCGATCAGCTTCTCGAAGTAAGCTAGAGTGGCGTCCTTGGGTTTCTTGTTGATATCTGGTATCATCGTCAGAGCTGAGTAGTCGATGCGGAACTTCGATAGGAGAGATGCCATGCTGCCAACACAAACGGAAGTGATATTAAAAAACAAAACTTTTATATCTACAGTGTTACAAAATCAAATCGCATAATATTATAATTAATTATAGTAGACGTTAAGTTGTAGCTGCAAATTTTAATTTCTGACAGGAGATAGAACATCTGCTCATATGCAAGGACCGTTTTTATTTATATGCATATACATTATTCATTCAACAGACTGTGTCCCATAAGCCTTTAAGCCTTGTCTATCTATACGTCATAACTCGCCGTCGTGTAAACGCACTTAATTATTGGACCTGCATAAAGTCAGTCATTCTTAATGATTTAAAAACTAATTCAATTAAGCGAATGGCATTTAGGAAGCCAAATTGTTACCTAAACACTATTTCATTGAACGGAATTCATGCAAGTAAAATAATTGCTTTTTCACAGTTCACACATACTAAAGTATTGCAATAACATCTATTTATCTACCTATAAATAAGACACAAATTCACTTTATAATAATGACATCACGTAAATTAGAACGGTAGCCATCGCAACGGAATATTTTTACGTTCTATAAAAGAGGTTATTTACTTCCTTTCCTCCAACTCGAGTTCTGTGTTCTTGTTGGCCAGCGTGAACACTCGAAGCGGGCACGATGACCACGCGCGACGAGTCGATAGGATGTAAGGTAGTAGCAGCGTCAAACCTGTAACCAAGAAGAATGGAGAACATGTGATTCGTTATATAGGCTATGCTGTGGATAGTTAGAGACAGTCAGCCAATGGCGACATACCTCCGTCATCGTAGAGCCACCACACGTCCACGGTGCCGCCCTGCCGCTTCGTGAACTGCTCCACGGATGTGAAGGAGGACGCCCGTCGGGCACCCGAAGCGCCCAACGCTCGACGTACTGCACTGCCCAGCCCTTTCCTATACACAACATTTATATTAATTCCCTTTGCCTTTATTTACAACTAAATAAAATTATAATAATAAGCCATTTCTTCAGTACACGTTTACAATCATTGAGGAACAATTTATATATATTATGTAATTTGTGATTAATTTTGTTAATAACGATGAGCATAGATATACATAAGTTATACTTATTTTATATCTGCCGTATGGATTCCGATGTTATGTCGGAATTTGCTTTCTAATTATAAAATTCACATTGACCTCCTTAAGTAATGTGCATAATAATCTGTAGTTCCATATGTGGGAATCTATGGTTGTTAGGCGTATCGTTATGGTAGCAATACGATACAAGTACTTTGCGAAATAGAATATTGACTATGTAATAGAACATTAGAATACAGGTGATTTAAATTGAAAAATACACAAGAGACTGATATTAGGCACGAGCTGCAGCCAAAGGTATAATTTTTACTCGAATAAGTCATTTTTAATAGCTTACGATTGTTGTATGACTATTTTGGTATTGACCATTTTGAGTAAATAAGATTTTTAAATTAATTATACATAAACAAATGAATAGATACTTTATTGGACAAAAAATATTGATAAAAACAGAGTGTTTGTGAACATCAAACTGACTCATTATACAATACACAAAGATTTTTAGACATTCAATCTATATGGATACTATTTTTTCATAAATAAAATCGTACCTTTTTCCTACGTAACATTAACTTTTAATTACAAAACTGTGCGTAATATGAATAAATATTACATATTTGGTAGTGAGAAACACTGTCAAACAAAGATCGGTAAAGTTGTGAAATTATTACAAGCAATTTTTTACATCAATGTATGCCCGATGGAGTCCCTTATGATAAAAGTACAGGGTTGAGAAAGAGAATGAGTACCTCTCTTTCGGCTGGTCGTGGCGGAGGGTGTCGGGTGCGGCAGGCGCGGCGGGCGCGGAGGGGGGCGCGGGGCGCGCGGTCGCGGCGGGGTCGGGCGACGTCAGCCGCGGCGTGCTCGCCGACACGTCCGACAGGCTGCTGCCTGCACACGCAATCAGCGCACGCCTCACACACTACCCTACCTACACGTGTGCGTGCTCATACACGCGGTGCGAACGTTCCTTAATCCCTTATCGAAACTAACGGCATTATCGCAAAGAATCGATTAGCCACGTTACCTCGTCGCATTTGTTGATTAATTGATGATTTAACTCGGACTATTAAATCTAGAATATGCTAACGAACGATCCAACAATGGGAAGTACCTAATTTCTGCCACAAAATTGGTGTGTTCACATGTGAATGGAAACACAGGCAGTGAGATTACAGGGTTCTATGACTTTGGAAAAGGAAAAAAACGCCCCACTATAAGATTGCAGTCACAAACATAGAAATTTCACATGCACAAACATCCAAACCGGAACAAATTTTTGTAGGTCATACAAAATATCTGTCCCGTACGAGAATTGAACCCACGACCCGTTGCGTAGAAGTTGTATATCGCATGTTGACCATATATAGTGTGGTTTTTATGAAATTTACAGGAAATACATCTCTTATAGTGTTTGTATATTTGAGTTCACTTCATAAACCTTTTTTTTTTTTACGTAGGGAAATTACTTCGTGCATACTTCGTGCTCGGGAGCAATACGAGGTTATGTCGGACTCTCCGCCAGATGGTAAATACGGCCTACCGACTAAAACCCTACGGACCTCGCATCTGCACCGAAAAGTGACGGAGCTACGGCAACCCATAGTACACAACCGCGGCCCCGCCGGTGCGTACTCGCCGTAGCAAGGCCCTCCCATTTTCCCTGAGCATCTTGTGGGAAGCAACGCAGGTGTTCATACACGGCTCTCGTCACCGCAATTCCCCGGCACTACGTGTCACGGGGCTGCACAATTTTTATAACGCGGGGAGGGCGTGCTTTCTCTCCACCCGCGGCCGTCTCTTAGGCGTTTCTTCGGAAATCTCGGGTCTTATAGCCCGCCTCTGTCGTCTCCTGCTCACATTAATCTTGGGGGAAGAGCATGTCTTGTCCCCAAGGCGATGATCCGCTGGTTTCCCAGCCACTGTGCAAAGGGGACATTTCGGCTTTGACGCACACGTCGCAGCTTTATGTCCCAGCTCCCCGCATCGGTAGCACAGCGTGCTCCGGTCCTCCTCCGTCCTGCAGTCGCATCTCAGGTGTCCCGTGTTGAGGCACCTGTAGCACCTCATTTCGCGGGCCTGAAGGACTTTCACTGTCGCGGCAGACCAACCCATCAGAATCACTTGCAGGAGGCGACTTTTTTGACCGCCTCTACCGGGCGACACAGTAAAGAGCCCCTGGCGGATTTCTCCGATCCGGACTTCATTAACTGAGCACTGGCCGATCTTCGCCAGTGCTTCTTTCACTTTTCCCGACCTAACAGATTCATCTAAGACCGAAATCAACAATTCCGCCATTTTTATTTAATACATATATCGTCAATGAGCGAAGAATTTTGATGATTCCTATGTGATTTTTATTGAAATCAACGTAGCTTTAATTTAAAAGTTCTTGGGAGAGAAAGTTAAGTACAAATATGATTAGTAAGATAGAATATTATTCATATAACTTGTTGTTCGCAAACAGTAATTACCTGATTATTGATAACTATTGGTATTGTTACATTTGAATTTTCAAATATTTTCTAAACTGAGCATTTAATTGACCAACATTTAATTATTTAATAAGAAGTTAGTGTTTGTTTATTTTATTTATTGGTCTAGTTGAGTAAAACAAAGACTGATTGATTGGTCTGATTGTAATTTATGAAGAATTACAAATAAATAAAATAAATGATTATTTTACAAATAAATCACAAACTTTTTTTTATCATCTCTGAATCAACTTCTATATGAGACAGTCAATATAAACCTTCAATATTGAAGTTTTAAAATAATGTATAATTTAAAATGATTATTTTATATAATAGTGTAGCTTGTAGACAATATTGAACAAAATTACTAAGAGCTTATAAACCTTCGGCTTTGGCTTCGGCCGAAAGGTTGTGGCGATTGCCAATTATTCGGCTTCGGCCAAAAATAGACCTTCGGATCCATTAAATAGTGGAGAAATACTGCTATTTTTGAGGTTTCTAATATGGTGTCGTAAATATTACATTTCAATCAATTTTAAAAACGTGTTTTTTTTAGGTTTTTAACTATAATTTATTTTATACAACGTTCAGTGTTTCTGTAGTGTATTTAGTATCAGCATTGCACCCGTGCAAAGCCAGGGCGGGTTGCTAGTAATAAATAAATAAGTTTATTTTATCAGTGCATTTTAATAAACCAACTTATTCTCTAAGCCAACAGTAACCATACAATACTATTGTCTTTAAAGCTCGAGTGAAATATTCTAGAATCCTTCGCACGACTTTGGATTAACAAGTCATTTTAAAAACATATATTGATACGGCTTTGGAGTAACAAGTCATTTTAAAAACATATATTGATAAAGTGTAAAATACCGGTTTTCCAACACCCATTTTTTTAAACACTCGTTAATAAGTGATTTGAATATTAGTTACAAATTAATTAAAAACATATGAAAAACGAATCAGGACTTGAAGTAGTTGCTGTCTTGTTTGAACTGATTCACTGATATTAGACATTGTAGGAGATATGAAAAAAATATGTCTACGGAGGGTATAAAAGCGAGTGCAAACTATTGACCCGGGCATTGCTATCCGTCATTATTGTATGTTATCGCTGTCGAAAAACAGATGGCGCTACATGTGCTATGTAGCGTTCGTGCGTTCGATAGCAGCCGATTTTATTCGAGCGCTCTCGAGCTCAGAGGCTTCGTGGCGACTTCACTTCTCATTTACTTGTCGACGAGTGAACACATGTTTTTCAAATTACCCTCTATAGCTTTCTATTAAATATTAGTTGAGTTTTTTTTGCATAAATTAAGTCAGAGCCTTTGTAAAAAGTTACATCATTCTCTTAATAATAGCGTGGATCTTCTTATAACATATTATTTGCCAACAGACGCCACTCCACTAAAACTTTCTTCGGAAACTAGCTTAAGCAGTAAGAAAGCTACTCACCGACTGAATGCGTGTTCAAGCTCTCTGTAGACTTGGATTCCTTGAAGTTGTCGCCCATGGAACCTGGGGACAAACTCCTTCATGACGAAGCGCGAAATGGTACACCGGTATTAAAACACACGGACAAACGGTTTTAGTATCGAAAAGCGAATGGTCCAAGTTAATTTAGAACACAGATATAAACTTAAGCAAGGCTCGCACACTAAAACTGTAAAACAACATTTAACACACAGTTTCATGAGTGGCTTAGTGAAACGATAACATGAATGGACTTAAATGTCTTATGCCGTTATGAAATTTAACAATGTAACATAATCGCTTTAATGGCATAAGCAAAACCAAAACAGGTTCTGAACTGTTTTTACCGCACCAAGAGCTTATTGTGCATGTTAAAATCAAACCTCGATTGCTTTCGATTTAGCAGATTTCACGGCGTCAATATAAGAAAGTAAGCCAACTAATTTGTACTGTTTATTAATATATGCAATTTTACGTCACGTGTATAAAAATTACCTAACAATTAATTCCTAGTTAATAAGTTCAATTTGCGTCCTGCATAAAACAGTGAAATATACTGTCTCATCATTTAACGAACAATGTTTCATACACCGATTGCCGACCTCTATAGTCGAGTGGATAGTACACCGGTTTCAACGGTACCCTGATACGAATCCCGATGGGGGCAGATGTTTGCGTAATTAATTGTGCATTTATACCTTAGTCATGGTTGTTAAAATATACATTTCTATTACATATATTTATATGTGTATAATATATGTATATCTATCCGTTACCCTAGATCCCATAATACAAGCCCTATAGAGCTTACTTTGGGCTAGGCTAATTGGTTAAGTGTAAGAAATACTTATTTTTTAAATAAATATGATTTATTTTAAATAAATTGGATACTAGGCTTATAGAATCATGCGTGTATTAAATTGTACACATTTTGAGCTTTCTCGCATTAGATGTAAATTTTTAAGTACACGAAGTATACATGATAAAGTACAAATAACAAAGCTATAGGCAGTTTTATTTTTACGCTCGTACAAATGAAGCGACTAACACGTCGTGACGTCACGAACTCACCGTATTTTCTATGGAGTATTGCTAACCGAACCGCGGCAACGGCGTTGACATTTATTTATTGTAGGAAACGTGCATTGTTTGTTTTCTTATACAAAGGAGATGGCAAAGTACAGTATGGGCAATTGCCCTTGCAATGTATAAATACTTGATGTAGTTGCATCTAATGCTGGGTACCTGAAAGTTAATATGTGATATAAATAAAGTTCCATGAACTTTTCATATTATTACAATCTTGAAAAACATATCATAGAAACTCTTACGATATTATGGTCGCAAAACTACAACTAGAGAATGTGCTATGAACTTTAGGTAGGCATTTTAGTACACATAAAATAACTGTGTAATATAATTACTATTGTAGTGAATGATGGATACCTATATATTGAAGAATGTCGACTTTAATTCATGATTGTGATTAAAATACGCAAGACCATTATTTAATATGTATATCCATATCGAGTTATGCGCTCAAGTTTCGTTACGCATTTGAAGTTGGCAAGTAGGCACAATACACAATAGGTCCGTTTAGAAAAGCATGGTCAGTATTAAAATTAAAAATCAAGTGATATCGCAACGAACAATCGAACAAATCGATTAGGAAATCGATATTATCGTGTGAATAAAATACTTATTTGTTGTTAATTGTTTTCGACGATTAACATTAATTAAACATTTCTGTACAGAAAATATTCTTCTCTATTATTTAATGATTTTTATTGAATTATTTTATTTGATAAAACAAAAAGTTTAATCCGCTATGTCCGTATATATCGATTATTTTGTATACTGACCGAAACTACAATTATCGATTATCTCGTTTAAATGTCAACACTACTCAAGTGCGGAAAATAGGAAAACAAGTTTAAAACTTTTTATTTAATTATTTTTTCACGAAAGTTCTAGGAAAATATAAATAATCATGTAACAATTCATTAATGAATATATAAAAATTATAATAATACATGTTAAGGGCAGTTGTTTAGCCATCTCCTTTTATATAAACATATAATTTATAAAAATACAGCTACATTTCATTTAATAACATCCTCATAATAGTTCAATACTAATATTATGACTTTGGATATTCAGTGTAGCTCCTGTCCTATTGAAATGATTTTTATAAATTTGATATGAATATAGTTTTAAGGCCGCGACGAACGTACGATATTGTTAGAATATAAATTTTATAGGCATCTTAATTTATTTACTCATAAATAAAAGTTTCGTTACTTATTAGAATGCATTTTTTGTAACAGGTGTTTTTTGTCGTACGCAAAGTAATAAAAGAAATCTTACCAAGTTATTGTTATTTATATAATAAGCTGATCCCAATAGATTTGATACTTGAAAATCTGATATAAGGCGAACAAAGCCGCTGGCCCAACGCTAGTATCGCAAGCAACCGTGATTCATGGTAGATTTTAAGCAACACGATCCATGAGATGATTCACTAAGAGCTTATAGTATACTTAAGCTGGCTTTTTACTGTAGGATATAATATACTATATCCCAAGATATTGAAGAAGATAAAACGCTAGAAAATATGCATTTTTTTCAAACGGCCGAAAACGTTACAGCTAAAAGGTCCCAAATAGCATGAACTTTATACAGATAATAAAGGGTATTTTGTATCTTTATCTCGAAAACTCTCAATTTCTGAATAGATATAAAGCACTTATTGTTCTTGTTCATATGCATGTAGAAGTTTTTATTTCATTATGCTTAAATTTGTTTGAACATACATAATTTTGATTATGATATCACTTACAGTATAATGCATTTTTGCAAAATATATGTCGAGATGTAATATATATTATATCCTATAGTGGAAAGCCGGTCTTAGTATGACAAAGTTTGCGCGTTGGCGACTGCACTGATGCGACAATGGAATCGACTTTGTCGAAAATACTTACGAGCTGTTTGATTCGACCAATCTGTTGTGAAAACGAATATATATCACTATTGATATCGATACCAATTACTATGTAAAACTAATACCGCATACTGTTCCAAATAATAAATTATCTATCAAACATTAAGATTTTTCTTTTGTCATGATGTACATTAAAAAACAAAAATCTTTACCAAATAATAAAGAAGTAATTTTAAATGAAATGCCTAATGGCTTAAGTCGGATTTGTCCACTTTATGTGCATAAAGCAATAAATAAATTAATTAATTAATAATTTTATTCTAGTCAATTTCATATAGTTGCAAATTTTTATTTCTTATTTTAACAAATAGCTTACATATTTTATCATTTAACCAAGTTAAAAATATCTGCTTAAAACACATTGTGTGGTTTCGGACTCAACTTATTGCCAAAGTTTCTTTAATATTCCACAATCTTAATTAAAATTTTATTGCCTTCAGAAAAATGAATAGTGTATTTTTTATTTTTAGTAAAGTTAGTTAATTTTTTAATGTTTGTCAGAGAAAATTGATCGATATAAGAAAAAATACTAAAAACACAGAAATCGAATCTGCGTCTAGACACAAGCCATCAGAGACAATTAAGTTCTGGTTCAACCAGACTTCTTTTTATCAAGTACAATTTATATGAATATACATTATGAAAAAATCTAGAAATTGAAAAATTTCTATGATGGGTCACTGTACGAGCAGAAACACGTCAAGCTTTACATTTGCAGTACAAATACCGCTACTATCACAAGCGATATGAGAGCTGTGTCAAGGTCAACATGTAAAGTCTGAAGCGTTGTTTTTATATTAGACGGTAATTACCAATGTATAACATAGGGTCAGCAACAAAGCCATGTGTTCGTGCAGCGCCTGATACCAGGTGCGCCAGGTGGCACACACTCGCGTCCCGCAGGAAAGTCAGCGTCACGCAGTACATACTCACACACAGTACAGGACGGCCAGCAGCACGCGGCGCATACTCACGCGCTGCAGCGTCGAGCGGCGCGGCGCGCGCGTCCCGCAGGAAGGCGCGCACGTCCCGCAGGACGGCCAGCAGCACGCGGCGCATACTCACGCGCTGCAGCGTCGAGCGGCGCGGCGCGCGCGTCCCGCAGGAAGGCGCGCACGTCCCGCAGGACGGCCAGCAGCACGCGGCGCATACTCACGCGCTGCAGCGTCGAGCGGCGCGGCGCGCGCGTCCCGCAGGAAGGCGCGCACGTCCCGCAGGACGGCCAGCAGCACGCGGCGCATACTCACGCGCTGCAGCGTCGAGCGGCGCGGCGCGCGCGTCCCGCAGGAAGGCGCGCACGTCCCGCAGGACGGCCAGCAGCACGCGGCGCATACTCACGCGCTGCAGCGTCGAGCGGCGCGGCGCGCGCGTCCCGCAGGAAGGCGCGCACGTCCCGCAGGACGGCCAGCAGCACGCGGCGCATACTCACGCGCTGCAGCGTCGAGCGGCGCGGCGCGCGCGCGTCCCGCAGGAAGGCGCGCACGTCCCGCAGGACGGCCAGCAGCACGCGGCGCATACTCACGCGCTGCAGCGTCGAGCGGCGCGCGCGCGCGCGTCCCGCAGGAAGGCGCGCACGTCCCGCAGGACGGCCAGCAGCACGCGGCGCATACTCACGCGCTGCAGCGTCGAGCGCGCGGCGCGCGCGTCCCGCAGGAAGGCGCGCACGTCCCGCAGGACGGCCAGCAGCACGCGGCGCATACTCACGCGCTGCAGCGTCGAGCGCGCGGCGCGCGCGTCCCGCAGGAAGGCGCGCACGTCCCGCAGGACGGCCAGCAGCACGCGGCGCATACTCACGCGCTGCAGCGTCGAGCGGCACGGCGCGCGCGTCCTCAGGAAGGCGCGCACGTCCCGCAGGACGGCCAGCAGCACGCGGCGCATACTCACGCGCTGCAGCGTCGAGCGGCGCGGCGCGCGGCGTCCCGCAGGAAGGCGCGCACGTCCCGCAGGACGGCCAGCAGCACGCGCGCGCATACTCACGCGCGCTGCAGCGTCGAGCGGCACGGCGCGCGCGTCCTCAGGAAGGCGCGCACGTCCCGCAGGACGGCCAGCAGCACGCGGCGCATACTCACGCGCTGCAGCGTCGAGCGGCGGCGGCGCGCGCGTCCCGCAGGAAGGCGCGCACGTCCCGCAGGACGGCCAGCAGCACGCGGCGCGCATACTCACGCGCTGCAGCGTCGAGCGGCACGGCGCGCGCGTCCTCAGGAAGGCGCGCACGTCCCGCAGGACGGCCAGCAGCACGCGCGCGCATACTCACGCGCTGCAGCGTCGAGCGGCGCGGCGCGCGCGCGTCCGCAGGAAGGCGCGCACGTCCCGCAGGACGGCCAGCAGCACGCGGCGCATACTCACGCGCTGCAGCGTCGAGCGGCGCGGCGCGCGCGTCCCGCAGGAAGGCGCGCACGTCCCGCAGGACGGCCAGCAGCACGCGGCGCATACTCACGCGCTGCAGCGTCGAGCGGCGCGGCGCGCGCGTCCCGCAGGAAGGCGCGCACGTCCCGCAGGACGGCCAGCAGCACGCGGCGCATACTCACGGCGCTGCAGCGTCGAGCGGCACGGCGCGCGCGTCCTCAGGAAGGCGCGCACGTCCGCAGGACGGCCAGCAGCACGCGGCGCATACTCACGCGCTGCAGCGTCGAGCGGCGCGGCGCGCGCGCGCGCGTCCCGCAGGAAGGCGCGCACGTCCCGCAGGACGGCCAGCAGCACGCGGCGCGCATACTCACGCGCTGCAGCGTCGAGCGGCACGGCGCGCGCGTCCTCAGGAAGGCGCGCACGTCCCGCAGGACGGCCAGCAGCACGCGGCGCATACTCACGCGCTGCAGCGTCGAGCGGCGCGGCGCGCGCGTCCCGCAGGAAGGCGCGCACGTCCCGCAGGACGGCCAGCAGCACGCGGCGCATACTCACGCGCTGCAGCGTCGAGCGGCACGGCGCGCGCGTCCTCAGGAAGGCGCGCACGTCCCGCAGGACGGCCAGCAGCACGCGGCGCATACTCACGCGCTGCAGCGTCGAGCGCGCGGCGCGCGCGTCCCGCAGGAAGGCGCGCACGTCCCGCAGGACGGCCAGCAGCACGCGGCGCATACTCACGCGCTGCAGCGTCGAGCGCGCGGCGCGCGCGTCCCGCAGGAAGGCGCGCACGTCCGCAGGACGGCCAGCAGCACGCGGCGCATACTCACGGCGCTGCAGCGTCGAGCGCGCGGCGCGCGCGTCCGCAGGAAGGCGCGCACGTCCCGCAGGACGGCAGCAGCACGCGGCGCGCATACTCACGCGCTGCAGCGTCGAGCGGCGCGGCGCGCGCGCGCGTCCCGCAGGAAGGGGCGCACGTCCCGCAGGACGGCCAGCAGCACGCGCGCATACTCACGCGCTGCAGCGTCGAGCGGCGCGCGCGCGCGTCCCGCAGGAAGGCGCGCACGTCCCGCAGGACGGCCAGCAGCACGCGGCGCGCATACTCACGCGCGCTGCAGCGTCGAGCGGCGCGGCGCGCGCGCGCGTCCTCAGGAAGGCGCGCACGTCCCGCAGGACGGCCAGCAGCACGCGGCGCATACTCACGCGCTGCAGCGTCGAGCGGCGCGGCGCGCGCGTCCCGCAGGAAGGCGCGCACGTCCCGCAGGACGGCAGCAGCACGCGGCGCGCATACTCACGCGCTGCAGCGTCGAGCGCGCGGCGCGCGCGTCCCGCAGGAAGGCGCGCACGTCCGCAGGACGGCCAGCAGCACGCGGCGCATACTCACGCGCTGCAGCGTCGAGCGGCGCGGCGCGCGCGTCCCGCAGGAAGGCGCGCACGTCCTCGTCCACGGCGTCGGCTTCGGGCGCGCTCTGCCCGCCCTCCACGCGCAGGATGGCCAGCGCCATGTGCACGTCCAACGCCTTGCTGCCGTGCAGATCTCACATCGTCGACATCCTACACCTCACTGTCTACATTCTAATTCAAGACAATGCATTGCATTCATGTTATACATTTGATGTCACGGTTATTATAAAGTATAACGTGATAAAATGAATACAACAAGAATGCTATTATCTTAGGTAATTGTCTTGAAATAGAATTTAGATAGCGAATTTAAATATAAATTCAACGATCACACTATATGTGAACTAAGGACGACGACGTGTAATATATACGTAAGCGTACGTACGATAGTAATTGTATTATTTCTAATTACTATACTTATTATATAATACTAGATGGCGTGTACAGTATCATAAAAATATTATTAATTAGGAAATGAAGGAGATAAACAGTAAACCTTCAAAATGTGTTGTTCTTCTCGAGAACGCTCTCGCAACTTCCGAACAGATGTAGAATCAAACTTTTTTTTCTTGTAGTTGTATACACGTACAAAATTTTTGTTCTCTTAAATTTAAATCTATTTTAACATCAATAAGTCAATGTTGAATAAAACTTATTTTAATTTTCCCATATGCATACATGATATAAAAGCGCACTTAGTCATTACAGCCCTAATTAAGTCTTGACTTACGTGTCCACTGTTCGTCCTTTACAAAATGTTACAGTTGTACAAATCAACTTTTGCTATTGGGCTTTTCATCAGGAATCAGCACCTTCACCGCGACCTTGATTTACCTATCATCTATCAACACTCGTTAATGCTCTGAACGGTTTTACAAAGGCTGCTGGAGAGCATTCCAGCCCGCTCATTGCAGAGGCGACGATGTGAATCCCTCAGATTCTACCACTACTCACTCAAGAAAAGATATCGCAGACATGTATTAACAGAAAACACATATGCGTGCAGCTTTACTTGCAATGTGTTTAAATAAATCAATGCCTTTAATAAATAAAAATACAACTAGCCCCCAATTTGTAGTGCACTATATACATATAGACGATGGGTTCGTAAAGGATTTTACACCGTACATAAAAGTAAACTACTCTTACTGCATGACCTCCACGTAGTCCGTCAGCTCGGACCGTTCGCACGTCTGCCAATCCTCCTTGAAGCCCATCATCAGGATGTTGGGCCGCAGCTTACCCAGCCCGCTGCCCTATAACACAACAACGAATCCACTATTATTTCCTAGGAGCAATGTATTGTTGTGCCGTCGAATCAATAAACTTACTCTCGAAAATTCGTAAACAACCTTCCAGTATACAGTAAAAGCGAGCCGAGCTAGATTTCTCCATGTTACAATATAAGCGGAGCGTGTCGGTCGACAGGGATTCTACCAACATAGGCCTGAGCCATTTGGGTATACCGTGCCTCTTCTAACGCATATGCTCTCTTTTATAGGGCAGCGCTGACTGCGCCTTTCCTGAGGTGCAGTCTCCTTGTCGCAATAAGCCATAGGGTCATTAGGACCAACAGCTCAGGCTGAGTCCGACATAATCACCGTGGCACTTGGTTGCGGTGGTATCCATGAGGATTCTCAGCCTCTCCTAAAATACCTACAGGGACAATCGATTACGATACGGCGAATAGACATCGATGCTATAGGAGCGAACTAATTGAAGTGATTAATTTTTTTTTTATAGTATAGTGCAGCAAACGAGCAAACGGATCACCTGATGGTAAGCGATAACCGTTGCCCATGGACACTCGCAACACCAGAGGAGTCACAGATGCGTTGCTGGCCTTTCAAATGGGAATATGCTCTTTTTGTTAGTTGTGTAAATTAATTAAAAAGTATAATTTACGGTAGAAACCAAATTTTATTGACTGCGAGAACCACAGCTCACAAATACACCGCCGTAATAACATTAACTACAATCCAAAATAAATACAAGCGTTAGTTATTTCATCGATTGTAGTTATCTGACACACTATACACATCAGTTCAACAATTGAACTATTTATAACGATTTCGTAATTAGGTATATCCATAATAAACTTAGTGAAATTAACGTTTAATATTCGCAGAGAATCCTGAAAATGTGAGTTTCTTAATATATATATAATATATTATTAATACAATTATTAAAACATATACCAACTCGTAGAACAACCGCTATCCATCATCTATTGGCATATATTTATTAAATACTTTTCTATTATAACGACAACAAATGTATTTATCATAGACAAATATTTTCAAAATAATAATTCTAATGCAAAATATGGGATTAATAATATTAATAAAAATTAATAAGATCGTAAATTTCAGACATATTATATTTTAATTAAGGTTTTAATCATTTCCAGCGGTACAAGAACTCCACCTACTGTGACTTGGCATTTTTTGTATTCCTTATCCATCGGCGCCGTTGCGATGGGGAGCGGGCGCAGCGTTGCCATGGCGACCATACCGCGGCACCCGGCGACCACCCCACAGTAACCACGCCAATATCACCCTTAACCCCGTCACAATACAGACCAGATGCTCACTTATTCATCTATGCTGCGATGTACCACAATAATGCAGCGTGGCGACCAATAGAACGCACGCCTAAATAATAAAGAGTTGACCGACCTGTATGAGCGCGCTGGCGCCGTCCTTGAAGGAAGCGTCGTCCACCAGGTTGTAGAAGGCCTTGATCTTGCGCTTGGAGAACCAGTGGTACGCGCGCGTGGCCAGCGCCTCGCGCGCGCGGTGGCTCACCTGGCCCTGCGGGGGACCGTCCAGTGTGTACACCAAGGACACTCTCTCTTTCTCTCTCTCTCTCTGTCCACGTCTTCTCCAGACTAAGTATATAGTAGCGCTGTAAAAGCCACCGGTAGCTAATACGATAAGTAGGATATCACAATGGACAAATTACAGGTGATCTAATTTCTGTCCCATTTCCTATGTTTTGGAGAACAGAGAAGGTAGTGAAGGATAAGTTGCACTTGTTGCACACAGTTGCACTTGTATAGATTTATTGCGGATCTCACAAGAACCATTTGTATAATACTCGTAAACTAGTGCTTTATATAATAATAACCTAATGGTTATAATCGATAAAAAATAATTATGAAGTAATGATATATTTATTACACTATCATAAATTTTAAATCAAGATTCGTTATCAAATCACAACCTGTGCCATTAATCTCGCCTAAAAAGACTACTTAGAACAACAACTGTTCGTTGGTTAGAACCATTCTATCATCTTCCACAATGGGCAAAAAACTGGTACATGTGCTTGACCAGTTGGAACCTCCACGTATTATGACAATATTTAGTTTTTTTTTAAATATCTGTAATAACCACGGCAAAGTAAAATACAAAATTGCTTTAAATTGTCGTTTAGACAGAAAGAAAGAGAGTGATAATAACGTGACGTCACACCGTACAATAGGAATACAAAAAGCTGTTGTGCTAGAAAGAAATAGTATGCAATTATTAATGGTTTTAACTATACATCTAATTAAATTTTTAGATTTGCATTTAGACCGTTTCATAGCTATACCAAAATCGGAATTTCATGCACATTTACAATTCCATATTCTAATCGAATTTTCGATTGGGTGGAATACGTACACAGTGACCGGGTTCAAGTCTCGTCATAGTCGAAAAAAGTGTACATACAAATAGGATTTTTAATTTTGGACATCAAACAATTCTATACCGTTGTTTCTCAAGTCTACAGCAAGAGTCCTTTTACTGAAAAAACCATAAAAACTCTGCATCCATTTTTTTTATCGTTGTTGTATTTTTATAGTCACCAATTACAACCTGGCCTCAAATATATAATTTCATTGTAATTTACGAAGTTTTTAACATGATTTTGATTGGGATGTTTGAAATTGCAAAGTCACAAGCGTAAATTATTTGATCACATTGATGTATGTGTTTTATCAACATAAACTCATTTGCAAAAAAAACGGGTACCTAAGCAATGAACCATTTCAAATGTTAATATTGCTTTGTTTGATAATTATTGGTAGATCTATCCTGACAATTTGGTAAATTAATAAGAAAATAATCGTTTCATTTGTATTTCATAAAATTTTGGTACAGTTTATGGAAAATAATGCTAAACCTCGCTAGTAATGTATGTTCGCTAGTAGTGCATATGCTCAAGAAGTAAAAATAAAAAAGTTAGTTTGTTTGTTTTTCTTTAATAAAGTAAAAGTAGATAAATGTTTAGTATCGAGTGTGACCTACTCTAGCTAAAATCACAGCTTGAATTCATCTGGGCATGCTAGCGAGTATATCCCGTATATATATATATACTTGTTTGCGAAATACGTTCCCACTCCGCAGTAATCACATTCTTCAGCTCTCTGATGGTCTGCGGAGCCGGTTGTACTGATCTCACACACCGTTTCAGATCGTCCCAGACATGCTCTATGGGATTGAGGTCGGGACTTCGAGCTGGCCAATCCAAACGACGAATGCCGACCTCTTGCACATACGCTTTAACATCGCGAGATCGGTGGGCGCGATTGTTGTCCACAAAAATCGAGTCTTCACTTAGAGCGGCCAATGCGGGTTGTGCATGAGGAATTAGAACTTCCGTTATGTATCGTTACCCAGTCAGTGAGCCGTTTTCAATGAAGACTAACTCTGTACGATCCATTGAATTTATTCCTGCCCAAACATAACAAAGTCCCCACCAAAAGGTGTGATTTCTTCGAAACATGCCTCTGCAAAGCGTTCTCCTTGTCTTCTTAGCACTGGCCGACGTCGATCTTTACCGAACAGAGATATCCTGGCTTCATCAGAAAACAAAACCCTATTACAATCTTCTCTTGAGTCCTTGAGTCAATCTTGAGTCCATGATTCACAATTTCTACCGAACCTAAGCCTGTGAACTCGGTGCTCACGGAGTAATTTGGGGCCGCGGGCCGGGCGCTAACTGCGTATATTGGCAGCGAGAAGCCTTCTCCTGACCGTCCATAGACTAATATGCACATTTCTTACTTCTTGAAAGTTGTTCTTAAGATCCACATACAAAGATTTGCGATTTCTCAATGCGCGACACACAAGAAAACGATTATCCCGTGGTTGGGTACATGGTCTTCTTCCAGAACCTCTCTTGATATCGCTGCCAGGTCTTTTGGACCATCCAGCGACTAACATTTAGCCTCCTAGCCACGAGGTTGCAGCCAATGCTGCAACCCTCTTCAAGCAGCGCGATAATTTTGGTAGCTTTTACCACTTTATCTACTATTTTTGATACAGCCAAACAGCAATAAATAAAGCTTTGACAGTCAAGGATATGAAAATAATCATTAAAAATTGAATCAAAGCTATGAAAGTCGATGTTAACTTCTGGAACTACGCGACAAAAATAGAAGATAAAAGGGGGTTTTCTGTAAAAGTGAGCATCAAATGAAAATTTGAATTTAGAACGTACGTTTTTAAATACCACGGGATTTTTGAACCGGCTAGTAACGTTTACAAACGATTGAAACCTTTTTTGTATTGTATCTTTTTAAAGATGAATGAAAATCAAAACCGCCTGTTTTTTTTTTTGCAAATGAGTGTATAACAAAAAAATACAAAACCGATAAAGTAAAAAATTGGATAGAACAAGGGTAAATGTGTAATCTCTAAATGGCTGGGCTCACCTGCAAAATGTGACCGCACAGCATCAGCGACAGCCCCTTGGTCAGCAAGTACGTGAAATCCGTCAGAATAGGCCTCTCTGCCGGGTACCCGGTCAGCACCAGGATCTGGGGCCTGGAACGAGTACGTGAGACATGCAATAACATTTAATATCCTATCGATCACCCAACGCTAGGGTAAAACAAACATTATTTCTATAGCCTTGCCTTGTAAAGCACTGAAACTGTAAAACACTGTCGCATAAGTCTATTAGAAAGGTTATTAATATTTAACTTAGAATTAGCTTTGGCTGACTCTGATTTTCAATTAGATGGACTAAACTGACATCTGTCGGCCGGCGCATTTTTTTTCAAGGGCACCAAAAGAAGAGCAAAATATTGTGACGTGAGCGAATTTAACGATTTCATTCAATTATCGTATCAACGATATATTAATTATTAAATATCTATAACTCGGAAATTTATGTAATAAATAGATTTTAAATAAACCGTGTGCAAAAAATACAGACAGCTAATACGATAATATTATACTTTTAGCGTTTTTAGGCGGCTTTTAATTTAGCGCTTAAAGTTAGGAAAATGATTTGGAACTGTCACTCAAAAAACGCACAAAACAACTTAACTGAAAGAAGTGGGGCAACAGCTCATCATAACTCGTAAAAATTTGTTGTATACCCACCGTTTTGGCTCAAGTTTTTAGGGTTCCGTAGCCGAATGGCAAAAAACGGAACCCTTATAGATTCGTCATGTCTGTCTGTACGTCTGCCCTCCGTAAGTTACAGCCATTTTTATTCCGAAACTATAAGAGCTATACTGTTGAAACTTGGTAGATAAATGTATTCTGTGAACCGTATTAAGATTTTGATGCAAAAATAAAAAAATAATGATAAATATTGGGGGCTCTCCATACTTAGAACTGAAACTCAATTTTTTTTTATCAAACACATACGTGTGGGGTATCTATGGAAAGGCCTGGAAAAATGATATCGAGGTTTCTAAAATATTTTTTTTCTAAACCGAATAGTTTGCGTGACAGACGCTTCCAAAGTGGAAAAAAGAGGGGAAGGCCCTCTAACTTCTAAAATAAGAATATGAAAAAAAAAAAAAATGTGGTACATTAATATAAAAACTACCAACGAAAAGTGTTTTGATCGAGATCTAGTAAGTAGTTTTTTTAATACCTCGTAAATCGTAAACCGCTTCCTTTAATTTCATAAATCAATGGTACGGAACCCTTTGTGTGTGAGTACGACACGCACTTGGCCGGTTTTTTGTGTTATTTTGTAAATGTATCTGTAAATTGTTATCAGGTAAATAATGTAAATGTGTTATCTTGTAAATATTTTTATTGTTATGTTTATTTTTTTATAACCAATTTTTTATTACCACTCCTCATTTTGTTTTGAATAAACTTTTTGGCTCTTAGTGCTTGCCCTTTTGATTAAAAATCAAAGTTTATATCTAGTTGTCAGTACATTTTCACAGTCAAACACAATATGAATATGTGCATCATATGAAAATTCTTAACAAAAACATCCTGCTAATGTATAAATATTAATAAAAATCTAATGATATCGTTAGTAAAGTCAATGAGGTTTCAGATTCAAAATTACAAGAAAGAAATATACAAATTACAACAGACAATCAAGCTGATGTTTTCAAATCAAGGTTCTAGTGTCTGAAGTATAAAAAAGTAAAACTTTAATATAACATTTTTAAACACATCTGTATAATTATTGTTTTTAAAACTCGACCTCATCGATTACCTATATTTTAAAAGGCAAGTACATATTTCTCCTTCTGTGAAGCAGTGATGCTCCAGAAGGAGGCGGCGCTGGGCTCGGTAGCACAGCTGCGGCGCCGCGCGGGTCGCCGTATCCGCGGGCGCGACAATCTTTCGCCCGCCGGCGACCCGGGAGGGACCACGCTCCTCCCGTGGCCGGGGGGCGTCGTCGGTGAAGGAGATCGGGGGAGGTAGTGTAGCCTCCCCCAAGGAGGGCTCCCCTGGCAGGGGAGCGGAGGCTGGGGGTTCCCGGAAGTCGCTTGGCGTTCCCGGGGGCTCCCTACATGCCTGAGACAGGTCATCCCTGAGGTTTTTAGTGGGTAGGCCTCCTCCTTCTGGGGAAGAGAGCTCCACATAACCGCCGGCTCGCCACAGCCGGGGTATGCAATTTAATGCATTTTCCTCACAGGGGAACAAAAAAAAAAGTCCCTGGCAACATCAGCCCGTCAGCCAGGTTTCCTTAGCGAGCTAGGATAAATAAATGACTAGTAAAAGAAAGACCTGTAGTTCTTGACGTGGTCGGTGGTACGGTTGAGCTGCAGCACGCCGGCCAGCGCCGTGCGGTACGTCTGCGCCTGCGTCGTCGAGCCCCAGTTCACGTCTGCAACAGTACCCAGCCACCGTTCACTATCACATACTTACGTTATTTTTACTATGAAACTGGCGTAATTAGAGGCAACAACGAAGAACAGAGATAACCTAAAAGAAGTTTAAACTTAAATTTATTTTTATTTATTTCATACTATCTGGTGCCCGTGACTTCGTCTGCGCAGGATTAGTATATCGAGTAGCATATATTGGTGTGGCGTATATCTTTATAAATTGTAGCCTGTGTGTTATTCTTATGAATAAGCAATATTATTGTAGTTTCGTTAAAATCCATTCAGTACTAATTTTCCTTATTAATAATAATATTACAAATATTCGCATTTATAATATTATTAGAATGATTGACAAATTTGTAAATTCATTATTATGTGTTAATATGTGTTATAATTGTCTGAAGTAAATGAATATTAAATTTGAAAATTTAAAGATAATCTGTTAAAGAGAGTCTATAGCAATAGGGAAAATGTTTTATGCGACTATGACACGTTAAAAAAAATTGTAGAAAACGAATCTTAGGATTGAGCTTATGTCATTCTAATTATACATAATGCAATTTAATACTATATATTGTATCTAGGAATTGTATTCAAACATATATAACATATTAGGTGTATTGTAGATTAAATATGACGGAAAACTTTACACATACTTTCACATTTGTATATAATATATTATTCTCAAAAATGACATATAACTATTTATCTGTTTTATGTAATTAGCTATGGAACTATAGGTTTATAAGTATTTCTTGTTTTTAGAATATTATCCGAATGTAACTGTTTATTCCAAGATAAATAAAAATTGTTTACAATATTATTGGGAAATAAGTGCAAAAACAAACTATGATGATAAGTAAGTTGACAATTGCCGAAATTTAATCGTATATAAAAAGTACAAGTGATAGCAAGCAAAGTGAATGGGTCTTATAAATAGCTTCATTAGCAGTGAGACCTTGCCAAAAAAGGTACTTGTAGCTGTGCATCTAGGCGTGCTGATCCCTACGATTATATGTATGGGGGCGAATACTGGATGTAGGGATAAAAGAAGGATATACTGGACTGGATGTAGGGATAATGCAATGTAAATGATAGTTTTGAGAAAGGGAAATATGCGTTGTGAAGGAAGGTGTAATAACAAAAACGAGAAAGTATATTTTGGATACGTAGAAAGGTTGGACGAAAGACGATTGATGAAACTTGGTAAGGAACAATTTAGACGAACATACTTCGTCCAGATAAAAGACACCCTGAAAGAATGCCAGGTCAAGAGAAAGTATTAATAAAAGTCGAGAAAGCTAGAGAAATATGTTTAGACGGTAGCAAATGAAAAACTGTGACCTACGCCTTTAAAGTTATTAAAAAATATTTTCATAAATGTACATAAAATTAAAATGACATCATCAACATCACCTGTATTAAAGATTTTCGACCATGAAAATAACTAGTGATGTCAGAATACAGTGTGCTTGTGTAACCGTGCAAAAAAGTGGCTCGACCAGCGACTGGTGCATTGTGACAATTCAAAAATATTATAAAGTTAAACATTTAAACACAAAATAGTTCATAAACAATACATAAAATTAACTATTACTAAATATATTTAGTTACGAAATTATACTTCTATCGATCTGAAACTTGTTATAATATTTGTATTGTATTTAAATTAATTTTCATGTTTCGGTAAATAAATATATTATTATTCAAGAATAATACGATCGGAACAAGCCGTATTATATAAATACATATACACAAACCATCACATAACATACAGTTGTAAGCAAAGCAGACATCGCGTTCCATTCGCCAAGATGACAATGAATGCAAAATGTATCCCATGTATACCCACCCGGTTTCCTGTAGGACACGAGCAGGTAGAGCGCCAGCAGGAACGCGAAGGTGACGAGCGCGGTGGCCCACGAGATCACGAACATGATGGCCACGCACAGCGCCGCGCCCACCAGCGACAGCCACATGTTGTACAGCTGACGCCACAACCACACGTACATCAACGACACGGCCACAACTGGCGCCGTGACGCCACAGCAACAACTTACATACAACTGACTCACTGTACACATGACGCCACATCAACAACACATGTACAAATAACACCACACATGTACAAAACATTTTCAACTGTCGCCACATCAAATTCAAAGATATTGTACTCGTTTTAATATAGGATTGATTTTGTCATATTTGCACATCCATGAAGCAACGCCAATAGTTCACTATGCGACCTTCCATTGGAAAGAACCACTAGGGAAGCCCGGATTGTGGGCGTGTGACGGTAGAATCGCAAAAGCGCACCCGTCACGCGCCCCGATATGGGTTGGAAGGACACACGGCCGCGCCTATCCAGCGCGGCGACAAGGTGCATAAGGAGCATTTTCCCCCCGAAAAAAAAGGGGAAGCCAGGACTATATTTTTTTCTCGATATAATAGTTATATTATTGGATAATAGCGTTTATCACAGGATAGATCGGCCATTTTGAAATGTATCTATTGTACCTTGACAGATAGATTATTGGATAATAGCGTTTATCACAGGATAGATCGGCCATTTTGAAATGTATCTATTGTACCTTGACAGATAGTGATAAACCGCTCTATCATATCGAGTTTCTGTGGTTATGGTACTCCTGGTACCTGCTCTCTATATTATGTTTAAATCTAATAAAAAATGGTCGTTGCTGTACAAATTATATTTAGAAAGAAGAAAGAAAATAATTATTGATTCAACATAACAAACAAATAAAATATTACTGTCGCAACCCAGTTGTTACTAGTGCGGAGGGTAGTTGTCATTTCTGCTGTTATTTGTATTTATATAAATTTTTCAACGCCATTGCTCGTAATTGGTATGTAAGTACACCAATTTTAGTTTCACAATGTATCCATATTCCCAACTTATAATATCTTTCGAATTTCAAATTCGATTACTGCACAGTTTGTTAATCAAAAGTAAACTACTACTACCAGCCTTATATAATAAACACGCCCCCATTTAAACGACTCACCCTGAACGTAGGCCTCCACCCGACGGGCTTAGCGAGGCTGGCGTGGAAGGTGGAGAAGTTAATGAGAGCGTACGCAGCCAAGAAGAAGTTGGAGATGAGCGGCGCGATCTGATTCAATCCACCTGAATAGATGAATGAATGAATATAGTTTATCAAAATAAAAGGAAATGTATTACAAAATATTAAAAAAAAAACAGGGAGACTTATTGGCATAGTTGTAATCTCTGAGAGGTAAAGAGACGGTTCGAAGAATGCGAAATCAGTTAACTTCGTATTTCCGAATATGACCCACTGCGCTGAGGCAATTATGTTTATAGAGTTACTATTACAAAAATGAAAATCTCACTAAGATTTTATCTTAGACATATCGGATTCGATATTTCACTTTCCGTAACACTCAGTATATAGAATTAAAAAATAAGTGGTTATAAAAGAAAATACAAAATAGAGAATTTGCACGCTTTTTTGTTAAAATTTTAAAATTATATTAATATATATAATTTTAAAAGCCGGCTTAATCAAGATATTTTAATTAAGAAATTTTATACATATTCATTGTTGACAATATAACACATTGCAATATTATATTTATACTATGTGTAAAACCACAAGGTTACAAATGTCGTGGGTTGGACACAAAGATTACTTATACGCGCTCGCTATGCAATGCGCGTACAAAAATCTGTTTTACAAGAATAGACATGGCGAGCAATTGTAGCATTTTTCATTTTAAATAAAATATTACTTTATATATAAACTCTTTATTGTACACAATAAAACAAAATTATAAAGCAAACTGAAAAAAATATTTGCAGATACCAAGTTAATTGGTCCAAAGGCTGACTTATCTCTCAGACAGATTTCTTCCAGTCAACGCTAGATGGTTTTGTGAAATTTTAAAAGAAAAATTTGCGGGTGACTTCTATTACTATATAACGACTATATACTATAACTACTACTACTATAAGTATACTGAGGACGACGGCGACGACTTACCCATGAGTATAAAGGCGACGGCGATGACGAAGGTGAGCGCGTACCCGCGCACGGGCTCGTTGTTGGCGCCGTAGCCCTTCTAGTACTATAAGTATACTGAGCACGACGGCGACGACTCACCCATGAGTATAAAGGCGACGGCGATGACGAAGGTGAGCGCGTACCCGCGCACGGGCTCGTTGTTGGCGCCGTAGCCCTTCTAGTTCTATAAGTATACTGAGCAAGACGACGACGAATCACCCATGAGTATAAAGGCGACGGCGATGACGAAGGTGAGCGCGTACCCGCGCACGGGCTCGTTGTTGGCGCCGTAGCCCTTCTAGTACTATAAGTATACTGAGCACGACGGCGACGACTCACCCATGAGTATAAAGGCGACGGCGATGACGAAGGTGAACGCGTACCCGCGCACGGGCTCGTTGTTGGCGCCGTAGCCCTTCGAGTACTATAAGTATACTGAGCACGACGGCGACGACTCACCCATGAGTATAAAGGCGACGGCGATGACGAAGGTTAGCGCGTACCCGCGCACGGGCTCGTTGTTGGCGCCGTAGCCCTTCTAGTTCTATAAGTATACTGAGCAAGACGGCGACGAATCACCCATGAGTATAAAGGCGACGGCGATGACGAAGGTGAGCGCGTACCCGCGCACGGGCTCGTTGTTGGCGCCGTAGCCCTTCTAGTACTATAAGTATACTGAGCACGACGGCGACGACTCACCCATGAGTATAAAGGCGACGGCGATGACGAAGGTGAGCGCGTACCCGCGCACGGGCTCGTTGTTGGCGCCGTAGCCCTTCTAGTACTATAAGTATACTGAGCACGACGGCGACGACTCACCCATGAGTATAAAGGCGACGGCGATGACGAAGGTGAGCGCGTACCCGCGCACGGGCTCGTTGTTGGCGCCGTAGCCCTTCTAGTTCTATAAGTATACTGAGCAAGACGGCGACGAATCACCCATGAGTATAAAGGCGACGGCGATGACGAAGGTGAGCGCGTACCCGCGCACGGGCTCGTTGTTGCGCCGTAGCCCTTCTAGTACTATAAGTATACTGAGCACGACGGCGACGACTCACCCATGAGTATAAAGGCGACGGCGATGACGAAGGTTAGCGCGTACCCGCGCACGGGCTCGTTGTTGGCGCCGTAGCCTTTCTAGTTGTATAAGTATACTGAGCAAGACGGCGACGAATCACCCATGAGTATAAAGACGACGGCGATGACGAAGGTGAGCGCGTACCCGCGCACGGGCTCGTTGTTGGCGCCGTAGCCTTTCTAGTTCTATAAGTATACTGAGCAAGACGGCGACGACTCACCCATGAGTATAAAGGCGACGGCGATGACGAAGGTGAGCGCGTACCCGCGCACGGGCTCGTTGTTGGCGCCATAGCCCTTCTAGTACTATAAGTATACTGAGCACGACGGCGAAGACTCACCCATGAGTATAAAGGCGACGGCGATGACGAAGGTGAGCGGGTACCCGCGCACGGGCTCGTTGTTGGCGCCGTAGCCCTTCTAGTACTATAAGTATACTGAGCACGACGGCGACGACTCACCCATGAGTATAAAGGCGACGGCGATGACGAAGGTGAGCGCGTACCCGCGCACGGGCTCGTTGTTGGCGCCGTAGCCCTTCTAGTTCTATAAGTATACTGAGCAAGACGGCGACGAATCACCCATGAGTATAAAGGCGACGGCGATGACGAAGGTGAGCGCGTACCCGCGCACGGGCTCGTTGTTGGCGCCGTAGCCCTTCTAGTACTATAAGTATACTGAGCACGACGGCGACGACTCACCCATGAGTATAAAGCCGACGGCGATGACGAAGGTGAGCGTGTACCCGCGCACGGGCTCGTTGTTAGCGCCGTAGCCCTTCTAGTACTATAAGTATACTGAGCACGACGGCGAAGACTCACCCATGAGTATAAAGGCGACGGCGATGACGAAGGTGAGCGCGTACCCGCGCACGGGCTCGTTGTTGGCGCCGTAGCCCTTCGCGAAAAACTCCAGGTACGGGTACAACTTGTCCTGGCACAGCGCCTGCAACCATCGCTCACTCTTTTGAAAGCGCTATCGAAAATCAATCGAACACCATACACTACTCTTTAAAACTACGATGGTATTTTTTTCATCAATAGCTAAGTAAGCAGACTGCCCACATAATAGTCAGTGGTTACAGTTGCCTATAGTGTGAATTCTGTGTGATTCTCAGCAAATTTGCAACACCACTAACATGTGACACAAGATGTTAAGTCACAGTACCCAACAATTTCACTGTCTATCTTATTACCAGAGGTCGGAATTAGGTAGAGTTGTTCATGTACTTACACTGATTTCATACAGCGAAAGAATAAAATGGATATGCCTCAAATCCCACGATTTTTTTAATAAAAAGATTTTACTTTATACTTTTACACAATTTAAACTACTGCACGCTGCCAAACTTACATCAATGACATCGGATGTCCGAAGTTCCAATACGCGCGATGTTGCCATATTTGTAGTTCGCACAACATGCCTTGTGAGAACAAAAGAATACAATAGCGGAAATGCGGAGCACTTCCCGCCTAACGGAATGGATTAGATTTTGTATTTATAATAAAGGCGAAATATGCGTATGAGAATTTACTTAAGACTATCAATAATTTGTATTGTGAATTAATGTAAACTATCTACTATAACTATGTTTGTCTATCTCTGAGGTTTTTATTATTATTTATTTGTAGTATTGTTGGCCACACGGGATTGTCCATTAGAAATACCGGAAGCGTCCACATTAATATCAACATTTCCATGCAAGTCCGTAAATAACTCTACATAATTCCGACCTCTGTTTATTACCCTTCAAGCTGGACCATAGAAATGAGAACATTTCCCTGGAAAAGAGTTTATAACTTTTTTAGCTACTGCCTTTTATACTGTAGATCAAAAAGAAATTGATCAAAATAACTAAAAACGAAGTACTGTTTACAGACTATATAATCTGTTTATTTCACAAGACGAGAATCGATAATTGTTTTAATATATATTTTGTCCAGTAGCTGACCATTTGTGTTTGACGGTTGAACTGTTCATTCACTGCTACTATCATTGACGCTGGAAATGCTAATAGCAATAATTTCCATTTGACACGTTTCGTGAACATTTGGCTTTATTCTTAAGATTATTCCTTATCTAACCTACTAATTGATCTTCATCGAACGAGAACAAATATTCGAAAAAAACGAACACAGCTGCATAATTTCTACGTTCATAGTTGATTTTGTTATAGCACGTTTTACAGATTGCTCACCTGAAAAACTTTAGGAGCAGACACCAGAGACGCCAGCGCCGAAGACAGCGTGGCCGCGAAGCACCCGCCGTATATCAGGGGCCCGAAGGCTGACACTAACCGAATCACCTGCCAAATAATAAACAATCCACGTCACGTTGACGCAAAGCCCACTTTTAAATACCGATACTCAAATTATTACACAATAAATATTTATATATATAGTTTAGAGGACCGCACAGCACATTGACTCAATACAAATTAAGAAAAGACGCCAGGACAACCCTTTTGATGTTCATAGAATTGAGTCGAAAATGAACGAAGGAGACATTAAAGGTGCGTGCCAATAAATTTTTTCAAATGATACCATTGCCCCTGACTCTTCAGAAACAATATTTAATTTAAAGTTAAAGCATCCATCACCCGCAACAACACTTCAGCTGCCTGACCCACCTGAACTTAGTGATCTGTCGCCTTTGACAAATGAAAAAGAAGTGCACGATGCAATTTTATCGTTCAGAAATGGTTCGGCTGGAGGGCTCGATGGCCTCTCACCTCAACATTTTAAAGACCTATTAAGTTATTCTAATGGAGACTCCAGCAAATTCCTTCCCTCAAAAATTACACAGCTCTGTAATTTAATGCTTAGCGGAAAAGTGCCTCGTGATATAACTGGCATTGTATATGGCGCTAACCTTTGTGCTTTGAAAAAAAAAAGATGGAGGGGTTAGACCAATTGCAGTTGGATGTACAATTCGACGTATTGTTTCGAAAATTTGTGTTAAAAAAGTTCTTCCAAGTCTTACATCTAAATTTCAGCCTATCCAACTTGGGTTTGGTTCCAAAGGCGGTTGCGAAGCTGCAGTACATGCAACTCGAGCCTATGTAAACAACGGCGGTGAAGTGTTGCTGAAGGTAGATGTAAAAAATGCCTTTAACTCCTTAGATAGGGGTACCCTGCTGACAGAAGTAAAAAAGAAATTCCTATTTTATATCGTTATTTGTGGCAATGCTACAGCGAGCCCACAAAGGAACATCATTCAGGCTTCATACAAATTTGGGCTATTTTTTTTTAGCCGGCCAACAAAAAATAACTAAATTTTATCATAGGCATAATTATAATAAACATTTTGTATTATGACAGTAAAGCTCGAAACCTATTGGTTGAGATGATAATCAGCCTCAAAGTATTTATTTTATTACCTACGGCTTGCACCCGTCTTGCGGGGTGAGCTCGTGATTTCCAGGTAAACATTATTGTTAATGGTGTTGGTGTTCCAGGTAAATATTTACAACTCTCCTGGCCTTACAATAATATCTTCTAAATCTTCGGCAGCAATGTGTATCGTTGGCTCGTGTCTGGCAAACCCCATGTACCACACAATGCACACGACGTGTGAGCAGCAGCCAATGGTTCTTCGGCCAATGTTACATGTACAGTAATAGTGTTTTATAGCCTGTTGCCCTTCGAGAGCCCTATCTTGCTCACACTTGCAACTCGGCAGGTAAATGTACTTGTAACGTCTTCTCGCTCGCGTACCTTTTATGTCTCTTGCTCATACATGCAACTCGGCAGGTAAATGTATGTACTTGTAACGTCTTCTCGCTCGCACACCATTAACAATAACTGTTTAATATTTGTTTTACCTGGAAATCACGAGCTTGTTTTACCTTTTTTTTTTTTGTTTCCCTGAGGAAAATGCATTAAATTGCATACCCCGGCTGTTGGCGAGCCGGCGGTTATGTGGGGCTCTCCCCCAGAAGGGGAAGGCCTACCCACTAAAAACCTCAGGGATGGCCTTCCTCAGGCATGTAGGGAGCCCCCGGGAACATCAAGGCCCTTCCGGGAACCCCCAGCCTCCGCTCCCTTATCTAGAGGGAACCCTCCTCGGGGAGGCTACTGCCTCCCCCGGTCTCCGCAGCGGCGGCGGCGCGCGCAGCTGTGCTACCGAGCCCGGCGCCGCCTTCTTCGAGCGGGATCGGCCTCTCCCGACCCCGCTCGGCGGCCTCCTTCTGGAGCATCACTGCTTCACAGAAGGAGGCCACAGCCCTCCAACCTCCTCTCGTCCGCCAGCATTGCCGCAATCAATGCCGGCGGAAACAGATCTCGCCCGATCTCTGCGACCAAGACTCGGCGCACGGAGGCCACACGCGGGGCACTCCGCCAGCGTGTGCTAGGCCGAGTCGAGGTCGGATGCGCAGTGGTGACAAAATGTGTCGATCCCTCCCGTCCTATTCGACACAGATACTCACCGAAGCAGCCGTGCCCGGTGAGTATCTGAGTCAATGGTAGGTGACCTCCTCCTTCCGTGGAGCCAAGCTTCGAGGTTCGGGAGTACGGCACCGACGGCCCGCTGGCGCGCGCAGCTCCGTATTTCGAGCTGCGCACGCCAGGCCGCCACAATCCGTCGGTGCCACTCCCGCTTAGGCACTTCGTGCGCGGGTTCCAGGTCGCTCCCCCCCCCGCTCCCCCGGTCGACACGCCGCGACGCATACGTCGCCGCGTACATGTCGGCAAGGATGTCGAATGGGGGGGAGCGTCCAGAACCGTCGCCGCCTCGTAACGAGATTGTACGGTAGCCTCGTACGATCCGTATGGCCATTATCCGCTGCAGGCTCCGTAGCAGAGCTCTGCAGCGGGGGGACCTCGCGCAGTCTTGCGACCACACGGGAGCCCCATACATGGCCACGGATCGCACGACGCCCTCGTACAGGCGGCGAACTCCATCCCTCGGTCCCCGAGATTGGGCAGCAGGCAATGCAATGCGCCCGCCACCCTTTTGGCTCGGGGGACCAACCGCACGAAATGTTCCTCGAAGCTCCAGGCGGCGGGTCCAGGGTGAGGCCCAGGTAATTGATGACGGCCCCCACCGGACACCACCGCGTCACCCACCCACCCGGATCCGGCAGCTGGGTGGTTCCCGGCGGCTCGGAAGGCCGTGGAACCATAGCGCCTCGGTTTTGTGAGGCGCTATTTCTAAGCCCAGCCGGCGGATCGCCCGCACGGCACATGCCACCCAAGCTCGGCAAGCCTGAGCACCGGCTCGAAGTCGGCCCCAGTCGTCACGACGAGAGTGTCGTCAGCGTAGCAGACGACACTGACGCCGCGAGGAAGGCTGGTGCGAAGGACCGCGTCGTATGCGAGGTTCCATAGCAGGGGTCCCAACACCGACCCCTGCGGAACGCGAGCTTGTTTTACCTGGAAATCACGAGCTCACCACGCAAGACGGGTGCAAGCCGTAGGTAATAAAATAAATACTTTGAGACTGATTATCATCTTAACCAATAGGTTTCGAGCTTTACTGTCATAATACAAAATGTTTATTATAATTATGCCTATGATAAAATTTAGTTATTTTTTGTTGGCCGGCTAAAAAAAAATATAGCCCAAAATGGGTGATGTCCTTTAATATATAAGAACAACACGATACATTCAGCCGTTGGCTATCAGCAGGGCGATCCCTTAGGACCTGCAATATTTTCTTTGGCAATCCATCCAATAATTTCACAACTAAATTTCAAATTTAATGTTTGGTACCTGGATGACGGCACTATAGGGGGGGGAGACTGTATCTGTCCTGGAGGATTTTCGTTCTTTGATTTCAAGTTTTGGAAATATAGGTTTAGAATTAAATTTTTCAAAGTGTGAACGAAAGAAAAATGAAGAAAGTGTTATTGCTAAAACAGTGACTATGGACCGAAGGAAAAAAATTCTCTCCGATTTCAAGAGCTTGGCTCCAAATATCACAGTGGTTGAAGATAATTCACTCATTTTGTTAGGAGCATCGGTACTTGACAACGCTATTCCTCCTTTTATTAATGAATTAATCAAAAAATTTCAGAACTCATCAGACCGCCTTTTCCAAATTAATCCCCATATGGCTTTATTTATTATTCGATACTGTCTATTTGTACCCAAATTTATGTATGTCCTCAGATCAAGTAACCTTTGGTGCTTTACCACAGAACTTACTCTTGTTGATAATCTAATTAAAGAAACACTAACTAAAATTTTAAATTGTCCGTTTGATAACCGGGCATGGCTGCAAGCAACGCTTCCGGTACGTTTCGGGTGGTCTTGGAGTCAGAAGCATTTCCAGTGTGGCTCTTCCGGCGTTTCTGTCATCCGCCCATAGTGCACTACAGCTATACCGTATGATTATAAGCCCTTCTGTTGGTTCGGTAGAGCTGCCGCACTTGGCGGATGCTAGAGATGCCTGGTCATCGAAATGCTCAAACGTGATTTTCCCTCGGTACCAGAGTCACAAAAGCAATGGGATGAGCCCGTCTGCAAAAATATCCAAGCTTCACTTATTTCGACCTCTATCGATTCTATAGACCGGGCTCGTCTCATTGCTGTTTCTGAAAAAGAGTCGGGGCAATGGCTTCAAGCTTTACCATCAGCCAACGTCGGTACATTGCTGGACAGGTTGTCTCTCACTATAGCGGTCTGCTTACGTTTAGGCACCAGAATCGTACATCCACACCAGTGCGTATGCGGTGATGCTGTTGATGAACGTGGCCTGCACGGACTCTCCTGCATTCGCAGCGCAGGTCGCATGTCCCGCCATACCGCATTGAATAGCATCATACATAGGTCCTTTGCCACTGCCGTATCCCATCTATATTGGAACCAGTTGGGATATATCGTAGCGATGGCAAAAGACCCGATGGCTTAACTGTCGGTCCTTGGAAGCTGGGGCGGCCTCTTATCTGGGATGCAACCTGTTCAGACACCCTGGCTCCCTCACATGTATGCAGTACATCCCTAAGTGCGGGGTCTGCTGCGATCCATGCAGAGGGCCGTAAGCGGAGCAAATACTGTAATATAGGTCCTAATTACATATTTGCTCCGTTTGCGGTAGAAACTATGGGTCCGTGGGGACCGGAGGCAAAAAAAATAGTACATGATCTATCAGCACTGTTGATTGAAGCCTCCGGTGATCAGAGGGCTGGCAGTTACCTCTGTCAACGGATTAGTTTGGCGATCCAAAGAGGTAATGTTGCCAGCATCCTAGGTACTGTTCTCATGGGCCCCGAATTGCAGGACATTTTTTATTTATAGTTTCTAGTTTTATTTTAGATATATATAATTTAGAAGTATTTTAAGATATTTATTTTTAAGACTTAAATTATAGTTTTAATTGTATTTTTTAATTTAATAAATCTAGTTTAGTTTATTATATTCTATTGTACATGAAATAAAATTTATTGTATTTAATTAAAGGCAATAAAGTTTAGAGGTGGTAATAACAACTTCCTAGGAATTTACATAAATGTTCATTCGAATCTAATCTTTACTTATAACTCAAGAGCGGTAAAACTGATTTAAATGGACACCTACCTATTTGTGGGATTCGTCTCTATCAAGAATAATTATTCAAATATAGCAGAGTAAATATATAGTGAAGAAAAATATTTGTTCGTAGCGTTACTATTATTATAACTGCGAAAGTAATACTGTCTGTCTGTCGCGCTTTCTCACCAAAACTACTAAACGGATTCAAATAAAATTTAGTACAGAGATAATTTCAGGATTTTTCAAAATTATCTTAGGAATTACATGCTTATCTAAGACTTAAGTGATTACATTACAAAGTAGAAATTCAAGAATTGATTTGTCTTTCTGGCTCATGGAAGTAAAGCACTTATTCAAACGCCTAACTACTTTGAGTGGATAAAATTTCCTTTGTCAATAATATATATATATATATATATATATATATATATATATATATATTATATATATATTATATATATATATATAATAAATAATAAAAGTGAGTTTTATTAATTACTCCAATAGATAAGCGAGAAACACACATATATATTACACGGGTAAAATGAAACGAATGATTCCTATATATATATATATATCGTTTCGAAACGGTCTTATGCGAAACGGAGATCGCGGACGAAAGCTAGTGTTTGAATAAATGTTTCCAAATCATGGTTCTATATTTTTAGCATTATTTCTTTCCCCATTATTCCTTCCAACACATGCGCTATTATTTGTGATCGCACCCTTCCTTGTAGACTGTTTGTTATTGACTTTTGCATTTGTCTTATCACAAAGCTGTATTCAACAGAAGCCGGTACTCAGTGACTCCACTGTTATTGAAATATCTCAGAGATGAATACACATTCATTTCAACACAATGCCAGCGGAAATTGCAATTGTTTTATCAATTTATCAGAAATAAGTAATCAAAGCTGACGAGCCTGGACGACGCCAGTGAAATAAACGCAAAAAATGGGGACAATAGCAGCGAAAGAATCGAAGACAAGAAATAAATACGGATAAGGTTTTAAATGACACTAGAATTCATGCCATTCTGCAAAAAAATAAAGAGAACCCGTTATATTTTGTGAGAAACGGAAATATATTTTGGGCAACGGAATGTATTTGTTATAAATATTGCGAACATTGTAGCTACGCTGGTACATATGACAAACATACATAAAACCAAAAACACTATCGTCGTTATGGTTGAGTTATTTTTAGTATTACTAGAATTAAATATAGTTTATTAATAATTAAACAAATATACATTTATAATGAAACATAAAATCTAAGTGGTTTTATTAAAAAACAAATTACATTTAAAATATACAATTATAATCACAATTTCGTTGGCTGGTGTACAAAGTTCAGTGCAAATTGCAATTATAAGATTTTATATTTTTTTGTCAATTATGCACTTTGATCGCGACCTACAAATATCAGTGCGATCTGTGCCGTAATGGTTAAATTATACATAGTTTTTATTTAGTGTTCAACGCCGCGCGACGCAGGCGCCGGGCGGCGCGTCGCGCAGCACCGTGGCGCCCGCCACCACCGCGATCACCAGGTACTTTAATGATTTGGATGCAGGGGAGAGGCGCACACTCACGTAGTTGCTGTTCTGCAGGCCGTGCGGGCCGGAGTGCTGCGCGCGACGCAGGCGCCGAGCAGCGCGTCGCGCAGCACCGTGGCGCCCGCCACCACCGCGATCACCAGGTACTTTAATGATTTGGATGCAGGGGAGAGGCGCACACTCACGTAGTTGCTGTTCTGCAGGCCGTGCGGGCCGGAGTGCTGCGCGACGCAGGCGCCGAGCAGCGCGTCGCGCAGCACCGTGGCGCCCGCCACCACCGCGATCACCAGGTACTTTAATGATTTGGATGCAGGGGAGAGGCGCACACTCACGTAGTTGCTGTTCTGCAGGCCGTGCGGGCCGGAGTGCTGCGCGACGCAGGCGCCGAGCAGCGCGTCGCGCAGCACCGTGGCGCCCGCCACCACCGCGATCACCAGGTACTTTAATGATTTGGATGCAGGGGAGAGGCGCACACTCACGTAGTTGCTGTTCTGCAGGCCGTCGCGCCGAGTGCCGCGAGTGCTGCGCGACGACCGGAGGCGCCGAGCAGCGCGTCGTCGCAGCACCGTGGCGCCTGCCACGACACCGCGATCACCAGGTACTTTAATGATTTGATGCAGGGGAGAGGCGCACACTCACGTAGTTGCTGTTCTGCAGGCCGTGCGGGCCGGAGTGCTGCGCGACGCAGGCGCCGAGCAGCGCGTCGCGCAGCACCGTGGCGCCCGCCACCACCGCGATCACCAGGTACTTTAATGATTTGGATGCAGGGGAGAGGCGCACACTCACGTAGTTGCTGTTCTGCAGGCCGTGCGGGCCGGAGTGCTGCGCGACGCAGGCGCCGAGCAGCGCGTCGCGCAGCACCGTGGCGCCCGCCACCACCGCGATCACCAGGTACTTTAATGATTTGGATGCAGGGGAGAGGCGCCACACTCACGTAGTTGCTGTTCTGCAGCCGTGCGGGCCGGAGTGCTGCGCGACGCAGGCGCCGAGCGGCGCGTCGCGCAGCACCGTGGCGCCCGCCACCACCGCGATCACCAGGTACTTTAATGATTTGGATGCAGGGGAGAGGCGCACACTCACGTCGTTGCTGTTCTGCAGGCCGTACGGGCAGGAGTGCTGCGCGACGCAGGCGCCGAGCGGCGCGTCGCGCAGCACCGTGGCGCCCGCCACCACCGCGATCACCAGGTACTTTAATGATTTGGATGCAGGGGAGAGGCGCACACTCACGTCGTTGCTGTTCTGCAGGCCGTGCGGGCAGGAGTGCTGCGCGACGCAGGCGCCGAGCGGCGCGTCGCGCAGCACCGTGGCGCCCGCTACCACCGCGATCACCAGGTACGACACCGTCGTCAGCGCGATGGCCAGCAGCGTGCCCTTCGGGATCGACTTCTGCGGGTCCTGTCGCGCAAACCTCACATCAACTTGCTTTTCTCTGCCCCTAAGTGACACCCATCGCTTAGGGGCCGCGATCGGAGGCTGACATCGATATTAACTCCATACACATCGACTACCAAAATTTTTATTACATTTATATCTTATGCATTTAATCTTAAAAGAACAACAACCTAGTGCATCCTAAATGAAAATTATTCAATATAGTTTGCTCGAAAATTGGTAGAGTCAACATACTAATTGTGTTTAGTCGATATATACAAATTCTACCATGCAACTCCAAAGCTTGGATAGGCATAATATACACACTTAAAATCCACTGATCAGATCCGTGCGACTTCCTTTCTTACACAAGAAATGACACAAATTAAATGCATTATGAAAATAAATATAACATAAAATTCTGACTATGAACGTAACGTTTTAGTAATACAAATAAAATGAAAATACAATTTTCACATCAAATTATAATTTAAAAATGTTACCTAATTTTTATAATAAAATTTCATTTCATTTATATGACTAAATCAAAAACGTTATCGATTGTTAATATTGATCGATCCTCAATTAATATCTATTATTTAAAAAAAAAATGTTGCAGGACTTTGTTGCAAATGTATGGGATGGCCACAGGTGACAGATAAAAATGACTCACCTTGAGATCACCAGAAATGTTGGCGCCTGCGAGGATTCCCGTGGCCGCGGGAAAGAATATTGAGAATACGGAGAAGAAGTTGTGCTCCACGTTGTCAAACAAGCGATAATCGGACCACATATTGTCTTGTAGCACTGTCACTGTGGATCAAAAAGTGAGACTTTAATAATACATACATACATACATACACTCACGCCTTTTTCCCACGGGTGTAGGCAGAGATTACGTCTTTCCACTTGCTACGGTCTTTACATATCTCTTACTTTAATAATAGTCAATATTTTATACGCTACTATAGGCTAGTAGTTGCCAACAAGTGTTAATCAAGAGGGTAGGTAGGCTTTAAAAGGGATAGCATTATATAATAGGTTTTTCTGTAACTTTCTATCACGTTATATAAGGGATCATCTTTTCATAGAAATCATTTCTTATACAAAAGAAATGATTCCCGTGATAAAAAAATATCATATTTCCTTTCCTACTGAGCTTTAAATAAATGAATGACTGAATAAAACTATGTCAATATATTAATTGGTTACGCCGATTTTATCAGATTTTCCTATAGGAATACGATTTATTTTCCTGGTAAAATTATCCTTTCTCCATTATAAAGAATAAGCTATGTTAAAATAAAGTAAAAACAAATACATAGAAGGTATTTTTCATCATAAAAATCGCTAGCTCTAATTTATAATATCACTTCCTTCCTCCTTTAAAGAACCCTAATAGTTTTAACCCGAATTTCTCGAGTGTCAATTAAACGGCAATAGAATCATTCTGCCAAAGACTAATTCTCTGGTGAACATTTTTCATTTAGGAGTCGCTCGCAACTTCGTCTTGTTGTACATGGGATCTGTCCATACAGTCCAATACAGATCTAACCCCATGGTTATGCCGACTTAATGCTGACTATGCGTCTGGCTTCTTATTTTTATATTGACTCGGCCATGACTCAGTAGAGCAGTTCAACTTAGACTTCGAATCAGAAAGGTTTGCGCTCAATTTCCCTATTTTCCAAATTTTATAAGTTTTGTTTATTTTGTGAATTCATTTATATTAAAGTGTTGTGTGAAAACTTTCTTTTTTAAAAACTGAAATCCAAAGTCCCGTGTAATAATCTACTCGTCATATTTTGGGCAATTCACACAATATCTTTACAAATTGTTACCTATATGTTAGTCTGATTTACATATATAAGCTATATTATTTATAATTATAATTCATTCAGTAATTTTTACGTGAAAGAGTAGCAAACATCCATCAGTACATATATAAGCTATATTATTTATAATTATAATTCATTCAGTAATTTTTACGTGAAAGAGTAGCAAAAAAAAACTGAACGATTGCGACACACGATTAAACGATAGGACACATATCGATCAAATTACGCATCATGATATAAAATCTGGCAAGCAACAGAAATATGAATCGTGTAGCGATGTAGTATGCGGATTCATTTCACAAAGCAGTGTAATGGGACCTGTGCTATTTCTGTCATATCTAAACGACCTTCCATCAATCGCTTCATATAAGGTTGTTCTGGTTGGTACAGTCCTTGGCGAAGTGCACCATTTGCGAACATAATTATTCACTGAGATTTTAAAGCATTTAATTAATAAAAGACAAACCTCATATTAAATCACAAAATAAGAATAATCTGTTATGTCTGTTAAAATCTATATGTTCCACGTTAGAATTTATTTGTACAGGCCTTGTTTTGTTTCTTTTCGATTAATATTCAATGTCATTTTATTATGTTTGTTTGGGTTACATTTATTTTAATGCTTTTCTTTCCTTGTGGTGTAGCTATTTGTTTTCTTTGTTCGAATGCACAAGAACGCATAAAATTCATCAATAAGTGCGCGTAAAAGTAATTATTGAATAAATATCATTTTGATTTATATAGATTAATATTTGTAAAAAAGTTATAAAAGTCGTGTAATTCATTGCAATTACTTGTGTTCAAAGTTCTCAGACAGAAGCAACAGCCGCCTGCACCGCATTAAAAAAAATAAGAAATTTGAAAGTTCAAAGTCACCTAAAGGGCAATGGAGAGGGCTATGCTTGTGCATGATCGTATCAAAAATGATGAAATCCACAGAAGATCCCAAGTCACCAACATAGCCTGAAGAATTCATAGGGACCAAATCTACTATAGGCGACTATACCACTTACCCTCGGGTAAGTCTGCTTGAATGTCAAAATATGAAAATAATAATTCTACAGACAACAAATAAAATTAGTTCATTTACAATAGGTTCACTTACAGTTATATCCCACGAAGCCCTGCTCCACCTCAAGATCACTCTTGGGTCCAATGAAAGATCCGATGCAGAAGTCAGCTATGGCTGCCAGCAGTATCACCAGCAACACGATCTGTGCCTTAGCCTCCCACTCCATGCCCACTATGACGATGCCGGTAAGGAGCACTATGGTTATGCAGCCGTAGATCGCTTGATCCTGGTGGACAGAGACTTATATATTCACAAAGATATATAGCAAAGCTGAGGCAGGTCGCTATTTAATAAATAAAAAAACTTTAATCTTAGTTTTAAGTCTGTGAATTTATTGATAATAGCAATACCGTAACTCACCCAGCTTTTGTCGACCATATAGGCGGACTCTGGTATCAGAGTCATGAGCGACTCGCCGAAACCCACAACGTACATAGCGCACGCTACGGCGTTGGCCATGGAGAAGATGAGTCCTATGGAGCCGCCGAACTCGGGGCCCAGGGACCGCGAGATCATGTAGTACGTGCCGCCTGGAGTGATGAACAATGTGTTAGCTGCTACAAAGCGATGTTATAAACTGCTAAGATAAGTGTTATAACTGCTATCATTGGGTATTATAACTGCTAGGATGGGGTATTATAACTGCTATTATTGGGTGTTACAACTTCTTTAATGTGGTGTTATATTATCTGCTAAGATAGGGTGTTATAACTGATAATATTGGGTATTTATAACTGCTATAAAGTAGTGTTATAACTTAGGTGGGATGTTATAACTGCTATAATAGGTATTATAAATACCAATTAATACACTGTATAATACCTGCAAATACCTGTATAAATACAATTACCTACAACTAAAGCCTTGCATTCTTTACATCATGAAGAATTTTTTAAGTAACTATAACCTGGCATTCGTTTATATTATACTGCGAATCTTTTTGAGATTTTTATTAAAATACCTATTTCTGTTTAAATGTGATTAGTCTACTTGAACTATATCTATAACTTCAGGATATTTATTTAAATTCTAAACATAACGATCAAAGTTACACACCGCACGTAAAGTAATCGATAACATGTATATGGCAGGTACTCGCACAAGTTTGTATAGTTGTAAGATACTATAGACGGCTCCGTCGACGAACGATTAACAATGCGTTGTTTCTTTTTTTTTAAATCATTATCATAATTTCAGGCGAGACTTGCCCACTGATGGACATTAGCCTAATTATTTGAAAACTATACCTATTACAAATTTATACTATAGTCTTGCTCGGATATTAGGAGAGCCTTTTCAGGAGGCACTGGCAAGAAATATATATATATAAATATTTGTTACACTAACACCAATTAGCCTAGCCCAAACTAAGCTCTGTAAGGCTTGTGCTATGGGATCTAGGGCAACGGATAGACATACATATATTATACATATATAAATAATTTTTATTGAAATATACATCAACAACCATGACTAAGGTACAAATGCTCGCATTCATCACACAAACATCTGCCCCCACCGGGATTCGAACCCGGGACCTCAGAGATGGCGACACCTTGAAACCGGTGTACGATCCACTCGACTACGGAGGTCGTCAAATACTGAATGTCTATTCTTTTACTCCTCTTTTGGATAATTTTCAAAACCGTTCTCTTTTGTATAGCATAGATACTAATATAGATGATAAGTTATTGTTACTAATACTTATGGATTGTAATCTGAAATAAATTATTATTATTATTATTATAGAACAAAAACAATTTTTCTCAATCAACGTAACTATGACCGGAAGGAGACTATAGCCAAGGTCGGTTGTTACGGTACCTTTGACCTAACTATTTCCGCTTTAAGGCGAGAATGTGCACTATTGTTTTTATAGGGGCTGCAAATTTGCTGTTGAATCTCACAGAAACCACAGGTACTATTAAACACTATACACTGTAATCACTAGAGGTAGGAATTGGGTAGAGTTACTTATGTACTTGCATCAAAATATTGATAGTGATGTGGACCTTACCGGGATTTCTAATGGACAATCCGTGTGGTCAATAATATTATACAAATAAATCATAATAAAAACTTCAGAGACAGATAAATAAAACAAAGATAATTAAACATACAATTTTTATTAGTTTACATTAACTCACATTACAAATTATTGATAGTCTTAAGCAAATTCTCATACGCATATTTTCCCTTTTTATAAATATGAGCGAATACTTTTGCTTCTAGCCTAGACTCGTGAGGATATTCAAACGGCCTATCAGAATCATTTTCCTTGTCCGATACATTACCAATAAGATTTGAAGTGGTTGAATTTAAAATACATAACCATTAGCTTTTCTATATTTCATCAATGAATTTCTCCGAACGTCTAAAATCCATGTGTACATTGAAAAAGATCTTTTTAATTAAAAAAGTCACGTGATATTTGTCTGTTCTTAAAAAAATATCTCAAGATTTCAGGCATACCATTTTATTATTTCGCTGTATGAAATTAGTGTAAGGACATGAATAACTCTACCTAATTCCAAACTATAATCACCATCACCTGATGGTAAACAACTAGGCTGCCTACCTAGGCAGACTAGTTGTTTACGAAAATGTTATCAAAAAACTTGGCCACGCATCAATTCATGTTGGTAAATAAGAAATACAAAGAAAGCGGAAACACCTGACAAGAGAAGTACGCGATGACCGACTCCGACGTTGATTATTACGGCGTGCTATATATAACACACGTTTTGTAGTATCACGCTCATGCTGACAAGTGGGCAATGTATTATTAGACCGCGAGTGGGCCCACCGACCCGTGACGTCACTGCTACGTACCAACTGCCCATCCCATATTATAAAAATAGTACATTTTCTATACGTTTCACAACTTACCACGACCATTTCCGTACGACGGTTTCAAGGTGCTGCCATTTTTGAAATCTCTGTTTCGAACCCCAGTGGGACCAGATATTTGTGTGATGAATGCAAGCATTTGTGCCTCAATCATGGTTGTTAATATTTCCATCAAAAATATTTATATATGTATAATATAAACAAGATATATTAAATTTATTTATATTAAATTGTAGAAAAAATAAATTCTCGATCTTAAGAAATTATAATGATATATTTCAAAACCGTAATTTGGATATAGACATTTTTTCGGATAAGATGCATTGTTTCCTAAGGATAGATCTAAATTTCAGTCTACAATAGCTCGTTGTCATCCTAGATAGATAGATATTCTTTATTCAAACTGACAACACAAACAAAACACACACAAAAGAAAACATTATAAAGTACTAAAATACATTCTAGTAACAAATTGTACATTAAAGAAAGGTTTGAGTTTCAAATGTGTGCTGCAGTTTGAAAAGGACTTGGCTCAGTGCTGGTGCCCCAGTAATGAGGCAACACTGATTTTCAGCCAGATCCCTTAGTTTTACCTTCATCAGGCAAACCACAAGCAGACTGAGCGAATGAGAAAAAAATAAAAAGCACCTATTGCAAGACATAAATATTAAATATATTAAATTAGGTTTACACTTACATATATCTATAAATTATACATACACACATATATATATATATAAATATATATATATTCACATACATACATAAATATACCTGCTACCTACCGTATTAGCTTATCACTAAGGTTTACAAAAAACAGCTTCGCCAGCGGCGTTCATGGTAAAACCGTTATTGCTTAGGGGTGTAACAAACATAGCCTACGACCTATTCTCAGAAAATATATGTCGATAATATCATACGTTTTACTGAATTTCAATAACCAAAACTGTGACACGAGATTTTTTTTATATTAGATGTAATTAGGCAATACACTAGTCTAGCAGCGTCCGCTATGATACCTAATTTTTGTTTTTCAAGTAAAATAAATTTAAGTTATATTAAAATAGGTCTTATTTGTCAACAATCTAATCGGTGGTGGAATATTATTCCAACATTTTGTGGCTACGTAGCGGAAACTGCCAGCAAATGCAACCGTTCTATGGCGAAACATTTCCAATAAGATGCGTGAAGATCTACAACTATAATTATTTCCAAATTGTGAAAATTTAAGTTTGTCATAAAGATACTTTGGTTTTTTGTATTTTATTATATCAAACATCGCTGTGGAAGAATGCAGAAATCTACGTGCCGCCATTTTGAGCATTGAGGCGTCATTGAGATAAGATATTACATGAATTCGAGGTGGTACAGTGAAACAAAAGCGACAGCAGGCATTCTGAACCTTTGCACCATGTTTTGTGTCCTTACAAATAAGCGGGGCCCGTAAACTAAATCACCATAATTTAATTTCGAGAGTACGAGTGACTCACATAGAATGATACGAAGATTTTCACTAAGATATTTTCTAATATTATACAACAATTTTAATCTATAAAAACAAGATTTTACCAAATTAAGAACATGTTGCTCAAATTTAAGATCAACATCAATTACAATTCTAAGATTTCTTGCTTCTAGTACACGTTCTACAGGCTACGTGCTACGGGTCGCCGGCGGGCGCGAGGGAGTCGCGCCCGCGGCAGAAATGTAATATAGTACTTATGTTTGTTTATTTAGTTGGTAAGCCATAATAAATAAATATTTTTTTACCCGTTACTTTAAATCCCATAACACAAGCCTTGAAGTGTTTACTTTGGGCTGGGCTGATTGATAGGAAGGTTTGGAACAAGATCAGTTCGATCAAAAATTCTATATTTAATAATCTATATTTCACTTTATATATACGAGTATGTAAAGAAAACCTACGTCCTGTTGTCGTTTTTCTTTATTATTAGTATATTCGCGTCTTTCAATCGTATCTTGTTGGTCTGGTTAAGGCTGTCCTAATAAGGTATTAGGACTTATGACAATTATAACAAGAATTATGAAATTTAATAATTTTGCTTTGAGTCCTTTTAAACCTTCCTTCTAAACATAAAGTCCTTTTAAACATAAATATTATAAATCTAAAACCCGTTTTTAAACGGGCACACCATAATTTTTATCCTGTATCGTGGGTGCAGCCACAAACAGAGTTTTACATATACACTAGCTGGCCCAACAGACGTTGTCCTGTCAATGTCTCAAATGTCAAATGTCTCAATGTCACGTTGTCTCACGTTGTTCAAATGTTTTAAATAAATAATTTAGCTGAAAAAACATATCTATATGACCGTATTGTGAATCTAACCATTCTCAAGCCCCCTGGAATACACACAAAAAATTTCATCAAAATTGGTCCAGTCGTTTAGGAGGAGTTCAGTCACATACACACGCACACAAGAAATATATATATTAAGATATACTCAGATATAGGAACAAATTTTCGTAGGTCATACAAAATATCTGTCCTGTACGGGAATAGAAACCGCGATCCATTGCGTAGTAGCCGATTTTTCGACGGCTGTACACATAGTTGTAGGCGTTATATATGTTTCTAAAAAAATGGTTACTCTGAATATCAACTGTTAGTACCAATCGATGAAGTCATTGTTTACATCAGATCAGGAGGCGTACGTTTGAATCATTGAAGTGAATCTGGAATTCCAATACTAATACAAACCGTATGCGTAATTATTTTCTACTGCTAACAATTGTTAAGATTATCGAATCAAATTCAGTGGTCGTTAGAAAAACATCTTTATTAGTTTCCGTTTGACACAGAAACAATAAATATGCAATAAACTATAAATGTAAAGCCCGTAGATGAATCACACGTGAAACAGAACGTAATTTGAAAAGCTGTTGTCAGTCAACTTTCAGAAAACGTTACTGTCAAAATGTCAATGTTTCTCACAGATATTTTACTACTAGAAATATCAAACGAGTGGATAAGACCACTCCTTGTACAATTCACGGAATGATTGATTAGGAATAGAATATAGTGGCTTAGGAAATTCGTATTCCAATCTCGAATAACGCAAACGCCAAAAGCAAATTTTGTTGAACATCCTGCATTCATCACTAGATACAAAACCAGTATTAATTAAAAACGTTGCAATTAAACTAACCTCCCTTAATGACTCCGTTAGTGCTGATGGCCGACATGGACAGCGCCGTAATGGTGGTCACCACGGATGTGGTCATGATCAGCAGGATGGACTGCGCTGCCGAATCACCGACAATCACGTTTAATCATTGATTTTATTAAAACACAGTATATAACACTAGTTTTTATAACATTTGTAAGTAGTTCTGAATTACATTGAACGGACCCAACAGAACATCATCAGCTGGTGGTGCCCTCTGCCAAACCCCCCCCAAATATATTCCAAACAAGACCGATCAATTTGATGATCCGTGCGGGAGGTCTATGTCCAGCAATGGACGTCTTTTGGCTGATATGATGATTTAATTATTAGTTTTAGGGGATCATTTTTCTAAAGTAGAAAAGCTCTTAATCACAGTATGAATCGCCTACATTGAATACGTGTCAAATTTGGAAGTCCTAAGAGTAATTGTTACATGAAGATGTATTTAACACACTCTTGTATCTATACTGTACACATTAAGTGTGTTCTGAATAGGGAATCATCGTCTTTGCACCTCATATACGTCCCCACCAAGGGGCACAAGCATACCATATATCATATTTTAGACTTAAGTCAAACACGCTGGCACAATGCGGATTGGTTGACTTTACATACACCTTAAGTTTCTTCTCAGGAGTATGCAGGTTGCCTGTAATGAAATCTGAATAATGAAAATAACAAAAAAACACTATATAGAGATTTTTTGTTATTTTTTGGGTTTCGTTGTTATTGGTTTGTTATTTTTGGGGTGCTAGGTCCTTCAGCGCCACCGCGAGGCTGCGTGCTGTTGGACTGTTTGGATTCCCAAACGAATTCTTTTCGAGAACTTTGGTGGCTTTTCAACCTTTCTGGTGAAAAAGGTTTCTACTCCTCTGGTTTCACAAGAATGATAGTTGAGGTCGGCCGGTATCAAAACAATTTTTTTAGGCGTGATAATCTATTTCAGATACCAAGAAGATAGTTGACTATTGTTAAGAAACTTCTTATAATTTGACTTTTTGTGTGTTTTTATATGAGGTATCTTTGAAGCTTGTATTTAACTGTCATAAAATTACCAACAAAGACTCCAGACGTTTCCTTTCTACAATTTAATCCTAAATATATAAATAATCCTTACTATAATTGCAAGATAAGCAAGCCAAAAGTATTCAACTATGTCTCATCCTTGAGTATGTCGTAGAATTGCGGTCACACCAGTAACGGCACTTGGTGTGTCGCCTACCCGGCTAATCCTCTATCCGAAACCTCTCCATCCTTTGGATTCCAGATCAGGTTAAAACCAATTCACCGAAAAGACTGCCGTGGGACAGAGATAAATGAACCCCCGTAGTATAAACGACTATAAAGTTCCTTAATGACGGGATCACTAGGTTAAGCGTTTGCGACCCCCCAGAAGGATGGCAACGACCGTCACATGAATCATAATATGACCCTCACTATATTATAGTGAGGGTCAGTGTCATTTTAAAATACTCATGATATTCTATTTAGATATTTCAATGTTTAACTGTAATATGTCACAGGAAGTTTTCGCTGAAGGCTATTTGACTACATTTTGATAATTTGCCCAATTCCGTATTGGCAAAAAGCCGCTTTCAAGAGGTTACATTTAATACCTCCATTTTAGAATAGTAAAGGAATTGTTTACTGTCATTATTTGGAACAAGGATAAAATATAAGAGATACTTGATGGGGATAAGCTTAAGATAAGTATACGTTTATTTCAAAGATTAGATAATGCAGTCAGCTGTACAGCTCGCAAGCTTTGGTGACATTAAATGCGCAGTATTGTACTCCAAAGAATAATAGACATTTTTTTTCCCAAAAAAAAACGAAAATAAAACCTGTGAAATAAGGTAACTGTATATGTATTAAGATTGTTTGAAAAACCTCAAATATAAACGATATTAAAAGAAAGCCGATAGCTCTGTAATTTGACATAAAATGTCAAAATATTATGACATTTGGATTTGACATATTTGAACCGCGTTCCTTTTTGCATAAACAACGATAACATCATGCTCTATCTTAACATGATAATGATATCATTCGCTCCAAAAAAAACGCGGCCTCCTAGAAGGCAAGTCATCTGGATATAATGTCATTTGTTGGACAGACACTTTATGGTCCGGCTGACGAGACGGCTCCAGGGCTTTAGCTGAAAATAGCGATTTCTGCTCTGGTGCAAATATTGGCGCTGCGATATTTGCTGATCTTTTTGTACTGCTGCAGCACACATATACATACATCAAATGTTCTGTAGGAAGCGGACTGGTCTGTTTCCCTGTCAGTCAGTTATTGGTAATTGAATAATAATTGTTGTGTATGTGTGTCTGTACACCAAATATATATATATATATATATATATAATATATATATATATATATATATATGTTTAACCTAGGGATTAAATAGCAAGAACCTGAAAAAAATTATACAGAAAAAAAAATAAAAAGTTATTAATATGATTTTTATTCAAACTGGTTTTTAAGTCTCTAAGTTCAGATTTATTTTGTGTGGCTATTGCCCAAAGAAGATGACCATTATTTAACATTTATTAATTTAAAACTTTGAGCACGGAGTTAAATAGTAGTTCTTCTGTGCATTCGTAGAGTTACGGCGATCATACATATATTCACAGTACACATATATTCAGTAAAATTCCTATGATTGCCCTTTCCTTATATTTGGATTACCGCATTTTTTTCCGGTGTGAAGGGTAACAAGACGGAGGGTAAGAATAGGTAAGACGTAGGTACCAAATCATACGACCATGGTATGATCTCCGTAGAATTCCACGCTGAAGTTGAAATATATCAATAACATATGAACTATATAAAAGGCTATAGACACTTATTCACACTGAATATAGGTTACCCACGTGAACCTGTCCCACTGTGTGGTCAATTAAGAGTCGTCATCCTGGATCACATGTAAAAGTAGGCAAGGCATCACGCCTTTAATCCACAACTAAACGTGAATTGAACAGAAGCAATACTAACCCACACCAGCCTGTCCCACCACCCAGGAGAGGCGCAGGAACAGCATCACGCCCCAGATGTTGAGAAGGCAGCGCATCAGCACGCCTTTGATCCAGCCGAACTTCACGTTGGACTCGGGTGCCGACGGCACTTCCATGTCTTTCTCCAAGGTCTGGCCTGGCTGAAAGGAGACCACGCTGATGAACATGTTCTTCTCTTTAATATTTTACAGGTAAGCGCCATTAAGTCAGAAAACCATGCCAAGTCTGCATCAAAACCATCAACATTTCCACGAGTCACGGTTAAGGAAGTCATTTGTAAGGTGTATAAAATCGTTTAATTAATTACAATAAAATATTACAATATCCTCATTATTATCAAATAATAAGAATATATTTCAGACCATATTAATTATATATGATTAATTATATGTGGTTAAATATATATATTTTTAATAGAAATATATATTTACAACCATGACGAACAAATACTCGTATTCATCACACAAACATCTGCCCTCCATCGGGACTCGAACGCCAAGGCCTGAGAAATGGTGACACCTTGAAACCGGTGTAGTTACCACTTGGTTACGGTCGTCATTTGGTCGAGACAATTGCTATATAGTCCTATGTACCGAGAAGATCAGGCTGTGATGAAAAAGTCATAGGCATATGACTAGAAATTCAACATCAGTAAGTCTACGACAAGGTTGGCATTTTTAATGAAGGTCGTAGGAAGCTGCTGGATATTAGAAGAGTCCACGTCAATAGTGGGCGTCCCTAGGTCTTGTTAATATAATGTCATCGTCTATCATCTATCGAATTTTGAAACCAAGCGTACTATCATTCAATGGCTTAAAAACCTTAGTTATAATGAACCTGAATCCTTCTTGGAGCAAGACTTTAATCGCTAGTGTATTTCATTAAAATATACCGTTATGTCACGTTATATGTGTTCCATAGTGGTAGCTGTATTTATATTCAGTAAAGTTTATGTATTTATTTATTTATTAACCCTGCAATTTTCTTTAATTTGTAGTTGTTGATTGCTTACTGTAATTCATTTAATTTTGTAATAAAATAGATTAATGTCTAGAGGTGAGGGAGCCTGGAGATCTGTAGAGCCGGTTTATCCTTTTTCAGACTCCAGACTCTCACATTAAGGTTTAGTTGTTAATGCTATTATTATATAGCCTCCTTGCTCCAGTATCCCATATCTTATGTGTGAGTAAATAAAGATTATTATTATTATTATTCGTTTATGTTTTTGTCTCCTCTTTTAGAGGGATTACACCAGATAGGCGGGCCAAAGCCAAGCGTATAAGGGATCAAATGGAATAAGTCGAGGTGAGTGTTGACGAACTTAGAAACTTGCGTGTAATACGGCATGTATTGAGCATGACTTATTAAGTATGTAATGTGTATTGTAAGGGTAATATTGTACTATGTATGATGGTCCTAATTTATGTGTTATATAATTCTTGTTAATAAATATAAAAAATAAATCTTCAGAATTTTTTGTCTGTACTTCCTAATTTTCGAACAAGTGTAGAATAATTTTTTTTCTTTGTTCGTGTGATTGTTATAAGGTTTTTGTTCTATTAAGTTTATATCTGCTTTGACGGCTATAAATGCCTGGACTGGTAGATGTTGAATAAAGATTATTTTGAATAGAAGACATCACCGCTTACTTGGATTCATTTTTGTATTGTGGGTGCAGTTACAAACTTAAAGCCTTACACGTAATACGCCCTAGCTACAAATTTCTGCAGATAATACAAAATGTATATCCCATGCGGGAATCGAACCCGCGACCCGTTGCTAAGTAGCCGCTCAGTCGACCGCTGCGCTAACCGTGTTGTCTACTGTTTAATTTAATTTAACCATTTAATTATCCATGGCCTAAATGTGTCTTGTACTTTTTTTAATTTTACTAAGATCTTTATATTATACCACACTCACACAGAATAAATGGTACTCTGTAGAATGAAATGATGGATGATGATGAATCCAATAAAGCTTGTAATAAGCCTTAAGCTATGCTACCAAATAACATAGGAGGTGGTGTGTAAAGCGATGGGTATATGTGTGTTTATATATATAGATGATTTTTTTATATCTTTTATTATATTTTTGTCATATCTCGAAAATATAGAAGTAACGATGTATTAATTACTTTTGAAGACAGCTTAGGACGTTGTAGCAGATACTAAACATTATGCACGTTTATGTATGTATTTATATATATTTTCTACATTAAAAAATAATACCTTTTTTTTTGTTCCCCTGAGGAAAATGCATTAAATTGCATACCCTGGCTGTGGCGAGCCGGCGGTTATGTGGGTCTCTCCTCCCCAGAAAGGGGAGGCCTATCCACTAAGAACTTCAGGGATGGCGTTCCTCAACCATGTTGGGAGCCCCGGGAACGCTAAGCGACATCCGGGAAACCCCAGCCCGCGCTAGTCTAGGCTCGGTGTGTGGTATTAAATACACAAATAGATTCTGAGAAACACAGTAGGCTAAATTACTACAACTGAATATGGATGTTTTTATTGTTTAATTATCTAATTTAAGTAATTTTGATCTCATAAAAGTATGTAAAATACGAAATTTGAATAGCATAGTTGGCTGAGGCCGCGTTTCATCCATGGATGACGGCTGAAAATCGGTGTTCTTGACGTCTGACTCAGACGTCAAGAACACCGATTGTCAGCCGAAGTCGACGTATTTTACATACTTGTTTCTTTTTTTGGAGAAAGAGGCTGAGAATCGTCACAAGGAGCACGAAACGTGCCCAGGATTCCACCGCAACGGCAAGTGTCACGGTGGTCATGTCGGACTCCACGCCGGTCAGAGCGGTCGGACCAGCGTGACCTATCCAACTAAACTCAGCCTTAGCCTTGGCCATAAGGGCCCTACTGCTTGAATGGAAAGCTCTTTCTTCTCTTTCAGATCTTTTAGTGTTTTCTAAATTGCTCGTTTGAGTCGTTTTGACGCCAACAATTTTTTCTATATATTTGGGAAACAACAGTAAACATTTTACTTAAACGCTTTACATAAAAGTATTTATTGTACACCAGTGAAGTTTCCATTTAATTACTAAAACATGTTTAAAATAGATCGCTGAACATTTTAAGAAACAAAATAGTATTTAAAACAACAATGGAGCGCAATGGGTCACGGATAATAGCACGAATACTGCTCTTAAACTTGTCAATATTTAACAAAAAAAGATCGACAGACCCAAAATTATTGTTATAAAAAGAACATGAACGATCAAAAACAATTCTTACAATAATTTGACCGTCTGAGTGGGAGGTATACATGCGGGCGAAGCCTAGTTGCTGTCAAACCTATTCATTACTATCCGTACTTATAAAATGGATGTACACAAACACCACGATAAATACTGAAGCCATGAATCATAACTGTAATGAATGACAAAGAATCGGCTATCAGCGGGGTCGTAGGTCGCGTGCTCTTGCCCCGCTGCGGACACGTACCAGCACGTCGGGTGACAAGCGGTGTCGAGCCCCTTGAACCGCGGTTAACCCGCGATTAACTCCAATGAAGACAGCTAATTGGTCTAATGTGTTATGATGTCTATACTTACGGCGTAGTTTGTAATCACGCTAATTAGTAGCAAGCCCTAATTTGTTCCCTTGAGAAGCGAAATTGGGACTGGTTAACAAGATCATACAGCGCTAACATTTAATCACCCTAATACATTAGGGTGGTTACACGAAACTGTGTTTTATATAAATATGTAAGAACATTTTTTTCTTTATGTAGAATAATAATAGTAATAATCAATTAGGAGGCTTTGAGAAGGCAGGTGACCGGAGGTTCTATAAATAACTATATAATTTGGAACCGGCTTAGTCAACGGGGAAGGTTCTTGCAAGATCCAAATATGATTGAAATGGGAAACTAATAAAGAGAAAATTAATTTATTGAGTCAAAAAGACACTTTGTCTTTGTTAACTATGTCAGTGAAAACGGCTTCCCCTTAACGTGTATAATGAAACAGATAGCCTACATCTCAGTACAAACGCATCACGATACAAAATTATTGAACCCTAAGCAAGGCAACAGTGAAGTCACTGTTAAGGTGCATAGTGGTTGCAATGACCTTTTATTATTCGTCACGCACTAATCATTTGAGAGTAAGTGAGAGCACATGACTTGACACAATATCCTCGGAACAGTTTGGTTTAAAGCAGAGGTTCCCAAACTTATTTTGTGCCGTAGACCCTTTGCCATGTTTTACGGTTTTGGGTAGACCCCCTACTTACCTAATATTCAATGCCTACATCCACAATATACAAAATTGTATAAGCATATATGATATTTTTTTTTACTTCATCGGTAATTTTATAAATAATGTATGTACATGTCTTTATATTAGAAGATAGTATAATATAAGTAAATAGGTACTATCAGTGTATGTTGAGATCCATTATTATGGACCCCATTTTCATTTCATGGACCTCCAATTTTTTTTTCGTTGACGTAGATCCCTTGCAGGTTGTCATAGACCCCTAGGGGCGATAAAGATCACGTTGGGAATCACTGGTTTAAAGTTTCAAAATCAAGAAAAAAAAAAAGGTACCCTTACTGGTTTAAAACAACAGACTCTCAAAATTTTCAAGCACCACATCTTTTCTCTAGAACTCAAATATATATCTTTCATAGTTAAGGCAGCGTTCGTAAGAAACGCTTTCATTCGACCGTTGTTTTCACTTTGCAAAACGGACTACCACGTAAAAGCCCTTTTATTTTTTAGTTTTTTTTTAAATAACCTATGACACTCAGCAATAATGTGGCTTTTGCTATTGGTGAAAGAATTTTTAAAATCGGCTCAGTAGATCCCGAGATTACCCTTTACAATTTAAGAAATATGCAAACACACAAACTTTACTTCTTTATAATATTAGTATAGAGTATTATAATTATAACAACGGATATATTATAAATTAATAACAACGGATGAACGAAGGGTCGGATACAGAAAGTAATCATTCTCGACACAGCACGTATTGTTCGGAGGTACTTTTTCTACAACCTTAATCACCGGTAGCTTAGGCTGGTGCGCTACCAGCGGAGAGAATTGTATAATACTTTTCTATACTACCACAAAAAAATATATAATAATGATAATATTTTATTGCATACAATAGGTCGCAAATTATACAGCACAAAAATATAAAATTTAGCAAATGGTAGCCTTAATTATTTCTATTCATATTATAGATATGGAAATAATGTGGGAAAGTGCATAAAAATATTGAGTAATAAATACAACACATTGTATTGCGAATAATATTTATATTGTAAATAAAGTTACAAATGAAAAGAACTAATTTTATTTGTTAAATTTTCATGTCACCATGTTAGTTACCACCATAACCCTCCGAAACGGCTAGACCGATTTTTATTAAATTTGATATACATATTCAGTGGGTCTGAGATTCGGCTACTATCTCATTTCTTTTACTATTTTTTATACATTTTTTTTTTATTTTGTTAAAAAAACAAATTGTAATTTATTCGAAAATATACAATGTCCTGTAGAATAAAATATATCATTTTTAGATTTTTCAATATTATATTAATGAAAACAAAATGGTTTCTTTTGCTGCCATAATTTGAACTACAGGTCGTAATGAAGTAAGGATCACTTATTCAATATGGGATTACTGCGCACTATAAAGGCGATGAGTAACGCTTTGTGCTATTGGTAGGGTTACCAACATTTAGTCGACTGAGTCAAGCATTACATTGCACTACGAAAAATGCCCCTTTTACCGACGATATAAGAGTTATTTCAAGGTCAACGTGTAAAGTTTAACGTGTGTGTACACACCATATTTTAGTTTCAATAAATTTTAAATTATATGGTCTTTCTTGCATTTATGCAATGACATCGCGGCTTGCGTTTGACTTTACATTGTGATCTAGAGACAGCTCTCGTGTCACTCGAAATAACGATGGTTATCGTAGTTCAAATATTAAAACTTGACATGTTACCGAACGTAGAACCGGAGATTTATTAATAAGCAGTAAATTTTATCGGGATATAAATATTGATTAGGAAGGATAAAGTTATGATAAATTAATACACTCATTTTCCGTATTTGAACGATTTTAATTAAATTTACCGATATAAATATACATATATGTATTATATACTTATGTCTAAAGAAAAAAATTGTATTGTGCAAATATGAAATACACATTTATGAGCACCGTAAGTAAACTAGGATTTTAATACGAAGATAACGATCGAAATGCATACTTTATTTTAATTTTCAACTCTGTATCAGGACTGCCACATTTTTGTTGTACACATAAAGTACATTGGCTATAATTGTCAGATATATAATGTACATTTCATCACAATAAATTACTACCTATTCCAGATGATTAAAACTTATAATCTCCTGTTACTTCTAACAATTTTGCTACAGCGAATAAATATTCGTAAATTCTAAAAGAAAGTACAGCAACATTAGGTAGAATTATTTATGTACTTGCATCGAAATGTTGATATTAATGTGGACCTTCTCGGGATTTGTAATGAACAGTCCCGTGTGGCCAGCAATATTACAAATAAATAATAATATTTTTATTATATTTACGAGCGAATACTTTTGCTTCTAGCCTAGACTCGTGAAGTTATTCAAACGGCCCATCAGAATCATATTCCTTGTCCGATTCATTACGAGTAAGATTTGAAGTGTTCGCTTCCGACATTACTGTATAATTATTGTGAGAATTAAAATATATAACCATTAGCTTTTCGATATTTTATGGCTTCAATGAATTTCTCTGAACGTCTTAAAATTATTTGTACATTGAAAAAGATCGCACTATGTCAACTAAGGTGATGTTAGTAAATTTCTCCTCCTCGTCATTAGTATTGAAATTTGGAAACTTCGGACATCCGACGTCATTGATGTAAGTTTGGCATATCCATTTTATTCGAAATCAGTGTACATGAATAACTCTACCTAATTCCGACCTCTGATTATAATGAATAAACTAAGAAACCTATTTTTGATTAAATTTGTTATGCCCGCCAATAAAATACTGTTTTTCTGATATTCAATGACTTCTGACATACTTATTTTTGCATGAAGAATAGAGTACTCTGCAATCCGAATAAAGTACTACTTATAATAAAGCACAGATGACAACAATATTCTTTATCAGGCTAATTTATAATAAGAAATCAATTCTGAAAAGTGGTTCAACTTTTTGTTACTAAGCAATATTTTTAGCTTAGTAAAAAGAGTCACCAAATTAGTAAGAATTAAGATACCATAGAACTAGACAACAGATTGACTTCGACATTGAGACAGATTGCGAACACATATGTCACAGCTTCTTCTAGCACAAAAAGCACTCATTCTTGTAAAGGTTTGCACTGGAATTCTAGCCAAGCATTTTTTTTTAGGTCGTGTTGACAAAAAGCAAACTGCTCACCTAAAGGTCAGTGGTTCCTGTGAGATTTGCAGCATATATACAACCCCGACAAAAACCACAGTGCAATGTGATATAAGATGTAAAGTGACATAAGATGTATGGTCACAATACTCGGTAATGTCACTGCCTATCTTACACTTTTCACCAGAACCAGCAATATGAACGCTATTTTGTGGTAGAAATAGATAAGATCTAAGCAGACGGTCCTGGTATTGAATGCCCTGATATGTTTATCTGGAACAAATATGCCTAGATAAGTCCAGCTTACAAAATGAGCTCAAGCGACGGATCCAACTCAATTGGGTAAGTTACGCGGCATATTCTCGGTCTATCGAAGACAAAAATCTATCAAGTCTACTCAAGATAATATAACCTTTGATTTGTGTGTGCCAAGCCTGCACTTATAACTCCACAAAGAAACCCAATGGGCAGGCAAGAGAATTATTAATAAATTTATACGATCATCAAATCTTTTATCTGATTGGGCACGGAAAGCTCAATTCTGTGTTACATTCCATCAACATTCATTAAAAACATCTCGATTAGAATCAAACTCAACCACGTAGGCAACAAAGTCTAAAGTTGAGAATACAGATAGACAACGGTGCTGACAAACCAATGGTGAATATGAAATCAACATAAATTTTTTGTATTTCAAAAGTATAGTGTGGCAAAAACTTGGTCAGACTGAGCTCGGACAAACAGAATACATTAACAACAATTATCACAAGTTTTTACATTGTACGCGGCGAAAAATATAACTTAAAAACTGGAGCCGGCTCGTATCAAGTCTACAAAGCGTTTAATGTTCTCAAATTTTAATTAGAACCTTAATAATGGAGAATCAATAATGCGTAACGTGTAAGGTGCATTAATTGTTAAAACTGTGATAATTGATTTTATGTCTACGACACTTAAACTTAAGGCCAATGACCAATTTACGGCTTAGACAATCTTAAGGTTAACTTGATAATTGCCTAGCATCTAATATAGAAATAATGGATATTCATTTTGAAATACGACCACAAAAAAGTGTCTTTACAGTACGAGGGGAGGTCAAAAAGTTCGCGGAATGACTGGGAAAAAAGATGAAATGATACATTATGTTATTTTTCCTTTTCAATATATTCCCCCTTAACACGAATACATTTTTCGGATCTGGCATATAACTTATTAATACCGTCGAAAAAATAGGTTTTGTCTTGGGCGTCAAAATACGCCGAAATCGCCGACTTGACTTCATCATCGTCTCTAAATTTTTTTCCACGCAGCTCTTTCTTCATCTTTGGGAATAAATAAAAATCGCTAGGGGCCAGGTCTGGACTGTAGGGTGGATGGCGTAGTTGTTTAAAACCGCATCGATGAATGGCAGCCGTCGCAACATGACTCGTGTGAACGGGCGCGTTGTCGTGCAAAAGGAGTACACCTTTTGTCAGTTTTCCTCTTCTTTTTTCTTTAATAGCTTCTTTTAATCGGTCCAATATGGAAGCGTAGTACTCTCCCGTTATAAAAACACCACGTTCTTTATAATCGATCAAAAGAATACCTTCAGTATCCCAAAAAATAGTCGCCATGATCTTTCCGGCCGATTGCGACACTTTAAATTTTTTAGGGGGTGGTGTGCCTTTTTTGTGCCACTGCATCTACTCCTGCTTTGACTCAGGCTCATAGTGGTGAACCCAAGTTTCATCACCGGTTACAATTCGGGCCATAATTTCTTCCCTATCTTCTCCACAGCGGTCCAAAAACTCGCGGGAACAGTTGACGCGCTCACGTTTTTGCAGCGGCGTGAGAATTCTCGGGACCCACCTTGAACACACTTTACTCATGCCAAGATGTTGATGAAGAATATTTAAAATTGTGGTTTCTGATACTCCAACTGATGCTGCAAGTTGTTTCTTCTTCAACCTTCCGTCTTCCAATACAAGTTTTTCAACTTTTTCAATGATTTCCGGCGTAGTGGCCTCAATGGGCCGTCCAGGTCGAGGATCATCTTCAATTGACTCCCTTCCTTGCTTGAAAAGGCCGTGCCATTTGTAAATCATGGTTTTACCAGGAGCAGTCTCCGTAAACAGCTAACATCTCTTGCAAAATAGTTTGAGGCGTTTTTCCTTGTTTGGTGAGGAACTTTACGACGGCGCGATGTTCAATTTTCTCCATAGTGGCTAGTTTGTTCCCGATTTACTTGTTTACTCGTTTGTAACTCGAAAGCTAATGACCCAATTAGGCTAGAAATTGGCATATATAGTAATTATGAGTTACTCAAGTAGCGGCTACCTGGAGGAGCGACCTCACCCCCGCCAACCCCGCCATTCCGCGAACTTTTTGACCGCCCCTCGTAAATATGCACGTCTGTGTGTTAAAAATACAAGCCTCTTTGACATGGGGGTAGGTAGACGTATACATACTTCCCTAGCTTCCTCGACTTTCATTAATACTTTTCAATATATCCCCTATTTGGTCCAAGTTTATTCATCTAGGTCGTCCCCTAACAACTGGCTCATTTAATTTGCCTTATACATTTGTGTCGTCAGTCGTTTTACGCCCATATTTCAATGTATCTATTCCCTTCTCGATTTTTGTCACTACATCTTTTACAGCACATATTTTCCGTATCACACTATTACGCAATTTGTCCTTCACCAGTCCACCCATTCCCCTCAAAGCTCTCATTACTCGTTAAACTATTTATATTATCCTTGTAATCCATTGTAGTTTGTTAAACGGTTTTTAAACGGTTTTATTTAGCTCAGCCCGGTTCATTCATTCTTGGGTCAAATTTAGTAAATCAAATTTCACCCTCTTCCTGTCAACCGATTAATCTGAAATTTTGTATACACTTTGGATTTTGGTGACAATACAATTATATTTATTCATTATCATTATAAATTCAACATGGCCGCCGCTACAAAATGGCGGACAATTTAGGTTTTATTAATCCCATCAATATGGGTATCAAATGAAAGGGCTCAACAAGCAGAATACAATATACTATAAAAAAATTAAATCCAAGATGGCGGCCGCTACAAAATGGCGGATAACGTAGGTTTTATCAATCCCATCAATATGGGTATCAAATGAAAGTGCTCAACCAGTAGAATACAATGTACTATATAAAATTAAAATCCAAGATGGCGGCCTCTACAAAATGGCGGAAAACTTAGGTTTAATCAATCCTATCAATATGGGTATCAAATGAAAGTGCTCAACTAGTAGAATATAATGTACTATATAAAATTAAAATCCAAAATGGCGGTCTCTACAAAATGGCGGATAACTTAGGTTTTAAAAGAGAATAATGCGAAATAAAAACTAAAAACTAGAAAATAAAAATAGGTAAAAAACTTTTTAATTTAAACGGTTTTATGTTAAACATACATTGCAATGTTTAAGATAAATGTACTAAAAATGTACTAAAAACCAAAAAATAATAAAATAGATACAGTCGTGGAATTATAAACATATGCATAGACTAGACTAAAATAAAACCGTGGGGCACATTGAAACAACACAACGATTGTAGACAATTGATGTGCCCCACGGTTTTATTTTAGTTCTTATATTTTATATCTTTACATCAGTCGTTATCCCAACTAATATTATAAATGCGAAAGTGTGTTTGTTTGTTTGTTTGTTTATTTGTTTGTTTGTTACCTCTTCACGCTTAAACTACTGCACCGATCATCACGAAAATTTGCATACACATAGTCTGTGGTACGGGGAAGGATATCACATTTTATCCCGGAAGAAAGTAGCTACTGTTCCCGTGGGATCGAAATTAACGCGGACGGAGCAACGACGGGCGGAGCCACGGGCAAGAAATAACAATATAATAATATTTAATATTTGCATACACATAGTCTGCGGAACGAGAAAGGACATAGGACACCTTTTATCTGTTCCCGTGGGATCTAAATTAACACGGGCGGGCTACTAACAGTGTAATCCTTACTAATATTATAAATCGGAAAGTGAGTTAGTTTGTTTGTTTGTTTGTTCCGCTTTCACGCCGTAACTCCTGAACCGATTGCTTTGAAATTTAGCAGACGTAAAGATAAAAGTCCGGATTAAATAATAGGCTACTTTTTATCCCGGAAAAATCGACAGATCCCACGGGATGCACAATAAAGGCTTCGCACGAAAACTACTGCACAGATTTTCATGCGGATTTCATTCATCAATAGATAGACTGATTCTTGAGCAAGGTTTTGCGGTATTTTTTATCTGTTTAGTCCCACGGGAAGCGCGATAAAACCTTCGCGCCATAAACCGACTTCCGCGCATATGTAGCCGTGGGCAAAAGCTATGACCCTTAACCCTCTATAGACCCAATCCCGAAATCCACGCGGGCGAAGCCGCGGGCAGAAAGCTAGTGTCTAATAAAGCGTCCGTCCCATCACGCAGCCTGCGAAAGCTCAGCTCAGCTCGCAATCAAAATGTATAAGTTTTCAAATTATCAGAGAATTAAGAGATAATTATATAGATCGGTACAAGAAAAAAGAATATGGTCGTCTTTATTCGACAGTCATCTACACTCCAGGCGTTCAGTACACAATCACTTCTAAAAATATTCTCTAATATTAACTCTTCTTCTAATATTAACGCACAATGTTGTTTTGTGCATGCAAAAATAATGCCAGCCACCACATTAATTAAGTCCCCATTAAGATAGTCGCTGTACTTTAGTTCAACATAAAGATAATTTTATTAACATTACTTTATCTCGCTAGGATACACGGAATCAATTAAATATATTAGTATTCTAACGCTAAAATATAATTTACATTCCGTAATTTTTTGGACACCCCTGTAAACGTAGTCAAAGTAACACTATATTGATTGATTAATAGATTGGGAATCACTTCCATACATTCTCATTAAATAACGTGACGACTTCGACAACGAATCAAATGCGGATGCTACTTAGTCTAGGGGCCCGTTTCCTGGTTTCGATAATATGTTCAACTATATTATACATAAATTTGCAGAAATGTGCAGAAAATCGTAATTATTAAGCAATAGAAATTATTAGCAGAATTGTGTCCAAACAGAATGGTGTCCGAGTTAAATCCTCGGCTATGCAGGCGCACTATTCAGGTGGATTGCTATCTAACAACAATTTAGGTGGATTTCAGGTATTATTAGCCTGCAAGTATTGGCTATGAGCGCATTATATTATGTGTGCTTCTATATCTTCTTATATGACTTTTCGCTTATTCTTTGCTGAATAAATGAAGCCTCAAGTGGTGCGAAGAGAAATGGTATACTGAAACAGTCATTTGCTTAGTTCAGGCACCAGTCTCTAGCAATCTGTATGGTGAAGGTAAATAAAGAAAACTATTATTTTTCGATTATCATAGTTTCACGGTGACTGCATCAAGTTATTAGATCGGCCCCCCTAGACAAAATGCCTTTCTATTTGCGTTTTCTATAATAGATAACATAAAAAATGTATGGAACTGACATTTCCAGTAGATACGTCACGTGACTTGATGACGCTGATAGAAAACTCGCAGACAAGACTGTGTTTCTATTCTATCGCTCGTCTGTGTTCTATTTTGACAGTAGAAGAGTTCTATACAAATTCATAGACAAAATGTAGTTTGTGACGTAAAAAATAGATACGATTCTATTCTATTTCTACTCAACAAAGCGATTGCTCATACCCAATAGATTGGTGATAGATTGTTGTTTGTTGTTTTAAAATAGTGTGTTTTTGCCAAATTATTCCTAAAAATGCACATGATAAGGCTTTTGTGGGCAGCTCATACCGAAGAAACGTTGATTCGGCGTAGAAGGAGGGTTCAAAATCGACGGAAGCTGGAAAATATTAATGACATGCCCGAAAGTTTATTTATCGAACATTTTAAACAAACAGAAAACGCTTAGTCTATTATAATAGTAGAAATAGAATAGAAAAGACGCGCGTGCTTTTTGTCTAGGGCTACGGGATCGACGCACCATAAGTGCGCCAATAATAGACTAGGCTGAGTGGGTTCATTGTGTAATGGATTCGTCATCAAGAACGTATTACTTCGAGAAATTCCTTTAGAAAGTGGGGGGAGAAGATTGTTTGCTTGCATTATTGGTGATCTAGGTTTTTTGATCTAGGTGGATTTTCTTCTAGCGAACCTTGCACCTTAATGTAATCCATAGTTCCAAGTAAAAGAACTTTTATAAGCGGAGTCATCGGCAATCTCTTTTTTTCTTTGTTTATAAGACACAATTCCCACTCTTCTTTTTGGATTAAGCTTGCTCAGTGCATCTCTTACCTCCTTCTATACTTACTTCCACAACACTTCGGTAATTCTTATCGCAGTAAATGTCCTAACATTTCGTCTCGCCTGTTCTTTCTTCTCCGAACATTTCTAATACACAGTTGACTTCGGTGGGTTGAAAAATTGAAAATACTCGAAAATACTTGTTGTTGTGCAGGGATTTGCACCTGATCCCCCTGTGTCATTTGGGTAACTGTCAGTTATGTTGACGCTGATACTTGGAACACTATATCTTAAGTATCTGTCGAGATTCGATGTCATGAGCCAGTGACAAAATATTGGTAGGAAGGATTGCTGTATTAGCAGGAACACACCCGCATTAGATACTGCGAACGACAGAGACAATACTTTTATCGTATCGATTCTGAATGTACAGTCGCGGTATTTTCATCAATCGATTTTAACTACAATTCGCTAAGGAGTGAAACTCTTTGCCGAGGTCCTTTTTCCTGGATCTGTATAATATGTCAGTCAACAATTTAGGCGACCGTGTTCCACGTTAGGCCTCATCATCACTTTCCATCAGGCACGGGTGTGATCAAACGCATTTAACATTTAAAAATACACAAATAAAACACGATAATTAATATCAATCTTACCTATACATACTTCTGAGGTAAAAATCGATTGAAACGGCCATTAGTTTAGTCTGTATTGACCTCACCCAGTTCTTGCTCAACTCTGCAAACGGTTCAATTGGTAAATGGACCCCAATTACATATAATTAACTACCTAGAAGATTAGGGTACGGTACGAATTGTAAATAGCAGTTAATTATTGATGTACAGATGTGCTCGTCGTGCTGTTCAATTGTCCTTCTTGGTGCTTTGAGTTAGGAAGATGATGACCGTGTATGCATAATAGGGTAGATGACTACAACTGAATATGCCTATTTTTATGTTTAGGACTTATGAGTTTCGGACCGCGAAAAGGAAATTAAAAAGTAATAAAAAAAAAAGATTTTGACATTACGGTTTTTCGGTACTTGACTGTCACTTCGGATTTTTTCACGGCATTTTTATTGAGTTTATTTTAAATATATTCTTTGGTTTATTTATGGCGGATTAATAATTGATCATTTACGGAAGTGTATTTAAATATACTATTGGATAAATATTTGCATATTACGGTTTCGACGGGATTAGATTGGAAAAGTGGTCGGCCACGCGTTCTCCTATTTATACACTACAAGTATTGTAGTATATGATATATATTTATAACCACATACGGTAGGGCACATTAGTACACACAAAACACACTTTCAAGCCAAGCCAGAACTACGGACCGGTAAGCAATATTATTATATAATTAAATAATATAAGCAAATAACGGGCGTTCGGGAAAACGCAACATTTTTTTGGTAGCAGAGCGTGGTTTTCTTTTCGGTTACGGATCTGTTATTTTGTAAATTCTTTGTTTTGTGGTTATATAATTATTAAAATGTCGGACGGTTACAACGAAATTCGTCGCATATTACAATGGTTGGTAAGCGCATTTTCTCTGGTGAGTAGACCAGACAGGGTTGAGGCCTTGAAAGAGCGGGCTTCAAATGCGAACAGATACATGGCGGACCTGGATCAAGCTTTACAAATGTGTTATGATAGGGCTGACATGAATCCAGACAATGAAACTTTGCAGGCAAGGTTGATTCAAGCTCAGGCAGACTACAAGCAATGCTTAGAATATTATGACAGCATTATTCAGGCGGTAAGGACACTGGATCTGGCCAGTAGTCCCACGGTTAAGGGTCAGTCAAGTAGTAATGCCTCAATTTATACTAGATTGCCGGATTTAAATTTGCCCAAGTATTCTGGTGGGTATGAAACTTGGATGTCATTTATTAACATTTTTGATTCTTTGGTGCATTGTCGGATGGATATATCACTCTCACAAAAATTAAGTTATCTGTTGAGTTGTCTATCGGGAGACGCTCACCAGGTTATTTCACATTTAACCATAACAGATAACAATTATGAGACTGCAAGGGCGCTATTGATGGGCAGATATCAAAATATTAGGTTAATTGCGGATGCCCATGTGGCAAAGATATTAAATTTGTCTTATTTAAGGAATATCATGTTTATAAGGGATGATTTTTTAAATCAATTAAAGGTGGCCTATAATTGTTTGGAGAAATTAAATTTACCAGTAACGGAGTGGTCATTCTTGTTGCTCCATATTGTATTGAATAAGTTACCCTCTGATTTAAAATTAAGATTTGAACAAAAATATGGAAGCATATGCTGGGCCCATAATCATATATCCGTAGTGCGATGGTATAGCAACCAAGCCATTATTATTTAAATTTATAGTGCGTCCGGTGCACAATAATTGACCAAGCACATCAGTACCAAGCAACGTTTATGCGTGGACTGACAGCCAAATTGTTTTGGCGTGGCTCCAGACCTCGGTACATAGGCTGGAAACATTTGTTGCGAATCGGGTTTCGCAAATTCAAAACTCGTCAGTGAATCTGAATTGGCGGCACGTACCCGGCGAGTTGAACCCCGCCGACGTGGCCTCTCGCGGCTGTTATGCCTCCTCGTTGGTGAGTCATAACCTTTGGTGGGGACCTGCTTGGTTGACGGCACCGGAGTCGTCATGGCCCCCTACGGTTTTAATCGGATCGGATCCGCTGCCCTGTGTGCGTGTCATGGCTGTGGAGAAAGAAATCGTCACAAACCCTCTTTTACTGCGGTTTAGCTCTCTTAATAAATTACTGGCCGTTACGGGATGGATGCGTCGGTTTATAACGAATACTCGCAAACCGGTTGTAAGAAATACATCTTTGTTTCTGACGGCAGGCGAACGGCGTGCTGCTCTCATGTTTTGGGTACGACGGGTACAATCGGAACGGTTTTCTGACGAGCTTAAATCGTTACGGACGACGGGTCGGTTAAAGGGTGCCGTACAGAAACTTAACTTATTCATTGATGGCGAGGGATTACTTCGTGTTGGCGGACGGCTGCGCAACTCGAAGCTGCCGTATTCGGCTAGGCATCCCCTTTTGCTGCCCAAGGACGGACCCTTGACGCAGTTGATAGTAAGTGATCGGCACATTACTAACTCGCATGCAGGTTGTACGGCACTGCTTGCTATTCTTCAGCGGGAATTTTGGATACTATCGGCGCGACGGTGCGTCCGATCGGTTATATTTAAGTGTATACCTTGCTATCGGTTAAAGGCTAACACCATGCAGCCTATGATGGGTGACCTACCTAGCGATCGGGTTAGTGTCACCAGACCTTTTCACGGTGTCGGTACGGATTTCGCTGGTCCTTTTATTGTCAGGGCTTCTCACTTGCGGACCTCTAAGACTTACAAAGTTTATTTATGTGTATTTGTTTGTCTGTCAACGAAGGCAGTACATTTAGAAATAGTATCTTCGCTTAGTACGGAAGCGTTTATCGCGGCGTTCGGACGTTTTGTTTCACGGAGGGGGTTACCGAGTTGGTACGGTCGGACTGCGGCACAAATTATCAGGGTGCTGACAGATATCTTAAGGAGGTCCATGATTTTTTAACGAAACATAGTACGGACTTGGGACAAGCAATGGCTACTCAGGGCATTACGTGGAAGTTTGATCCTCCTGGATGTCCTCATTGGGGAGGCATCTTTGAGGCTGTCGTGAAGGTGGCTAAGACACATTTGAGACGTGTTATTGGGGAAACGGTTCTTACGTTCGAGGAACTTACTACGGTCTTTTACAGAGTGGAAGCAACTTTAAATTCACGGCCTTTATGCCCACTCTCTTCGGATCCCAACGATATGGAGGTTTTGACACCGGGTCATTTCCTCATCGGCCAGCCCCTTGCAGCTCTCCCTGAGTATCCCTTTGGGAATGTACCACTGAGTCGACTTTCTCGCTTTCAAATGCTGCAACAGATGTCACAAAATTTTAATAAACGGTTTTATTCGGAGTATTTGCACATGTTGCAGCAGCGGCTGAAATGGACAGATAAAACGGCTCCTGCACGGGTAGGGGATCTTGTCCTGATTAAGGATTCAAATCTTTCTCCTCTACGTTGGCGTAGAGGACGCATTTTGAAGCTTTATCCAGGCTCTGACGGTGTACCTCGGTTCGCAGAGGTCTCGATCGGCGACTCTGTGATGCGCCGTGCGGTGGCAACCCTGTCCCATCTACCGGTAGACTAGCGAGATGAGGGTTGCTCATCTCGGGGTGGGGGATTGTTTAGGACTTATGAGTTTCGGACCGCGGAAAAGGAAATTAAAAAGTAATAAAAAAAAAAGATTTTGACATTACGGTTTTTCGGTACTTGACTGTCACTTCGGATTTTTTCACGGCATTTTTATTGAGTTTATTTTAAATATATTCTTTGGTTTATTTATGGCGGATTAATAATTGATCATTTACGGAAGTGTATTTAAATATACTATTGGATAAATATTTGCATATTACGGTTTCGACGGGATTAGATTGGAAAAGTGGTCGGCCACGCGTTCTCCTATTTATACACTACAAGTATTGTAGTATATGATATATATTTATAACCACATACGGTAGGGCACATTAGTACACACAAAACACACTTTCAAGCCAAGCCAGAACTACGGACCGGTAAGCAATATTATTATATAATTAAATAATATAAGCAAATAACGGGCGTTCGGGAAAACGCAACATTTTTTTGGTAGCAGAGCGTGGTTTTCTTTTCGGTTACGGATCTGTTATTTTGTAAATTCTTTGTTTTGTGGTTATATAATTATTAAAATGTCGGACGGTTACAACGAAATTCGTCGCATATTACAATGGTTGGTAAGCGCATTTTCTCTGGTGAGTAGACCAGACAGGGTTGAGGCCTTGAAAGAGCGGGCTTCAAATGCGAACAGATACATGGCGGACCTGGATCAAGCTTTACAAATGTGTTATGATAGGGCTGACATGAATCCAGACAATGAAACTTTGCAGGCAAGGTTGATTCAAGCTCAGGCAGACTACAAGCAATGCTTAGAATATTATGACAGCATTATTCAGGCGGTAAGGACACTGGATCTGGCCAGTAGTCCCACGGTTAAGGGTCAGTCAAGTAGTAATGCCTCAATTTATACTAGATTGCCGGATTTAAATTTGCCCAAGTATTCTGGTGGGTATGAAACTTGGATGTCATTTATTAACATTTTTGATTCTTTGGTGCATTGTCGGATGGATATATCACTCTCACAAAAATTAAGTTATCTGTTGAGTTGTCTATCGGGAGACGCTCACCAGGTTATTTCACATTTAACCATAACAGATAACAATTATGAGACTGCAAGGGCGCTATTGATGGGCAGATATCAAAATATTAGGTTAATTAATTGCGGATGCCCATGTGGCAAAGATATTAAATTTGTCTTATTTAAGGAATATCATGTTTATAAGGGATGATTTTTTAAATCAATTAAAGGTGGCCTATAATTGTTTGGAGAAATTAAATTTACCAGTAACGGAGTGGTCATTCTTGTTGCTCCATATTGTATTGAATAAGTTACCCTCTGATTTAAAATTAAGATTTGAACAAAAATATGGAAGCATATGCTGGGCCCATAATCATATATCCGTAGTGCGATGGTATAGCAACCAAGCCATTATTATTTAAATTTATAGTGGCGTCCGGTGCACAATAATTGACCAAGCACATCAGTACAAGCAACGTTTATGCGTGGACTGACAGCCAAATTGTTTTGGCGTGGCTCCAGACCTCGGTACATAGGCTGGAAACATTTGTTGCGAATCGGGTTTCGCAAATTCAAAACTCGTCAGTGAATCTGAATTGGCGGCACGTACCCGGCGAGTTGAACCCCGCGACGTGGCCTCTCGCGGCTGTTATGCCTCCTCGTTGGTGAGTCATAACCTTTGGTGGGGACCTGCTTGGTTGACGGCACCGGAGTCGTCATGGCCCCCTACGGTTTTAATCGGATCGGATCCGCTGCCCTGTGTGCGTGTCATGGCTGTGGAGAAAGAAATCGTCACAAACCCTCTTTTACTGCGGTTTAGCTCTCTTAATAAATTACTGGCCGTTACGGGATGGATGCGTCGGTTTATAACGAATACTCGCAAACCGGTTGTAAGAAATACATCTTTGTTTCTGACGGCAGGCGAACGGCGTGCTGCTCTCATGTTTTGGGTACGACGGGTACAATCGGAACGGTTTTCTGACGAGCTTAAATCGTTACGGACGACGGGTCGGTTAAAGGGTGCCGTACAGAAACTTAACTTATTCATTGATGGCGAGGGATTACTTCGTGTTGGCGGACGGCTGCGCAACTCGAAGCTGCCGTATTCGGCTAGGCATCCCCTTTTGCTGCCCAAGGACGGACCCTTGACGCAGTTGATAGTAAGTGATCGGCACATTACTAACTCGTATGCAGGTTGTACGGCACTGCTTGCTATTCTTCAGCGGGAATTTTGGATACTATCGGCGCGACGGTGCGTCCGATCGGTTATATTTAAGTGTATACCTTGCTATCGGTTAAAGGCTAACACCATGCAGCCTATGATGGGTGACCTACCTAGCGATCGGTTAGTGTCACCAGACCTTTTCACGGTGTCGGTACGGATTTCGCTGGTCTTTTATTGTCAGGGCTTCTCACTTGCGGACCTCTAAGACTTACAAAGTTTATTTATGTGTATTTGTTTGTCTGTCAACGAAGGCAGTACATTTAGAAATAGTATCTTCGCTTAGTACGGAAGCGTTTATCGCGGCGTTCGGACGTTTTGTTTCACGGAGGGGGTTACCGAGTTTGGTACGGTCGGACTGCGGCACAAATTATCAGGGTGCTGACAGATATCTTAAGGAGGTCCATGATTTTTTAACGAAACATAGTACGGACTTGGGACAAGCAATGGCTACTCAGGGCATTACGTGGAAGTTTGATCCTCCTGGATGTCCTCATTGGGGAGGCATCTTTGAGGCTGTCGTGAAGGTGGCTAAGACACATTTGAGACGTGTTATTGGGGAAACGGTTCTTACGTTCGAGGAACTTACTACGGTCTTTTACAGAGTGGAAGCAACTTTAAATTCACGGCCTTTATGCCCACTCTCTTCGGATCCCAACGATATGGAGGTTTTGACACCGGGTCATTTCCTCATCGGCCAGCCCCTTGCAGCTCTCCCTGAGTATCCCTTTGGGAATGTACCACTGAGTCGACTTTCTCGCTTTCAAATGCTGCAACAGATGTCACAAAATTTTAATAAACGGTTTTATTCGGAGTATTTGCACATGTTGCAGCAGCGGCTGAAATGGACAGATAAAACGGCTCCTGCACGGGTAGGGGATCTTGTCCTGATTAAGGATTCAAATCTTTCTCCTCTACGTTGGCGTAGAGGACGCATTTTGAAGCTTTATCCAGGCTCTGACGGTGTACCTCGGTTCGCAGAGGTCTCGATCGGCGACTCTGTGATGCGCCGTGCGGTGGCAACCCTGTCCCATCTACCGGTAGACTAGCGAGATGAGGGTTGCTCATCTCGGGGTGGGGGATTGTTTAGGACTTATGAGTTTCGGACCGCGGAAAAGGAAATTAAAAAGTAATAAAAAAAAAAAGATTTTGACATTACGGTTTTTCGGTACTTGACTGTCACTTCGGATTTTTTCACGGCATTTTTATTGAGTTTATTTTAAATATATTCTTTGGTTTATTTATGGCGGATTAATAATTGATCATTTACGGAAGTGTATTTAAATATACTATTGGATAAATATTTGCATATTACGGTTTCGACGGATTAGATTGGAAAAGTGGTCGGCCACGCGTTCTCCTATTTATACACTACAAGTATTGTAGTATATGATATATATTTATAACCACATACGGTAGGGCACATTAGTACACACAAAACACACTTTCAAGCCAAGCCAGAACTACGGACCGGTAAGCAATATTATTATATAATTAAATAATATAAGCAAATAACGGGCGTTCGGGAAAACGCAACATTTATTATATAATTATTTATCAAAGTTGAGCAATTTCTATCTAATGAATGTAAGTCAAAATAGAAATTTCACTTTAATTTTGTATTAATATTGTTTGTAGATTTCTAAAAAATGCACAATTATTTTTTTACAAAATTCTAATGAAACGAATATCTTTCTAACTTCCTCGCATTAAATGTAAATCTATAAACGTAAAAGTAACAAAGTTATTGGCAATTTTGTTTATACGCTCTTACAAATTAGGAGACTTTAGTAAATTATGACGTTACGATTGCAGTGTGCTTTGTATGGAGCGCTTTTGAGCGACCCGCGACAGCGCCGCAAACATGACGCTGTATCTTCAACAGTAATATAATCGCAAATACGTGGTTATACTTCTACAATATTTCTCATCTAAAAGAGAACTGTTATTACGTATGGAATAAAAAAAATTGACATCTAATCAATTGTCGCAACTAATTAAAAAAAACATAAATGTTTCTTTTGTGAATAAAAAAATGTTGGTAGCAAGTAAGAGTGATTTCGTAAGGAACACGTTTTATTAGCAAATCTAGCAAAACCATACACACTCACAAAAACTTTATAAAATATTGAAAAAAACTTACAGCCTGCTTATTAATTAGTAAGCAGTCACCGCAGCCTATGGCTTCCACCTTACATAATGAATAAGTTTATCGACTCCGATTTTTATATTTCTACATTATCCAGAAGCCATATCAATGGTATTTTAAATAGTAAAATTGTATAAATGTCAATCCCATTATTTTGTTGTTTTTCATTATTCGTTGTATTACATTTTATGCAGCTCGTACACAGCATATTACATTTTATGTAACCAATTTGTATGTGCGAATCATTGAGTAAGGCTCATAAAAGCAATTGTTACAGTTTCCTGGTGGTGTTATATAAATTGAATTACATTTCAAAGTAAGGTGTTAAAATAGAAGTAATTTTAATAACGATAAAATATATTATTTATATATATAAGCACACTGCGATAAATTAAAAAATAAATTATTAAATATTTCTTGTTAACATGTGAAAAAGTTGATATATTGTGTGTTACCGAACATTGGCTTAAGAACTATGAATTAATCACCTTTGATAATAATTATAGTATTGTAAGCTCATATATTAGACAATCTGCAATAAGAGGGGGTTCTTTAATCATATTAAACAATGTATTGCATTATAAAGAACGCAAAGATGTTGTATCACTTTCCATTGAAAGAGTTATTGAGATATCGTGTGTGGAGCTTAACAAGCTTATTATAGTGTGTATCTATAGGCCCCCATCTGGTAGCTATATAGAGTTTGAATCCACCATGGAGGATGTTTTGCAATTAGTGTGCAGGACAAATAAAAATGTAATTGTATGTGGAGATTTTAACATTAATATTTTAGATATATCACCTCTGTCCCAAAGGTTTATTAATTTATATAAACCATTTGATCTGCATCACGTATTTAACGAGCCAACTAGAATAACACCCACATCAGCTACCTGCTTAGATAATATTTTTTGTAACTGTAAAGTAATTGAATCTGTTGTAATAAACTACATTAACTCTGACCATAGTGGACAACTAGCCTGTATTGAGCACCATCATGTTAGCCCTAAAACGGAATTGATTTGTAGACCTATATCCCAGGGAAGGTTATGTAAATTTAAAAAAAAAAAACATCTCAAATTACATCTTTGCCTACTGTTGGTGGAGATGCTAATAATTTATATAATAATTTACTTAATTTAGTAATAATGGAAAGCAACAATATGTTCCCACAAAAGGTTGTAAAATTAAACAACAAAAAGAAATTTTGTGACTGGGCTACTCCAGGCATATATAAAAGCAGGAGAACACTTTTTGAATTATATGCTTTAAAAACTACTTCTGTCGACCCTGCCTTTTTAGATTATGTAAAAAAATACTCAAAGACTTTTAAAAATGTTTGTTTATGTGCTAAATCTTTATACATATCAAAAAAATAAATATGTCAAGAACAAAGTTAAGACTACATGGACTATAATAAATCAGGAAACGGGAAAAAGTAGAAGCTCTGGGAACTCTTTCTCTTTAGAAATTAATAATAAGACTATCAAGTCGGACGATGCAGTTGCGAATGCATTTGTTGATTATTTTTCTCAAATTCCTGCTATAACTACCAGTAATCTTAACTCATCTCCTAGTTTAGCCGTCACCCTCCTGGAGTCAAGTGTGAATAGGTGCAGTGAATCATTCAAATTTAGCCATATTGATGCTTCTTCAATTAAGAAAACATTCCGTTTACTTAACAAGAAGAAAACTGAAGATCTCTGGGGTATATCAACTCACATAATTCAATCTGTCATCGATGAATTAGCCCCATTGTTAGCACAAATTTTTAATTCTTGTATTGATGAGGGTATCTTTCCTGATCTAATGAAATATAGTAAATTAATACCACTTTTCAAATCGGGTAACAAAAAAGATCCCTCAAATTTTAGACCTATATCCATATTACCTACTTTCAGCAAAATCTTCGAGAAAGTTATTTACAATCAACTAATAGGTCACTTGAGAACAAACAGATTCATGCATGAAAGCCAATTCGGCTTTACCAAAGGTAGATCCACTACCGATGCCGGAACTGCACTTATGAAACATATTTTTGACGCATGGAGGGCAAGCGGGATGTAATTGGAGTGTTTTGCGACCTTTCCAAAGCGTTTGACTGTGTGAGTCATGAAACGCTTTTAAGTAAACTTAGACATTATGGTGTCTCGGATGGAGCTGTTAGCCTTTTAAAATCTTATTTATCAGACAGATTGCAGAAGGTCGTTATTAATAGATCAGAATCTGCTAGCTCGCCTATAACTATGGGGGTTCCCCAGGGATCAATATTGGGTCCTCTACTGTTTCTAATATATATAAATGACCTTCCTTACTACATTACAGAATCGTGTGAGACAGTATTGTTTGCAGATGATACTTCTTTACTATTCAAAGTTGATAGACAAAAGGAATGTTATGACGATGTAAATAGTGCTCTCTCGAGAGTTCTGTATTGGTTCACAACTAATAATTTGTCCTTAAATTCTAAGAAAACAAAATGTATCAAATTCTCTTTGCCCAATGTAAGGCAGGTTGATACTAGTTTAAATATGAATGGTGATGTCATTGACTTGGTAAATAATACTAAATTCTTAGGCATTACGTTAGATTCACGACTACGGTGGGATCCACATATTGAAACTTTGGCAATCAAACTTAGTTCAGCGGCGTACGCAGTAAAAAAGATTAGACTTTTAACTAATGTTGAAACGGCAAGAATTGTTTATTTCAGCTACTTTCATAGTGTTATGTCCTATGGACTGCTGCTATGGGGATCAGCGGCTAACATTGAAAGTATTTTCCTTTTACAAAAAAGAGCGATTCGTGCTATTTACTGTATACGGGCTAGAGAATCCCTAAAAGAATTGTTCAAAGAAATTAATATTTTAACTTTAGCTAGTCAATATATATATGATAATTTAGTTTTTGTATATAGAAACTATAATAAATTCAATAAAAACAGTGATCTACATAATGTGAATACTAGAGACAAAAATAAACTTGCCGTTCCAATGTTCAGACTCCATAAAACTAGCTGTTCATTCTTGGGGAAATGTATATCTATGTTTAACAAACTTCCGCAAGGTGTCATTGATTTGCCTTTATATAAATTTAAAAACCATATCAAGACACTCATGAGTAAAGGTTATTATAAAGTAAGTGACTATCTTAATGATCACACTGTTTGGGAATAGGGACACTATTCATAGAGCCATGTTTGGTAACAACATTATTTATAATATTGTATTATTTTATGTGTATGTAAACATACATACGACTGTAATCGTGTTAGGTGTGATTGTATCTTGTACTATATTGTATTATTGTGATTGTTAACATTGAAAAGAGGAGATAAAAAATAGACCTTCAGAGTTTCTTGCCTGTTCTTCTCGAGAAGGCTCTCCCAATTTCCGAACAGGTGTCGAGTCAATATATTTTTTCTTTTTTTTTTTTCCTTATTCGTACGTACGGACAAGGTTTTTGTTTTTTTTTTTTTTTATTTAAGCTTTTTTTTGTTTTGTTTGTTGACGTCAATAAGTGCCTGTAAAGGTCTATGTTGAATAAATATTATTTTGATTTGATTTGATTAAAAAAAATCTGAGCATGGTTATTGATTAAAATGATCCGGGCGTCTAAAATTAAATATTTAAGAGAGTTGGCTCCTGAGCACTATCTGAAATCACTTAGGTGCTTAAACACCTTATTCTCAAGTTATACTTTTTAAATATTTATATTAAATATTAATACATATAATTTTATATGCGTATATATATATTTGTCTGTATATTAGATTGTAATTTTGTAACAGTTTTGATCTTTATCTGCGCCAAACGCAGTTGTAACTAGCGATTCGGTTGACTGGTAGAAAATGCCTTGTTGCATTAAGTTCACTTTGTATATTTCATTTATATAGTACAATCAAGATTTAAATAAATAAATAAACGTTATAGTAACAGCTACCGCGCGTTACGTTATAGTATCAGACCACCACATCATAAGAATGTCAGTTATATTTCTTGGGTCAGCTTATTCTAAGGTAAGCAAGGAAGAGGCGTGGCTTTGATGGCTGTCTTTTCCTCTAGTCGTCGGAGAGGGAAAAGCTAACTAAGCTAACTATAAACTTGCCACCCGTGTGGGGAGTCACCAATGTCTAACGTGGTGACCCCCTCATTGGCGAAGTCCCAGTTCATTGATACCACGTGACCTGCCTGACGGGAGCTTTAGTACTGTGAATCTATGAATTTTGGGTTTGTTCGTTCCATTGTTGCAAACCAAATCTCTACTACACCGACGTAAGGGCACGACACCACAAGGTCACTCTTGGATTTTTTGACGATGTAAACAGAACTCTTTCACAAGTACACAAGGTTCACAACCAATAATTTGTTACTGAATGCAAAAAAAAAAAACAAAATGTATTAAATTTACCATGCCTAATGTTAAGCAAATAAGTTTCTGTATTGAAATGAACGATGAACCAATAGAAATTGTTAATTCAACAAAATTTTTATGCCTTAGACCACGTGATTCACTTAAAGAACTCTTTAAAGAAATTAATTTATTGACGGTAACATCGCAATATATTTTTGATTACATCATTTACGCGCGTAAAAATCTCCACAATATTCCAAAAATATCGGACACCCATAATACGAGCAGAAATAAACATAGGCTTGTCGTTCCAAAACTTCGACTTCATAAAACAAGTAATTCTTTTGTAGAACTTTGTATAAAAATGTTCAATAAGTTACCAGTAGGTCTGATTGAATTACCATTGTACAATTTCAAAATTTACATCAAATCGTGCTTAATGAAAAAAGGCTATTACAAAATTGAAGAGTTTTTAAATGATAATAATTGTTTTTTATAATCTATCTTTTTTGTTATGCTTACCTGCACATACTCTTCTGATCAACAGAATTTTAACTCTAAGTCCCTTGACAATGTACGACAACGTACAGGCTACAAAAAACTAGAGATTCGTTTGTAGGTAAATGTATTAATTTTTATAACAAGATTAAACATAGTGTAGCTGAATTGCCTTTTCTAAGTTCAAGGTACATGTTAAATAAACGCTAATGAGTAAGGGCTATTTACAAAGTTCATGATTATTTAAATGATGCCAATGCTTGGTGTTGATTGGAAGATATTACATTCTAAATTGTAAATATTTGTTTTCCCGTATAAATTGTAAACACATATGTAATTTGTATGGTAACGACATAATTTATTGTAAATGTTGTTATCTATACTAATATTATAAAGAGGAAAGATTTGTTTGTTTGTAATGAATAGGCTCCGAAACTACTGGTCCGATTTCAAAAATTCTTTCACCTTTGGAAAGCTACATTATCCCGAGTAACATAGGCTACTTTTTATCCCGGATAAATCGACAGATCCCACGGGATGCGCAATAAAGGCTTCGCTCAAAAACTACTGCACAGATTTTCATGCGGTTTTCATCAACAGATAGAGTGATTCTTGAGCAAGGTTTTGCATTTGTATTTTTTATCTCGGAAAACGGATAGTCCCACGGGAAGCGCGATAAAACCTTCGCGCCATAAACCGACTTCCGCGCATATGTAGCCGTGGGCAAAAGCTATGACTATTTATTTATTTATTTATTATTTAACCCTCTATAGACCCAATCCACGCAGGCGAAGCCGCGGGCAGAATGCTAGTTACTATTGATAAAGCTGATAAGTTTCTTGCGCCCATTCTTCTTATCAGCTAAAAAATACGTCCGGTAGAGGAAAAAAAATTGGACGATTCAAAAGAGCTTTCTATAAAGTCATATTTGAATAAAGTTAATTTTGATTGATTTTTGATTGAATAAACTTAATTAAAATCAACCCAAGGATCGCAATCAAGTGCTGGATGCAGCGGCGCATTTCTGATCAATATGGATACAATAGCTTCTATTTTGCTGCTTGCTTGCTGCTATTTTGCTCCTTAAGCGAAATTTGTTCAAAAATAATCCTACAAAAAAAATATCACATTTTATTTGAAAAAAGAAAACGCGAAGCGTCATATTTAAATCCATTAACGGCGCGAATTTTGAACTTCGAACGTTCCGCGAAATTTAGATACGAATTCATTCCCGGCGTGCTGTGGCATTTGAATTTAGATCTCTAGTATCAATCTTATACTTTATTTGCTATATATTACTATAATTTTCTTGCATTTTATGAGAACCGCACTACTATAGCTCGGCGGATATGGCAATTGCCTGTGTCGTCTAATTGAAGTCCTCGCCTGCGGCTCGCCCTCAAACTCATACTCGACATGCAATAGCTTATTTCGCGGCCTTTGCAAAAATGTACTATTCTTGTCTCTTTCGATATCACATCATTCCCCTAAAGTTCGTTCACAACCAAGCACTTGCGTAATAAAACGATTATTTATAGACACCGCTACTCTCACAGCGGACAAGAAAATATAATTTCATTCATGAAATTCATAAGTGTTCAAAATTCATGAACTCACTCGGCCGCCACAACGTGAAACAATTTGGCGGCCAACCAACAGTTGCCACTCAAAGACCGTATGTAAAAAATCTGATGTACGGAATGATGACCAATGTTATGGCTACGGCGAATTCTACATCGACGCTTTATTGCGTAGATTGTTGCCAACCTCCGCCGACGTCTAATATATGTACTTACAAAGAAACCCCCATCTTAATCTTTGATTATAAACAATTTACAACTGTCCCGTTTCGTTACAATAAAATGATGGCGTCATAAAACGTCATTCGTTAACTGTGTCATTTCTATTTAATCCATTTACATTTTCAACACAAAATTAAAAATGTTTATTTAACACAACCCCTTATTGACAGACATGTTCGGAAAGTAGTCGAGCCTTCGCGTTGAAAAACAGCCACCGAATTTGAAAGTCTTAACTTTTCTGTCAACCTTAAATTGAGTATTTGTCATTTTTTTGTATTAATTGAGAAATATCATACCTGAGATCATGAACTTTGAGCTTATAGCGATTTGTTTGCCTCATTTTAAAACCACTAAATAGGCTACCCACTAAAACCCACCAGTGTCCTCCTTCCCTCTTTAGTTGGGTGCGTGCGGTAAGGTCTACATTGTGATGCACACAGTTCTTGAATATCTATCAAATTTGGTGTTATCGAACATTTTCAATAACCTGTCATCATCCGAAGATGACGAATTAACTAATCCACACTTGTGCAAGAACCTAAACCCAACGCACGCAAACAACATTACGCATATATACACACACATACATACACACATATATTATACTGGCTAGTATTAAATATATTTATAGATATAAACTACTCAAAATAAAATAGGGCCCACCGCACCTTGGTGACGACGAGCTATACGAAACGTATGGCAACGGTTCCAGGAGACAGATATGTAGCTAGAAGATCTGGGTCAGGGAGAATTCGTGCCACAACTGCACATGAAGACCGCTACATCCGATTGACAGCGCGCCGGGACCGCACAATAACCGCCCAGACCTTGCAATCTCGACTAAGGCAATCCACTGGAACAGTTGTTCGTGATCAGACCGTTCGGAACCGACTTCACGAGGATGGGTAACGTTCCAGGATGCGTGCTATCCGCTTAAAATTAACAAGGGCTCAATGGGCAGCACGTTTGAGATTTGCACGTGAGCATTTGGACTGGACCATGGACAATTGGAGGACAGTACTCTTTACAGACGAGTGTAATGTCAATTTTTTTAGCGATGACAGGCGTGTACATGTGTGGAGAAGAGAAGGAGAACGTTTTACTGGACCGTGCATGCACAGTTTGGAGGTCCCAGTGTCATTATATGGGGCGGCATAAGCTTGTTTGTCAAAACAGAGCTGGTGATCCTGAACGATCGGACTATCACTGCGGCCAGTTATGTCGAGAATGTAATCCGACCTAACGTCATCCCATATTCACAAAGGGTGGGTGATCATTTTGTGCATTTGCAACATTTATGCAGGACAACGCTTGTGCGCATACCGCTCGTGTCACTCAGAGGGCGCTCTCTGATGCCGATATTTCAGTTTTGCCTTTACCAGCCATGAGACCTGATCTCAACCCAATCGAGCATCTATGGAATCAATTGAAAAGAAGTCTCAAAGAAACCCACACCCACGTCAATAGTCACACAAACGCCCTAAAACTTTGTTGGAAACGAATACCTGACGAAAACATCACTCATTTGATCGACAATGTTCCAGATAGTCTCTGCATACGGAGTAGAGGAGGTCCTATTCGATACTAAAGACTAATTTCCGACAAGTTACTTTAAAAAGAAAACCATTGATGATTTTTTTAATTAACAGTACAATTAATGCTTAATTCTTCTAAATTGTCTATTTGTGTGTTCGAGTAACGTAATCAAATTAAACAATAGAAACGTTATTCTGTGTTTACTTAATGAAGTAAACCCTAATTAAATTTGTTAACATATAAATTATAGCACAAAATCATGGTGAGCCCTATTTTGTTTTGAGTAGTTTAATAAAACACATAAAAATTCTCGATTTTGTTTTTAAATCGAATCTGCGTCGTTTTCCGTTTGCCAGTTTAGCGAGTTTTCCAAATCTGTTCATACATATCGTGTACGTTTTGCACTCAAATTCATATTTCATAGATTAAATACAGTGTTTGTAAATATTGTACCATACATTATGTACAATAAAATTATTTTGTAATAACTGAAAATTCTGTTGTTTGCACTACGGATTACAAAGACAAGTACCGAAGACTTGTGCAAGTACCCAAACATAACGCATGCAAAGAACATAACAAGAATATGTTTGAACGCGCGCTGATAGCCGCGCAGGTGGTCTGCAATAACTCATGCTGCGACAAACGGCCATAAAGCATATTTATGTTTGATGTTTACTCTCCTGCCAGTCATACGACTGCGACATACGATCAATAAGTCGATAAGATAGGCGAAATCATGAATATAACGTAAAACGTGTCGTGCGTTCCGGTGATCAGGCTGTGACCAAGTTGATTTATTGCGCGCGGTTTTTGAAGACACGTTTGGCGCAGCGGTCGAGTAATCGGCTTTTACGCAACGGGTCGCGGGTTCTATTCCCGCACGGGATAGAGATTTTGTATGACCTACAAAGGTTTGTTACATTTATTTCTGGGTTTGTTCCGGTCTGAGTGTTTGAGCATGTGAAATTTCTATGTTTGTTACTGCACACGACACAGGATAAAAATCGTAGAGTGGGGCGACGTCTTTACAAAAAAAATTGAGATAGTTTTATAGGTTCAAAATGGAACAAAGGTTTCACCACGGAAAAATATTTTTTCCGTGGTGAATCCATATGTCTTGAAATGTGAAGACATATAGGAAAATCACGAGAAAAATCGAAGGCAATGAGGAGCGCAAACTTTTCTTAAAACGCTTCGTCGTTTTTTTTTAATCTTTATAATCTGTGTACCACATAAACATAATTCCCGGGATATTGAGTCAATAGCGGATTTATTAAACATATAAAGTGTTAATTGCATAGCATTAAAACTTTTTTTATATTTTATAAAACCCTGGTTTCGTTACTGACACACATTTTGATTATAGTATAGTTTGTGAAGTTAAGCCTTGTAGAGTAAGTAGCATGGCTTATTAAAAATAAACCAAGCTGTTATTCCTTGAAATTTGTAAATAGAATGAATCCATTGTGATCTACTTTCAGAAACAAAAGGTATCTGGTACAAGACGACATAGATTGAGCCGCCTCGCGTACCTGATGTGCAAACATTACATAAACACATTTATTTTAGTATCTATCATAAATTTATTGTTTTTGGGAGATTCAAAATATGTTTTTTGTATTATAATGAATAAATATTCCTTACATTTACACCAATTAGCTTAGCCCAAAGTAAGCTTTGTATTATGGAATCTAGGGTAATGGATAAATGTTGATAGAAATATATAATAATAACCATGACTAAGGTACAAATGCTCGCAATCATCACGCAAACATCTGCCCCCAACGGGATTCGAACACAGGACTTCAGAAATGGCGACACCTTGAGGCCATTTTAAATAAAATATTCAAACGAAAAATTAGAAGCAATATTCGAGACAATTTATATTAAAAAATATGTGAGATGCAAGTCTAAAAAAAATAATATAATAATTATATGTCGTAAATTAAAAAAGTTACTCAGTTAAATGTACGAATGAAAACAAAAATTACCGTATGTTTTCGTTTCATTCATAGTATATATAGTTTCTAGATATACTATCTCCCGCACACAATGAGCATAACAAGATTGTAACTAATAAAGAAAACTTAATCAATAAAAAAGTATCTGTTTAGTATCGGCACTGACATCAATGTAGTCTAATCTAAACGCGCCGTAAGCCCAATCATTTACAAAAAAGGGGTCAACCTCGGAGTGAAAGATAGAGCTGTAAATTAGTACAAACCTTTAATTTGTCGTCCTGAACGTTGTCTAAAAAGTCACAAATGCTATTGTGTCCGCGTCTATATTTAAGGTCAAAGGTATAAAATCGGATTTTCGCGAATATCTCGCTAACTATAGCTTCAATAAAATTTAATGGTCATTGTTTGATAAATTATATTTCTTTTAGTGAATAATCAACTATACGCCGTACCTACTGATAACAGTAACTCAAGCTTGACCTTGCATTAGGCCATATATGATTGTACGCGGCGCACTCTTCGCACACTACACCAAAAACTGATCGTATGAAAAAAGTTCGAACAAAAGTTGTAGACAATTTTATACTCTAAAACATTCACAATTGGTGCAAATCTCATTTAAGCAATAGAAAGCGAAAAATTTTTACTTCAATATCTTAAAACGCAGACACTTGTCACTTTTAAGACAACATTCAGAACGAAAAAACAAAGATTTATACCAATTCACAGCTTATTATCTTCCATTCCGAGGTTGTCCCTCTAATACACAGGTTTCCGAACTTTTTCGTGTCTTAGACTGCTTGCCATGTTTTTCGGTTTGGGTCGACCCCCTACTTACCTGAAATTGAATCCTACAAGTTACAAAATTTTCTAAAAATATATAATAAATTTATTACTTAATACGTACTTTTATAAAAAATGTGTATGTCTTTATATTAGAAGATAGCATAATGTAAGTATATAGGTAATCACTGTATGATAAGATCCATTATCGTGGATCCCCATTTTCATTTCACGGACCCCCAAATTTTATTTCGCTGACATAGTCCCCTCGCCCTTACAGTCAAAATCAAAATTAACTTTATTCAAATATGACTTTATAGAAAGCTCTTTTGAATCGTCAATTTTTTTTCCTACCCATTCAGGACGTATTTTTTAGCTGATAAGAAGAATGAGCGGAGTTTGTCATGGACCCCCGTTTTTTTCTTTTATTAGTGTCTGGAAAATGCGTTACGCATACCCCGCGGCTCGGGAACACCGCGGGGTTATGTCGGACTCTCCGCGCGCTTGGGGGCCGAGTGCCAGCCAAGCGCGCGGCCTACCGACTAAAAACCAGACAATGCCCCTCAGGGAAGCCTTGGCAGGAGCGCATCAATCGTCGACGCATCCTCCCCCTCATCAGACGAGGAGGAAGACACGCCGAGGAGAGCAGCATCGCTTGCCTGACAAGGTCATGGGAACACTTACGTACACTTCCACGTTGTCATGGACCCCTAGGGGTCGATATAGACTTCTTTAAAAATCAATCACTGTTCTGACTGGGCTACTGGTCTTTTGATTCGCAGGTTCAGGATCTTCACAACAACGCATCAGACATAACATTTGAGACATCTCATTTGCATTATTCACAAACAAAGTACATTGCCTTCGAATATCCTAACATAAAAATTAATTAATTATTTGGTTTTTATTTTTAATTATTATTAAGTATGTATGTGTATATGAGTATGTATGTCAATATATATAGCGTAAGTTTAAATGAGTATTTTGTATATATATTGTTAGCTGCGTAAAATAAATAAAATTGAGTACATGTTAGTTAAGATAATTGTAATAAAATATTAAATTAAGAATTATTATAAAGTGCATGAACTACGAGTCCGTGGAGTACAAATGTATAAAAAAAAAACATAAAAATTACAGTATTTAGGAAAATAAAATCATTACCATAATAAATCAATAAATAAGGGGCATATAAATTAATACTTAAAATATGTACTTATTACTTTCCCCAGGTTACTTAAGATGACACAACAAACGTAGTCATTTATAGATTCTTCTTTATATTTCTCCTTGAACTGTAAATAAATTTTCATTTTGCTGCATCGCCATTGCCCCGCACATAAATTGTCTGTTATGATAAACAATACGAGATCAGTTTATTTGTAGTTCTTTCAAAGTGTGCTGACCGGTTACGTCAAATGTGTTCAGGCGCAGAATGGTTTTTGCTTCAAATCATTTTTTGTTTGTTTTGCTGTGGGTAAAAGTAATCCCAACAGCGAAGTATGAGTATATTTAGTGTTCGGCAAACAACTGTGAAGATAATTGACGCGTATATTTATTATGAGTTTAACTGTATCCACGCTGTTATATTTATTGGCAGCCACTTAAGATTTATTTTATTTATTTTTTATTTATTATGGCTTACCAACTAAATACATAAACTTAAGTATATATTTCATTTCAATGAAAATAAATATTTTATATGCATTTAAATTTTAAATTATAGGTGAGCATAACATTCTAATTAAAAAAAGGTTCATAATTTACTAAAAAAATCGGATTCTCTAGGATCGGATCGGATTACCTACTCTAATAAAAAAATCTGATGATACGAGTTATCGGAGACAGAAATTCAGAACTGTCTTTCGGAAACAATGTATCTTATCCGAAAAAATGTCTATATCCAAATTACGGCTCGGATTTAAGATATAAAGCACATAATTTAAATCATAGAAATGAAGATATCATCGACTTTAATATATATTTTTTATAATTTTCTTAAATATGACCCTTATTTTTTCAAGATGAAATGATAATGACGAGAGCTTGTCGTCGAGCATATTCAAGACTCTTCACGCAGGGCACACCCATTTATATACTATGTTCACCATGTCCTTAGGGCTATTCAAGGACTGAGGATTTTTTCCGGATCACTTCAGCGAGACACAACTAGCTATGGGCCTGATGTAAACAACTATGAAAGATTATAATGAACATAACAATACTCCACTGACGGGGGTGCCTAAACTTGTGCGCATTGGGAGCCACCCTAGTACATAAGTCGTACTTAAGGAATACATGGCTACGGAGAACTGACTCAAGTATGTACCGAAGTCAAGCAGAGCCCGCCATTTTAGCGCTAAGACAGTGCTTACAAGGATGAGTATGAGTTACTGCGATAGCCTGCAGGAGACCAAAGCTAACGGGAATGGAATACCCAAAACCGGAAGACTACAGGGCCATGCCACCGAAGGACATAATCAAGGTCATGCGCATGATTGACTGGGCCGAATGTGTTGATAGCTGTAAAGACTAGCGACTAGTCAATAGGTCGAAGTGCAAAGACCGCTCTTCTTGAGGACCACCCTAACCCATAAGATAAGATCACCCACCCGTCTGCGGCGGAAGGATTCCCAAAAGGATTAGGAATGGGATTGGAACATGGAAATCGTTATCGCGCTCGCATTCCGCTGCCGCCTTCTGTGACATTACGTCTTTATTTATTTAGAAACATACAGTATCATTATTACTACAAGACAATTAGAAATGTTCACGACATTGTCCATGAAGGTTAATATTTATATTAAAAAGAAACAAAAAGAGAAAACGTACACTGAAAGAAATAATCTTACCAACCAAGAAGCAAATAACTCTCGGACATTATTTTTTGAATTTAAAGATATTTATCTTGTTCCAAAATAGCTTACTTAAAGCGATATACACTTCATTGTCGTTAGAAGAATTCCATATTCTTGGTAACCAAGATAGAATATCTCAAATCAAATAAAAATATTATTTCATTTAAATTCCACATCTTGATTCAAAATAGAGCTGTCTCTTCAATTTAGTTTGATACTTTCTTAGCTGCGAGCACTTAAGTCAAGATATAATTCTTCTAACAAAGAATTAGCTTATTTCAGTCAACAATTCGTTTAAATATTTAACGAAAAATTCAGATATTTTGAAATAAATAATATATTATTTAACGGAAAATAGAAATACTTTGAACTAATTATAAGTTGAATATTAAATAAAGAATTTTTTATTTTTAATCGAAACATATTATTATCCGAAACGAAATAGAATATGACTTCGAATAAGAATGAAATAATTATTCTATGAAGAATTTATATAGATCATCATCACAGTTCATATATATATATATATTATATATAATATTATATATATATATATATATATATATTATATATATATAGTACCTACGTCCCCACCGACGTGTGATGAGACGACGGTGTACGAGCCTGCCCTAAGATATTTTTTTTACGAGGGGAAATGCGTGAGATCGCAGCGTACCCTACCGCTGACTAGACGGTGGACGTGTGTGGGGCTCTCCCTGCAAGAACTGCAAGAAGTGCTGGGCCTACCCACTAAAACCCCCGGTGCTCCCCTGGCCCTTTTGGGTGTGTGTAGTAGGGTCCACATTGCGATAAGTATTAGATACATATATTAGGGCGATTAGGCCTTAAGGGACGGGCCACACTGAAAAGACGTAAGACGTGGACGCGTCGGTGCAGCAACACAATAATGGACCATATAGTACGCACAATAGCGTCGGTTTTGATGTTAAGGAGAATTGCGCCCGCGTCCCTATAGGCGATGTCGCGTGGAGGCGCGGACACAACAACAAAACCGATGCTATACTGCGTACTAGGTATTCTAGGTATATGGTTCATTATTATGTTACTGCACCGACGCGTCCTCGTCTTACGTCTTTTCTGTGTGGCCCGTCCCTAAGGTGGGCCCCTATTCCCTACTGGACCTAATGGGAAGTGGATCAAATTTAACTTGCAAGATTTGATTACAGACAGACAGACAGACAGACAGACCGACAGACAGACAGACAGACAGACAACGGGACAGGTGAAGCTAAATAAAAGCTTGTAAAAAGAAACAAACATCAACAGATATCGCCTGTATACGCATTAATTCCCTTTGCCTTTCCAATGTTGGAGAATTAACGTTATAACAAAAAACAAAAATAACAAAATATATATATCTTGAGACAAGCATGAAATCCATCGCTAATTCTTGATTTTGAAACAGAGACTGTTTTGAGACAACAATATTAATCAAAAACATTCTTGTGCCAAATAAGAAATGACTCATGATTTTTCTAACAAGATTTAGCAATCTTGATCGAACTTATAATAATACTTAAAGTTTTTGGTCTTTATAAGTGTTGCCAACACTAATTATAATAATTATTTAGTAGTAAATACCAATACTTTAAGGATATCGCAATAGGTACTTAGAATCAAGTTGCAAATCCTTACAATATTTTGTTGTTTCTTTCACCTAGGTAAATGTTTATGTTTTACGTATAGACATTAACTGTAATAGATAGAGTAATTCTAAAACTGATATTGTAAGAAATACTTTGGGTAATTGATTCGCACAGAAGAAAAACATTACACTTAAATAAAATTAAATAATGCCGAAGAAATCACAAAAAATCTGAAAGCGGTTAGTGTGAGTCTGTAATATTCGAATAAGTGAATCCTCAGTTTCCAAATTAAATTAAATTTTTCTGTACATACTGGCTACCCACCCCAGCTGATATTACTGATGCTAAATATTGGGCCCAATTCTGGCATGACTCTCTAAACTTAAAACTAAATTTGACAGCAGTCTGTCCTTGTCATGTTCAGTAGAGAATGAAAGAGAGAGAGACAAATCTTAAATTTAGTTTTAAGTTTAGAGAATTATGCCAGAATCGGGCCCACTACTATACTGATACTACTCGTAAATATACAATTATCGTGATCTATCTCGTAGGGTGCAATCAGCGTTTGCAATGTAAGCGCAAAAACATGTATTTACAACATCACATTAAAAACCTTTCAAATTATCAGCGTTTCTCTTCTATATTATGCATGTACTTGACAGCCTGTAGACGGAATCACTGTTTTATTTTATTCTTATGAACATATAATATATAGTCATATGAACTTTACCTAAGCGATTAGATAATAATCTTAAATACGTGAACAATAATAATGTGCTACTTGTTATTTAATAAATACCTATTAAGCATTTTTGAAATTTAGACGAATGCAATTTGGGCATCGAGAGCACACAAGACTGATCCTATCGATATCTTATGTCACTACATAAGGTTCATTTTTCTACAATCCGTGAGACGAAATGTAGTCGATATACGAAACTGATAGCTTTTATCAAATAGGCCTCTACTCATTGTCTCGGTTGTCGAACTGTAAATCAATGTATAGTGAAATCTAAAATATGATCAAATAAGCTCAATTGCTATCAAATTCAAACTAAGGGTTCAGTCCTAATATTCAATTGGTTATGCTCATTTTAGAACGTTCATAAATTTAATTATTTAAATACATATAAATAAAATAAATAGAATTATTTAGTTGTCTATATAATCTCTACTTAATAATACATAATCTATACATATAATAAGACAGTAAAATATTTTGTCTGTACATTTAGTATTTTTGACTGAAATGGATAGAGGGGCACTTAAATAGATTATTAGAAAGCAAAAAAAATTTTTTGGAATTTTTTTGTCTGTCTGTCTGTCTGTCTGTATGTTTGTTCAAGTTTATCTCCGAAAGTACTGAACCGATTTGCTTGAAACTTTCACTATTTGCTTTGTTTTAACTCAGAATAATATCTAAACTTTGTTTCATCAAAATCGGTTCATTAAAAAAAAAGTTATCGTCATTTTAATGAACTCAAGGCATGATAATATTGCGAATTATAATGTACACCATTCTTACATAAGTTACATGGGAAATTTAAAATCTAAAGACAATTCATCATCATGATACAATACATACATAAGAGCCTGAGAAAGGACATAAGATAATTTTACCGACGGAAAACATACCCTTCCTGTGGGACATTCGAATATAACGCGGGCGAAGCCGCGGGCGGCTAGTATACAAATAAAACACATATTTTAGAATATCGTATGCGATTTTTTCCTTATTAAATTGCATAGTTTCTAACTCGTTTTAGTACTTTTTCGCGTTTGATTAGCGGCAACACTGACTGAACGACGGTTGCTTGTGATTTGCTGTGGGTGCTTTGCTTGTTTGTTGTTTGAAGTCCATTAGTTCGTATCGTACGTCCAGTCGAATCCAATGGAGATGGAGAATCAAAGCAAGTTAATGAACATTCTTAATAGCTGGGGTGTGAGTGAAGACATCAAAGAAAATTTTAAAAGTAAGTGCCCTCTAAAATACCTAATTGTGATTGCCGGACAGCATAACGTCGGCTAAAAGAGTTGAACGCTAACTCCATTTTTATTGATATGGGTATCGTTAGAGAGAGAAAATAATAATATTTCGTTTCGTAAACTTGCTAAATACATCTAACTTAAAAAACATTCAAAATCCTGTGCAATAATCTGATAATTTTAACATTAACATCTAAACTCGCACATGAAGCTCGCATGTACCTGCTAGTAAAAACGGACTCCGCCATTTTGTGCATGTGCGTGCGTCTGCGTCGAAGCCGGTGCAAAGTGTTTGCGATTTTAAATTTAGGTAGGTAATAGTTGAAACTTCCTTCTATGTTGATTTTCTCACATGGTGAGTACATAGTTGGTAACAATATTTTATCATAGGTTTTTTTTTTTTTTTTTTTTTTTTTTTGTTCCCCTGAGGAAAATGCATTAAATTGCATACCCCGGCTGTGGCGAGCCGGGGTTATGTGGGGCTCTCCTCCCCAGAAGGGGGAGGCCTACCCTAAAAACCTCAGGGATGGCCTTCCTCAGGCATGTAGGGAGCCCCCGGAACACAAAGGCCACTTCCAGGAACCCCCAGCCTCCGCTCCCCTTTCTAGAGGGGAGCCCTCCTCGGGGGAAGCTACCACCTCCCCCGGTCCCCTCCACCGACGACGCCCCCCGGCCACGGAAGGGGCGTGGTCCATCCCGGGTCGCCATAGCGGTCGCGACTTCCTCGCGCCCGCCGGCGACCCGCGGCGGCGCCGCAGCTGTGCTACCGAGCCCGGCGCCGCCTCCTTCGAGCGGGATCGGCCATCTCCCGACCCCGCTCGGCGGCCTCCTTCTGGAGCATTACTGCTTCACAGAAGGAGGCCACAGCCCTCCAACCTCTCTCGTCCGCCAGCATTGCCGCAATCAATGCCGCGGAGACAGATCTCGCCCGATCTCTGCGACCAAGACTCGGCGCTCGGAGGCCCATGCGGGGCACTCCGCCAGCGTGTGCTGGGCCGAGTCGAGGTCGGATGCGCAGTGGTGACAATGTGTCGATCCCTCCCGTCCTATTCGACACAGATACTCACCGAAGCAGCCGTGCCCGGCGAGTATCTGAGTCAATCGGTAGGTGACCTCCTCCTTCCCGTTGAGCCAAGCTTCGAGGTGCGGGAGTACGGCACCGACGGCCCGCTGGCGCGCGCAGATCCGTAACTCGAGCTGCGCACGCCAGGCCGCCACAATCCGTCGGTGCCACTCCCGCTTAGGCACTTCGTGCGCGGGTTCCAGGGCGCTCCCCCATCGCCCCCCGGTCGACACGCCGTGACGCATACGTCGCCGCGTACATGTCGGCCAGGATGTCGAATGGGGGGGAGCGTCCCAGAACTGTCGCCGCCTCGTACGAGATTGTACGGTAGCCTCGTACGATCCGTATGGCCATTATCCGCTGCAGGCTCCGTAGCAGAGCTCTGCAGCGGGGGGACCTCGCGCAGTCTTGCGACCACACGGGAGCCCCATACATGGCCACGGATCGCACGACGCCCTCGTACAGGCGGCGGACTCCATCCCTCGGTCCCCCGAGATTGGGCAGCAGGCGATGCAATGCGCCCGCCACCCTTTTGGCTCGGGGGACCAACCGCACGAAATGCTCCTCGAAGCTCCAGCGGCGGTCCAGGGTGAGGCCCAGGTACTTTATGTACGGCCCCACCGGGACCACCGCGTCACCCACCCGGATCCGGCAACTGGGTGGTTCCCGGCGCCTCGGAAGGCCGTGGAACCATAGCGCCTCGGTTTTGTGAGGCGCTATTTGTAAACCCAGCTGGCGGATCGCCCGCACGACACATGCCACCCCAAGCTCGGCAAGCCTGAGCACCGGCCCGAAGTCGGCCCCAGTCGTCACGACGAGAGTGTCGTCAGCGTAGCAGACGACACTCACGCCGCGAGGAAGGCTGGTGCGAAGGACCGCGTCGTATGCGAGGTTCCATAGCAGGGGTCCCAACACCGACCCCTGCGGAACGCCGCATTCGACCCTCCTCGACGTTTCCATCCCGTCCCGTCCCATCACGCTGATCGTCCTGTCGCGCAGATAGTCCCCGACCACGGCCCGCAGGTAACCACGGCCCGCAGGTAATTATCATAGGTTACTCTGAAACTATGAATAGTTAGGTATTTAGAAATTTCCAGTAGTATTGTGCTTATTTCTAGACGAAGTTACTATTTTATTGCGCTTCTAAAATACCTAATTGTGATTGCCGGACAGCATAACGTCGGCTAAAAGAGTTGAACGCTAACTCCATTTTTATTGATATGGGTATCGTTAGAGAGAGAAAATAATAATATTTCGTTTCGTAAACTTGCTAAATACATCTAACTTAAAAAAACATTCAAAATCCTGTGCAATAATCTGATAATTTTAACATTAACATCTAAACTCGCACATGAAGCTCGCATGTACCTACTAGTAAAAACGGACTCCGCCATTTTGTGCATGTGCGTGCGTCTGCGTCGAAGCCGGTGCAAAGTGTTTGCGATTTTAAATTTAGGTAGGTAATAGTTGAAACTTCCTTCTATGTTGATTTTCTCACATGGTGAGTACATAGTTGGTAACAATATTTTATCATAGGTTACTCTGAAACTATGAATAGTTAGGTATTTAGAAATTTCCAGTAGTATTGTGCTTATTTCTAGACGAAGTTACTATTTTATTGCGCTTGGAGATAATTATCAAATAGTTTTATAGAGACAGCACGTTTTATTTCTCTTTTGTGTCCTGAAAATTTGTTAGAATGGATTTGGCAGTTCAACTCATTTAGCCGATGATATTCTTCTGTAATTTTTTTTAGGTAAAAAAGTGGGTAAAAAGATTTTTGTGTTGCTGTTCATTACAGCATGTGACCCGTGAACTTGCAAAAGCGGATCTTGTGTGGAATAGGCAGTTTTAAAAGATAACCTCTAAAGCCGGCCATAGACGGACTGCTTGGAGCGGTTGGTGCCAACAGCTTCATGCGGTTGCTGTTAGGAGATGTGCAGTTTCAATACAAAATTGACATTCTCAATACACGGACCGCTCAAGCTGTTTGTTTGCAGTCGCAGCTGAAAATGCAGCCTGCGTCCCATCGAATTTTTATTTTATCTAAATTTAATGTCACAAAATTGGGCATGTTTATAATATTATGCTACTTACTTTTAAGATTTGGCTATCAGTCCAGTGATGTTTAGATTTTGTTCAAAAATACATATGAAAACTGTGACTACAGAGTGGACTCAAAGACCCTAATTCAAAATTTGTAATGACTAAATTCAATTTTAAATTTGTTGATTAGCTATGCGAAAATTCGTTAGCTATTGGTTATTGAAGTGCACTCTGTATTTATTTACTCGTGAATTGTTTTAGATAAGTTATACTCGCACTTGAAAATAATTCTTTTTTTTGTATACTTACCAATAAACAGGTATAATATAATAATATACTATGTTTTATTTTTATACTAAAAGCTTTAAATTTACTCTAAGCTAAAAATAATGCAAATGTTTAGAATTAATATGCGATTGTTTGGATTTAGGAACAAATTTCTAACCCTTTCGCTTTCTTTTTTAGGAGGACTTAATCCTGTGTGTCTGAATACACAATATTTTGTGTAGGACTAATACATTCGTATTAGTCCTACTATTTTATTAAAATAATTTATATCAGTCCTACTATTTTATTAAAATAATTTAAAAAAATAAATTTCTTTATTCAATATTATCAAATTCTTTTTTTAAAACCTAATATTTTAACCCAAGAGCGAAACTTTTTTCATTAAAATAATTTCGCTCTTGGGTTAAAATATATGGGTTTTAAAAAAAGAATTTGATAATATTGAATAAAGAAATTTATTTTTTTATTCAATATTGTCAAATTCTTTTTTTAAAAGCAAATATTATAACCCAAGAGCGAATCTTTTTTGATTAAAATAATTTCGCTCTTGGGTTAAAAATATTTAGGTTTTAAAAAAAGAATTTGATAATATTGAATAAAGAAATAAATTTCTTTATTCAATATTGTCAAATTCTTTTTTTAAAAAGCCAATATTATAACCCAAGAGCGAAACTGTTTTAATTAAAATAATTTATATCTTCCATCAATATTTTTAATTCTTTCTTCATGAGCTAAATATTTTAAACCAAGAATGAAATTATTTTACATTGAGATGTCTTAGTTATCAGGCGAAGAGATCATCATCATCATTTTTTCATCAATAGTTTCAAGAAATATTTGATTCTTGTTAGGAAACGTTCTAGTTCTTGAAACAATACTTTGTGAGCATTGATATAAGAAATGAAGTTACTCTTTTCAACAGTTTATGTCAGTATTGATCGAAGATATTAGTTGCTTAGTCTAAAAATTTAACTTCGAGACATTTTAATTCTTGTTGTAAGTAATTTCTATTTTCCTTATATGGAAAAGCGAAATCCATTTGGCCCAAGTAAACTTACTTGGTGTAAACAATTATTTTTTTCCGTGTACCCTGAAATCAAACGCTACATGCATTCCTTACTTAATTATATATTCCTATTATTACTAATTTACTATTAATTCTACACAGAAGAATGCGTTAGCCTCCCTCCCTCTCACCAGCCATTAGCGATAACTGGCAGCGTGAGGCCACAGCCACCATAAAACACGTTTAGCAACAAAGTAAATGAGAGAGTTAAAAAAATTATACAAAAAATGTAGTACGGCTAAGTCATTAAAATAATCTTTACAACTATAGATAAATGATGAATGAGTCACTTCATCGACAGAGATACGACGGCATAGTTGGCCAGTGGTCGTCGGGACCGTTATCTGCGTACGCTTCTTCTTAAACACTTCCGAGTCTGTCATAGCTCATAAACGTTAAATAATCTATACCAGTGATTTCCAAAATGGTGTATATCGACCGCTAGAATCGCGAAAGCGCACCCCGCCACACGCCCCGATATGGGCTGGAATGACACCGGGGGGTTTTTAGTGGGTAAGTCCGGTACTCTATCAGAGAGCTCCACTCACGGCCGCGCTTAGCCAGCGCGGTGACAAGGTGCATAAGGTGCATTTCCCCTCGCAAAAAAAGGGGCAACCTGGGTGGTCTACCACCAGCGTGGCCTGTGCGCTTAGGTGGCTCCTCAAACGCGTATGCAAAGACTCCCCCGTATGGGGATTACTTCCATGTCCACGGTAATACCCCACAGGTATTAAAACCGGACCCGAAGCTGGCCGAGTTGTCCAAGGGTGATCTGGAGAAACTGGGTTTTCAGTACCTAGATCGCCCTAAGTGAGGACAGAATGGACATCAAGGTGGTTTAGTGGGTATGCCCTGCTTCCCGCCAGGAGAGTCCCACACACGCCTGTTAATTAGACATTAACAGGTACGGTGCGTCACAGCATTCTACGTCGTTAAATAAGATATCTATAACAAAATGCAATGGCTCTACGTCAGCGAAAAAAAATTGCGATTCCATGAAAGGAAATGGGGCCCACAATAAAGGATCTCAACATATACTGGTAGTACCTATTTACTTACATTATACTATCTTCTAATGTAAAGAAATATACGTACATTATTTATAAAGTATCTATGAAGTGAAAAACATATTATATATGTTTATAATTTTTTTGTAAGTTTTAGGATGTAAGCAAGTCAATATCAGGTAAGGGGTCTTCCCAAAACCGAAAAACATGGTAAAGGGTCTACGACACAAAAAAGTTGGGGAACCTCTGATCTATACTCATATAATAAAGGAGATAACTTTAATTGTTTTTTGTTTGTATTGAATAGGTTCCGAAACTATTGAACCGATTTTGGTGGCAAAGTATAGATAGTCGGAGACCCGGGGAAGAACGTAATTTTTACCACCATTTAGTAATAAAACGTGATATGTCATAAATTTCAGATAAATATTATTAACAGTTAATTTATCCATTTATAACATACGAGTAACATGATCATCACAGAAATTCATACAAAGAGTTGAAAATCTATCTCTTTTTGTTTATCTATGATAGTAAGTATAAAAGTACTGATTATTTATTTGAATATAATATTAATTTATTTCTACATTTTTGTGTGTTACTAAGTCGGTTAACTCAGAATGTTAGGTTTTTAGGTGTTAAACAAGCACATAGAGTTCATTTAATACCAACATATTTTCTCCTTAAATATTATTTTGCTGATCCTATTCTGCGACAATAATAAAAAAGACAACATTTAATATATAAGAAATAATATTGAAGAAAAGATCAGAGGTATCTCTTTAACTTCTAAAACAGTATTTTAGGGCTATTTGAGTTAAGACAATGCGAAGGCTGACATATCTTTTGATGCATATAAAAATATATATTTTTCCATCAAAGTAATCAAATCGTTCTAATACAACCGGCCTCGTCCAGAAAATAATCTATATTTACGTAGCATCACGACCTCGAACCTTGAATGAGCTCAACAAAAAACAGCAAACTCCAACAAATTCTTATAAACCCGAAAGGACCCCATTGCTGACATGTGCGCAGCCGACTGCGGGGTTCAGTTCTTACTACCATAGGATTAGAGAGGGTTTTTCTTTGATATATCACAGTGACATCACCTACCACGTGGCCGTTCGAGGAGTTTTCCAAACCGGCTTCAGCCGCTAAGACACCATTAGTAATTAACTTCTTGTCGTTTGGCGGTTAATACACAGGAGAAACATATAACATTTTACATTTTTTGTTAGGGCCCTACAAAATATGAGCATATAAATGGAAAATAACTAACAGCGCTTACAGTGTTCACATCAAAGATTTATGATTTGAGAACATTACATACCGACATACTTTTTTGTATTTTTTTTCCAGTTCCAGTAGAGGACAGGCATTAATGCCACAGTCCGGACACTTCAACAAATCGAGATTGAATTAAATTGAATCAATGGTTGACTTTAAACTTGAATACCATTAGAATGCATATTTTTTATAAGTGGCCGTTTCAAGAGTGTAGTGCAGTTCACATTACAGATGAAAGAAATTTATTTGGATATCTACTGGCTATGGATATGAGCAACATCATACTAGCTCTAGAATAATTCTAATTCTTTATAAAAATTATATATTACATATATTTATATATAAATATAAGTCCAAATCAACACGACATCAAATATCGACAAGAAGTCTTATGAGCAATAAAAGAACTCTTCATATATTAATCAAGCCGTAAGGCCCTTTAGCCAAGGCTAAGGCTGAGTTTAGTAGATCACGCTGGTGAGACCGCTCTGACCGACGTGGAGTCCGACGTATCCACCGTGACACTTGCAGTTGCGGTGGTATCCTAGGCACAGTTCGTGCCCCTTGTGAGGATTCTCAGCCTCTCTTTCCCGAGAAAAAAAACTCTTCACATGACAGGTATTGCCCCTGTTAGAACTACATAGTATAAACCAAACAATATAAATTATCACAGTTGTCTAAATCGCTCACTAGTTGGAGCTACTGTCTATGCCGTGATTATTATTCTGTTTGGTCGTGTAATACTGTCTCTCTCGTGTCAACTGTTGTACTGTGCTAACTAGATTATAAGTAAATCTCAGTAGGTCAATTTAATCCTTTTTTATTATCGCCCAATCCCAAACTCCTATATTGATGCCGCATCTTAAGATAGCAGAAACATAACCATAATAACCTGAAGTGATGTTTTGCTATCCACAGACAATTAAAAATACACCAAGGTATGATCAGGATGAAATTTAATCGATCCCGCAAATGTATGTTATATACATACATACAATATTGCATACATTATAATAATCCACAGTGAAAAGTTAACGTAATGTTATTAACGTGTTTCCTTAATATGTAGTTACACCAGTTATTAAATACACATAACAATAAGCTATTAGTTACTTGGTGCGACGTGCATTTTGATCGACTGAACTGCGCACACGCTCATAATATATGTATGCATGTAATGCTCCATACTTATTCTCAATACTTTATTGCTTATCCTCACTGAAATTGAATATTATTAGTCAACAATATGAATACATTGTTGATCGTATTGGACACAGGAAACATTAGAAGAAAGGACGCCATAACTTTTAGTAATGATTTGATATAAGAATACATACTTATAATATACGCACCAGCTCTGAGGAAGCGGACTAGTAATTTTAAAGTATAGAAGCTAAGTATTTTAAAATAGGTATTATTTGATAATAAATAAAGATTACTTTAGCTTAACAACGTCTGATACAATTTAATTTGTGGATATTTTTTCGTTATCTTCAAGAATATATACAAATCTAAGATCACTGAAATATTTCAGATAACATCATAACTTAGTAACAGTTCTGTTTTCAATCTGTTTATTTTTTAAGCAATACGCTATATTAGTTACTAGCTGTGCCAGCGACTTCGTCCGCGTGGAATAGTTATTTTGAGCATCATATTTATTTTTGCAAACAACCACCTCCGCTGTTACCCGATCATGACAACGCGACATATCCAAATTTGATTACCATAAAAACGATTCTAGTGAGTTAACATTAACAGATAGACATATACTGTCGCGGGCATTTTTTTAGATCATTTTAAGAGGAATAATTCTTTCATACATTTTTTTTGGTATCTAGAACCGTTTTCGCAGCGCACGCAACGGAAGCCCTCAAAGATGAATAATTTTCACAGTTCTTTCCACATTTTCCATTATTTCTTCGCTCCTATTAGTCGCAGCGTGATGTTATGTAGCTTAAAGCCTTCCTCGATTAATGGGATATTCAATAAAAAAAATAATTTTTCATTTCGAACCAGGATTTCCAGAGATTAGCGCGTTCAAACAAACAAACAATCAAACAAACTCTTCAGCCTTATAATATAGGCCAGTCATTAAAGCCTGAAACCCGAAAGAAATTAGTAACTCGCTAAAATGTTGAGGGGTCATTAAGGAAGGTGAAATACCTTACCGTGTGATTTTGCAGCGCTCTGGGGTGTACGGAAAGGGTTGAAAGGGATGAAAAGTGATTTTTGTTAATAACATTGTCAAAAAAATTAGTAACACGCTGCAAACTTAGAATTAGGTTGTTCTCATTGTTTTGTAACGTGTATTAATTTTGCAGCGTTTTGCAATGTACGGAACATTGTTTATTATTAAAAAGCAGTAAAATTTGTTAATAACAAGGGTTAAAAAATTAGTAACACGCTGCAAATTTGGAATTAGGTTGTTTTCATTGTTTTGTAACGTGTATTAATTTTGCAGCGTTTTGCAATGTACGGAACATTGTTTATTATTAAAAAACAGTAAAATTTGTTAATAACAAGGGTAAAAAAATTAGTAACACGCTGCAAATTTGGAATTAGCTTGTTCTCATTGTTTTGTAACATGTATTCATTTTGCAGCGTTCTGCAAAGTACGGAACATTGTTTATTATTAAAAAACAGTAAAATTTGTTAATAACAAGGGTAAAAAAATTAGTAACACGCTGCAAATTTGGAATTAGCTTGTTCTCATTGTTTTGTAACGTGTATTAATTTTGCAGCGTTTTGCAATGTACGAAACATTGTTTATTATTAAAAAACAGTAAAATTTGTTAATAACAAGGGTAAAAAAATTAGTAACACGCTGCAAATTTGGAATTAGCTTGTTCTCATTGTTTTGTAACGTGTATTCATTTTGCAGCGTTTTGCAATGTACGAAACATTGTTTATTATTAAAAAACAGTAAAATTTGTTAATAACAAGGGTAAAAAAATTAGTAACACGCTGCAAATTTGGAATTAGCTTGTTCTCATTGTTTTGTAACGTGTATTAATTTTGCAGCGTTTTGCAATGTACGAAACATTGTTTATTATTAAAAAACAGTAAAATTTGTTAATAACAAGGGTAAAAAAATTAGTAACACGCTGCAAATTTGGAATTAGCTTGTTCTCATTGTTTTGTAACGTGTATTCATTTTGCAGCGTTTTGCAACTAACGGAATATTGTTTATAATTAAAAAACATGAAATTTGTTAATAACAAGGGTAAAAAAATAGTAACTCGCTGTAAATTTGTAATTACCTACCTCGTGTACAGCATTTTATAGTAACTATCAAATTTGCAGTGTTTTGTAGGAACATTGTTTAATAGTTACTATATAAACAATTATTTCAGTCAGTAACAATGGTCAAAGAGTCGGCTAAGAGTTGCAGTGTAGAGAAAATGTTGCCAACGCTATTTAGAAACACTTGTGGCGGCATATCAAAGCGCCGCACACAAATTAAAAACACGGTCGGTGTCCTTTGTAACGCCGCCAAAGAACGCCGCGTCTCCTGTTTGCGCCTCCGAGCCAGCGCGGCTCCCTTTGTCGGCGCGGTATTACAAAGGGGAATTACCTTGGCGGCAAAACCAAAAGAGATTTCGGCAGCAAGGAATCGATTGATGTCGGAATAACAACCTATGTTCTTACCAATTCGTAATGTCTATTTATGTTGCAGCGTTTTACAACATACGGAACATTGTTTATAATTAAAAAACAATGAAAATTGTTAATAACAAGGGTGAAGAAAGTAGTAGAACGTTGCTAATTTATAATTAAGTTGATTTTACCGTTTTGAAATGTCTATTAAATTTGCAAAGTTTTGCAACAAATTGATTGTTTATTATTAAAAAGCAATGAATTTTTTTAATAACAAGGGTAAAATAATTAATAATACGCTACAAATTTAGATTCAAGTTGTTTTAATGTTTTTGAAATGGCTATTACATTTGCAGCGCTTTGCAACAAATGGAACATTGTTTAACACTATATAAACAAATATTTCTGTTAGTGACAATGGTAAAAAATATAACAATTTTTATATGAAATATAAAATTTAATTATGAATTAAATTTTAATTATTTGTTATAATTTTGGATAAAATTACCAAATTATAGAAATGAAATTATAATTATTTACAACAGATAAGTACATCAAAAATTAGTAATTTAAACTAATAAAAAATAAATGTGGTAAGAAATTTAGAATAACTTCTTTGGTGTTTCGCTTGTCATGTTCAGGTCCACCAGGAACAAATGCAATTAAAGAAAATAATATAAGTATAACAAATTTAGCAACACTTTGATAAGATTCGATTTCAATAAGCTGATTTGAAGAATATGAACCTCACGCAAATTATTCGTCCTCTAATAGTCTCCTTCTTTTTATAGTCGTTGGTCCAGACGGGCTGTCGTTTGTAGATAATTCGAACTCGCCTACATTTTCCTCGAGTGAGTTTATTTTGGGTGCCTCAAGCTGATCAAGATCCATTTCATCGGAATTGTTATCAGAAAGAAATACATCTTGCGGCTCTCCAAAGTTATTATCTTCGGCATTTAACAGACTATTCGTAACTGCGTGTGTTTCATTATCGTCCATGTCATCAAGTTCAATTTCCCTGACTTTAGAGCAAGTTTTACCATGACAAGATAAGCGAAACAGTGTGCATTTAAGTCCACTTTTACTGCAGCTGCATGCTGCGGTTAAACAACCTTTCTCACATCTACATGAGACAAGTTTCAGGACTTCTGGTGGTGCAGCTTCAAGGGTCGTCAAAGTTGGAGTCAACCCGTGCGATCCTCTCATCCATCCCCATGATGTTGCAGGTAAATCGTTACCTATAACAGAAAAATCAAAAGAAAATGTTTCAGAAATTCATAAAACTTTCACGAAAAATATTAATCAAATTAATGTTCTGTATCAGAGGACTCATCTAACCATTGCTGAACTTGATGATACACCCGAAAAGAATGTTGACGTGCTGCAGCTTTCGTGGGTGGTAAACTGCAGAGGATTGTACTTGCTCTTGGTTATAGACCGAGCAAATCCTTCGTAGCGCAAGTCATTCAAAGATTTTGGCAACTTTCCTCCGTACATCTTGACTAAGATTTTTTCTCCTGCATCATCAAGGTCGTCTGGCTGCGCATTTGGAACTTTGAAACATTCAGCGGCTTCCCGAATTTGCGAATCTTTCAGGACAAGCGTGGTTAATTTCGTTTTGCCTTGGTTGAAAAGAGCAGAAGTTGTGGCACATCCGCAGAACGCATGACAGGTTAGAATATGTGCAGTTAATTGTTCTTTTGTGTCTTACAAAAAGGTCTCTGTTTGAGGAAAAAATGTATGTTGCCGATTTTCCTTTTCCAGGCTTCATAAAATACACATTTTTGTGTCTGTCCTGTGCCACACCAGTTAAAATGACGAGCAAATCGACATCTTCTCCCACAATTATCACCATCTCATAATTTGCAACAACAACAAATTCACTTTTCCGTCGTTCCTCTGCACACTACATTTTCGTAGCTTTTCAGTTCCTTTTTCTTTCACTACGTTAAACACGTCGGTGGACATCAATTTATCACAAACAAAACACACTTCTTCGATCGACATTTTGTCTACAACTGACCCCTTAGTAATACCGCGCCGACATCAATCGATTCCTTGCTGCCGAAATCTCTTTTGGTTTTGCCGCAAAGGTAATTCCCCTTTGTAATACCGCGCCGACAAAGGGAGCCGCGCTGGCTCGGAGGCGCAAACGTGGCGTTCTTTGGCGGCGTTACGAAGGACACCGACCGTGTTTTTAATTTGTATGCGGCGCTTTGATATGCCACCACAAGTGTTTCTAAATAGCGTTGGCAACATTTTCTCTACATTGCAACTCTTAGCCGACTCTTTGACCATTGTTACTGACTGAAATAATAAACAACGTTCCTAAGTAACTATTAAACAATGTTCCGTTTGTTACAAAACACTGCAAATTTGATAGTTACTATACTATAATTACAAATTTACAGCGAGTTACTATTTTTTTTACCCTTGTTATTAACAAATTTCATTGTTTTTTAATTATAAAAAATATTCCGTTAGTTGCAGAACGCTGCAAAATGAATACACGTTACAAAGCAATGAGAATAAGCTAATTCCAAATTTGCAGCGTGTTACTAATTTTTTTACCCTTGTTATTAACAAATTTTACTGTTTTTTAATAATAAACAATGTTTCGTACATTGCAAAACGCTGCAAAATTAATACACGTTACAAAACAATGAGAACAAGCCAATTCCAAATTTGCAGCGTGTTACTATTTTTTACCCTTGTTATTAACAAATTTTACTGTTTTTTAATAATAAACAATGTTCGTACATTGCAAAACGCTGCAAAATGAATAAACGTTACAAAACAATGAGAACAAGCTAATTCCAAATTTGCAGCGTGTTACTAATTTTTTTACCCTTGTTATTAACAAATTTTACTGTTTTTTAATAATAAACAATGTTTCGTACATTGCAAAACGCTGCAAAATGAATACACGTTACAAAACAATGAGAACAAGCTAATTCCAAATTTGCAGCGTGTTACTAATTTTTTTACCCTTGTTATTAACAAATTTTACTGTTTTTTAATAATAAACAATGTTCCGTACATTGCAAAACGCTGCAAAATTAATACACGTTACAAAACAATGAAAACAACCTAATTCCAAATTTGCAGCGTGTTACTAATTTTTTAACCCTTGTTATTAACAAATTTTACTGCTTTTTAATAATAAACAATGTTCCGTACATTGCAAAACGCTGCAAAATTAATACACGTTACAAAACAATGAGAACAACCTAATTCTAAGTTTGCAGCGTGTTACTAATTTTTTTGACAATGTTATTAACAAAAATCACTTTTCATCCCTTTCAACCCTTTCCGTACACCCCAGAGCGCTGCAAAATCACACGGTAAGGTATTTCACCTTGCTTAATGACCCCTCAACATTTTAGCGAGTTACTAATTTCTTTCGGGTTTCAGGCTTTAATGACTGGCCTAATATTAGTATAGATTATTGTGAGTCAACCATAACAGATACACATATGCTGTTGCGGGATGTTTTTTAGACAATTTTATGTAGAATATTTCCGTCATACATGATTTTTTTGTGACTTTAACCATTAAGGCTACGCGACAGAAGCTAAAAAAATGGAGTTACTTCTCCCGTTTTCCCAAAATTTCCCTTCTCTACTCTGCTCCTATTGATTGTAACGTAATGGAAAGTATTCTATAACCTGCCCAGGAGTATGAAGAATATTTATACCAAGTTTCGTTAAAATCCGTCCAGTAGTTTTTGTTTCTATAAGGAACATACAGACAGATAGACAGACAGACAGACAAAAATTTTACTGATTGCATTTTTGGCATCAGTATCGATCCCTAATCACCCCCTGATAGTAATTTTGAAAATATATTTCATGTACAGAATTGACCCCTCTACAGATTTATTATAAGTATAGATTTGCTTCTTTTGCTTTTTATTGTCTCTTCTATTCCTACAGATTTTATATCGGCGTATTATGGAAAACAGTTTTTGATTATAATTTATAACGAATCAAACTACGAGAGAAATAAATATAAAAACTATAAATATAAACAAAAATATAAGATCTCATTTTTTTGTGATTCGACTACAGATTTACGGATTTTGAATTATTTTTTTTATTTGGGCTACATCGTATTGCTACATGCCGAGTTTAAATATTAGCTCAACGGGAAATACCCTAATAATTATGATTCTTTCGTGAGTACAAGACATAACTTTTAGTTAAGTCGAATTAAAAGTATTTTTATTACATAGCATCGATTGAAATTCAGAAAAAAAACACAATCTTGATGCATAAATGGACACACTGAGGGTAAATGAAAGAAAAGTAACTGAAAGAGTAACGCTTTTTTGGTACAGAGTAGTAGAACTAGTAGAACAATAGATTTTATCGTCCTTCGGCATTTACATCACTTAATTAGATAAGATGAAGCTAAGAGTTTCTCCTGTCTGTGTTAAAAAGAACATTCTCACCTTCCTGGACAGCGAGGCATTGTGCAGCTCGTCGAGGGTCGGCCGCGGCGCAGCGTGCAGCGACAGCACATTTCTGTAGTTATCCAGACGTGGCAATGCTTCCCTCGTGAAGTGCCTGTGACAACGTTCAGTTATTTCTTAATGAGCCAGTATGAGATGCGGTGAGAGAGGTTTGTCGATGCCGATGGTCTTCGATTTGAAAATTTCGTAAGACCTACCATATTCGCTTGAAATAGGAATAAAACTGCAATGCTAGCGAGATGACGCTATAAGCTGCAAGGACGGCGTTTACTCTAAGCGGTCATGGTAAGGCTTCGTTGAAGCTGTCGTTTAGTAAGATGTTTTGCATTTGCCCAATTTTATATTTACATCTATCTGATGCTCCTACGCTGAATTGAAGACATAAAGAGGCACTTTGCATACAGCACCTTGCATGCGAAAAATGTCAAAGGTATACGTGAAGTCGACCAAATCGTACTGGGCCAGCGATGTTGACCGAGGCCTCATAGTTAGACTTATCATAGTTAGACTCATGCCTCTTAGTGGCTCGTATTTGATCTGTGGTGATGGTGATAAGTAAATTTTAGTGAAGAACAATATAGTACATCTATTTTGGATACTAGAACAAAAACGTTTCATCAAAAACGAAAAGGCCTTTGGCAAAAATGTGATCAGAAACACCTATGGTGCGACCAGGAATTAGTCGAAACTGCGGCAATGAAGACTAGAATAAGTTAATTGAAAGGAATGGGGCAATTATAAATGAATTTCACTGATTCAATGCGGCTTGGTCGACTTAAACATTTCTGTCGAGAGACGCCCACGTTGGGCGCCAGTCCACTAATATAAAATCCATCTACACTAATATTATAAAGATTTGTATTTTTGCATGTAACGAATAAACTCAAAAAGTACTGGACCGATTTTAATAATTCTTTTTTTCTAAAAGTATTAGTAAGGTTGATAATCGATCAAACAGTAAAAATCTTATGTATAAGCCTACGACGCTTAATCAATACCAAAAATGTCTTGATTTGTAAACACTTTGGATGTTGCCACCGTAACTGTAGACTCAAGCCCCTCTGTGGCCCCCGCAGAAGCTGCGGCAAAGTCTAACTATCTTCCTACAGCAACTATTATCCACTGACCCATTTTAATGGTCGTGAGAGATCACAATCTCCAGGAAGAGTTCTGTGAGTTCCACGGGACTTCCTATCTTATGTTGCAGTGTAGGCAGAATTACTGATGACGAAATAACGTAGCAACAGTGCTAATGCTCTATTTTTCTCACTTCTCCAATAATGTATTATGGCATGAGGTCATCAGGGTGAACAAAAACAGAAGAATTGTGAATACGTTCAATTAAAAAGAATGAAAAACAAACCTAAAACTTTTTCCATATTTGGTGTCTGTGGCTGTGAGGGGATCATCGCTTTCCATGCCCGAACCGTCTGATTCTTCTGTATTTTCATCTTCATTAGTCTTTTCTTCCATCTGCGAACAAAAATAATAATTGATTGAACAATCGTTAGCATGATAGAATGTATAATTTACCCTTTATTACAAATTGTGCCTATTATAAATTCTGGTCAATTAGGCGATTATTTAATCTACTCAAAGTCGAGTTAAAAGCTTTTACAAAATAAAAAATACAAGTTAATTAGTCCAAAGGCGAACTTTTCTCTCAGTGATTTCTTCCAGCCAACCCTAGATATTTTGTGAGATTTAATCTGAGCTGATAAGAGCAACGAGAGGCCCGAATGCTGCTGGATGGTGCTGAATGACTGTTCTCGTGCTTTCCGTCCGTAATCACAGCAGTGACTCCGCCAACTTCGACACGTCAACAACTACTGAGCTACTTTGATAATGATTATGACTTTATAAAAACGTATAAAATCCAGAATTATATTCTAAAACCCCTCAGCTATACTCGTATCAGAATCATACACTCTTTTACAGCGTTAGAATATTGATTGCATGTGTGGTATCTATAAGGCTTCCAAAAAATTCTACAAGCCCCACAAAAATCACAGTGTACGAAGCCAACTTCCCAATAACTTTTATGCCATATGTTACCCTTCAATCCAGAACACAGCAAACTAACCCCTGCTGTTTTGCGAAAATACCAAGTAAAATAGAGGTACAATTGTACCGGGATGAGAACCTTGAACATGAAACGTACTTGAGTACAAGATTCTCATTCTGGTATTAAATCTTCCTTCGACGGCTTACATCAGAGTTATTTTCCATACGACGGCTTAAATCAGAGTTATTTTCCATACAACAGTATATTTATTTCTTATCATTTGGGAAATAAAAATCTGCCTGCATTTTCATGAGTTATTGATCACTCTTAATTTTAATGAGAACTCGTTCCCCACTCAGCACCGTTAACGTAATCAAAATGTATTATAGGAAAAATTGTTTTATCTTCCACTTGATAGTCTTGAGCATTTAATTACTCGACGGAGACAACGTGACATACAAAAATAATAGTCTAATATGCGCAACAAATTAAATGCGACAGCAGCTATAGCTATATATTAAAAAAAATATTTACATCAAAAGGCTTTAAAATTGAACTGAGATCCTCCTAGTAAGCTTCCATAAAATCCTGAGGCACGGAATCCTGCTCGTCAAAACTTTTTTATTACAAGGCCTCAAATTATTATTAAGGTTATAATATAGAAGTAATAAAATGTAGTTGTAATACATGTTTAATTAAAATAGGACGCACGTATCATTTAAAAAAAATCAACAGGCAACATAATGAAAAAACTTGTCAACGCTGCGAAAACCCCTTTCAATTTTTGCTCGTCCACTCTCGCAACGAATTAGACATGTCTTGCGAGAACTACAATTATTATTTTATATTTAAAAAACAATTTATACACACGTTAATTAATCAATAGCACATCAATGATAAAAGTTTGGCACAGAAACATTCATTAGTCAGTACAAGTATTCAATTAACTTTTCACACTCGGACAAAAAAAAATATAAGCAATTTATATTAACTTCTTTGTCTAAATTAATTCATATAAGTTATTGTTAATTAAAATAATAAGAGCAGAGACTTCCTGCTACAGGTAATTAGCAAAGTCTCAAATTAACATAAACCAAGTTACTGTTATTTTAAAATAAATATTGTTGCTATTATTATCAACTAAATCCGTCCGTGTTTACAAAACGAAAAGTACAGATAAAGAATGGGTAAATTATAGAAGTCACATCAGTAAAGAATTTACACATTTCTATTATTATCTAATCATATTCATAAAACTTTATTACCTGAAGGCTCGTTGAGCTCATTAATTAACATTCAATATCGCTTTTTTATACTTAATAAATTATGTTATTCATAAAAGCTCGGTTAACCCTTCAAAACTAAAATAGGTTTATGGAATTTTTATTGCAATGTTGGCCACCTTGATAAAATTGAATGAAGAAATGAATGAATTAGAATTTTGAACAAAGTGTATATATTCAGGCTTATCAGTTAGTACCTTTTATTTTTTTAGAGGGGAAATGCATTATGCACCGAGACACCGCGCTGGCTAGGCGCGGCCGTGTGTGGGGCTCTCCGGTCTAACAGGACCGGCCTACCCACTAAAACTCCCCTGAGTTCTCTAGGCCCATGCGGGGCACATGGCGGGGTGCGCTTTCGCGATTCTACTGCCATTTATCAGTTAGTACCTGAGGTTGTGGAAGAATCTCACAACCTTCATGAACTTAATTAAGTCATTTTCCTCGGATAACCGTCCGCCGCTTCAAGCCAGGGTCAATAGACCCATGGCTTAGGCTGAGTTTACTTGGCATGGATTAAAAATCATCTTCGCAGCACTTGGCTGCAGGCTGCGACGAAACGTGCTCAGGATCAGAATCTAGACTCCTTATGAGCATTCTCAGCCTCTCTTCTCCAGAGAGAGAGATAACTGATAATTTCTCTTGAACGTCAATTCAATCAGTAAGGTTCCTTCTTTTTATTTAATTATTCAAAGACGCATTCGATCGATTTTCTAATTTATTTTGTATATTTGATTACATTTATTTAATGTCTTTCATAAACAAATAAAAAGGAATTTTGTGTAAAGTTAATAGAGCTTCAAATTAAGCATCAAGCTTCAATAAATTTACCCAACTTCTATTTGATGTTTTCATACTATTCAGCCACAATTGAGTGATGATGAATAACGCTTTCGATTAAAACAGGTTTACTGAAGGATTATTAATCATTAAACAGGCCACGTCACTTGTCAACCTTATTGCACTGTTATTGGTGGTTTATAGTGTTTATGAATAGAGTTATCAATGATCTGATAGTAAGCTTATAAGGCCTTCACAACTTTATATAAAGGCAATAGTCAAAGATTACACATTTCTATTGAACAAACAAAACATTTAAGTACTTGCAGTTTTAGTATGAAATTACCACTTTGTATGGAGATTTCAAAGAATTTAAGTAAGTGTTCCTTATTCATTTAATAAGCAACAGAGCAAACTGTACGAATTTTTACATATGCAACGACGATGTTAAACTAAGTAATATATAAGGTAGTTTTGAAGGAAGACAATAATGTACAAAATTGTGAATAAAAAATAGAAAGTTAACTTTCAACTAAAGGTTTGCTTATTAGCGAAGTTAATTATAAAGTTGCCAGTTCCGTTCACTAGATACGTGCCCGAGATAATAGACAAAGCGAGCAACCCGTTCGGCATTTCGCCAATACAGTTCCGAAGTATGGCTACCGGCATGTATGAATGTAATAATATAACCGAAAATACATGTGAACATATAAGCGGCAACCGCAAACCGCAAACGCGTCCACCAGCAACGCGATCCGTTCCGGCTTCCCATGAGCGCGATTGAGTAACCAAGGCCGTCTACGCCCCCGCCGTGGCGCCAGGCCCTTCTTCATACCATCACTACATAGTATAAAACAAAGTAGTCTCTGTCCCTATATCCCATGTATGCTTAAATCTTTAAAACTACACAACGGATTTTGATGCGATTTTTTTAATAGATGAGGGAGTGATTGAAGCGGAAGGTTTATATGTATAATAACATCCATTTAATAGTGGAGAAATACTGTTATTTTTGAGGTTGCTAATGTGATGTTGTAAATAATTAATTTTTTTCCGCTTACATTGTTGGATAAAACAAATATTACATGCCAAGATTAATGTAACATAATGCAATTCTCATTCACTTTGTAGAATAATAAACGAAAAATAATAATACTAATATAAACCACGTGACATAAGCGGCATACTAATATAATAAACGCGAAAGTTTGTATATATAGATATTTGTTACTCTTTCACGTAAAAACTACTGAATAGATTTTAATTAAACTTTACAATAATATAGCTTATACATCAAAATAATACATAGGCTACAATTTATAAAGATATACGCCGCGCTAATATAAGCTACTCGAAATACTAATCCTGTGCAGAAAGAAGTCGCGGGCACCAGCTCTTTATTTTTAAATTACCGAAACACTTAGCGACACCTGCAACTGAACCGATTCATAATTATAGTAGGGATAAATACAATTTTTACCCTGAGTGTTAAGGCCGACAAAAAGACCACTTAATACCATTATAAGATTATTCCACGTGAGACGTAGCGAATTTCACATACGCAAGTGAAATTTTAATCCAAGCTAATTTCACAATGTCGGAACTGCTACTTGTACTAAGCAAAAATCGTTTTTGATGTAGAGCGGCGTCCGATGTTAAAACTAGCGTCACTTGCGTTTAAATTAAAACTTACTTTTTTAAGATTTAATGATGATTGAAGAAGGGAGTGAGTGTCGAAATAGGAAGTAACAGAGGAGAGTGGAAGAGAAAGACATATTGCACCGACTCCAAATAAAATTGGGAACTGTAAAGGAGATAGAAGAATAAGACACCCACTGCTGGAAATAGACTTCCCCCAAAGTTCTCTACACAAGTCGGTCCTACGCTGCTAACATCCAGCGCCTTCCTACGATCGTCACCAAGTCGCCTAAAACCTCAGCGATGGACTTCCTCAGACATGTAGGGAGCCCCGGGAACGATAAGCTACTTCCAGGAACCCCCAGCCTCCGCTCCCCTGCGATGCTTCAGGGGAGCCCTCGTCGGGGAAGACAACTACCTCCCTCGCGCAACTCCGTAATTCGAGCTGCACACGCCAGACCACCACAATCCGTCGGTGCCACTCTCGCCTAGGAAATTCGTGCACGGGTTCCGGGACGTTCCCCTGCCGCTCCCCCGGTCGACACGCCGCGACGCATACGTCGCCGCGTACATGTCGGCCAGGATGTTGAATGGGGGGGAGCGTCCCAGAACCGTCGCCGCCTCGTACCAGATGATACGGTAGCCTCGTACGATCCGTATGGCCATTATCCACTGCAGGCTCCGTAGCAGAGCTCTGCAGCGGGGGAACCTCGCGCAGTCTCGCGACCACACGGGGGCCTCATACATGGCCACGATTCGCACGACGCCCTCGTACAGGCGGCGAACTTCATCCCTCGCTTCCCCGAGATTGGGCAGAAGGCGATGCAAAGCGCCCGCCACCCTTTTGGCTCAGGGGACCAACCGCACGAAGTGCTCCTCGAAGCTCCAGCGGCGGTCCCGGGTGAGGCCCAGGTACTTGATGTACGGCCCCACCGGGATCACCGCGTCACCTACCCGGATTCGGCAGCTGGGTGGTTCCCGGCGCCTCGGAAGGCCGTGGAACCATAGCGCCTCGGTTTTGTGAGGCGCTATTTCTAAACTCAGCCGACGGATCGCCCGCACGATCCTCGACGTTTCCGTCCCATCCCGACCTATCACGCCGATCGTCCTGTCGCGCAGATAGTTCCAGACCATGGCCAGCAGGTAGGGAGGCAGCTCGTGGTATACGAGCGCCTCCCTAATGGCCTGCCAGGAGAGGGCGAGCAATGTGCCTACCCCATTGTCACTGTAGATTCGCATAAACCAAAGTAGTATTTCATCACAGGAGAGGGATACCAGTTCAATATAAAACCAGACTAAAATCTAGCAGAAATTTTGAAATGGCGCCGTTACATATCTCCCTAATACAGACTCGGTGTAAATCTGCTTTAAATTCCAAACCACTGTGTCATTGTAAACTATGCAACAAAGCTGCATAGGCATGTACTGTACAATGCTATTATGACGAATCAAAGGCATCAGGTACCAGTACCGAAACACATACCTGATTGGTTCCACATAATTAAATAATAAGGTGAACACCTCACTGTAATATTGTTACTCCTATACACAATTCAGCCACAAGTATTGAATTATTGTTAACGCGTACTTTGTGTCTATGTTTATTTATTTATTATAAATATTTATATGCAAGATTATATTTATTCTATATGTCTATATATGTATTTGTGTAGTAATGAAATAGTAAGTACATAATAATTTTGATCTTTGTCTGCGTCAAACAGTTCTTTGTAACTAGCCACTCGATTGACTGGAAGAGAATGCATTTTTGCATCAATACCGCCTAATTTGAACTATATTTATTTTCTGCAATAAAGATTAAAATAAATATATATTAATGAGAGGAAACCTCATCATACCATGCTCATCAAACTTTAGCATGAAGCATGCTTAGAAGTCAGTGTAGTCAGAAGCAGCGCCTTTTTTTTTTAAGAGGGGAAATGCACCTTTTGCTCCGTAACATCGCGCTGGCTAGGCGCAGCCGTGTGTGGGGCTCTCCGGTCTGACAGGACCGGCCTACCCACTAAAATCCCCCTGAGTTCTCTAGGCCCATGCGGGATACATGGCGGGGTGCGCTTTCGCGATTCTACCGCCATGTGCTCCGGGGCCGGCTCGATCAAACGCCAAGGGAGGGACTGTCCGAGAACCCTTGAACAGTCCCCCAGACGGAGAGACATCAATACGGCGTGCGTGGTAGTCAGACGCGCACGCAGCCTCGTGGTAAGGTCATTAGGCGAGCACCGCTCTTGCGTGTGCCCACAGCGGTGCTTTTCCTACCTATCCGTCTGCGGCGGAGAGGAGCGGTCACTATGCAGGGGGAGAGGCACTCCGCCCACACCGGGGCTCCGTAGAGTATCATCGACCGTATCACCCCGCCGACGGCACGCCGATCCTGGTCCTCCCACATTAGGGAGGACCCCACCAACCTCCCATGGCCCTATAAACCATCTTGGTGTTACGGGCCGAAGCAGCGGGATATGCGTACGGGATCTGCTGATCGCATTTGGCCGCACGCAATTCTTGACTCCCTACAAGTTATTTAATATCTGTCTCCATTGCCCCTAATGTCCTTCTCCCCTGAAGGGGCAGACGACACACATTACGCCTTCGGCTCTCCCCCGGTCGCAGCGTGCCCACCGTTGGTGTACCGCTGGCTTTGTCTCCCATATTTTCCTACCCTCTTCGGATATCTAACCTTTTCTTTCTTCACCTCAAAGTCCACTCCTAATCTTGTACCACCTATGCGCAAAGTCTCGCAGTCGCCAGAAGTTCTCCTCCGTTGCAATGATTCGGGAGGACCCGTCCGAGTGCGGCTGCTGCGGCAATCAGCCGTGGAGCGAGGAGTGCTCACTTAAAGTGCTCCTCGAAACTCCATCGGGAGTCTAGAACCAGGCCGAGGTACTTGAGGTGTGCCTCGACCGATATATAGACCCTCTCCACTCGGACGCGGAGCCCCGGTTGGATCCTGCGACGGGATGCCTGGAACATGATGGCCCTCGTTTTTCGAGAACCACGTCCAGGCCCAGGAGGCGGATGCGTCGGACCACCAACGACGCGGCGACCGACGCACGGTGGACCACCTCCTCCGCGGTTTTGGATTTACCTTGGTGGCAAAACCAAGAGATTTCGGCAGCAAGGAATCAATTGATGTCGGCGCGGTATTACAAAGGGAAATTAACTTGGCGGCAAATATCAAAAGGGATTTCAGCAGCGAGGAATCGATTGATGTCGCCACCAGTCAACACCGCCGACATTGCGGCGTCCTTTTTGGAAACATCGCCGTCGCTATATAAAGACCGAACACTGTTTTCACAACGAACTCCTCGCCAGAACACCGCACGGCTAACTAGCATTTTGTAACCGTACTGATCTAAGTAATAATAAACAATCGTAACATCCACAGTGCGTTTAAACTGCAAAATCACCCCAAAGATCCAAACAGACTGGTCTCAATTATCTGTGGACGTGGGTATACAAAGGTCTGTATCGATTCAAATTACGCGAGGTCAGTGATGCCATGGGCGATACGGCTGAATACATTTGATTGTATGGTGTTGATATACACATAGCCAGCTTCATAAACAACCAGGTCGAAGGGTATATTCGATATTGCGGACGGCATACAACGCCAACATTTTTATTATTTATTTACCAATCATCTCGTGTATTTTGTGGTCCGTTCCACGCAAACGGGTCTCACTGTGTTAGTTTTGAGAGTTTGTGGACGTACTTCAAATTTTATTATTTTCATCCCAGATTGCAGCAATTGGTATGCTCAATTCTGTTAATACATCGTCGCCACAGATACGTCTCCATCGAAAGGCATGAACTTACTCCAAACTAGTTATATTAAGGCGGTTAGGATTTAGTCAACCACATTGAGTGGGAGAAGTACATGAAGGAAAATGCGGTTTGTTAAATTTTTAACAAAAATAAATACTTTGTATGTTAAATTAAAATTATGTACATTAAACCAAATCTATGTGACCAAATTAAGCCAAAATTGATTCGTCGGTTTAGATATGAAAAGGTAATACAAGTTTCGCCTTTCTTCTTATTAAATGTTATCGAGATAGATTAATAGAATTTTGTTGTTCCACTGGGTCAGCAGACGCAATATAAACCGAAGTGACAAATACGAACAGAAAAGCTTCATTATAAAAACGTTTTGCTAATTTGTTTTATTTTGTTTACACAGACTTTTGTACGAAGCCAGAACATTCACGCATTCTGCGAACGCATCAATGATGTAGACGAGACGCGTTCACCAAACACAAACAACTTACAGGCTTCAAGACTGTTCCAGTGAAGCGTTTAAACATGGCTTTATGATTGAAATTGTCAGAACCCGCGTAAAATCGTTGTCGTGATTTTTACTGCACTCCAACGCCTCGGGTTTCCAATAGTAGTACCACTAGTGGTGTCGCCATTTCCTAACAATCCAAGAGCAGAATTCTCCATTATAAGTATCCGAATATAGCTCTCGTGACTATTTTTTCCAATGTATTAAAACGTAAAAATATAAGAAGACTTAATAGTAACATTTTAATATCTTTGAAGGCTATCTAATACTCGTATATAAATCAAAGACAGAACAACAATCGTTCACTATAGATCTATAAATTCAGTTACATGTCATTCTTTGCAGGCGTAAATTCTTCATCGCGAGACGTGTTCGTAACACTTTATTTTTAGAAGTCGTTTAGGCTTTCAATATTTTGTCCTTTTCTCGCCAATGCTTTCTAAAAGAGGTGAACAGAGTTTATTGGTCCTTCGAAACCTGATTTTGAAGCGTTAGCGTAAAACCGTTAAGCGAACGCTAGGATGTTACTCTAAGTCTTAAACATATATTTAGTTGGTATTTTAAAATTAATATGAAGAACGACATGTAAGCTGAAGGCATTGCTGATGAAATAAAGCAAAAATGTTTGTCATTAAACACATGCTATTAGTCAACACATCAAAAATACTCCGGAATGTGGAAGCTGGCAAATTTGAAGATTGTCTTGGAAGTGAGAATCATCAAATTCGAATTTCAATCCGAAAATGATGACATTAGCTACATAACCAATATGTGCCTTCACTTTATATTATACTGGTTGCTCAGACACGAACTTTCAAATGTTGAATTTATTAAATTCAAATATCAGATGATTTATAAAAATGTGAAATAATTCAATATGCGATATGTTAAAAAAGTGTTTGGGAAGTGTTACTAGCAATTAAAAATTTCTCGCTATCTTTCTTGCTAAGCCGCTTTTATATAGTGGGAGGCTAGTGACGTCAAGTTAGACAACGGATAAATAAGTTAAAAAATAGAATAGATAAAACAATAAGATAACAATAAAAAAAAGCTTTGCATTTTTTCTATTGGCATGTGCCAGAATTACATATTTTATGTGTATTAGGTGACATCGGGGATCAGATCATGTTGGTATAAAAATTAGCAATAATCGCATCACACTGGAAATTTTTCAGTGAATTAATCAAGGATAACACTCCACTCTGATCTGCTTGTAAACAAAGCAACGACAGCCATGATACCGCGTCGCTGCACAACCGATTCCAGCAACTTGACCTATTGGCCGATATAAATTTAATAATGATTATTACATCCATCGCCGCTGACCCGCGCGGAGGTCGCCGTTCTAATTCGAATAAAGCGTCTTATGGCTTCAGGTACCCTGATACTAACCAGAAGTTAATACATGTCGATAGTGAGCTCTGTTTCAATCAATGTCTGGTGCTGTGTGCAACTGAATGGTAATAGATGAATATATAATTGTTTCTCTCTCACTCTCCGAAGCCGACAAATACTCGTATCTTGATATGTCGGATATATCAGTGAAGGATGTCAATAAGTCGGCGACGGCTCGTTTATTTTGCCGGCTTACAAAAGTTCTTAACGGTTTTGGAAGAAATAAGCCTTCAACGGCTGGCGATGTCCTCATTAATATATTTCTTCGGCATCCTAAGGTCTCAGACTGAGCTGGACGCTCTGGATTGGAGTCAACTACTCACAGCACGTACCGCTCCACACACGATCGTCTTTTATTAGACTATACTCGTATATTTCACTGAAATTGGGGAACCCCCTTTCCCCGTTATTTTCGAGGCAAATACAACTACAACTGCGATATTAGGAATTACTTCCTTAATGACGTCTGTAAGATGTATAGTTATATTGTGGCAGTTGACAAGGAACTTACCCGCTACGAAGCAAGCATGACATTGAGATATGTCTTATAATCAATTACTTCATAATCAGCTTTTTTCAAGCGTGAAAGTGCATAGATCAACTGTATACCCAACCAAATTATACAATGAGTCCAGAGATAGCCTAACAGAAAACTTCGAAGGCGTCTTACGACATACGACACGTGCTTCACAAACATTATCAGACACAGAGAAAATGTATTCAACGAGTAGATGGATACTTTGAATACAATCGCTTCTGCGTACCTACCACCCCCTTATTGTGTTACTACACAGTACATTCGTCGTAATACCTTCAATGTTACATTCCCTATTAACTTAAGTCTTCGCTCATTCAAGCACTAGTAATGGACGTACTACCACTCACACATCAACTTATATTCATATATCTCATATTCAAGTCTCTTTCTCATGGGAGTAGGCAGAGATCACCGTTTTCCGTTTGCTACAATCTAAACATATTTCTCTAGCTTCCTCAACTTATAATAAGATACTCGATAATTTATGTACAAAATCATAGTATCCAGATATGTCAGTATTAAATACCTTCATCGCTGTTACGGAGAAAAGGTACAAATGAGATCGAATTGAAAGCGATTTGATGCGTCTCGAGTAACACAGTACAGAGGCAAGCCGCGGACCACGCAGAATGAATCATTAAGGCACCGTGTAATTGTCCACACGAGTAACGGGATGGAGTGACGGAACTCTGGAGAGGCGCATACTTGCCCGATGAAGCGGGACATTTCCCGAACCAGTGGCTACATATCCCAATTGTAAATTGCCATGTATTTCTAAGAAATTCATGCCGTTTTCAGTACACTGTTTGTGTATATTAAAGGAATTCACTATTTCCAAAGCGCGAACTCTAGTTTAGACCTACTAATATTATACACGCGAAAGGTTGTAAGTATGGATGGATGTTTGTTACTCTTTCACGTAAAAACTACTAAATGGATTCAAATAAAACAGTACAAAAATATAGTTTATAAATCAGAATAACGTATAAGCTATAATTTATCCAGTGTCCAGCGTAGACGAAGTCGTATTAGATAAAATACTTAAACAAGATACTGTGATTACTGTGGTAGACGGACATTCCTATATTAAACATTGGATTTAATCGTTCCGTTTCTTCACTAGCATATCATATATTCCATTTAACTTTACTTCTAGGGTTGGCCGCTGCGTCATTAGTCTGATAATGTATTTCTAATAGTGAAGATCTCAGTCTAGATAGTGTGATTGCACATTGCAGATTTATTAATATTCGATGTGATAATTGTCTTCATAAATCAATGTAGCTGCACTATCCCCTTCAATTATGATAAAAAAAAAACAGAATCATAATCCGAATTACATACATACTGACATATAAGTTTGTATTGTTATTGTACTCGTATATTGTTATTATACACATAATATTACTTCCTGACGTGTTCTAAATTTAGTCAGTCTCGCATCAGACAGATTAAGCCTTACAGTTATTTTTATACTCGCTTATGAGGATGTGCCCCTTAAGCAGTTGCATTGTAAACTGTGGATTGTCGTGCATAGGAGTCCACGTCGACAAAACGTTTGATGAACTGACTAAAGACACCTGTAAAGTATAACGTCATAACACACTTTTTGGCAATTTTTGTATTACCATCATATTCTTACTGTACACAAAGTGCAGAATTATTTGCACTTGTATCATCATTATTGTTGTTTATGCGTAATATTATAAACATTACATTGTATTCCATTGATTTTGTTTATTTGATATAATCTATATAATTTTGTTTTATAAAATAGCTTTATAAATTTTAGCATATGTATTATTCTGATAAGCTATATTATTGTAAAGTTTAATTAAAATCCATTCAATAGTTTCTACGTGAAAGAATAACAAATATCCATCCATACTTACAAACATCCATTTATAATATTAGTAGTAGGGATACATACATATTCTCTATGAGATATTTTCACATTTACATATTTCATTCTTGAACGGAAAATATGTAATTGAATAAAAATTTGCGAATATTTTTTATACATATCTTTCCAAATCATTATCAATTTTAAAATACCCACATATCTTGCGATGGTATGATCTTACGATATAATGATAAAAACATATATTGTGATATCATTACAACTCTCAAGTCTTAAATACAATATATCGCACTAATAATACAATAGTGTATCAACTCAAAACGTCGTACTTGACATAATACTATAAACACACGCAAAATTTGATTCCTCACGCGTGATCAAGACCGTCGTTCGATTAGTGCAAAAACAGAACAAGGATAAATTAAAAAACTTATGTGACAGTTATTCAATTTGCAACTATTACATGAAGTGAGTAATAAGTTTATTGTTGATTCTGAAAAATGTTCGATTTTGAGTTGATACACTATTGTATTATTAGTGCGATATATAAATATACTAGGATAGCCGTATAATAGAGTACTATATTCCCTCATTCACTGATATGTCAAAATTTAACCAAAATCGAGAGATCATTAAAGATACGTTCTCCTGAAAGTAACTAAAAATGAATTGAGTGAGAGATGCAGGTGTTGTAATGAATCCAAGGCAAGACGTTAATTTCAGCGAATCAGAACAGAAATTATAGTATTTTTTTTTTATTCTAGGCCCGGCTGATGACTTACTCCCGCCTGATGTTAAGCGGTGAAAGAGGCCCAAATGAGATGACAGATAGAATAGTAACGTTACTCCACTTTCCTACCTGCCCTATCCCTGCCGGCCCAAAAGATGCTTTTTCACGCCTCTTTTGAAGGAACCCATGTTATAGGATGAAGGAAACACATACGCAGGAAGAGAATTCCAAGTGCGGGAAGTAAGGCAGAAGAAGGAATCTTGGAATTTCTTAGTGCGGTATGACTTATGATTGTACATCAGTATGTCTGATGATAGTCGGAGTTTTCGATTGGTCGAACGCATCATTTCAGTTTTGCTTCGGTTTTATTGAAATCGGATCTCTAGTTGTAGAAAACAGGATAGAACGGCATCATTGTGAAATTAAAACTGTGGTTTTCTTGATCTGATTCCAATGGAAACGTAAATAGATTACGATAAATTCCAGTTTCACGTAGAGAGAATTTACATCAATGCGCTTGAGTCACCAGTTCTATGCGTTTGATGAAAGAATCGGATCTCACTGGGTGTTTATTTTTATTTTGCCATTTAAGTAAGCATTATTAATGCTTATTTACAGGTATATTATTACGGGTATACGAGGTTAAGTTTACAACAATGCAGATTGACACATGCATTACTTCTCGACATAATCACTATTCTAAAGAAGCTAGTGTTTGAATAAACTTACAATTTAAAATGTTTATTAGTTACATTTGGCGAATTCCTAACACACATTTAAAATGACGGTTAGCCTTGATAACACAAATGCCAAAACCCACTGATGTAAATCGAATGAAATTTCTACTACAAACAGAACCTTCCTCCAGCGTTTATCTTAAGATCTTTATTGCTACCGTAGGCAATAAAACTAGCAAGTGACGAAGGACATTGGCTAGGCGTAATGCAATTTAATCTCTATAAACATTTGCAACTGATATGCACTCGGATTAACATCATTATACGATATGAAGCGAAGATAATTAACAATTAGCACACTTATATTATATCATAAAGTCAATGTCCATAATAATAATAATGAGGTAACCGCCGTGATTGATTCGACGATCATTGTTCCGATAGTTGTGTCTGCGAATGGCTTGACAGCGAAGAGTCTCGATTAACATCTTAAGAGGATCTCGCTTGACAGATGGATCAAGGGCCGGATACAAAAAGCAGTGATTCTCGACACGGCACGTACCTATTGTCCGGAGATTTCTCTGTCTGTAGCCCTAACCACCAATTTGCTTGCCGCTGCCGGCACAATACTAGATTTAAGATTTTTAAAGTATTTATGTTAATTATATATATATTAAAATCTTAAATTTAAGATTAATAAAATATACGTGAATAATAATAATCAATAACGCACATTTGTCCAACTGATGCGACTTTACTCTTATAGTGTAATAATTCTACAATCGAAAAAATTAAAGAAGAAAGCCGGAAACTAATCCGAAAAAACAATCTACAGGGCATACAGAATATTTGGCCCATGCGGGAATTAAACCCGCCGATCACTCGATCAGTACGTTAACTACGTCGTCAGATTGGTAAACTTGGGAAGAAAAATTCCAAAAACACATATGTTCTTCTTTACCCTGAATACATAAAGATTTGAAATGAAAATATAATTTATGACTAATTTTAGTTTTTCACAATAAAAATGTATATGAATTTATTACCTACACAGTGATGATTATTATGTTGAAATTAATAGGTGCTGTGGCTTCACATATTATGTCACATGTTGGTAACGTATCCTGTGGTTTTTGTGGGGGTTGCAGATTTGCTGCGAATCTCGTAGGAACCACGACAAAAATGTGAAAATGACTTTAGAAGTCGTCACAGTCCAAATACAACCCCACCGATCTATGCGATTACGCCTTAGTCAACTACGCTGGTCCAGTACGGATTATTGACTATACGAGTATAAACTTTTAAATTTATTTGCAAGTGTATGCAGGCTGCCTCACGATGTTTCTTCAGCGTAAGAGGATAAGAACGAATTAGGAAAAGAAAAACACATTAGGACATCAACCTCAGGTACCTTGAATCATCCGATTCGCAGACCAGTGCCCGGACCACAGCGCCACCGACGATCCAGTTTGGCAATAGATTATTAAAATTATCATCAAGTGATTATACGATGGAGGTTTTCAAAGAATAGTGGAGGCCCTGGGGACAATTGGCTAATAAAAGCTTGCACGCGGGCGTAATTAGTTGGAAATGCGATAATAGCCGTGGGCATTATGTGGGTGGCACTTCACCTGCATACTGAAACGGATACAACAACAATCGCACAGGTAGTCGACGTCCTTGATGAGGGTAGGTTCTAATTGTACCATAAGTCATGTCAATGTGTCATATGAAAATTAACAGATAACGAAATATTTATGGAGTGTTGTGTTGAATCAAAGGTAGGGATCACCTGAAAGTATGAGAATTGCAAGAAGTGCAAAGAGTCCTCAGGTTTTGCAACGCCTTGACGGGTCGCAATCGTTGGTAAAGTGATAGTCTTTTGAATACAAACAAACTTGTTGATTATATTTTTTGTACTGTGTGAGAGCAAACATAACTTGTTATGAGGCCGTCCGTATACATACTACAAACTAGTGTTAATTACATTACATATAACTTAACAACGGCTGAATCAATATACATACATGATCACCTATTTGTTAGTTTCGTCTCCGTCAGGAATAGCAGAATAACTGTTCAAATATTAGAAAAAGTGTAGAGAACAAATTATATGTTAAATCATTTACTCCACCAAAATAATTTTCATGCAAAATATTGCCAAGACGTGAACATATGACTTGCACTGTCCAAAAATGTAGAGCTACTAACTCTACACCCAGAGTCTACACCCCGAAATATTTTTGATCGTAAGTGTCGAAAGCCCTACGTCAGTTATCTATAGTCTACAAAGAAGAAATGCTACCTAGTACGTAAGCGCACTTACGTACTAGTTAGCATTTCTTCAATATCAAAGTCGACTAGAGCTGTCATTTGAAAGTCGTTTCTTTGACGTCGGTTAACCCAGAAAGTACTAATGTTCAACTCTTCACTGAGAGTCTTTATTTTTCTTTAGATTTTACATTTATAAATAAATAAATATTTCTTACACTCACACCAATTTGCCTAGCCCAAAGTTAACTCTATACGGGTGTTATGGGATCTAGGGTAACGGATAGACATACATATATTATACATATATAAACAATTTGGTAGAAATATGTTATAACAACAATGACTAAGGTACAAATGCTCGCATTCATTGCGCAAATCCCCACCGGCATTCGAACCCGGGACCTCAGAGATGGCGACACCTTGAAACCGGTACCAACCACTCGACTACGGAGGTCGTCAAATTTTAACATTACCTTTGGTTAATTGGTATAATAAATTGAATTTATTTGTAATTTAATGCAAGAACATTATTTTTATAATTCTTTTTATTTCGTACTTTATTCATAATCTGTGAAATAAAAATAACGGCACCGACAGAATACCAGCGTTACTGTCTATCCTATCCCGACGGCAACATAATGCCAAGTTGGTGTCCGGTTCGGTCCACAAATTGATCAGTTGTTATAATTTTGTCACTTTATTTTTTTTATATTATTTTGTTGTGTATTTTATTTTTTGGTAGAATGATTTTTATGTGTGCGCCGAACAAACGTTTTTTCTTTCTTTCTAAACACCCAGCATAATTCAATGATTATACAACTAATATATTTTCCGGTACGTTTCCACAGATTGGCCATGTATAACGAGAAATTCAGAAAGAAATAAATCGCGACGGATCAATGGAGAACAGCGATTTCCAAATACCAATTGCAAATTTTAAATGCACGTATCGTATCGCGTGTCACAAAATTGCATTGTTGTTTGCCGTGTGTGGTAATTGATTTTGCAACATCGTCGATAGAATTACGTGCTTCATTGGTATTTTTGACAACAATAATGCAGTCACTATTTCAAAAGGAATTTTTAACTAGTGGGAAATATATATTTTTCCCGTGGTAAAAATATAGCTTATAACGATCAAACATAATGTAATATTCTATTAGCAAGAGAATATGTGAAATCGGTACAGTCATTTTTGGAATCCTTTGTACATACGCGTTGTACCGAATTAATTTTTTACATTTATTTTCTAATATTTACCAGCAGTGTAAATAATATTATAGCATATCTTAATCAGGGATAATAAAGCCTTCTAATGTTGAAATAATTTAGAAATTTGTTCAGTAGTTTTTGAGTCTATTCATTTATAGATACAGATATAGAAGTTGATTAACAGATTAAAAATCCAAATATCACCGCTCCCTTTCTACCTCCGCATGTTGCTCTAAACCAGAGGTTCCCAAACTTTTGTTCCCCCCAATATCAGATAAGTAGGGACTTATCTGATATTGAATGCCTACATCCTACAACTTACAAAAATTTGTAATGTAAAAAGTATTTTTAAACGGTTTTATTTAGCTCAGCCCGGTTCATTCATTCTTGGGTCAAATTTAGTAAATCAAATTTCACCCTCTTCCTGTCAACCGATTAATCTGAAATTTTGTATACACTTTGGATTTTGGTGACAATACAATTATATTTATTCATTATCATTATAAATTCAACATGGCCGCCGCTACAAAATGGCGGACAATTTAGGTTTTATTAATCCCATCAATATGGGTATCAAATGAAAGGGCTCAACAAGCAGAATACAATATACTATAAAAAAATTAAATCCAAGATGGCGGCCGCTACAAAATGGCGGATAACGTAGGTTTTATCAATCCCATCAATATGGGTATCAAATGAAAGTGCTCAACCAGTAGAATACAATGTACTATATAAAATTAAAATCCAAAATGGCGGCCTCTACAAAATGGCGGAAAAACTTAGTAGTTTAATCAATCCTATCAATATGGGTATCAAATGAAAGTGCTCAACTAGTAGAATATAATGTACTATATAAAATTAAAATCCAAAATGGCGGTCTCTACAAAATGGCGGATAACTTAGGTTTTAAAAGAGAATAATGCGAAATAAAAACTAAAAACTAGAAAATAAAAATAGGTAAAAAACTTTTTAATTTAAACGGTTTTATGTTAAACATACATTGCAATGTTTAAGATAAATGTACTAAAAATGTACTAAAAACCAAAAAATAATAAAATAGATACAGTCGTGGGAATTATAAACATATGCATAGACTAGACTAAAATAAAATCGTGGGGCACATCAATTGTCTACAATCGTTGTGTTGTTTCAATGTGCCCCACGGTTTTATTTTAGTCTAGTCTATGCATATGTTTATAATTCCCACGACTGTATCTATTTTATTATTTTTTGGTTTTTAGTACATTTTTTATAATTAATGTCTTTATATTAGAAGATAGTTTAATGTAAGTAAATAGGTACTATCAGTGTATGTTGAGATTCATTATCGTGGACCCTTTTTCACTTTATGGACCCCAAAATTTTGTTTTGCTGACGTAGACCCTTTGCAGGTTGTCATAGACCTCTAGAGGTTGATATAGGCCACTTTGGGAATCACTGCTCTAAACTAAGTGAGCTTACGGCAATAGAGAGTATACAGGCATTTCTGATTATTCCTTTATTCTTACATACTCTACAGCAGGTTACACAGACGACCGACGAATTCAACATTTCACCAGTCTCTCCAGAAAGTGCCATTTAGATTACTCAAACATCGAACTATTGCTGTGACTATTCGAGAAAACCACAATATCAATCTGTATTCAGAACCAGAACTCGAGACCGATACGGCTCCAGCAAGGCTTGAACAAGCGATGTGATATCGCCGAAGTCCTTCCCAGCTGCGCTGGAGGTTGAGCTTAAACTTTGGACTGGAAAGGACTGGACTGGAAAGGACAAACATCAATGCAGATTTTACTTATTACTATGACCCAGACCATGGAATTTCTGAAGTGAAAATTTCAAGTGGCCTTAAAATTAAAGGCACAAAACAAAAATCATGTCTATTTCCCACTAGCTGAGCCCACGACTTCGTCTGCGTGGGATCGTATTGTGATCGTAATATTAGGGAGCATTTTTAATTACTGAGAGTGTTATAAACGTAAGAGTAGATAAATATAATCAGAAAGCTTCGAACGGCTATGCTATCGGGAGTTACACGTGTTATTGTAAGCCAACCATAAAAGATAGACATATGCTGTCGTGGGATATTTTTATATAATTTTAAGCAAAACATTTACGTCATACATTTCTGATTCAGATTTCTGTGTAGCTTTAACCATAAAGGTTGCACACGCGACGGAATCTTAAAAAATTGAGTAACTTCTCCTGTTTATCCAATATTTCCCTTCACTGCTCTATGATGATATATGCTATTGATTGTAGCGTGATGAAAAGTATACTATAACCAGCTCAGGAGTATGAAAAATAATTGTACCAAGTTTCGTTAAAATCCGTCTAGTAGTTTTTGTTTCTATAACGGTTATACAGACACATAGACAAAAATTTTACTGATTGCGTTTTTGGCATCATTATCGATCCCTAATCACCCCCTGATAGTTATTTTGGAAATATATTTCATGTACAGAATTGATCTCTCTACACATTTATTATAAGTATAGATGTAACAAATTGTGCAAATAGGAGATATGTTTTACACTGGAAGTTGCTGAAGATTAGGTTTACCTGGGACAAATCCGACATCCAGAAAGGGGCCAATAGACAAATCCAATTCACTCGATATCATTAGCATACACGGCATATTCTCGTTCCATCTACCGCAGTGCCTCAAGACAAAAGTCTTAGACTCATGTTGTCTTTGATGACATATGTAACTAACACCTAGCCATTTCATTGATGACCGCCTTTCATTTAAGTACCATATTGATGTTTTATGTAGTCGAATTCGCAAATTAATGTTTGTTTTTAATAAGGCGCAACCACATATATAAGGCAAACTTCGGTGTATAGCAAATTTTAAACTACTCGTATGTAGTTAGACAGATTTACCTTTCACTGTGTCAATCAATAATTACCTACTGCATTACTTCATGGGGTGGGACCGCAAGAACATCCATTCTATTGGTTGAGAGAGAGCACAAAGGGCCGTGTTAAACGTATCTACGTTTCGTTCTTAACTGGGTCAACTATTTATAATGAATACAGCCCTTAAACAGCACTCAACACTTCCCTTTAGCATCGAATATACTAACAAAAGACGAAGGGATATGGTTTGTTCTCAAAATATAGGATTCAAGCATACTTTCTTGGCCAGATTTTATGTATTCCTGAGACCTTTTCTATATAATAGATTAAACGCAAAGCTCTATATGTTTGATTGTACCTATCATAAAGCTAAAATACTTTTTCAAGAAGCACTTCAAGTTATGTAGTTTGACGATACAGAGAAACTATTACTATTTACCAAATAATTTGTATTTTTATTTTTATTGACTATAGAAATTATTAAATAAATTACTATTATTATTTACCACGGACCAAAAATGCGAAAATTCACCGAAAAAGTCATTACTCTTAATTGATGTGGTGTGATGTGATGTGTGATGTGATGTGGTGTAATGGTGTTTCAATTTATTAATTGATGTGGAGTAGGGATGCTCGATGAACATCGATGTTCGATGATCATCGATGTTGAAAGCAAAAACATCGCTGTTTTAACATCGATATTGCTATACGAAAAATATCGTAACATCGATGTTAACGGCATCTGTCATCGATGTTAACTCACGGCCTCACGCACGACACGACCAATGCAACTTACGAAGTTACGAAACAAAATATGTCTTTTATGAACGCATCCACAACACAAATCAAGTTTATTTTGAACTTTGAACGCGTATTCATTCATTCAGGGCGCACCGGTCGTTCCTTTTATTCGTCGTTTCAAAAGCTGGCTCTACTCTTTATCAACAAAGAAATAGATTAAAAGGTTCTTCTTTATCAAAATTACTCTTCCTGCAGTCAATTGATAAAAAATATTGGAATATGTAATCATTTGATTTCATTCTTAATAAATTCCGAACTTTTACACTGTGTTTTATTTTTTTGTCAGTTATTATTGCATAAATCATCAATGATATCCAACATCGATGTTCAGTTTTCGATAAATATCGAATATCGATGTCGGGCTTTCGATTATGACATCGATGTCAACATCGATGTTTTTCGAATATCGACCATCCCTAATGTGGAGATCCTTGGACGAAGCCTATATTCAGCATTGAGCGTCTCAGCTGAAACGATGACACATCAACAAGTCCGACTTTATGTTGACCTTGAGACAGCTCTTATTTTCTTCGTAATAGCGGTGGTTTTCGTAAAGCAAGTGTCAAGCTTAACGTGTTGCTGACTGTCGGTACGTAAGTACGTTAAAGGATAAGTATCTTTATGTGTTATCATAATTTTAAATTTGCTACGACTAAAGACAATAAAGATTATTTTAATTTTGATTTAATTTTTTTATTAATGTACTCGAGGAGGAAACGTCGTCGACGAGAGAAATTTACCTATAACCATCAAGGAAGATGCTCATCACCGCCCAGTTTCCAGTTCGCAATCCCAAGGACGACCAGGGCGGTGCACCCATTAGCCGCAAGACAAGACGTCCGAGCGAGGCTATAGGAAGCAGTCGCCGCCCGTGCATTTATTCAATTTGCGGCTATTATGATTTATTGGTGCGTCCAAGTAAGCGCCTCTGACCTAGACCACGCCAGCGCGCGCTACGAACCCGGCGATTAAACAGGATAGCTATTTAAAAACTACTAGCCTCATTTGATCTTATTGGGCATGTGACGTGTTTATTTATTAATTTACAGTATGTTCATTGACAGATTACAATCATTATTAAATGTGTATAAAACATGACATTATAATCCAAGATTCGTATTAATAATAATCTGTCTGACTTAGTCTGAAAATAGTTTTTCTCTTTCTAACTTAAGTTGCTTATTTAAAGATGGCACAAGACAATAATATGTTAACTAAACCATACTCAAAATTATCCTGAAACTTTATGCACTATTACATTTTTTATTATACACTATATTTAGTTAAAATCAAATCAAATCAAAATGTTTTCACGCGAAAAACTGACAAGAAACACTGAAGGTTTAATTTTATATCTTTACTTTACAATACTAGACTAACGTAATCGAATGATTAATACATCTGTTTCATGGTGTCAACGATCCCGGGTTCCAGTCCCTGTGAGGGCTGATGTTTGTGTGATGCCAGCATTTGTATCTTAGCCGTAGTTGTTATTATATATTTCTATCAAAGATATATGTGTATATATATATGCATGTTTATCCATTACCCCAGATTCCATAACACAAGCCTTACAGAGCTTACATTGGGCTAGGCCAGAGGTTCCCAAGCTTTTTGTGCCGTAGACCCTTTGTCATGTTTTTCGGTTTTGGGTAGACCCCCTACATACCTGATAGTAAAGGCCTACATCCTACAATTCATGGAACCCCAAACTTTTTTTTCGCTGACATAGACCCCTTGCTGGTTATCATAGCCCCTAGGGGTTGATATAGACCACTTTGGGAATCACTGGGCTAGGCTATATGCTGTGATTGTTAGAAATGTTTATTTATTTATTACTCGTTTATATTTGTATAATAATTCACTTAACATGTATCGAGATCACAATATGTATCGAGGCAGCTCGACTAGAATGTCCTACTGACTAAACTTAGACTATGCCTTGGCTGAAAGGACCCTACAACTTGAATAGAAAGGATTACAACCGACATCGTCTCGTCTCGCTTTTATTTCCCCAACGGACATGTGCTATCGGCATTCATTTCCAATAATTTACGGAGCACATCTTTATCCGACAAAAACTCTTCACACAAATTTAGATCCGAAACAATCAGAGCATAATGACAAGGTGATAATGAGTCAGTCATCACTCTTATCCGATAGAACACTGTGCGACAGACAAAATAGTTTGCGTTTGCAATAACAAACACAGTATTCAAAGTATTTTTCGGTATGAATCGTTTTAAAAATAGATAATGAAACGGAATGTGTGTCCAAGGTTTATCTTTGTTTGGACATAATGAAACTGCGGGCTTTGTTTCATTATCACTTGATCTGGTGTAACAGAATAGATAATAAACAGATATGTTGGCATAAAGGGACGATAGTCCGTAACCGAGTATTATTCGTACTGGGTCGTATCTACCAGCTCAAGGGCTTTCAAATTATATAGTAAAATTATTATCTTAAAAAATAGACTTTACAAATTATACCTTGATAACCTTCGTCAGCGTCAGCACGTGTGATCACGGTACCTTCTAATCGGGAGATCCGCGATTGATCACGCCCTACACTTATTTATTTTTAATTGTTCTTTTTTCATGTGTACATTTATCATATAACTACAAAGAAATAAATGGGTCAGCGTGGTTGACTAATGCCTAAGCATCCTAACTTAGAATAGGATTGTGCCCCTTGATCCCAGTAGATGTAATATCTTTTTCGCAACTTCGATGTATACTAAAACCCAATACTATTTCTCTAGCTCGTCTGATAACCCGAACCCACTTAACAGGCGATCAACTACACAACCAATGACTGTCCCTTCACACATCGCTAACCTAGTAGCATTCTACTCCGTTCTTGACACCTTGATCCAAGTACTTACGAGATCGTGCACCTCCTTCAGTCTTTTAACAGAACCACCAACACGACACACCCACTCACTAGTCCTTCACGCCCCTGACATTCTCGCCTTCCCCGAACTAAGTCGAGAGAACACTGTATAAGTGACTTGCATTTAACAGCTCAGACCCATGACAAACAATGGAAATACTAAAAATAAAGTGACGCTACAGCTCAACCTTACCACTATAGTCACCATATGGCACCATATAACATCAGCAATACTAACACCAATATAATGTGCTGCTGCACAAACAAATCTCATGTCATTCGAGAAATTTCTGTGGGTTTCTAAAGAAGAATGAAATCGATTTCTTGCCATGTTAGAGCCGAGTGAGATTTTGTCTCCTATATTCTCTACTGCAGTTGGTTTATAACAATGAAAATATAGCAAGTGCTACTTATTATAGTTATTATTTCTTCTAGAGATGGGCCGAATATTCGGTAAATATTCGGTATTCGGCATATTCGGCAACTTTTTCAGTGTTCGTATTCGGCCGAATAGTTCGGTTACATTGCCGAATAATTACCGAATAAACAAAGTAAATAACGAGTCTAGGTTGTTTCGTAATTTGTCGGTTTGACATCCTATACTATGCATTCTCAGTATGCAACTAACAAAAAGATATAAATATGCGTCAAAATTCTAAATATAATATATATTATATATAATAAATATATTGCAATAAACCGTAGCTTAAGTAAGAAAAACCAAAATTGTTTTATTAATCATTAATCAGCTTTAGCATTTGCATGCTCTACATGATAGGAACATTCCTAATGTTCCCTAATGTCATTCCTAATGTATGTTTAGGAACGATAGGTAACGTAAGTATTAAATTAATAATCATTCTAAAGTTTTAAACCCAACATCAGCTTTAAACATATAATCTAAATTACGAGTAACAGTCTTCTTTCAATAAAGAAATAAATTAAATAAAAAGTGGTGTTTCTTCTTTCACTAAAATAAAACATAATCTCTTTTTAATCGATCGAATAGAATTTAAAATATTTAAATTGTAAAAGCTACCAAAAGTTTAGTCCTAAATTTAATCAGGCATGAGACGGTTACGTTTTTTTTCATAAACATTCCCAGCTTTCAAGAATAGTCGTTCACTATACACTGAAGACCCAGGCGCTGCTAAGTATATTTTAGCTATGTTTGACATTAAGGGATATTTTATTTTATTTTTTGTCCACCATTTAAAAGGACTTTATCTCGCTGTAGAAGGTTCTTCTGTAAATATTTGTCCAGATCAGTTGCAACAAGACTTTTTGAATTATGGGTCGGTATTGCTGGTAGCTTTGTTGAGGTAATTTCTTCAAAACAGCTCCAAAAATCTGCATGACTAGAATTTGTAACAGTCTGAGCCACACGATTATTGTCATCGTCTTCGTCAGTACTCTCATCATCGCCGTTTCTCAATGCCTCAGCTAAAAATGGCTGAGTGCGAACCTGTATAAACCTGTTTATACAGGTTCGCGCGAACCGAATATTCGGTTCGGTAAGAGCTGAACCGAATGTTCGGTCGAATATTCGTATTCGGCAAAGTCCGTATTCGGCCCATCTCTAATTTCTTCTATTGTTCATTGGTGGAGTCAACGTGTTTTGCTCTGAGTTTCGACTCCCCTTAGGGGCAGAAAATTTTGTATTTGCTTTGATTACTGTTAATTCTTCCGGATCGTCCTAGGTGGCTACCACCATCTAAAGTCCAATATCTAACATGCATTACCCCATAGTTTGTCTGTCATGTTACATTTTGATAGATAAACTTTGACCATAATTTGTCAGAACACACTTCTTCGGGTAGGTTCCCAATTAGCTTACATCGGTTATACTCTAAGCGTTCATAGCGGTTTCGAATGGGATATCACTAAAATCGAAAAATACCAGTTGATTACTTGGCTATTATCCTGTTGACGTTAATTATCACGCCAAATGTATTACCATGAATCAAAGAAATCATTTTACGAAATCATCGACATGAGCTGGTCTTTCCAGCTCATGTCGATGATATTGACAAATAACAGCCCTTTGACAGAACGCTCATAGCGATTACGATCCGAGGTATGGATGGCGTAAACGCAAGATGATGGCGACATTAATGACCTCATCAACGTCAGGTTGGATGCTGTCACCGTACTCATGGTGACTTAAAATGACTTTTACAACGCTGACATCAATATAATCGCGAAACGTACCCTTAGATTGTGCCGATTTTCACAAGTTCTAAATTTGTCCCCGTATTAATCATGTAGTAAACACTAATAAGAGGTAAAATCAAGCAGTTATTCAAACTTAAGAACCAAAAAAGCCTGTTATATTCTAACTTCAACCATATTATCACTTGAAGAATACAATAGAATTTATGTCTAATTTAAAAAAAAAGTGTATAAAGTTACGAGGGCAAAGCAATTAAGAATTAAACAAAGAAAGATTCCAGGGTGAATGATGTTGAGGGGAAACACTAAAAAATTCGAATTGTTCTTTTGAAATGTTGTTTAATTAAGCAATTTGCTTGAAGATGGAAGGGCTCTGTAATTACAAGTTAATTAAACCTTTCATTTTGAGAATCTTTAGGAAATAGTATTTACAGTGATATAGGGTTGTATATACCTACACTATTATCCATGTGAAATAATAATGTCCTCTAAAATTTGGAGCACACTTAAGTTTTACATTTAACCAATATAGGTAATGACTTTCGCAAAACTACACAGGTTTCATACAAAACCTGTAATCTTAAGTCAACCTTTTTTTTTTTTTTCCCTGAGGAAAATGCATTAAATTGCATACCCCGGCTGTGGCGAGCCGGCGGTTATGTGGGGCTCTCCTCCCCAGAAGGGGAAGGCCAGAAGGTATGTCTGTCAGATCAACATTAAATTAGGTTCGGGGAAGGCTTAGCTTAAGACATGGGCAAGGACCTATACCACGATGAACTATCACCTAATAATTCTTTCATATGGGAAAATTTGGTAAAAACGTCTAAAGCGATATTGATATGAAATCGTCATTTAGTATGTATGCACTTCGGGCAAGACCATTGTATAATTTTACCATAGCAAAATATAATGTATGTATTTCTAACGCTGACGAAGTCATAAGCAGTATACTTTTAATATTTAACATATATATTTTTATTTAATGGGGAGACAAACGAGCAGACACATCAACTGAAGATAAGCAATTATGGCCACCCATAGAGACCCATAACACCAAAGGAGTGTGTTGTTGACATTTTAAAAGGACATACACTCTTATCTGATCATTTGGATATTGCATCATTTCGTATTTGTGGTATTAACCACAGGTGACAATTCATTCCGCAGTTTGGTAATGCGATGCAGAAAATCCCTAGAATAATGTTGTTGAACAGTGAAATGCTAACTGCTTTGATCAATTTATAGAAATATCTATAAATTGAAATCTTTAATTTATGGCTAGTTGTTGGAGGATAACAAACATCAACAACAATGTCAAGTGCCAGAACAGTCACTATTAGCACAAGTGTCAGCGTGGATTTTGATAATTCTACTGTCTTTAACCTCTATAGTATAATTAAATAAAAAAAGATCACCAGCGAACCAACCCTAGAGAAATGATACTTGTAGTCTAAAGCAGCTTGTTGGATACTCAAGGAATATCCTGCTGGCTACTGACAATGAAGTCCATTATATTCCAGAACAGGGAGGTTATGGCTATGGGTTTGAAGTTGGACAGATTGAAGTTAATGTGATGACTGAGAGCATTTGTGCTTTAATTATAGTTGTTAATATATAAGTATAATAATTTACCCTAGATCCAATAACACAATACAAATAGGCTAATTGTAGGAAATATTTATTGATTATTATTTTTTAATTTACTTAAACAATAAATTATAAACCTCTCAAATTAGCAACTCTCTTAAACAATATTACTAAGTAATAATTAAAATAATTAAAGGTAAGACAGTACCGCAGTTGCCAGACATGGTGCTTTCGCCATTTTGGGCCTTATAATAATTTACCATAAAATATTAACTACTTTATTTATTTACTTTTTGTTGTATGCCAACAAATGACAACATTTTCAATCTTACAATACTCTACAATAACAGCAAAGAGCAATATCTCGCAACAACTAGATGGATAGGATTTAATCATCATATGAATTAAACAAAATGTACATATAGTGTTATTCTAATCAAAAAGCACTTCAAATAAATAACAAACAATTAAAATTATATGACTACTTACAGTAGAAATTTCACTGCTCCTTGTGTATGTGATAAGAATTAATATTACTAATACCAAAGTTTTTTTTATAACAAAACAAGTTTTTTTATTTAATCCTTGTGGCTCCAAACCATTCTTTAGAAATGTATGTCATACACTAATTTTAAGTTTGAAGGTAATAAAGTACAATTAGTTAATAATAAGCCTATATCTTAACCACAAAATATATGCATAGCTTTCTACCTAAATCTTCCCCTAAATCATGTCAGATTTCATCAGTGGGAAATATTTTATCAGGGTAAAGATTATCCTATCTTTCCAGGTCCCAAAGTAGCACCATAACATAAAAATAGCTAAACCATCAGTATTAGTTTAGCCATTTTTATCAGATTTTAACACAGGAAAGAGAGAAACAGGAAGAAATTTTCACATAATAAAAATTGCCCTACGTCCTTCCTCACTTTTCCAATTACCCATATATTAAATATAATCATAACTAGTTCAGATGTTTTTGAAATATTACATTCCAAAAATACTAAGAGACAAGGCCTTTCTCTTTACTAAATTAGTAGATATTTACATTTAGCATAAATTTACCAGCTTTAATGAAAACCTGCCACCATATTGTTCACATTAACCGACTGTTTTGATTATAAAGAAGTCATATAAGAATAAAATTATAATTTTTCGAACATTCGGAACATTCACTTACCTGAAATCTAGTTGTAGATGGCTGATCTTTAAACCGAGATGGCTTTTCAATGTCGCGAAAGCTGCTCTTCGTTAGAGAGGACTTAGAAGGTTGCATATAACCGGCATTCGGCGCACCAGGCAAAAGCTTGTCCTTTTCATTAGTTTCTCGTGTTCTAAAGTGTAATCCAGCTTCTAAATCGTCACTTCTTGTTAAGACTTCACTGGGATATTGAATATTACCATTAGTAGCGGCCATAGATTTTGCCGAACTTATTTTTCTGAACCTGCCGATAATAACATCTTCTTCGTCGTTTACAGGCACGTGTAGGTTGTCAGATGTTTGAGCATTTGTTCCATCTGTTTTAACCGGACTCATTTCTATATCCTTTTGTGGTGTACCCATTTTGATTTATTATCAACACACTTATCGTAGAACTTTACTGCATAATAAATTCTCTCGATACTTTAAAACATAACTTCAAACTCTTTTGCAACTATCGCGAATGCGATTCATATGTGAGTCGGTAATAAGCGTACCGTGTTGTTAACTTTGTAAAAAACTAGAAATAATGTATATCTTAACAGACACGGGTGTATAATAGTGTCATTAATTTAAAACACTTCAACAGAGCGCCATACGATCTCGCGCGTATAACCAACAAATTAAACGCATGAAGTGCACGACCACATTCTTAGCTATCGATTTGACAACTAAAGAAAGAAAAGTCAATCTACTGTCATACTGTTTTTTTTATTTTATAACCTGGTAACAAAGATCTTTAAGTCATAACTTATTTAGAAAATATACTGTCAAATGATATACGCACAGCATAAATATAATTAATTATACAGATCTGTGGTACATGGGAGTATTTGTCGTAAACTACGATTTTTAATTCGAGTCAGTAAAATGACAAGTGCAACTGTCACTGATACAAAAAAGGGGTCTAATCATTAATTCACTGGAGTAAACTGACGTTTACGGTGTTACCACTTTATGATGAACAGAAAATAGTGTTGTGACTAGAATATTGAAATCAAACTCATTCATTCAATTTCATTCCGTCCTCAAATCACATTACTCATTTTATTTACTTTATTAAGAAATCTTAATCCAATTTTGTTTAATCGATGTAATAATATTAGCATGGTACCTTTAGGGCAAATAGGTGATAACTTTGAAATGTCGTAATTACTCGAATTATATATATGAAATGAAACAAAAATATTCAATGGATAGCTTTTTATTCGTCATCGTCAGACATAATTTTATCACTATCGTCGTCGCTGTCAGTGACACTTATTATAAAACGGTCCGTAATATTGTCCATCATATGGTCGAGATTAAACATTTTATTTTCTAAGTTTATTACATGATCACACAGCTTCTCCATCTTGTACCAGTAACCAGTAATAACCAGCAATAAATAAAAAAAATACTTGACGTAAAATTGTCGTGGTTATATCCATTACAACGATAAATAATTTACAGAATTATGTTTTGTCTAAAATGAAATACAATAACTACTATTACACAGTGGTTAAATCTGTATTTTTCTTTTACAAAGATTGCAATAATTAAAGTACTTCCGAATGTTCGAATAATTACAGTTCAAAAAATTGATTTACTGATTAACTGAACGCATAGTTCGGGAACACTAGCAAGTGAGTGAATTTCATTTTTTGTATCTGATAGAATTCATGTACCTATATTATAATTAATTGAGTACTTTTTTTTAATAAACGTTGTTACTGACTTTGTGTGAGTGATCTGAATAGCAACGAAGGGTGAAGTCCTTATCGATTTATTCAATTTATCCAATTATATTTGCAGGTCACCTCACTAGTACGATAAATATGGCAGCACAATTTTACAATGTGACATTAGCATCTGTCAGTTTACTCCAGTGAATTAATAATCAGTTATACAACCCACTACAATAGTGATGTTCGGCAATCAATAGATTTAGACATTTAGTCATGCTTTATTTTATTAGGAATCAAAGCGCTTTTTTATTGGAAATATGTAATACATACCATATTAAATAATATGATTTGTGACACATGACACTGGAAATGTCATTTTACTGACTCGAATTAAAAATCGAACTTTAGACTGAGAATGTAATAGACCTTATGAGTAGTACTTCATCTGAGTACCTAATAGACCTTTAGTTGTCGTGCCGTGAGACAGACTGATAAATATAAAATGTCGCCATTATGAAATATATTCCCATTTTATGGGATTTTAGTACATATTATGGATTATATCTTCATCACCCCTATTTTAATATGATCAATTAATGTTATCACTAAAAAGTATGTTTAAATAAGAAACAAAACGGTATTTACGCCTTTTTTAAAGTTTCACAAGGCTATCAATATAGTCAAATTTAACAGGCTAACGAACAATTTTGGAAAATATCACGCTTTAAAGGTTTTAAAAAATACCATACTAGAAACTAATTGTAAGATTAGAGTAAGATCCTACTACTAAAAGAATCAGAAATAAATTATACTATTATTATTTCCATATTTAATCTCGATCGCTTAACATGCATGTAATATACGATCGACAGTTTTATTGTTGACATGATAATGTCTTATAAATCGATGAAATTTTTGTATTTATATTATTGCAATGTAGTGTAGGTAACTAACAATAGCAATGAAAATAAATAATCATCATTTCAGCCAATATACGCCCACTAATTATTAATGTTAAATGATTTTCATATCAAGCTAATTCATATTACAATAATGTTACTCGTGTGCTGTTTGACCGGTATATCATATCAAAATAAGTATATGAAATGTTGTTATATCATATCGCCATCAGTTCAACCGAGATCTCCACTGCTGTAAAATCACCATATTATATCTTTATTAATTTTTTTGATAATATTTCCAATTCAATTACCAGATAAACTTCCATACAATAAATAGTTTATGTTATAACTTTACACACAGTTAAGTCTAAACGAACTAAATTCTGTTGTCTCCGTTAACAAATACAGAGGATGCATCAATGTTTATTATTACTTTGGAAACATGATATTGTACGAAAGCAAATGACGTATGAATGAGACGTATGAGTATTTATTCACGTCTGTGCCATATGTTATGCCACAGACATGAAAATATAGGCTGAGCACTTGCTACTTGTAGGGATATATTTAAACGTACTTATTTGAATGTGTACATATGTACCATATCTTGATATAAACAAAATAAAATAAATTAAACTCTCCAACCTAAAGCCTTCAAGTACCTGTGATGTAATTGCAAAAACTATTAGGTTTGTTTATAATTAAAAAAAAAACATTTTTGGGAGAATTTATTTATTTTTAAATAATAGTAATGTTTCTGCAATAAAGGAAAAAGAATATCGACAGTGATACATACACAAGAAATATATATATATATATACTAGCTTCCGCCCGCGTGAAATTAGTTTTTGTCAATCCTGGTCCCTTATGTCTAAGGTACCAAGATTCATGGTCTTATCTTCAATTCAACCCCTATTTCACCCCCACACTGGTAATAGCTCTTACCTTTGATGGATGTCCTTCTAATTTCAAAATGGCAGAAAATTTAAGTTGTCGTTTTAATAACACTGAAAACATCACAACATTTTTTGAAGTTAGTGGGCATAATATTTTCATTATCCCCGATCCTTCGTATATGTTAAAACTCATTCGAAATACATTGGGTCAAAAAAAAGAGCTTGAGAACAGAGAACATTGAGAGCTTACATAAGCTTCAAGAAAATGAAGGTCTTTGTTATGATATAAGACTTATTGTAGGTATTTATAGTTGGTTGTCATATAGATTTTTATAAGAAGTTTATGTCATTATAATATAACTGTCTGCCTTGTCTTTTTTTTTACCTCAGGAGAGGAAGGCTGGAATCCTCACAAGGAGCACGAAATGTACCCAGGATACCCCCGCAGCGGCAAGTGTCACGGAGGTTATGTCGGACTCCACGCGACCGGAACGGTCCAGCCACGTGACCTACCGACTAAACTCAGCCTGGCCTAGGTTTATTTATCAGATAGTGCGAATTCAAAACCGATGCCGAAAAATGTATCAGGTAATAATATTTCACCACTACAATGTCAAGAAGATTCGTGTGACAATTGGTAGAAATGGTTTCAAAGTTTTAAAATATATCTACGTGCATCTGGACTCAACGAAGAAAAAGATGACCGTAAGGTAGCTGTTTTCCTTCATATAGATTGGCGAAAGAGGGTTAGAATTTTTTTATTCTTTTAACTTAAACGAAGACACAATCAAATATGATGATCTAATTACACGATTTGAACAACATTTTCAACTTAAAATAAATCTTACCTACGAAAGCCATAAATTTTTCACATATCGGCAATCTGAAAATGAGACCATAGAGGAATTTCTCACTAACTTACGTGCAAAAAGTCAGTCATGTGATTTCAAAACTTTGCAAGATCGTCTAATCAAAGATATTTTTATCTGTAATATGCATGAAAAATATCACTTCATTTGTGAAAAACTTCTATTAGAATCAGAACTATCTCTTGACAAAACTATCTCCATGACCAAAACACTTTTGATGTCAATGAATCAAACTATTATGTACACACGCACTAAGAGTAATGAAAGATCCAGACATACTTCTCGTACATATTCCAAGTCACCAGTTAGAGAACATTCGCAACAACAACGTTTCAAACCTATATGCAAAAAATGTGGACAAGTACATAGATTTAAGTGTCCAGCATTTGGTGTAACTTGCAGATCATGTCTCAAAAGAAATCATTTTGATAGATACTGCAAAACAAAAAATGGCCGAAATATAAATGACGATAGTGGTGACACAAATAATTCGGAAAATAATTTATTTGTTGGAAGTATTGCTGCAACATCGTCATCAAATGAATGGATGATACCAATTTTTGTCAATGACACAGATTAATTGTATTTTGGATACAGGAAGTGATGCCAATGTTATGCCAAATAATATTTTTCAAACACTTCAAACTGGCACACTAAGAAGCTGTCATCACAGCGGCACTGCATACAATGGCAATAAAATACCTGTCGTCGGAGAAGTTGATTTATATACATACATATATGTCACGCCTTGTTCCCAGTGGGGTAGGCAGAAACCACCATCTTGTAGTCAACTAGGTCTTGTCAAATGCATTTATGATATTCATGAGGCACATTCAGATGATGTCAAAGAAGTACTTGACAATCATAAACATATTTTCGAAGGCTTAGGTTGTTTACCATTTGACATTTCTATTCGTGTAGACCATAAAGGTAGATACACTTTATGGTGTAGACAAATCCATTCCACCCAAAATAGATCCTCCACGTAATACCATTCGCACTTCATCATAGATTAAAGAAGGAACTAGATGACATGGAGCAAAAGAATGTGATTGCGAAAGTGGCGGAACCAACTCAATGGGTAAGTTCTCTTGTTGTTGAAAAGAAAAATGGTAAATTACGCGTATGTTTAGACCCGCGAAACTTAAACCAAGCTATTCTTCGTGCTCATTACTCAATACTAACAGTTGACACAGTTCGATCCAAAGTTGCAGGAGCTAAATATTTTTCAACTTTAGATGCTAGTAGTGGCTTCTGGATGCTTAAGCTGGATAATGACAGTTCATACCTTACTACGTTCAATACACCTTTTGGACGATATAGATTTTTAAGACTTCTATTTGGTGTAAGTTGTGCATCAGAAATTTTTCATAGAGTGATTGCAGAAGCATTTGCAGACATTCCAGGTGTAATTATCTATAAGTGGTAGTAGTCAGTCAGAGCACAAAGAACGCTTAAAATTAGTTTTCGTAAAAGCAAAAAAGCTTAATATCAGATTCAATAAAGAAAAATGTACTTTTGCGACAAAACAAGTAAAATACTTAGGTCATGTTTTCACTGATCATGGAATAATTACAGATCCAGATAAAATACGAGCTGTCAAAGACATGCCGACATGCATGCAGACTTCTACTTGTCAAAAAGATCTACAAAGATTCTTAGGTCTTCTTAATTATTTAAGTCCATTCATTGAAAATCAAGTTAGTCCGTTAAGAGATCTTACAAAGAAAAATTCTTCATTTCAGTGGAATTCAACGTATGAGACAATATTTAATAATTTAAAAGATTTCATTTGTAAAGCGCCAGTTCTGTCTCATTTCGATCCAAAAGTCCGTAATATAACTGTTTCAGTAGATGCCAGTAGTACAGCTGTAGGTGCAGTTCTATTACAAAATAGTCATCCTATTTATTACGCTTCATAAACATTCACGCCTACAAAGAAAAATATGGCACAAATTGAAAAAGAGTTTTATGCTATTGTTTTTGGTTGTTCTAAATTTCACCAATTCATTTATGGACAAAAAGTTGATATTGAAACTGATCACAAACCTTTAGTTACTTTGTTTAAAAAACCTTTGGCGTTCCAACACGACTTCAAAGGATGATGTTAAGAATCCAAGCATATGATCTGAATGTCAAATACAAAATAGGCTCAGAAATGTACTTAGCAGATACATTATCTAGAGCACCGCTTCCAGAATTATCATCAGATGATTTAGATGACGAAATTAGGGTTCATGTCAATTTATTAATAAAAACATTGCCTATTTCCGCAGAAAAATTAAAATGGCTTCAAAATGCTACAAATGAAGATGAGAGCATGAAAATCTTAAAAACATATTGCAAAGATGGATGGCCGTCATGTAAATCAAAGGTTGATATATTAGTTCATGAGTACTGGAATTATAAAGATGAAATTCATACAGAACATGACATCGTTTTTAAAGGTAACGCTATTATTATTCCTTATGTTATTCGTCCAGAGATTCTTAAAATTATACACAGTGGACATTTAGGCATTGAAAGATCTAAAAGTTTTGCACAAGGTATAGTTTTTTGGCCGTTTATGTCAGATCACATTAAAAATGTCGTACAATCATGAAGCACATGTCTTTCTATGAGAAATTCAAATCGTAGGGAACCTATGAAGCCGCATCAACAGCCTACATTGCCTTGGGAAAAGGTTGGTGTTGATTTTTTCGACTTTAATGGTAAAAAATATGTTGTCGTAGATGATTATTATTCGAACTATATTGAATTAAATTCTATTAGTACTACGTCAGCAGCAATATTAGTACCTATTTTAAAAAGTATTTTTAGTCGTCACGGAATACCAGTAGAACTAGTCAGCGATAATGGACCACCATTTAGTTCTGCTGAATTTAAACACTTTATAATTGAATGGGGTATTCAGCACACTACTTCAAGTCCATATTTACCTCGTTCAAATGATTTGGCTGGATCAGGAGTTAAAATTGCAAAGCGAATTTTATCTAAATGTAAAGAATCTAGTATGGATACGTATCTTGCATTACTTCAATACAGAACTACTCCAAGAGGTAACTTAGCTTCACCTTCTCAACTGTTAATGTCAAGATCTTTAAGAACTCAATTACCTTCAGTTGCGTCTAATTTAAAACCTACAGTAGTAAAATTTATACATCATTATAAAAATAAAAACAGAAATATTGCTAATTCTAAGAAATATTACGATAGAGGAACAAGGGCATTAGGTGATATTTAGCAGGGAGAAAAAGTTTATTATAAGAAAACTCCGCTCAGTAATTGGTCTCCAGGTATAGTAAAATCTAAATGCGAAGAGCCGAGATCATTTATTCTCGATACTCCAGATGGTTTCTTAAGAAGGAATAGACAACATCTCATGTAGATTCCTCGTTCACCCACATCACTGATTGTTGTGCCTGAATCACAGTCATGTACAGCATCATCTTCAGCTAACACTTCAACTACTCATGCATGTCCATCTCCATTACCCACCAAGTCAGGTAGACGAGTTGTACGTCCAAGAAGATTAATTTGTGAATAGGTGTACTGTTGCGTGTGACGTACTCCCGCACCTCGAAGCTTGGCTCACCTACCGACTGACTCAGATACCGGGCACGGCTGCTTCGGTGAGTATCTGTGTCGAATAGGACGGGAGGGATCGACACATTGCCACCACTGCGCATCCGACCTCGACTCGGCCCAGCACACTCTGGCGGAGTGCCCCGCGTGGGCCTCCGAGCGCCGAGTCTTGGTCGCAGAGATCGGGCGAGATCTGTCTCCGCCGGCATTGATTGCAGCAATACTGGCGGACGAGGGAGGTTGGAGGGCTATAGCCTCCTTCTGTGAAGCAGTGATGCTCCAGAAGGAGGACGCCGAGCGGGGTCGGGACATGGCCGATCCTGCTCGAAGGAGGCGGCGCGCCGGGCTCGGTAGCACAGCTGCGGCGCTGCCGCGGGGCGCCGGCGGGCGCGAGGAAATCGCGCCCGCGTATACGGCGACCCCGGAGGGACCACGCCCCTTCCGTGGCCGGGGGGCGTCATCGGTGGTGGAGATCGAGGGAGGTATTGTGGCCTCCCCCGAGGAGGGCTCCCCTGTATCGGCGGGGGAGCGGAGGCTGGGGGTTCCCGGAAGTAGCTTGGTGTTCCCGGGGGCTCCCTACATGCCTGAGGAAGGCCATCCCTGAGGTTTTTAGTGGGTAGGCCTCCCCCTTCTGGGGAGGAGAGCCCCACATAACCGCCGGCTCGCCACAGCCGGGGTATGCAATTTAATGCATTTTCCTCAGGGGGGACAAAAAAAAAGGTGTACTGTTGCGTAATGTTATATTTTTAATTTGTTTTTAAAAAAAGGGACATGTTATGATATTATAAGACATTGTATTTATGGTTGGTTATCATATAGATTTGTATAAGAAGTTTATGTCATTATAATATAACTGTCTGTCTTGTCAATAAATTACATGATGTCGTTAGTCCAAACTTGTTTTAATTTCTAAATATTTATTAGTCTTCATTTGGCAAATCGCCTTAAAAAGCATCACATTGATTTTACTAGACAAATAATGAAAGTAAAACTTGCGGCACAAACATTTACGGGGGCTACTACTTATGTATCCGGAATAGAAAAATTAAACAAACGTATATGGATAAATATGGGTTTATTGTTTTTCAAAGTATTCTCCGCGATGATCGATACACTTTTGCATACGTTCAAACCAATTTTAATAACATTTTTTTCACTCTGATTGCGGTATCTCTGAAACGTGCTGTTTGAACGCGTCGACGGCATCTTCACGGGTCGAAAATCGTTGACCACGTAATTTGTTCTTTACATTTGGGAATAAATAGAAATCATTAGGTGCCAAGTCTGGGCTATACGATGGATGACCCATCAATTCTATTTTTTGATCCTCCAAAAATGTATTTGTTTCGCGTGATGTGTGACAGGTGGCATTGTCGTGGTGTAGAATGATTCTACGTCACTTATTGTTTTTACGTATTTCTTTTTACATACTTCCGGCAAACAAATGGTCGTGTACCACTCCGAATTGACCGTTTTACGATTCTCCAGTGGTATTGTAGCCACATGATCATTAATACCAAAAAAGCAGGCCACCATTTGCTTTAAAGTGCTTTTTGCACGAGTCACTTTCGTAGGGTTCGGCTCATTTTGAAACACCCAAACTGTAGATTGTTGCTTAGTTTAGGGATCGTACGCATAGATCCAAGATTCATCACCTGTGTAGATGTTATAAACAGATTTTGATGCTGAGTTAAGTTGTGCGGTATCCAACGCAAACAAATTTTTTTACGAACAAATGTTCATGTAATATTTTATTAATGCTTGTGATACATATGCCCAGAGTAGCCTCTATCTTGCGATACGTAACATGACGGTCTTGCATAATTAGTTTTCGTACAGCTTCAATGTTTTGTGGCACAACGACTGATTTCGGGCGACCTTCCTTAACTTCGTCCGTGAAGTTACTCCGTCTACGATTGAACTCACTAAACCAGTGATACACAGTGGTTTTTAATGGAGCTTTAATACCAAAAGTTGAAGTTAATTGATCTACGCACTGTTGTTGCGTTAAACCACGTCGAAAATCGTAATAAATCATAGCACGAATATTTTCACGTGTGAGTTCCATCATTTCAGCGATAGAGTCTGGCTAACGAAAACTGAACCCAGTGTTTTTTGTAGCGGCAACACTGTCATAAAAGTCAACAATGTCATCATGGCGTCAGCTAGTAAAAATGTAACAAGATCCGTAACTAAAATGGATAGGTGATGGTCAAAATTTGTATGGAAGGTGAGCCTGAGTAATGTTCAGCGACGAAACTTCACCAGAGAAGAGTATAAATTATTGTAGATCATCTTTATATAAAGATTAGATTTTAAATATCTCCCGTTTTCTGTAATTAATAAATTAAATTATTTAATACTAGCAAGTGGATAGAATCCTTTTTTTTTTAAGTATTTTTTCTTTTTATTAACTTGCGCAAGACATGCTGTCAAAGTCGCATTGACAGCGGACGAGTGTTATCATTGGTCACAGACTATGTATACTTAGGGTAACACAACATGTCTAAAACTTCATGAATTTATAATTACTAAATTACATTTCTTTTGTTAACTATGTAACCATTTTTCAATAAGATTTAAATAAATTATCATTTTATATACTTAATTTAACCACGTTTTGGGATGTATTTACTTGAATATCTAGGTACTTTCAAACATCATCTACAGAAAAACGGGGGATTTAAAAAAAATGTTATAAATCGTAAATTGATGAACATAAAATTACCTATCGATTGATATATCATACGTCTCTGCACATGATTGAGGCCTACTTTTTATACATGTCCTTTAATAAAAGAAAATTTAATAAAAAAAATAAATAAACGAATTATTTTTTATGCTTTGTTTTTAAGCTTCCTAACCCATTACTTTCCAGAATTCGTTCCTCTTAGCGACATTATCAAATGGTGTAATAAATAATACAGAATAGACCTGAGTCGATCGCGATTGATCAAATCACTGTGATTCGATCGCGTAGCATTTATGAATGATCGAGTCACGACCCACGAAAAGATTCGATCACCGAGATCGACTGCGTCACGGTAACTCGGTCCTGAGTCACGATCATTATGGCATTTTTGGAGTGACTACCCAGCGCTGATAGCGCTAAAAGCAAATCGCTAAGGACGCCACCACACATTAATGAAGCGCTATAAGCACGTTTTTTGTGATTTATACCTACTATACAACGCAACGCAATTCGAAAGTCTGATTTGTTGATAAAATAATTTGAACCTTAAATCAATGGTACTAGCGTCTATTGTAGATATTTTTATTGATGATTTTGATGGAGAATGTTTTGTCTCGTTCTAGTAACATAAGAAAACCTGTATTTGCGTGCACAGGTAAGTACGTGATAGATGGAATGATCGGGTTACGAACCGCGTCGAGTGACCAATGAATTACTTAATTAGCTATGTATATAACATAATCATGTAATAATCGTATCTAAAATATTTGAGTACCAAATTTTCTCGTAGCCCAACCAAACGAGCGTGACCCAAAACGTACAATAGCCACCCGATCAGAGACCCGAGACCTGTTGAACACCCAACCCGCTACCTCAATCAATCGATCATTTGATCGAATCATTGTGATCGAATCACCAAGCGAATGGGTCGCGATCGACCCGGGTCGCAACAAATGATCGATCGACACAGGCCTAATACAGAAAGTGTTTTTTTTTAATCTACGGATTCGATTCCTGGCTAGGAGTATTGATTTTAAGAAAATCGAAGATGCAGTTTTAGTTTCATTAAAATCGGGCCCGAGCCTCCTTTGAGTACTTTTTGCTATTCTTCATAATTTCAGACTTGGCCACCTGGCAATCTGATTTCACGCCATTATCAAGCAACCAAATAGCTTGATTTTTTGCAAAAAGGCTGGTAACTTGGAGTCAGCGACGAATCTGTTTTGATTTGTTTCTTATTGCTTTGTCTTATAATCAAAGCAGGAATCGTTAAATTTTAAAAAAATATATTTAGTTTTGATAGGTTTAGCTTTCGTTGGCCAGACTCTATGACATTTTAAACCCATCAGAAACAAACAACTATCAGAAACAACACTAGCGTACATAAGGAAAAAAAATAGCGGTCAGTTTTTCAAAAAGGACGAATTTTACCATGGAGGTTATATATTGCGTTTAAAAATGTTGAAATCCCAGATTCCGGATACTTAAGTAGCAGCCCACGTAGTGATATTTAAATATTATATCGTACGAATATACATTACTTTTAAATGTAGCTGTATAATTATATAGATTTCTTTTATTTTATATATACAGATAAAATACAGTTAAGGTAGTCAGGAAAATATCACTCTTTGCAAAAAGACTGCCTTTCATTGTTCATATTAGTTTTATAAGTTCATTTACAATAGCATTTATTTTGGCTGATTGCTACTATCTATCTAATAACGATTTATGAACCTGATCCCTTTGCTTTTAACAAAATGATAGAAATAGAAGTTACATAAAAAAGTTCATTTTCAAAAATATTTTATTGCGGACTGGTGGGTGATAATTATTTTAAGTTATTTTTAAGTTTCATAATAAATATCCTGTTTATTTAAAAAAGAAGTATGGGTTTCACCCAAGGAGATATTTTATTGGACAGCCCTACAGGCGCATACTATTCAGGTCAAATGGTTAATGGTAGATTAGTGTTCGATTTGGATGGACCTAAAAAAATAAGAGGTAAATATATACTAACCACACTGTTGCATATCTATTTCATTTACCATACGCCATGTATATGCAGAAAAATAGCTGTGGCGTTACCGAATAAACCAAAACATGTTACCGAATAAACAAAAACTGACAGAGCTATTTCCATAGTTTCTGTCAGTTTCGGTACTTAATAGTTAATTCAGTTAGATCTATTTCGCTCAACGCGGGAGCGGATCCATATGAGTATAAAAACGTATACATGCAAATTACATCTTTAAGCAGGCACACAGGATTTCTAGTAATGATCAGTATCACCAATGACCGAAAATGTTTCAAGAAAAGTTACAATGAACCTGATAAATTACTAATTTAACATTAACAATAAAACTAAAAACACAATAATCAATATGTTGTAGTTGCTTTGCTGTTTTGTTACACTTTATTTGTAGTTAACTTAAATTTGCTGATTGTGCTTGCTTTTGAGAATTGTGAAGTATTTATCATAAAATAATAGGGTTTAACAGGCTGTGTATCATTTGAAGTACTTTCTATGTCTAGATGTTAAGAAAATGCATTTGCTTGATATTTCTTTTAATTGAATACCATGGTGTGTATAATTTTGACTTAAATGTAGGTCTGCTTAACAATCTAAATCGAAATTCTACATAATATAATTTTTTATTTTAATATATTCAATAAAATCTCTGAGGATCTATATCTATTGAAATGGTTACCAATACGGTAGTACATGGAAATATTGACTATATATACTCTATTCTTTTTTCTACAGATCCAACACCCTAGTTATATTTATATTCTTCCCATGAAAGATCTGTTTTTTCTGCCTATAATAGTATTAGTCTCTAGTGATCTCAAATGCCCTGCTCATACATTTTATATAATTCTGCAGTATATACAGTAATAAAAGTGGGACCACTAATTGCTGTTAAAATGGCAAGATTGATTTATTTTAGTTATTTTCATAATGTCATGTTATATGGTGTATTATTGTGGAGACCTGCTCTGAATATAGAAAGATTTTGTTTTGAAAGATGATACAAAAATAAGTAGTAGTTCATACTATATATAAATTAAAAGTAAGGGAATCTGAAGGACTTATTTAAGAACTTAGTATATTGACTACTTAGCAAGTCAATATATTTATGGAATTTAACATATGTTCAGAAAGAATAATAGTATTGATAATAAAATTCATAAATTTACCATGAGAAATAAAAAAAGCTTTGTTCCAACATATAAGCTGCATAAAACAAGAGCCTCATTTATGAGAAAATGCATTTATTACAACAAAGTGCCACAAAGTATTATCAAGTTGCCTTTTCACAGATTTAAATCCATTGTCAATAATACTCTTATGAATAAAATGTTACTACACTGTTAAAGATTACTTGCTTAAATGATTACACTGCTTAGGTTTAATTTTAACGACTCAATAGTAACATCTATACATATAATAAAACAGTAGGACCCGGTGTGTCTGTACATTGAAGATAATTGACAAAAATGGAGTCAGGGCGATAAAAGAAAACCAATGAAACACAAAAAATTTTGTCTGTCTGTCTGTATGTTCGAGCACATCTTCGTAACTACTGAATGGATTTTTATGCGGTTTTCACTAATGAAGAATGCACACTCCCGGGCAGTGTATAGGCTTTGTTTCATCAAAATCGGACAACAGACAAAAAAGTCAGTCTAGGTAACAACATTTGGAAAATCACTTAATAATGTAATATATAATGTAATATAACAAAAACTTGAGCCACAGCAACGCGTGGCCAGGTCAGCTAGTTGCCAAATATTTCGACTAAAGTAATACTGAGTATTTCTGGTAATTCTGGTATATGACTACAATTAGAGGAAGACCATGTAGTTATATTATAGTCAATTGGTTCTCAACAAATACCCTGACCTTAAATTACAACAAGATGCAGAATCTTCTGTTCCCTCTGCCTTCTCACCACCATCAGATAACTTCCATGTTGTTCTGATTATCTGCATTTTACCATAAACTGCCAAAAAAGTCAACGCTGCTCTGTTAGATTGTTAACAGTGTAAAACACCTTTGGTTTATAATTAATTAAAATTTACAATTTTGCCCTCAAATTGCAGCAATGTCCATAAATTGATAAAACGAACATTAGAAACCAGCCAGTCCATCTCATGCTACTGTTTTCAATTATATTATATATAAACAAGTGGTAGATATGGCACTAGTGAATTGAAACTGTTCAATTTAGGGTAATTGGTGTAATTTCATTTAGTTGCATAGTAGTAGCGAGGGAATGAACACGTCATTCCTATCTTCGATTCAATGTTAAACTAGTGCTATTTGTTTCTGTCCAGTGCTGTATTATCTGTTTCATTCCTACTAATATAATAAACGCGAAAGTTTGTATGGAAGTATATTTATTACTCTTTCACTAAAAACTACTGAACGGATTTTAATTAAACTAGAATAATATAGTTTATACATCAGAATAACACATAGACTACAATTTTTAAAGATATTGTGTGAATTGCATCCTGTGCAGACGAAGTCGCGGGTTCCAGCTAGTTCATTAATAATCTCGTGAAACATTAAAAGTTAAGTATGTACTTTCAATGTGGGTCAGTTTTTAAATGACATTATGCGTATGAGTCAGCCACAACGATTTGAATCGACTTTTAAAATCGGTATATAACATACAAATATTAAATATATCGTCGTCGCTTTCCTGAACACCAGAAAATGAATCGACCTGGACTTATAATTTTTTACTTCTCCGTCAAAATAAAACTGTTCTCTTTTAATTTTTTATTCTAAGCCAAACGATCGTTTCGCTTTCCTACTCCGAATCAAACCATTTCAAAAAATACCGTCAGCCTATTCACAAACAATACTCGGGCGATGCGCACCGCGATTTAAATCGCTCATCATCGTACGTATCGATTAATAAACCGCCCAATCGACCAATCAGTCTAAATTAACTTACAAAATAAAGAAAATCGTGTTAAGTTCTTTATTTGAAATGCTAAATAAATTCTACATTGACTAAATCAAAAACCTACTACACTTATAAGCTTTTTAAGACTTAACTAGTCATCTGACCTTGTGGCTGGATACCATTGTTCATTAAAAATAATAGAAGGCAAGGTCAAAATGATGTAAAAAGGGAACAAAGCTTGGCCGAGTTAACATTAGTCTGCAATTACTGGTCTACGTAAAAATACAAATACCATAAATCATACTGTGATTGATAATATTGTATAACAAATTTTGATATCCCTATTAATATTATAAACGCGAATGTTTGTATGGATGGATGTTTGTTACTCTTTGACGTAAAAACTACTGATTGGATATTTTTTATATATTGGAAACTGTACAATAATATAGCTTATACATCAGAATAACACGTAGGCTACAATTTATAAAGATATAAGTCGCGGTAATATAAGCTACACGAAATATGAATCCTGCGCAAACGAAATCACAGGTACCAGTTTGCAGCACGCATATAAATTGCCGCTTTTACGCTTGTAGCGACGTGAATTAATGTTGGCACCTCATTAAATCTTCTATTGTAAAAAAGAATGAGATGGAGATTAGTCTGTTCCCGTAATCGGAAACACGAACAAATGTCTACAGCTCCCCTAGACAAATGCTACTTAGCGTTAGCGTTCGAAACTGCGGAAAAGACAAAATGTATGGAGATGACATTAGGTAACGATAAGTCACGTGATATCTCCATACATTTTTTCTTTCCGCAGTGACTGAACGCTAATGCTAAGTGGCATTTGTCTAGGCCATCTGATCATACAGAATATTTGTCCCTAATGGGAATCCACTCCGCGAGTCACACAGCAGCGAACATTCGACCGTTGCACCAACCTTATCCGGAAGCATCACTATTATATTTTATATAAAATAACAACTTTGATGCTTTGTTTTAGGTATATACATGACAGTAAAGGGGTACTGCAAAGTTTTTTGGGAATCAGAACGTAGCCGCCGCGTGGATAACCGCACAGAGTATTATACAGTGAACCACGAATCCTTTGAAGAGTACATCAATCTAAAGATCTATTTGTTTGGTGGCAAAAATGGTGAGCATTATCTCCCGGACAATATTTTGCCTTCTAATATTTCTGCACAACAAAATACAATGATGTTTTTTTTTATCAAATTCATACTGTAGTTTATGCGTTCGATGTTAAGTTAAAAACAGGTTAAAGAAACTGACTAATTTGGATAACTTGATTTTGGGTACCGTACGGTGACTATACCAGGATCGCCTATTTAGATACATCCCTCTTACCTATTTCTGCCACAGTATACTACGCTTCATGTGAAAATTGCATTTACAGCAAATTTTGCAGAAATCACATGTACTATAGGTAACCAGCAAAACAATTAGTGTGTTCCTGTCTTTAAAACCCCCTTGCATCCACGATACAGGAATAGCAATACCGAATACACATACCTACATATAGTTTGTATCAACTATATTTTTTCTAATTTCAGTAATAAATAATTTAAATAAATTCCAGCTATATTGTTTTTCTGTTCAAATAAGTTACAACCAAATTTGCAGTCACTATCTTGCAAAAACCTATAAATATTATCTTATGAAAACGATAAGATCCTCTTTCGCTTAATTTATAGAGTAAATAAATAGATTATAATAATAAAATCTTTTGATTTCCATGTACACATGAAATAGAACAAATATATAATGCATTACTGCCACTGTCGATCGATGAAATTTTGTCCTTTCGAAAGTACACCCAATGCATAAGGCTTTACATGTTGACCTTGAGAATACTGCAATTATCGTAATGCATATGTAAGTAAAGGTTGACGTGTTGCTGACTGTACATTGTTTATTTTCAACAGATGACTTCAATCATATTAATTTATTCAATGTGCATCGTTTTCTTGGGTTACACTTAGTATCACTTGGACCACAATATAAGACAGAAGAGTTTTTCGCAAAATCAACTTTTTACCACTGTGTTGCATGTCGATTGACATGACATGTAGGATTCTGCATTTTCGAGATTTTTTATGTAAATTAACAAATATAAAATTTCATACCAATTTCAAATAGACCTTTTGTTTCTTGCCTGTTCTTTTTGGAAAGACTCCCTATATCTGATATTTCTATCGGTCATATTTTACATGTGTGAATGCTGCCATGGAATTAGATAATTAATACTGGGATACTTGAATATACAGTGTTTATATATTATAAGTTATAGTTATGAGCGCTACAGTAAATTATCAGTTTTGTAAATAAATTATGCAAAAGTACAAAAGTAATACAAATATATATTTTATAACAACAATTATTACAGCAATAAAAATAATAATTAAGAAAATAACATTTCAGCGGAGCATACTCTCAGCCCTGGCAAGAACGAGTTCCCGTTCACCTTCCAGTTGCCTGACACGTGTCCAAGTTCGTTCGAGGCCTCTGACGGCCATGTGCGGTACGAGCTACGTTGCGTCATGGATATACCATACTCTATAGATGAAGAAAAATGCAGGGAGCTCAGGGTGCACGCACCACTTGATTTAAATATGCAAAATTGCAATGTAAGTTCCCATCCACAGTACTAACAATCAATATCTCCATCAAATATGACTAACTTTTACTGTACTAGGTACTGTACTAACTTATGTAATATGCTTTCAAAAATAATTGACTTAGAAATTATTCTTCAAAATAATTTTTTTTATTTATTTATTAAATTTTGATTTTAATATTTAATCAACTTCTTCCTCAGGAGCCAATTGAGTTTGAATTCAACCAGTCGTACTGCTGCTGGTGCATCAGTGGAGGATCCTCGTATACTGTGGTCAAGATCCCAGCCAGTGGCTTCTGTCCCGGCCAAACTGTTCCAATTGAGATCTACTGCCAAAATCGCAGCACCGTTGAAATAGATTACATTAAGATAGCCATCAAGAAGGTATCATCAAAATTGTAATAATCTTTGACCCAATTTTAATTGTTAAAGGTGAATCATACTATTATTTTATCTATGTTAATGACAGACATGTTAATTATGTGTATATACTTAGTAAAATTGACAAATTTTCGTTGGATGCACCAAACTGACTGCAGAAAATTAGGCTAGATGATAGTTGATTAGGGAATCAAACTCCAAATAAAACAGATTTCAGTGGATTTTAAATTAACCGTTAAAGTGCTAAGCAGCGATTTTATGCTGCGGCGATTTATATTGAAAAATGCAACGCACTTTTTTCTGTATAACCCAAAAAGAATTATTAAAATTGATTAATATTTGCCTTTGTCTAAATGAGAGTGTTTTATTTGACACCATAATTTTTTCCTTTAGAGTAATCAAAATCTATTGGAAAATCCAATAGATATTTACAAAAATTGCTTAGCACTCAAACGGTTAAATAGATAAGTAATCTCGTATATTACGTTTTTTAACAAGAATATAAATAACTAGCTTTTGCCCGCGACTTCGTTCGCGTGGACTTCAGGTTCGTCCCGTCTAGTCTAGTAATAAGTAAGAAATACGGTAACTAAGCACTGCAGAGCCCTAATCATAGGCCTATAGGTAGCTACTGCAGTATGCTCCTATAAACTACATTTAACGATCTTTTTCCTTTTGTGTGTTATTCCTAAGAGATAAACATATACCATCACGGACTTTTTTGTAGACCTTTTTAAGTTGTACAATACTGTAGTAAATTGTTTTGATCTTAGGATTCAGTCAGCGTTTGCAATGTAAGCGCAAAAAATGTGTTTTTTTTACGACCTCATAGAAACCTCAAAAATTGTAGCCTATGTGTTATTCTGATGTATAAGCTATATTGTGGTAAAGTTTCATTCAAATCCATTCAGTAGTTTTTACGTGAAAGAGTAACAAACATCCATACTTACAAACTTTCGCCTTTATAATAGTAATAGGATAATGCTTAGCCAATTTATTTTATGTTTTTGAAGTAGTTTGTTATACACTGCGCAATTCACTCTAGAATAAAAGTGAAGATTAGTCATATTATTATTAATTAATAATTTAATCCATAAGACAATAAATAAAGCATAACAAAGACAATCTATGAGTCTGTGGAGATATAATTTTAATTAAAAAATATATATATTTTACCTACTGTCTAGCTGGCGTTCCAAAACAAATTTGACGTCTCTAGATTGGTAATACTCCTAGTAGCCCAGTCGGGTTAGACAAAAAAAGGGCCGAACCCTGCAAAAATTCCCAGGCGCATTTTTATTGTTGGAATCTTTGGGGGGGGTCAGTGGGAGTCTAAATTCAAAATGGCGACCAAATTCCAACGGAGCGTCAGCCGCCATTTTGAATTTAAGCCAAAACGGTTTTTGCTTAATATCTTCGCCATTTTCAACTTTTCGACAAAAGTTTAAAGAGCAAAGTTGTTGCTTTCGGTAAAGGCAGGGTTAAATGCTAACCCGACTGGGCTATAGACAAAATGAAAATCAAGAAAGTATTATTTTAGAATATCCACCGTCTCAATGATGTGTTATTGTCACACAAATAACTTAACAAAAGCAATGGCAAATTTTAGTTGTTCTATACATAAATATTTTTTCAAAGTTTTCATTGGTAATTTAAAGTTTCATAACATCGAGTCGTTTTATAGCAGACTCATGTTCTACATAAGCTTATCATATACTTATGATGACGAGTATGTTGGAAAGAGACCAATGCAGATCGCTGGACTACCTCCCGTTCCAAGTCCATTCTTGTGGAGAGCCAGTTATATAATATTCATTACATTATATAACAAATTAAGTCGAAAAGATGGGTTAACATTTCATATAAAATCTTAGTGGATCAACAATTACATAGGTCACAAACTATGTATGCTTACAAAATTTATCTTTCACTTAAACATAATAGTTCACTTTGATTAGTATATAGTTTCGTTGTCGCCAGTAGTCGTATGGATTTATTTACATGCACACTTATCTATTTATTATACATATAAATATATATATTTTATTCCTTGCCCACGTCCGTGAGTCACTCTGGGTGCCAGCTGAAAACCAGTGCTGGGTGTTTGACTTCCTGCACATTCTGAGGTGGTGACCCTTCCAGCTCGGGCACGCTTAACGCAATTGTTTTATATTAACATGTAACCTAATATTAATTGTGTAGATTGTGTTTGTACTGAATAAAGAAGTTTATTATTATTTATTATAGATTACTACTGTACAGTATGGTAAAATAGTCTACATTCAGCATTGAGAATAATTTTACTAGTTTCTATCAGTCTGAACTAGATTGTCAGTGCTAACATCTAACAACAGTGAGCTTTAATTTATTACTATACAGGAGGTGAAATTCACAGCTCGACACGAGCCAGACACCAGATCTCACAGGGAGACCATATTAGAGGAGAAGAAGGGATCAGTAGCACCGCACACAGATCGCCGTTGGGATGTACAGCTAGTGTTACCTGACATTGATGTGCACAACCTCAATGCTTGCTCCTTCATCGACCTTTCATATGAATTAAAAGTATGTATGTAAGGAAAGTCCATTAAACATTTAACATTCATCCATTAAACATTTAAAAATTCTAATAATCTTGTATAAAATCTGTTCTTTAAGTCTCTTAGTTAAAATAATATATATATAGTATTTTTTTTCTCAGGTGACAGTATCGCCGAGTGGTTGCCATGACGACGATACAGACAGTTGCGACTTCATACTAGGCACCATTCCACTCAGGGAAATACAAACGTCTATACCGGCACAACAAGCTACCCACATTAACGCAATGCCTCAAAACTACCCTCCAATCGGTGCGCCTTATCCGCAGCCGGTGATCACGCAGCCAATCACTAGTCCTTACCCCCAGAATACTCCTTACCCTGTTTCTCAACCTTACCCTTCGCCAATTGCATACCCAAACATACCACAAACAGGGGTTAGTCCGTACCCTCAGCCTACAGTGAGCCCTTATCCTCATCCTGGAGTGTCCCCGCTACCCCAACAATTGGCTTCTAATTACTTTAAACCAGGTGTTCCTGCGCAACCTCAAGCTGTAGCATCACCATACCCACAAACCCCACAGCAAGGAGTTCCTCCATACCCACAAACTCCCAACGTAGGCTTAATACAGAACAATCTCGTGAAATCTCCTGCCCCAGGGTTTGTGATTGGGAGTCCAAAGTCAGACGAAGCGAGCATGCCCCTCTTGCCAATGGGGACTGTACCGTATCCATTAAATGTAAGTGGCTCTTCTGTTTTCGTAACTATAAATGTTTGTAAAAATTTAATTTATTGTTTGTATGTGTATAAGCTTTTGAAACTACACATTTTCAGAGTATAACCTCCTAGCTATCTTATCGGTGCGTCATTGCCTTCCGATACCTTTACAATCTAAGAGGTCTGTTTTGACCTGTCAAAACAAATGATACCTGTATCATCTTCATCCTTTATCTGTCAAAATGTCATAGGTTCACGTTGTAGGAGACTTTTTTAAGGCCGAATAATCTATTCAGAATCAGTATTCCAGATATTCAATATGTCAGTCCCACGAAGATAGTTGAGTTGAGACTATCTGCTTGAGTACGCCGTAACATTCCAATAACGACAACACATTTTATGTGCCTACCCGATTAAATCTTCCTCTGGAACCATTTCGCTCTTTTGGAAACCCTATTTGAGTCTAGATTAAACCTAATTCACCCAAGACTTCGCGTGGAACATAACTCTTGGGTTCCGAGCTTATTAGCTGGTCTAACTTTCTCCTACTATTATCGCAAATCTGCTACAAAGGTACGTTTTCTATTCACCGTCTGTAGCAGAGAAATGTCTTTTTCTCGCGCTCGTTCCTTAACTTCCTTCTAGAAAACGATATCTTCGTAGTAGTAGGCAGAAGTGTCTATAATATCAGTGGAGGGTAAACATACAATTTAGTGTTGACATCTCATTCAGGTTCTGAATATATGTTTACCACTCGAGGCCCTTTCCATTCCAACGGCCGTCATTAACGTCGCCCTGTCTTACACTGTCAGTCTTCAGTCGTGGTCTTAAAGATAGACAGACGAAATTGTAGTTTCCAATTTAAAAAGCATTCATGGATTTTACTATTTGTTTAACGGTGCCTAGTTCTACATTTAACACATAAAATTTGTATTTTCGGTAATGAATTGTATAGTTTTTATATAATACATTGGATCAATATCAATATAAAAATGAATGTAGTTTACTTCATTTTTTTTTTCAATAAAGAAAGTGTGTTGTCTACAGAAACCAGCCAACCCGTACCTTAGTGCGTCCGCACCAGCTCCTACGACACCACCTGATAACGATAACAGTGAGTACACACACAAACAGCAAAACTTATATTGGGCAATAAGTTGTGATTTTTCTAGAATCAATTTTTTGTCTTGACAACATTTACACGATTTTTCACAGTGCTCAGTCTTTTTATTTAGTCAATGGTCTTAAGTTATCTGTGATAGCAAATGTAAAGTCATTTATGAAGATTCGTACATTTATACTACTTTACATGTTAATGGGGCAATAGCTGAGTGGCTAATTGTTTTATTGCTGTAAATGACAAACATGCAAACTGCTTACCTGATGAAAAGTGGGTACAATGGCCTATGATAATACACAATTACTGTGAGATTTGCAGCAAGTTTGCAACCCCCACAAAAAGCTAAGCTGTATGTCACCAACATGTAAGATAAGATGAAAAGTCACATTGTCGAGTAATTAAACACAGTAATACGAACACTGCTTTTTGCGGCAGATTTAGATAGATGGGCGTACTCAAACAATCGACTTTGGTATAGACTCCTTCCAGTAAATAAATTTCACATAATTACGCATAGCATTAACCTAACAGGATTGAACAACTCCCAGTCGTCGAGCAACGACGACCTTTGTAGTCGAGTGGTTAGTACACCGGTTTCAAGGTGTCACCATCTCTGAGGTCCCGGGTTCGAATCCCGGTGAGGGCAGATGTTTGTGTCCTTAGTCATGGTTGTTAATATACACACACACACACACATATATATTTATATATATATATATATATATATATATATATATATGTGTGTGTGTGTGTGTGTGTGTGTGTATATCAACAACCATAACTATATATATATATATGTGTGTGTGTGTGTGTGTGTGTGTGTGTATTATTTGTATGTTTATCCGTTATCCTAGCTTTGGGCTATTTTTATTATTTTTTATCTAGATTTATATACTTATAATATTTTCAATTCTTTTGTTTCATCATTTTTATTGCATGCATAATTAATACAAAATAGTAAATATATTTTAAGTAATTCGTTAAAATTTAATATTTGTTACTGGTGTGTCTCTAAATTACATATGGCGTCTGTTTGACGAATGTTTTCGAATACTCTTCACAAATTTCCCTGAATTATGTTGCTTGAATAAATAGGGTATTTGAAACCCTGACGTGGATATAGTCTTTGTTTGCATATTGCATTACTGACGTTAAATTGTAGCATATGATGCATAAAAACATCTGAAACATTTTTTTTATTTTTCTGTTGCTCGAGTGCATAAGTGCTCAAATTGGCTCAAATTGGTACTTCAATTTGTTTTCTAAATGTTTTACAATGATATAGAAAATATTTTCATAGTTTCAAATAAGTTTGGTTTAGACATTTTGAAATTACAACTAAAACTTATTTTTTTTATATCTAGTGAATTTGATCATGGTTTTGATATGTCTTCTCTTCTATATGTACTATATCCGAAACTCATAACAATAAACCAAAGTAATATTAGATAATATTTAAAAAATCATACATTATTTAAATAATTTATATACTGTTGTTAATAAAGAAACCCCGAACTTGATTCTAACAAAAACCCAAAGATATATAAAATTGTGTATGTTTCGAAGTGATAATACAGCATCGTAATGCAATTCTGATGTCACATTCATATAAATGTATTGAATTCATAAACATAAAATTTAAATAATTTAGCAACCCTGTTTATCCAGCCTGTCCGTTTCCGATGTACGCGCTTAGAGAGTCCCGTTTAATTCTATGGTCCATGATCACTATTTGTAGACGTAATTCATATTTGTCATGACAGTTGATTTTTTTTATAAACAGTGTATAATAGTCCATGTTTGGGTGATGTGTTCATGGCCAATATTTTATTTTATGAGAAAAATCCTCATTGATTTTATTGTTACCTTGTCTGCTATAAAAATATCAAATATCAAACAATGACATAGTACGAAAATGTTGGTACTTTTGATACGGTCAGCATCACGCCCGTACCCGTACGCACGTAACGTGTACGTACACACAGACAAATTAGTGCACGAAAGGACACTAAATGATAATTCGTGTTACTTTATTCATTCAACATTTACAACATTTTTTGATGATGATTATTTATAGTACATACTACAAGGATACTACTTACTGTCCGACGTTTCGGTTTGTGGCAAGTAGTGACGAGTTAGTGCGTTTGTAGGACGGATGAATGACATCTTCGTAATAAAATATAAATTGTTTATACGCTTTCTGTTATTTATGAGTTTGTGAATATTGCGTGTATTTTTATTCTTTTAATTGTATATTACAGAGAATCATGATATAAACACCAACTCCACACCATATAATCCAGCCTTCATGAATATTGATGACAAAAGCGAAGAAAAAATTGAGGTAGAGAAAAAAGACGAAGAAAAAATAGAGTAAACATTAAGTGTTGAGATACCGCCCGTGAACATTTCGTGATAGTGCTCATACCTCAAAGATGTTATTTTTATATTTACAGTACAGATTTTTACACCAAGTCTTTCGGTGCTTTAACCAATAAAAGAATTTGTTTACCATTTAGAGAAAATTTAATAATTTTTATAAAACGTAAACTTAATCACGATAAAGTTATTTGTACTTATGTTGAAGTTATTAAAAATATAATGTTGTGTTATGATACAATAATGTAAATTTTAGCTGTAGTAGTAGGGGAGCCCAAGCAGGGATTTTTGAAATGACTCGAGTGTGTCAGAGAATTATATAGGGAGAAGAATCCTTGCACCATTTAAAGTACCTCTACCAAATATGAACCCTCCATATGGTGGGGTGTATTGAGGGAAACTCGTCTCAAAGTAAAATGTCTTATTACCAGAGGTCGGAATTAGGTAGAGTTATTTATGTACTTGCATCGAAATGTTGATATGAATGTGGATTCCCGGGATTTCTAATGAACAATCCCGTGTGGCCAACAATATTACAAATTAATAATAATAAAAACCTCAGAGATAGACAAATAAAACAAAGATTATTAACATAAAATTTTTATTAGTTTACCTTAATTCACAATACAAATTATTGAGTTTTAATCAAATCATATTTCGCCTTTTTATAAATACGAGTGATTTCAAAAGCATAAAAGCAAAAGCTTCTAGCCTAGACTCGTGAGGTTATTCAAACGGCCCATCAGAATCATTTTCCTTGTCTGATTCATTACCAGTAAGATTTGAAGTGTTCGCTTCTGACATTACTGTATAACTGTTGTGAGAATTAAAATATATAACCATTAGCTTTTCAATATTTTCTGGCTTCAATGAATTCCTTTGAACGTTTAAAATCCATTTGTACATTGAAAAAGATCTATATCAACTGAGGTGAGGTTAGCAAATTTCTCCTCTTGGCAACATGGGACATCCGATGTCATTGTAAGTTTGGCAACGTCGTGCGTGTAGTAATTTAAATTGTGTAAAAGTAAATAACTTATTATATTAAAAAAATCGCGGGATTTTTGTTTCTATTTAAAATTAATCTCGGGATTTGAGGTATATCCATTTTATTCCTTCGCTGTATAAAATTCGCTGTATGTGAACATGAATAACTCCTCTACTTATTACGTTTGTGATGTAATTCGTCGAGAAGCCTAACAAAAAAACAGTATTGTAAATAAAATAAATACTATGTGTTAACGTAACTATAAGAACAAAATAAACATACGTGACACATTCATGTGTTAGTTCTATTTGTAACATAATTGATGATAGGCGGTTGCGATAAATTAAAAACACTTTTCTATACTCCCATCTAATCTCTATTCTATAACAATCAAAATAAAAAAAAAAACTTAACAGGTGAATAGAAGCATAGGGTTGCCATATTTAAAAATACAAAGCCGCAATCATTGTAAAATGCAATTTATTATAGCAAAAACCGAACTCGTGAATAATGGTTGGACACAACTATAACCAATCTGACATGTCTAAATCCGTATATATGGCAACCCTAAATGGGGATAACTGTATATTAAGCACAAAAACATCGCATAAATCATTAGTATGAAAATAGCACGTAACTACATACATGTATGTATAACTAAAATCGAAAGCATAATATTGTTACTATTATTTAGAATGATTATGATATATGCATTAGATTGATATTATTAATATATGCATGGTGATATTAATAACTGTAATATGTTTTGTATGACTAAACTAATTTGAGCCTTATTATTGTGCAGCTTCTTTAATATAAGTATTTGAGCTTTATTATATGTATTCTTAAGAGTATAAAATAAGCGACCACTATATAACTTTTTTTTTTGCATTTACATATTTAAGAGTTATTACTAGTTCCTCGTAAACATGTTATTGAGAAGCTCGTGGATGAGATTCGGATTCAGAGATGATTATATAGGGAAATAAGTATACACTTTTTAAATTATTCATCTTAGTTCTTGATACTGCTAACCTTTATAATGCCTTTTGAGATGCTTTACTAAATCAAAGTGCCTCAATCGATAAATTTTTAACGTAAATTTAGACTTATAAGTCTAGTCTTTTTGATCATTTTACTACTTTTTATTATTGTAAATAATGTATACTAAATGCGGAACGATGTTGGCTGGTCTTCCTTTCGTTCGTAGTCAATCGTACAATTGTGTTCTTCGTGCTAGTACTAGAACATAAGTTAGGAGCTTCTCAGCTTTTTGGCATCTAATTGCGTTAACTAAATACAAGGTTGCATGAAACACTTATCAATTTGTTAAGACAGATAAAATTATAACTCTCACAAAAATTTGAAAGAGATCTCACGTAAGCTTAAATGCGTTATGACAACCGATTGACAACCGACGATTAGACATAAATACATACACTGACGCCTCTTTCCCCATAGGGGTAGCCAGGTTTTCTACTTGCTACGTTCAAAACATACTTCTCTAGCTTCCTCGACTTTCATAATACTTTCATCCACGCCTGTCGGTTACGGGTACTCTTAACTTTTTAATATATAACTAATTTGGTCTTAAGTATATTAGTCTAGGTCGTCCCTTATTAACTAGTACCAACCATTACCACAGACATATAGATAGATAACCTTCAGAGACCGTCTGGGTGTCTCTGTGTACTACATATGGTAAAAAGAACGGGGCCTAAAAAATATTGTGTAAAGTATGTTTAAAATAGCAAAAAGGATTCAAATGCGTGGTCCTGATAAGTAACGTTGCTACATGTCGCCTGATACCTCGCTTTGGAAAGCGACAAAGAATTAAAATTGACCTGAAAGCTGCGCGCGTAACCGCTTTCATAACTCGCAATGAGTAAGCGCTTGCGACTGACCAAATGATGTAAATTAGTCAATGCTCGACTAAACTCCGAAAAGAAAAGTTTTATTTACAAACGATCGAGATCTGGATTGAAACTGTCGCAATATAGGTATATCTAAAATATATTTAGTCCATCGAAAATATATTTCTTGTAGAATTGTAATTTATTTAAATGAATTACTAATTTGTTAGAGGATAAAAATTTCGCGAGCAGATTGTAGTGCATGCTCAAAAAATATTAGGACATCGGCGCCCTACCTACACGGTTCTCATTCTTAAAAGATTATCCCAAAAGTAAATACGAAATATATCTAAATGTGTCATACGCTGAGATTGCAAGCACAATTTATTATCTAGTCCAAATAATTTTATGTAATGTTGTCTTTTTATCAAAATAAAAAAGAAGTGCATTTGATTATATCTTAAAAAATCGGGTGTCAATTAAATGGTTAGCATAGTATTGTTATTTCTGTGAGCAGAAATATATAATCGGTGAGCAGAAATAGCTAATTGGTCAGCAACTCATGGTCAGCAAACATTTCAAAATCAATCAGCAATTTATGTCATTCTGGATGGCTGTAATTATTTTTGTACAGCATATTAATTATATAAGCTGCAATCAGCTGCTCATGTTTAATAAAATTTTGGTAAGCACTCAGAGTGTAAGCAAAAAAATGCATTTTGTGCTGCAATATAAGAGTAGCAAAAATACTTTTTTTGTCATGCCTAACCTAACCTAACCTAACCTAACCTAACCTAACCAACTCTATGGGGAAACTTAAAAAAAAAAAAAAAAAAAAAAACCTAACCTAACCTAACCTAACATACCAATCAAATATACTGCTTATAGACATGTTTTTCTGCCGCTCAATCATGAAATCTTGCCGCTCAAGTAGTTATTTTGCGGACTGAATGTTTATTATGCAGACTCATGTTATTGTTGGCTGCCTATGTATGATTTAATTTTTGACCATTATCAAAATTAGTTGCGGAACAAGAATGCTGCCTGTTTTTTTTTTATTGCAAACAAAATCTTTGTATGCTGACCAAATTATTTAAATGCTGCTTTTGGGTGGCTCGCCAAATTTTATAATTGCTGACCAATGTAATTACTTCTCAAAAAAATCTCAATTCTATTCAATCAATCGGTTCGTTTTATTTTTGGTAATATAATATTGCTTTTATTTGTGCACGCATTTCGTTTTTTTCTTTTTTTATAGCGAATTGTTTTGTTTGACTTTACGTCAGGAATGTTATTATTATTATTGAATATTTTACTGTGTTGGTTTATAGATATATTACCATTAGTTAATGTATTAGTCATTTGTTGTAACACATAATTACTGATGCATAAACTATATAAATTACATCACAAAATCAATTTCATATTATATAGTCTTGTTATAAAATATATAGTAATTTAATGGCAAATTTCAGTTTGCCCTAGCTAAGGGTAATCTTAATTGGTGTGCTGTCATTATTTGTCTTAAATAAAAAGAGAATGATAGCATACCATTTAAGTCAAGATTGGAGAAATTGGTCATAAGAACCTAATATTTTAGGTTTAAGAAGACATTATTTAGTAATAGAGCTATGAGTTGATTCAAACAAAAATATTTGTAGGATTATAATCTGTATTTTCAATTAAGTTTGTTAATAAAAGCGAAGAGATTTAAAATACAATATTAATTATCTAAGTATTGAAATAAATGAAATTCGTTAAAATGATAGAACAAAAAATATTGTTTGCATTTTTAATATGTTTTACTAAATAGACTACTCGTTACATTTCACTTAGTGAAGCAGGGTGTAATAGGAGTTCAAAACGAATATGAAAATATAAATATCTAATTATAAATCATTATAGTGTTGACCAGATATATACTCAATTATAACTTGTAATGCAACGGTTAACATAAATGTTAAAATATCCGTGTATCGAATTGCAATTATTTTAAACAAGTTTTATGAATATATTTATTTTTTGTATGGTTTTACATGCTGCATTTTTGTAGCGTATACCGAAGTGCCATTATTATATAAAACTATATTTTCTATACTATACTTATAAAGAACTACCTCAAAGAACCGTATGTGCAATTACGTCTGAAGACGATAGTATGTCATGTTGATTATTTATATTTTAAGATAAATATCTTATCTAGATATTTATAACATTAGTTATTAAAACAAAAATTATGATTTTTCAGGAACATATACAATTGTCATTTTTTACAGGCACATACCGTCCCAATATTGTCATAATAGTGAAGAATTTATACAAATGTGTTACTCCAATGAAATGGTTTAATGTGGCTCTTATATAATTATCTTTGTTTACTTATTAGTCTTAATATACAAGTTTAAATAAAATTATGTGTTCAAATATACAATTGAATCAACTGTGGTATTTATTTTAAACTAGCTGTTGCCAGCAACTTTGCTTGCGCACACTTATTGTCATATTTTGGACAATTTAGACAATACCTTTATAAATTTTGGTTTTTAAAATCTTTTTCATATTTTTTACCTTTCTCTGTTATAATATTATTAATTAATTTTCCTAAAATAACTCTTTATTACGTCAGCTACCTACCAATAAAAGTTCCGTCAAAATCTAACCAGAAATTTCAGAAATTAGTCAAATAGAGCAGACAGACGACACTCCAATTTTATTTATATGTGTAGAATACTTGTGGATTATTGCTTATTGGACAGCGCTCGCAACACTGACGCCGCGCCGGTTGGGGCAGATAAGGCTTGGAGTGGGAGTGATATATCGAGTGCGCAGCGTTGGTAGACCTCTCAGATAGACGCTCGTTAGAACCGATCGATATGTAAACCTTTGGGTGAGACCTTCGTATGGCCCTCATTTGGATGAAATAATTATGGCGCAAATATCATTCCAGCGAACAAAATATATAAACGGGTGTAAACAAATATATCATGGGGCCCCACAATTCCAATAAATATTAATACAATTAAAAAAAAAATTGCATCCTCGATGTCGACATCTCCAGCGACGTCCAATTCCAAAAACGCACGCCATCGGCGGTATAGCGCAAATTATATTTTTATTCATTACGCAGTAATTAAAACAACACGCGCAACGCGTTAATAGAAAAAGAAATGAGTTTATACGCGCTTTCAATAAGTCTAGTCGCTTTTTTAGTTTATGAGATCGAATTGTAGGTATCGGAATGGATTTTGCTTAGCAAAAATGGTAATATTTTTAGCGCTCAAATAGAGCTATTATCGAAATAAAATTTTTAACATGCGATGAACGATGTCTGACGCCAAGCACTCCAAAAATGAGGTACCTACTCCCATAATGTAAACGACACGAACATTTTTGTAAAAAGAAGACGACAGTGTATGCTTTTACATTCCGTGTATAGAAAAAGTAACAAAAAATACTAGATGTCTGAGTGCTGTACTGCAATAAATTAATCGACACCTATAAATTGATTAAATGAATAGATTTCAGCAGTTATATAGAAAGTAGAATAATGTAGAATTAATACCTTTAATTCTACATTTTATATTTAATTAGCTAATGCCTGCAACTTCGTCTGCTCAGGATTAGTATTACGATCAACTTATATTCGCGTGACGTATATATTTATAAATTGTAGCCTATCTGTGATTGTGATGTATAACCTATATTCTTGTATAGTTTCATTAATATTCATTCAGTAGTTTTTACGTGAAAGAGTAACAAACATCTATTTATACAAACTCCCGTTTATAATATTAGTAGGGATTGTATGTTAAATAACTGCCCAACTGATTAGCAATTAGAAGTCATCTTTGTGAGATTCCCAGCAAATCTACAATTCCCACAAAAACAAGAGTTTGAAACCCCACAGTGTACGTTTCTAACAAGTGATATGAGTTGTAAAGTTACGGTATCAAGTGATAGCACCCGTCAGACCAGAATAAGCAATGCAAACACTGCTGAATCGCATTATAAATAAATGTAATAAAGAGAACTCAAGCACACGATAATATCAATTTTAGTATACTGAATGAAGACTATTTCTACACATTACCAACAGTGCAAACGTAGCAGTACGAATTGAATACGATGGTTTATACAGTATGAGCGTACTCCTGTTATTCATCGATAGATCAGACTAATGATGTCACTCGTGACATTACTCAGAAGAGGATAGGCTGACAGGCTGAGAATCGTTATATAAACCACCGCAACCAAGTGACGTGAACGGTGATAATGTCGGAGTCTAGATCAATCGGTTTGATTTGAATCGGATGTGGACTACCGATCAAACTTTGCGCAAAAATTTGGTTAAAATAACCTCATGACTCGTAGTGACAGCGACCGCTAATCAGAAGAAATCTGAAATCTAATATCTATTAGTAATCGTTATGAAATATATCGATTCATTCGCTTTAACTGTCCGCACCAACGTGTATCTGTCATTGTCATAGTCATGCAATTTCAAGAAGTGGCTTCGGTCTTTACCAAAAATATCTGATTAAGACAAGTTTTTAATAAAGACGATGGCTGCATGTCTCTGCCTTTGCCTTTCCCAAGAAGGGAAAAAATATTTAAAAAAAAAGCAATTCCGAATGGTTTTGTCGATTAGGTTTTTGTTCTATTTCCAATTTTCATGACTTTATCTAAATCGAAAACTTAGTTCTTCACAATGGGTAAGCTAGATGTGGCGATATTACGTTACCTAACAAGTGAAGATTTTCGAGTTCTTACAGCGGTATGTTTATTTTGTGATATTGTTTTATACCTAACCTTAAAAATGTGGATACAATCAAGTTTGTTTTTAGGTTGAGATGGGAATGAAAAACCATGAGCTCGTCCCAGGTTCACTAGTTGCTTCTATTGCAAATCTTCGACATGGAGGTGTACATAAGTTGATGAAAGAATTATGTAAACACAGACTATTAACTTATGAACGAGGCAAACACTGTGAGTTTGAAAAATGCTTTCCATATATATTTCTTTCTCTATCGCTTTAAAATAAATTCTAAAAGCAGTGAACTTGGTGAATAAGACGACGGAGTCAATTTGTGAACGGCAGAGAAAATCATGCATAATATCATGTTTTGGTTTACTTTCAAAATTTAAAATTTTATTGTTTGTCTATGATACTATGTATATTTATATGCAATTCATGAAACTGTATAATTTACAATCATATATTTCATTCATATCATATATTCATAAACAGTATCACTGGAATGTAACCACCTTATCCAGTTATTAATTGACATATTTAATTATGTTTTGGTATTATTTATATTTAGATGACGGATATCGTCTCACTAATGCTGGTTATGATTACTTAGCCTTAAAGGCCTTGACAAATCGAAAAGTAATCTCTTCATTTGGTAATCAGATTGGTGTTGGAAAAGAATCAAATATATACACAGTAGCTGATGAAGATCACAATCCCCTGTGCTTAAAACTTCACAGGTAAACGACATAACTTATGTATTATGTTACTTATTTATATATTATATTCTTCGATCATATATTTCTGTAGATACACAATTCCATAGAAAATCAAACAAAATATCGACCCCGCGTCTATACATAGAAGAATAGATGTATATTATAGTACCAATTTTGAAAAAAGTTCTAAAGTGTCATATAATTTAAGCCAATTCAAATCTTAAGTAACGTAATGAAGTATGAAAATAAATCCTTGTTAAGGTCGTTACATATTATCTTCTGGTTTCGATGATATAATGATGCCGTTAAATCAGAAATGAACAACACATATTTGAAAACAAATATATTGGATAATAAGCCCTTAGTCCGTTGCAATTAAGCACAAATTCATTTCATATAATAATGCTCCTACGTTCCATTTGACTCCGAATATTATGCTCGCGTCTTATCGCATCCTACTTGAACATAGGCAGCAGTGGAGATGCTTAGTTTTTTTTTTTACACTTATCTTAACAGTACGGAAACTTTTTAAATTTTAAACATAAACCAAGAAGTATGTAGTATTAGGTGCTAAGGAAAGTACAGACTTTATTAAGACAGGGTTTCTCAACCTTTATTTTGCCGAGCCTTACAAACAAAGAAAGCGGAAAACTAAAAAAAAGAAAGAAAATCACAAAAAATGGTATAGGCGACTCCATCATTCCACTGACCTTTTTCTGAAACATTAGCTCTGTGCTATTTTTTCCTATGAGTGAGCCACTCGAGACAGAAAGAGATAGATGCGATGCGTTACGCATCGTGGCATGGTACGCAAGCGTTTTAAATTGATATTTTAGTAATACATAATATGAATAAAAGTGTTTTACTCATAAAAAATGCGCTAATAAATTAAGATAAAGATATACTTATAGGAAGTATGACATTCCATCCTACTTTTGCACTTTACGTGTGTCATTTTTACAAGTATACACTACGCATTTCGGCATCGCTGACGTTATCAATCGCGCGCGGCCACCGAATGAATGAGAGCGAAACAAGGCACATTTACTGTTTGTGCCTTGTTTCGCCGGTGCCACTTTTTAGACGGTAACTGTGTATCTACAGAAATATATGATCGAAGATTATATTGCATTTATGTATATGGTATTTAATTTATGATAAAATATGTGGGTTCCAGTATTTTCCTTTTTCCAGTACTAACTAGTGCCTTTGACTTTGTCTGCACGGGATTAGTATTTCGAGTAGCTTATATTTTCACACAATATCTTTATAAATTGTAGCCTGTCTGTTATTCTAATGTATAAACTATGTTATTGTAAAGTTTAATTAAAATCAATTTAGTAGTTTTTACGTGAAAGAGTAACAATCATCCATACTTACAAATTTCTGCATTACAATATTAGTGGGATTTATTAATACATTTTTGTGTGTCACCTCTACCCACTACTACCCAACTCCCACTGTCATGAGTTGTCTCTTGTTAGAGTTAAGTCCACCAATTGCAAAACTCTCTTTTATGTTTTTACTCTTTTCAACATTTCATTAGTGTATATAAGCAACATCCATTTTTTATGCATACCTTATTGATATTACTTATGTGATTAAATAGCGACTACTTTCTATATTATGTATGCAGGTTGGGTCGAACATGTTTCCGGAATATAAAAGGCAAACGAGACTACCATGCACACAGGAATCGAGCTTCTTGGTTATACTTGTCACGGATTTCAGCTACCAAGGAGTTTGCTTACATGAAGGCTTTGTATGATAGAGATTTTCCTGTACCAAAACCTGTAGATTTCAATCGCCATTGTGTTGTTATGGAGCTAGTCACTGGAGGACCATTGTGAGTATAACCCTATTTAGGAAATTTCTACTAGAACAAAAAAATGTGTTATTATTTTGTATGCCTTATATCTAGTGCTCAGAATAGGTAGTTTATTTTAAGTACTTGCGATTTTGTGACATCAATAGTATGTATATGAACATGATGGAACACTGTTGTGCTGATGTGGATGTTTTTCTTCACACTCATCTCTCTCTAGGTACTCACCATATACGCCATCACCACCACCATTTACACATCAATCACCGGATACACACACCACTCAATTGATATCAGCAACACTTCAGTCACCACCAATCACACAACAATCACCAGATACACACACCACTCAATTGATATCAGCAACACTTCAGTCACCACCAATCACACAACGATCACCAGATACACACACCACTCAATTGATATCAGCAACACTCCACCACCAATCACAAATCAGTCATCAGATCTAAACAATTATTTCCATTCTTTCTCTGAGAGCATATCAGAATACCTTAATGAGGATCATAATTAGGAACACCTTTTTATAAAAATGTGAATCAGAAATAAAAATACATTACCCTAAAACGGTTTTTTCCTTAACAATTTTTGTTATTGAGATCAGATTGGCAATAAAATATTCATTGTTACTTATCATCAAAGTGACCTTATAGGTCAGAAGTTATTCTATAAAAAGAAATATTTTAATATTTTTATAAATCTACCTAATATATATATATAAATAACTTTATCTTTGAATAAGTGATAAATATATTTAATTTATACTTACCGAATGGTGACAACAAGTCTTTCTTCTCGAAGGATTGGTTGTTTATGCCAATTACACCAATTTTTCATCAAATTAATTTTCACTGAATCCAAAATGTAATTAAATGCTTCTTGAGTCATTCTTGTATATTTATAAAATCTTTCATCATCAAATTTCAATTTATTTATAAATAAATGATGGTACTCTCCGAAATGTTTCCTTTCTCTATTAATAGGATGTATAGCTTCTTTTCGCATTTTGAAATACACATTTTATAACAAAACCAAATCATCGTCCGATGAGCCCGACATTTTGCTTGGTCTGCCTCAACCTGCTACCATTGTGTAGACTGGAGCAGCGCTGTCAAGCGCCGGTAAGTGCTTAAAAGTTTACAGCTTTCTTTCTGTATACGGCCTAAGGACGCATTTCCGCTTACATTGACTTTCTTTCTGCAAGTACATAAAATTAAACTACCTATTCCGAGCACTACTTATACCCTACAAATAAATAAATTGCGTTAATTACATAATACCATTACTTTTCAAATTTTGCCATGGAACTACACATATATTTTTGTGATATATACATAAATCAAGTTGAGATTAATTTTATTGCAAATTAAATGGGCACCATCAATACAGACTCGTGGTAGAGTTGATGTTACAATAACATTATAAGTTAATTATTGAAATTATATGTTGTAAGATGAAAAATCTTCTCTATGGATTCACCATGTGGGTAGATGGGTACTGGTTTTACGGTTCAGGAACTTGTAACCCAAGGTAGATTTTGCCCCCCCCCCTCCCCCTTACGATGCATCTGCACACATCATCACCATACACTATTACTACCTAGAGGGTAGTAATAGTAGCCCTCTGTACTTAGCCATGTCCTTTAAGTCAAAGTATTTATTGGTTTTCATTCTTTCAGGATGTTAGTCTCCCAAGCATGTGTGAAAAAAGAAGTATGTCTGGCCCAAATGTAGAAACTGCTAAATCATTTGGTATTTGATAATTTTTCTTATACAGTCTGGAGCTGAACTTAAATGGTTTTTGATTTAATTATGAATTTGAGCCATTTTTACAAGCTTTTATATTAGCTTCACTTGTAACTATATAAGAAAATCTTGGAATCTTAATTTGACCCACTTCCCGATCCTCCGATTGAGCTGAAATTTTGCATGCACGTGTAAGTGGGATGATAATGCATGGTTATGTGTGTGACGTAATTCTAAATCCAACATGGCGGCATTACCAAGATGGCGGATCAATTATTTTTAATGCACCTCTACAATATGGGTATCAAATGAAAGGGCTTGCAAAAAACACCTCGATAAATAATGTGACGTCACTCTTAATCTAATATGGCGGACTTTCCCACGATGGCGGACCAATTATTTATAATGCACCCCTACAATATGGGTATTAAATGATAGGGTTTGCTAAGCTTGGTTTTTTAGTCGGAAAATAAATTAAAAGATTTTTTTTTTAATACAAGCTTATATTAAATGCGCTAAAAAGAACAAAATAAACTTCTACATATAAAAGCTTGTTGTTAAAGTATTCTATAAGTAAGTGAATCTCGCGACAAGCTTTTATATGTAAAAGTTTATTTTGTTCTTTTTAGCGCATTTAATAAAAGCTTGTATTAAAAAAAAAAACTTTTATGATGAAATTTGTCACTCTATTGTTTGTTGTAACCTCACCTACCTCACTAGATATATAATACCTTCAATTCTGTTATCAATTAAAGGGAATTTGGGTACTTAAACAGTTCATAAAAATGTATTGTTAATAAAAATATAGATGTGTCCTTTGCACTTTTTTGCACAGGACAAACAGGGCAGGCGCTGATTCTCGAGTGGCTAGGTGGTGTTAGAGTCAGATTTCAACCTATTGTAGCTCTATTGAAAAATATCACTACACTATGAAGGGTGGGGAATATCGCCCATGAGTCACCAGAGACTAGAGAAGCAATAATAACCGTATTATACATCACGAAACGCTTGATCAAGTATGGTGACATAAGCATAAAAAGGATTGGGAGACATTGTAACCTCTATATAGGAATAGAGTGGGAGCGGCACTGTGTTTTTGGAGCTGCCAAAGAACAACATCTTTGACTGTAATAATTACCAGAAAAACTTAGATAAAAATAAACTGATAATAAATGAAATAAACTTTCAGGACTCACGTGACTGCAGTAGAGGATCCTGAGACACTGTATGACGAGCTAATGAACCTGATTGTGCGGCTGGGCAACAGTGGTGTCATCCATGGAGACTTCAATGAGTTCAATATAATGATAAATGAGCAGGGGCAGCCAGTCATCATTGACTTCCCACAGATGGTGTCCACCTCGCATTCCAACGCTGAATAGTGAGTTACGTTATGTTTAGAATAGAGATATTCTGTGGTTGTCTTAAATCATGACCAATATTCTTATTCTTCAACAATTTTTTATTCTTATTATTGATTATAATTTTTTCAACTAAGTCAACTAAGTCTAATATGTACTAATAAGTGTCAACGTTTCATTACTGGTGGCGGTTGGGCAGTAGGACGCCTTTCTTATTAATTATGCCTTTTACCAACTTCCATTAGTTTTGTTGATCTCTAAAGTGAGGCTATCATCTCTCAATTAAGGCTCCAGTGCTGAGTAAAACACGGAAGGTGTTCTGCTGCTGTGGCTGAACAGGGCACTACCTATGATACATACGCTCATATCGATAATCGCTAACTCCATATAACAGTGGACGAGCTCAACTGATTTTAAAAATGATTTTAATATCTTTTCACGGTAAACTAAGAAATAAGAAAGGTGAAACTATAATTCACTAATGTATAAAAGCTTTGAGATAATGGCAAAATACATTGCAAGTATCTATTTATTTAATAATACATTTCAATGTTGTGTGGTGTTATAGATCTACACATAATATCTAAGTACTAGTATAATCAATATAAGATAGATTTTGTTAGATGATTAGTTTGTAATAAATCATGCGTGAAACAATTCACTTGTTAACTTTACAGTCCCGAGCTCCCTACCTTACATGGCGACCCTGCCAGGAGCTCCCTACTTTACAGTTGTAAACATCGCTACCTGTAATCTCAATTGACGTAAGGCACATTTTGGTCAAATTGAGTTATGTATGCCATCTTACTTAGTTTTATTTTCTCTTTCTTTCTGTCTAATTCATGTAGTAATAAGACCAATAATAACGATTTTAGACATCACATAAAAAATATAACGTAAAGAATGTACTCATTGTCAAATTGTTAATACGCTTTATTACTACCAGTATTATTTTATTTGTAAGTCTCTGTGTCTCTTGACAACTAATGTTTATAATGTCTTGTAGGCTATGTATGATACACCTTCTAATTAACGAAATAAGTTAGTTCTATAATTCAAAATATGGGATTACATTTTCTTTTTATTAGCTTTACACCTGTTTTCGTTGTCTATATGAACAGTTACCGCTATTTTTTTCAGGGTGTAGATAATACTATTGTTTCAATCGTGCTTTACGTCCAAAATCAATAAAAGCCTCATAATAAAAATGGACGTAAGGAGCTTTTTCTAATGAATTTTCTTGAATGTATAGCACATCTATTTTGTAAATTAACAAAATAGGATGATAACTTAATATTTCATCATCTGCATCTTAAAAAAATTAGGTATACTTTGCTTTAACCACTTTTCTATAATTTTAAAAAAATAAGCGTTACGGATATTATTCTAAAAAAAAACTTATTTTGGCTCTCCTGAAAAGTGGGGATTTGTGCCATACGTCAATTGAGATTACAAGTAGCGACACATGTAAAATAAAAGTGTATTTACTCCACAGCTACTTCGACCGTGACGTGAAGTGTGTTCGCGAATTCTTTAAGAAACGGTTTGGGTACGAAAGCAGCCTGTACCCTAAGTTCAGCGATATCGAGAGAAGTGACGAGCTGGACGCCGAGGTGGCGTGCTCCGGCTACTCGCGCGGCGACGACGAGCGGCTGCTGCGGGTATCTGTAACCTCTGCACAATTCTTTGACACCACTTTAAACCAGAATAGAACTAGAACTTTTGAAAAAAACATTTTTTAGGACAACCGCATTTAGTAATACATACGATTTGCAATGCAAACACTGCTATTGTGGCATTAATAAGTAAAATAAAAATACTGAAATAAGACAACTCTGGTATAGTCTCTCCATATTGCTAACTTCATAAAGTTACAAGTAACTCCGTCAAAGTGATCAATGTTTTTCGGTTTCCCATCCATGTACACAATATACTTGTTGCTATAGGAAATGGGCATTGCCATGGAAGTAAGTGGTGAAGAACAAAGCTCTGAGGAAGAGGAAGAAGATATGCAGACTCAGCGAGGATCTTTTGGCGGGGAAGACGAGTTGGATGTGTTACGGCAACAGGTATTACAGTGTATCTTAAACGACATAGTTTTGTCTTGTTGCTTTCCTTTCAGGACCTTTCAGGACCTATTATGGGAATCAACACATGTCATTATGTGCTGTCAAAAGATATCCTAGAGTACATATAACCAAATTTTTAAATTCAGGTCGAGGACTCCATTAAACACGACGAAACGAAACACGTTCAAGAAATTATAAAAAAGACCGCAAAGCTGGACATAAAAGAGACTTCGCAAGATACAGAAGAGATACAGAAGGAATCACCTGAAACAGGGAAGGTAACAGAAACAGATAGAAACTCACAAAAGTACAGACTTGCAATGGTGGAAAAAGCATTGTCGGATGTTAAAAGTATGCGAAGTTATACTTCTGCTAGCACCATCGCACCAGAAGTGGTTAAACAACGAGTTAAGAAGAACTTAGAAGAGAGAGATAGGAAGATGCAGAGAAAGAAGGCGGTTGCAAAGGGAGAGGCCAGCGCCGTTACGCGGTTGCGACGAGACAATCGTGAAACGATACGGGAGAGCCACGGCTTGTGGGGATGGGATGAATAAATGTATATTTTAGTAAAACAGTCCTTTTATTGCATACTCTTTTGATATATAAATTAAATATATAATATTTAAAAAATGCATAATTATTATCGTTTCAGCTAATAGAGGCCCACTGTTGGGTATAGGCCGCCCCCAAAGATGTTCACACCCTCGGTCCCCGTTTAGTGTCCAGTATAGCTGCCACTCGAGGACCATTCCGCCCCAGCGGTCGCCTTTCTTCCGGCTATGTTGGTGAATCTGGTTCTGCGGATTTAATTATTTCTGATACGATTACACAGAGAAACTCCAAGCACTGCCCTTTGGGTGACTTTAAGCCTCTTTATAAGAGCCATTGTGAGTTATCAGGTTTCTGTTCCGTCATGTATCAGTAGTCTCGATTTTCTCAATGAGTTTCACGTCACCGAACAGTAGACCTCTTACAGTTCATAAACCTAGCTAGTAGACATCAGTAAGGTCGTCAGGATCGCCGCCGTCACTCAGGTCAACGGCAACAGTTTCAACGTCTTGCAGGGGTGGTACCGGCCGCTCAGTGCCTCCCTCGCGGATGTACAGAAGGCGTAGGGACGCCTCCACGCAGAACAACTAGACAAGTATAAAGTATATTGTATCAATTTTCTAAATATTGTCTGTGCGATAATGAATTTAGATTACATGTGTCACCACTCGATTACTGGATGTCATTCGGGATTTACCTCAATAAAGTAACCGTGAAGGCCCTAACAGTGATAATGGGCTCGTTCCTCTTGTATATATATTATTTACTAGCTGTGCTCGCAACTTCGTCCACGTGGAATAGTTATTTTGAGCATCGTATTTTTTTTTTTGCAAACAACCAGCTCATCCCCTCAGCTGTTACCCGAACTTGACAACGCGACATATCCAAATTTGATTACTATAAAAACGATTCTAGTGAGTTAACCTTAAAAGATAGACATATACTGTCGCGGACATTTTTTTAGATCATTATAAAAGGAATAATTCTTCCATACATATTTTTTTGGTACCTATCTAGAACCGTTTTCGCAGCGCACGCAACGGAAGCCCTCAAAGATGAATAATTTTCCACATTTTCCACTATTTCTTCGCTCCTATTAATCGCAGCGTGATGTTATGTTGCCTAAAGCCTTCCTCGATAAATGGGCTATTCAATAAAAAATTTTCAATTCGAACCAGGAGTTCCAGAGATTAGCGCGTTCAAACAAACTCTTCAGCTTTATATTATTAGTATAGATTGGTACTGGCTGTATGTGACAGCATCTAATGTCTCAATGTTATTTCAGAAAATAAAGTATGATATCAATATTCGCCATTTTAATGAAAAGAAATACGATCCATTAAATGATTTTTTTCTGTTGAAAATTAGTTCTCAATTAAGAAATACATTTAGTTTGGACCACACTAACAAAACAACACAATAATAGCACATACTGCTGCATGATATCAAAACTGGTCAAGCTTAGTATAAGGAAGGATAGCCTGCTGCACTGGTATTCTGTATTTTGCTTGACACAGTGGCGACATCAAGCACGAGAAACATCTAATAACTTGAATTTGAACTTAAAAATATATGGTCAACAATCATACGGAAAACAGTCCCAGATTTGGATTGCTTATGTAAAATAAAAATTGTAAAAGGCTGGCAGAGAAACTGATAATTACTTGTCGACAATAAAGGTCTATGGTACTCTGCTATTTAAAAAAATCGACTGATTTCCATGGTTTGCTAATTTTCACATTTCAACGTTTCGACATTTATTAAAATCTCTTTATAATATTATAAACGCGACAGTTTGTGAGGATGGATGTTAGTGACTCTCACTAAAAAACTACTGAAATAATTTCAATGAAACTTTACAATAATATATAAACCAGAATAACACATAGGCTACAATTTATAAAGATATACACAAAGCTAGTATAAGTTACTCGAAATACTAATCCTGCGCAGACGAAGTCGCGGGCACCAGCTAGTTATTAATAAATATAGATTTAGATATGTAAGATTTAATGCACATTTGTACAGAATGAAAGTAGCTTTTTCAGTACAATGTAATTACTGTTCTTATTAAGATTCATGTTGGAACACTTTATACTAAAATGCTCAAAATTAAATATTGAACGCCTTATTTTCTTGGATCAGCTATTAAACATTTTTCATGTTGGCTTATTCAGATATGTATTAGAAATATTACTACTATACCGTTACCTTCTCCTTTTTCTGAAATCCCTCCAGCCTGTAAGTATACCCGAAGAGGCTGGTGGATATTTTGGACTCGGACACAGCCAAGAATTTGTCGTCCATCAAGAACGGGAAGGCCTGCACCTTATACCTACCCGCTTTGATTGGGCACGAAATCCTACAAAAGATGTTCATTCATCATATAAAAAAGCATCTGCAAACAACAAGCATTATAAAAAACCAAGTTATGTTTTCAATGACTGAATGTTAACATTTATTTTGTTCATGGTCCATAAACTGTCCAACTCTGCAGACCTATTATGTAATTTAAGAGGCAAGTGAAGACGGTCGACGTAATTGATTTAATATATATTACTAGTTAATATTAACATTTTGCAATTGTCTTCACTTAAAAATCAGCATTGAATTCTAAATCACTTACAGTGACAATATCAATCATGATTTGAGTTATGCAATGCGCATGCTGAATTTCCGGTATTCATAACCCGCCATGACTGCGTTTTTCGCATTCTATGTATACGTATCTACGTATGCAGTGCCGTTTTATCCATTAGGCACTGTAGGCAACTGCCTAAGGGCCCCGCCACGTTCAAGGGCCCTGTGCCACAGAGAAAAAAAATGGACAATGTTTCTTAAACAATAAAAATTTAATTCGAAATTTCAATGACGATTCTCTTGCTCTGTACATTTTAGTATATAATTTCGGAAACACATAAGTCTACCATCTACTGGAAAATTATACTATTTACCATGTATCCTTTTTGGTGAAGCTCAAAACCGTTCACACTTTCAAACTGGATTTTCTGATTGGAAAAATGCATTGCACCAAATTCATTCGCATGAGAATAATGCAACTCACCGAGTATGTGTACAGACACTGATTAGTAAACTGCGCATTCACGGACGAATCCACACTTCTTTGGAAGTTACATTTAATAAAGAAAGACTTTTCCAAACTTTTCCAAATTGAAATTAATTAAAAACTGTCTTCTTTCAACAATGTCTCAAAACCGTTTGAATTCATTGCCCATTATGGCAATTGATAATGATGTATTGGAAAAGGTTAACTTTCAGGAAATCTTGAACGAATTTATAACAAAAAAAGCTACAAGAGTTAATATTTAAGCTTATTGTATATTTTTTTTAAATGCATATATTAATTACTTTATTCTTTTCGATTGATTCAATATTTTTATTGATTAATGTGATAATATAATATACCTATGTAGAAAAAAACGGCGTAATTATGAATAAAGTGTTGTGTTAGCGAAAAAACATATTAGGAAGTTAGAAGACGGAAGGGGGGGGGGGGAGACGAGCATTGCCTAGGGTCCGCGACATGCATAAGCCGGCCCTGTACGTATGTACACATATCCGAAATTGCGACGATGTAGAAAAACATCGTGGGCAACCGACATTATACCTGTGAAAAAATCAATCGATGGCGTTAGCTGGGAGAGCCGGGGATAGATTCTGCTATGTACTTCAGGCTAACGAGCCGCCTCGATCAGTATAGAGTCCAACTTCTGCGGCAAATGGCTGCCGGGGATCCTGGGAAAAAAAAACCTTGCCTTGCCTTTTTCCCCTCTGGAGAGGGGGGGGGCTGAGAATCCTCATGGATACCACCGCTACCAAGTGCCACACTGATTATGTCGGACACCTGACAAAACGGCACGACTCGAAAGACCTACCGATTAAACTCAGCCTAAGCTGTTGGTCCTAATAAGGCTTGTGATAAGGGGGCAACTTTGCCTCAGCCAGAATTCTCAGCCTCCTTCTTCTCCTCCTTCTCATCTCTTGTAGGAATAAATGAATGCTCAGTACCTGGGCTGCGTGTGTTGGAAAAACAGGTTATAGAGGTCCGCCTCATCCGGCTGCTCGGCAAGATGGCAGCCGGCGCGCACCAATGGGAACGATTTGAAGTAGTCGCATGTGTCCAAGTTGCGGATGTCTTGACATTTCTGCATTGTACCCTGTATATAGAAATCTTTCTAAATATTGTTCTTACTACCCATGGCCTTTGTCACCCAAATTTCCATATTTATGTTTTTTTTAGATTTAAAGCAAATACGCACTTAATTCGGACGTATTTAATCATTTTTATTCTTCTGACCTGAATTTTTCCTTTGTTTATAAGACAGGCAATTTTATCCTTTATCTCTTATGTTGGTAAGCGATGATAAGGCTAAAGATGACAGCGAACTTTATCGGAATCCTATATCATGATTATTGGACAAATATATTTGGACGCCTACTGTTGGATATAGGCCTCCCCTAAGTTTTCAGTTCATCAGCTCTAATAGCATCTGGTTCTTTTTATATATCTTCAACAAAATCAACCCAATATATGTCGGCCACTCGAGGACATTTTCGTCCTAACGGCCAACTTCGCTAAACGAAGATCCTGAATTATCTACGGATTTCATAATTCTTGATTCGATCACATACGCTCTCTCAACTCAAGCCGTCGGATGTGGGCAGTGACGGATTGGTGGAAATAATAAATTAATTCCTAACATTTTGTTAACAGAAGAATATTGTTCAACTGAATTCACGTACATATAATTTTGTATTTATAAAAAGCAATTAAAGTGATTTTATTTTAAAAAACACGTACCTTGATAGTCCACTCGTTAGGGATGTCCTTGGACACGTTAAGCCAGCCGGAGGCGGTTGAACTATCAAACCTGGTGCGCAGGCTCATCTCCGAGAGCACGACGGAGCCGTTGAAATCGGCGCCGGCGCAGGGGCCTATTCGCGAAGCCAGCAGCTTGCTGGGAGCTGCTGATCCTTCCGTTACAGGCCGTAACATCGTCAGACTAATAGTAAAGTGCACAATAAACATTTTTTTTTCACCTCATTCACATACTAAAAATTTCACAGTGATGGACGATGTTGACGTGTTTGGCGATTCGATTTACGATTAGCATATTTTTAGGTAGCGATACGGTTCGGGAGATGGCCGATCCCGCTCGAAGGAGGCGGCGCCGGGCTCGGTAGCACAGCTGCGGCGCCGCCGCGGGTCGCCGGCGGGCGCGAGGAAGTCGCGCTACGCCGACCCGGGATGGACCACGCCCCTTCCGTGGCCGGGGGGCGTCGTCGGTGGAGGGGACCGGGGGAGGTGGTAGCCTCCCCCGAGGAGGGCTCCCCTCTAGAGAGGGGAGCGGAGGCTGGGGGTTCCCGGAAGTGGCCTTTGTGTTCCCGGGGGCTCCCTACATGCCTGAGGAAGGCCATCCCTGAGGTTTTTAGTGGGTAGGCCTCCCCCTTCTGGGGAGGAGAGCCCCACATAACCGCCGGCTCGCCACAGCCGGGGTATGCAATTTAATGCATTTTCCTCAGGGAAACAAAAAAAAAAAAAAAAAGGTAGTGATACGGTTATAATAAATTCACGGTAATGATAATGATGTACTCAAGGGGCTCGGTTCTAGCTTAGGGTTATGTTTACTTTAATTTAATATAGTGTGAAGACAAATGTAACAAACTAATGTGGATACTTTACAACGCTATCTCGTCACCAGTTTTACACAAACTGATAAAGTCATTGGCTGTATCCATCGATACGAGTCATTAAGCTTGTACTAATAATTCGACCCCAGTTATGTATTTCCTCTTTATGTAATAATGATAATTTAATGTGGTTTTGAGGCTTGCAATACCTACATAGTTGTAAAGAAGATACGTAGGAATGTTTTTTATTGTTATATTTTTTTTATTTCCTTGATGATAAATGGTTACAGGCGTCTATAATACATATACCTACGGTTCCGGTGAGATAACAATGTTTGGGTTTAATTTTAATGACTTAATAGTTACGTTGCCAAATTGACTGTAGTAAATAACACAATGAAACTATAACTTTTATAGATACTTGTTGATGGTAATTGTTGGACTTTTGCAGATTTTTTCAGTACAAGGCTCAGAGACAGCCGTAGACATTCGACTTATGGAAATACATTTTTCGAATTCGAACGATTAAAAAAGCGCACTAACATAATAAACACGCGGAAAATTGATATCGAATTGTATTTAATGAAGTTATAAGCGCATTGTGTTCATTGGTCCATTCGCTAACAAAAACCTCTGTTTTAAGTCACTAGACGTAACACGAATTAACAAGGCAGGCTAAAAATAAATTATTTAACAAATCCACTTTTAAATTTCTCACTCTACTATAAATATTATTATCCAAAAATATATTAATAAATATAAACAAGTTAAGTAGGTATTAAATGTTTTATGAATTCCTTAGAATAAAAACGCATATTGCGCTTTAGTGCTCCCTGTCTAATTCGCGAACTTTGCGTTTGACCACGGCACCCTCGCTGAATCATCGTGAATGAAATCAATCAATAGGGTACTCAATGTGCGATCAATGTGCACAGATTGTCCGTGACCAGCTGCCCCGTGGCGGACGATCAATATTTTTTTCTAAACTATACAAGTTATACGCGATAGCGTGAGTATCAAATTGATTGCCACGCACAGTTTAGTAGTATTTTGATAGAAAATTACAGAATGTTTGTATTTTTTTTTTCAATTATTCGATTCTTCTTACCTAACAGTATATTTTAAAATAAAGTATAATAGAAGTGTCAAATCAAGTCAAATGACAAAAACGTTAGTTGACTTTATTTTGAGATTGTTTGGGGAAATCGAGAATTTTCCTCTACTCTGCTGCCGAACAGATCTGAAGTTGGCGTTTTGTTATGGAATATATCTTTTGGGCTAGTTCGATTGAGGGCGTTGTTAAGCTATAGCATGCTAATTAAATATATATCCCAACGTGTGAAGGGCTATTGCATTTTGTATTATTATATATGAATTATACCCTCCTTTCAGCCTCAACTTCATTTTGCGAAAATGTTATTAAATTGGACAATTTTGACTTTCCATCTAAAAGAGGAACTTTAGCCCATGATAACAGAACCCCCTCTGGTAAGGTGGACTTAATCATAGGTAAGACTTCTAGCTTTACTCGTTGGAGTCATCGGTTAAATCAAATACTGAAACTTCGTTTCTGCATCCAACATATCATCATTGTGGATTTTCTTATACTGACCCCAGAAGGTCAACCAGGACTTAGGATTGTCATCAAATTTTTTTATTTCAACTTTCGGCAGGTTTAAATTACTATATCTATGTTTTCTTATATCAGTATTTACATTTTCTATATTTTCGCGACACTTTACTTTTGCTTCAAGTCATTTCCTTTTGTATATATCGCTTTCATCGCATTCTTTAGTGTAAACATCAACATCAATTTATTTTGCTGATAACAGCTCTTCTTGGGTCGCCTTGTCTAATATCAATAGTCTATCTATCTTCTCTTCTATAAATTCAAGGTCCACCCGTATACACATGCCGGGTTCGTGTCTTATAAAACACGTCTTAACTGATTTCGTTCATGTACTAACTTTTTAGAATCTATTGCGTATCGTAAATATCTATCTATCCACGGTCGCCACATGTAATAGGTTCTTTGTAATTAGGTTCTTTATATGTAGTTAAATAAATAACGCATCTTATAGTCTTCAAGTTTTTTATTATACCTACTATTTCTTTTTCGGAGATTACCTGTGATAACTATACAAAAAGACTAGGTAGCCACATTTTTTTACATTTATGGATCTACAACAATGGGATATATCAAAAGTAATTTACTATTCTCGAATGAATTTTAATGATCCCACGAATTTTACATCATATATTATTTGGCAGATTGCGGCTTCACGTATCTATTTGTTTCTAATCAGTCAGGCATCATTACCATACAGTCAAAGTACATAGTTGAACTACGAAAATAGCTTTGATTGCATAGGGAATAGGAGGGATCTCAAGGTCAACATATAGTCGAACTTAAAATATACCGTCGTCGATATCACAACAAATTGCTTAATTTTACTGTGCACTATGTGTGCCTCAGGAGAGTAAGACTGAGAATCCATCACAAGGAGCTCGAAACTTGCCCAGTTGTGCAAACTTGTGCAATGGCAAGTGTGACGAAGGTTATGTCGGACTCCACGCGGCCAGAGCGGTCTGACCACATGACCTACCGACCAAACTCAGCCTGTGCCTAAGTTCTGAGAACCATATAGGCAAATCGTGAGGGCGACCGCCCCTCAACGACGACGGGACGATGCAGCGCAGACCCATAAAACCGGCCCAAAAGCGCTTGAAGAGGCGCGGGAAGCCAGAGTGGCGCCGGCCTTATTATGAGGGAACATAAAAAGACGTGGCGACAACGTGGACAATGACAATTCGCAATTATGTAATGCTTGTACAGTATACCCTAAAAACTTCCAAGGTTTTAGATGTCGCCTCACCTTAAGCTACATCCGAATAATTTCTGAACAATGAATTTTTTTACGAGCAAGACAAGTAGCTAGACTTTCCGTCATCCAATGTCAAATAAATAGTAGGTAATTATGCAATTTGATATCCGCTACCGCTTGCACTTCGTAACGACCGTTTGGGCTGCGTCATTCACAATTTTAACAGGAGCGGGGATCGGGGTCATACCAAGTCCTCTATTTTGCGCACACGGCTATCGGTCACATGAGACTAGTGGTTATAGTGGTGTATACTATGATTGCTAAGGATAAGTTATCGGTCATAGAATATTTGGTAGTTAAAAAATAGCCAATTCAAGACATATAGATAGGTATTCTGGTGAGTGTTAAATATATAAGCAGATTTTGTAAGATAAATACTGTGTTTTGGTTATTTTATTATTATTTCAATATGTTTATTGCATATTATACAATTGTTTTTTGCGCAAATGGTGGAGATGCCATATGTAATTTTCTACCAGTCAACCTTTTTTGTTGTACCTAGTTGTTTGTTGTCTGTTTAGTAAACGTACCGCTAGGATTATATCATTTGTAGGATTCCGTTGCCGAATGGCAAAAAACAGAACCTTATGGATTTGTCATGTCTGTCCGTCCGTATGTCAAGCCACTTTTTTTCGTAACTATAAGACTTACTATGGAAACTTGGTAAGTAGATGTATTCGGTGAACCGCATTAAGATTTTCATACCAACATAGAAAAAAAATATTTTTTTGGTATTCCTATGTGGGGTATCTATGGATAGGTCTTCAAAAATGATATTGAGGTTTCTAATATATTTTTTTTCTAAACTGAATAGTTTGCGTGAGAGACGCTTCCAAAGTGGAAAAATGTGTCCCCTCTCCCTAATTTCTAAAATAAGGGAATGATAAATGTAATAATGATATATGATGTACATTACCATGCAAACTTCTGCCGAAAATTCCTTTGAACGAGATCTAATAATTGGTTTTTTATACGTTGTAAATCGTAAACCGCATTTTACCTTTCATTCAATCAACTCCAATATAATAAAGAAAAACATTTATTTAGTTGTATAGTGGTACTGAACCCTACGTGCGCGAGTCCGACTCGCACTTGGGCGGTTTTTAATGACTACACTTATCAAAGGACATTGTTCCGGCTCCATACATGTTCTGCCTAAGAACCGTTCGAACTGAAAGTGACTTATATAAACTCTTAAAATTATATGGAATCCTATGAAATAAGTTTTCACGAACGGACACTTCAGGAAACTAAAATAATTACGAAAAAAGTTAATATTTTGAGGTTATAAATAAAAAATAACCAACCTTGCGTGAAATATCAGAGTAGTAATATTAACAATACTATGTACAGCTATATATGTTCTCTTCTAGAAATAGGAAAGGACTACTCTACTAGATACTAGGAAAAGAGATAGTACCTAGTCAAGTTTAAGATAATTCTTTGACAATTATCATTTTACAAAATCCAGTCCTTTACACACATCCGAGTCTACCAAGTACCTACGCAATGTAATCGGAGTCCGTAATCAAGCCAAAGTTGATAGAATAAAACCATGAAACGCATAGAAAATCACAAAAGACACGATAGTCGCAAAGCAATCAAAAATTAAATGAACCGGACTCAGATAGGGTATGAAATACACCAGGTTTGCCAATTACGAAAACTATAATACTTGAATGCCAAGCTAGAAATTCGCGATTTCGCTTAATAAATATATAATACTAGATTTTTCTAGCTAGTTAATTTAGGTATTTAAATGAATAAAGTGTTATCAATTAATTTTAATAACCGTCAAAAAGGAGGAGGTTTTCAATTCGATCCGTATTACAGAAATCGCGAAAACTTCCGAAACTGGCAGCACTGGCTGACGGAAAACATTTTATACGGCATCAATAATTGTGACCCAACTTTTTATTTGGAATTTATTTATTTGAAGTGTCCGTGGAATACTAAAATATGTTTCAAATAATATAAAAATAAATAAAAATTATAGTATAATTTATATTCACATCGGTTCTTAGGCCAAAATTGAACAATGTCCTTTGCCTTTTAACCTTAGTAATCTAGAATAGTCATAGAGCGACAATGTAATAATTTAACAAATTTCAATACTAATGAGAATAAGAACCTATAGGTAATTATATTCTTGTTTCAGGTATGTACATATTTAAAATTTAAGTCTATTTAGTTAACTTTAAAGCAGTGTGGTTTGAGTGTCTTTTACTGTTTTATTGAATAAACGAAGAGTATAATAGTGACGATTAGGATTCTCATCTCCTATATTATTAATGCCGGTCTAATTAATGTAAAAATCTGGAATTATTGCTTTGGAGGCTGGATATAATCCTTACCAACATTATAAATGCGAAAGTAATTCTGTCTGTCGCGCTTTCAGGTCAAACTACTGCTTTTTAATTATAATTATATAAATATTTATACATTTTTAAATATAGAAGTTTGAAACACATTTTTTAATGTTTTTCGTTATATACAAATAAGAACTTCAAACTTTGTAAAAAAATTTACATAAAAAGGACAAAAATAGAGGATGATTTTATATTTTAATAGGTTTAAAAAGTACTCAACCGATTTTGATGAATGTTGATATAGGGATAGAGTTTAGAAGGAAACATACTTTTTATATATCTGGTAAAAACATCTGGCATAGTTCTGATACAATTTGTTGTGAGGATAGTTGGAAGGACCGGGGAAGAACAAGATAATTTTTACCTTACTCTGTTTGCTTAGCTGACGCTGCATGGTACTTAGGGCCGATTTCACCGTCGAAATTGAACGCGATCAGTTCAAGTTAAACTCAGTTTACGCTCTAAACTGAGTTTCGCTACCGAGTTTGCATTTCACCAGCTTTGCGTAATCGTCGTTCATGTTAAACTTGGTTCAGTTTCTGAACGACCGATTCTGGACGTTTAGCGTTTCTAAACGCGTTTAAAGAGCTCATTTTTTAGAGCCGATTTCACCGTCCTTCCATAGAAACCGAGTTTAATAAAACTTGGTTTTGATTGATCGAGTTCAGAAGTTAGTTGTGATCTTGGTTTACATCCGCACCGATTTCACCAACTCCCATTGATCTCGTTTACTAAAACGTAGTTAATCCACAGATTAGAGTAGTAATCTTTGACAAAGAATGTACGAATGAATGATTGCTTTTAAATTGTTGCAATCAAAGAAATTATTTCAAATTAAATGGGAACATAAATTATAAGAATTACTTCAGGATACGATATTCTTGATTCAGATAGTCAGTAACGGGTGTTAAAAAATCCATAATTAATTACTTCTTATAAATAATAACAAAATAATTACTCATCTCGTGTAAATAAAATAAAATTTCAAAACAAAATATAAGGAATTTTAAATAATTGGGTAGCTTCACGGTAGCTTACAATGACCTTGCTTGTTTAACGGACTCCAATTACAATGTCGAAAAGAAAAGGGACCCGACCTTTGCTGCGAGCGAAAAACAACGCTCATAGAACTTGTCGAGCGGCATTTCGATATTGTTGAAAGTAAAAAAATAGCGTCAGCGTAAAATTAAAAAATGAGCTCTTTAAACCGCGTTTAGAAACGCTAAACGTCCAGAATCGGCCGTTCAGAAACTGAACCAAGTTTAACATGAACGACGATTACGCAAAGCTGGTGAAATGCAAACTCGGTAGCGAAACTCAGTTTAGAGCGTAAACTGAGTTTAACTTGAACTGATCGCGTTCAATTTCGACGGTGAAATCGGCCCTTAATTTTACGCTGACGCTATCTATTTTTTTACTTTCAACAATATCGAAATGCCGCTCGACAAGTTCTATGAGCGTTTGTTTTTCGCTCGCAGCAAAGGTCGGGTCCCTTTTCCTTTTCGACATTGTAATCGGAGTCCGTTAAACAAGCAAGGTCATTGTAAGCTATCGTGAAGCTACCCAATTATTTAAAATTCCTTATATTTTGTTTTGAAATTTTATTTTATTTACACGAGATGAGTAATTGTTTTGTTATTATTTATAAGAAGTAATTAATTATGGAATTTTTAACACCCGTTACTGAGTATCTGAATCAAGAATATCGTATCCTGAAGTAATTCTTATAATTTATGTTCCCATTTGATTTGAAATAATTTCTTTGATTGCAACACTTTAAAAGCGATCATTCATTCGTACATTCTTTGTCAAAGATTACTACTCTAATCTGTGGATTAACTACGTTTTAGTAAACGAGATTAATAGGAGTTGGTGAAATCGGTGCGGATGTAAGCCACGATCACAACTAACTTCTGAACTCGATCAATCAAAACCAAGTTTTATTAAACTCGGTTTCTAAGACAAGCTAGGCTAGAAATGTCTGGCTAAATCCACATGAATTAATTACTCGTCCCGTGTCAATTATCTGGTTACTTTATTGTTTCAAGCGTTTATTGTCTGTCTGAAAACTGAAATTTGGAGGCCACATTTGCTTCTAGTATTATCAAAAGAATCATTCGATAACAAGCCGGCTGGTATATTTGTCTGCGTGCGCCACATCACATAAATAAGCGGACACAACCACAAGGCGATATACTAAAGCCAGTAGTAAGCCATCAGCCAGAGTTACTGCACGCATCATGGCTCAAGATAATCTCACCGCAATGCTGTACAAGCAAAAAGATTTGAAGCTGGTAAGTATTATGTATAGTGAAATACTGCGCGAGCTTTTAATCTAGCATTTGTTAAAGCCAATTAAGCGCTCTTATAATGATACCTAATTAATGTTAATTAAAATGATAATATAACTTTTGGCGTTCAATGTCTGTGTTGAATTGGTTTACGATACAACTCTATTAATATCAGTAGGTATATGTCACTAATCAACCTTTTTTTTTTTCATTTCAAGTTAGTAGTTATAATTCTATATTCACCATAATTAATAACTTACTGTTTATGCTAATATTTTTGACATCACCTATTAATTTTCGTGAAAAAAGAAAATATCGTCAATATATTCAAACATTAAGTAATATTATTATTTTTGCTAACTATAATAAATAATTCCTGTTTTGCATTTATTGTAATCGTTTGTATTCTTTAAATTACGTAATTATTTAATCATATTTATCATCTTATCTGTAACTGTCACACCACATAATTCACACATATTAACGATTCATATAAAAAAATATATGGTCTGAGATTAAGTAATAAAGATAACACATTGATGTAACAATAAAGTGATAAACTTAATTTACATATCAATCTACAGTTATAGCGTAATGAAATAAATGTATTTATACGAAAATACCAATCCTTTGAATGTGCTTAAAAGAAGATTGATTCCGTAATATTGGAATCATTTCCATGCATTGTTTGTCACGGTTTCGACTACAAATCGAACGCGACTAACCGATGGTAGAGTTTAGGGGCCCGGAGCGTTGTATCATACTTTTAGCTAGCACTATTGCAACTGGGCTCAGTAGGTAGGTACTAAATTATATCGTCAAACGAAGTGATTCGATAAGATTTCCACTGATTGTACGATTGAAATAGGTATTATGAATTTACTCGTATATTCGTACAAAATAAATATATAATTTTAAACACTTTTCGAACAAATTGAACAATTGTACATACCTACTTCAGCTCAATATTAATACTATATCTTTAAATTCTAATGTATAATTCTATGTAAAATGCAGTATGCATTATGAAATATAAAAAACATACATTTGTGGACAATTTCAGGTACAGACTCCGATACCTGAAATCAGAGACGATGGTAAGTGACATTAAAAACAGCTACTTATTTTAGTAAAGTGAATGTAGTTCAATATTTGACATAAAAGTGAATGGGCGAGTACGAAGGGGAAGACTGAAGAAAAGATGGATGGACTGTGTGAATGGGGATATGTTGAGCAAAGGACTGCGTGTCGAAATAGCGAGTGATAGAGGAGAGTGGAAGACGAAAACATGTTACGCCTATCATCATCCTCTTGCCCATTTCCCATTATCTAGGGTCGGCGCAGTAAATCTTTTCCATTCCTTTCATTCTTATATCATTTTTCACACAATCGATCCATTTTTTATTCGGCCTTCCTCTGCCCGTGTATCCCTCCACCTTCATATTCAAAATCAAATCAAAATCAAAATAATATTTATTCAACATAGACATTTACAGGCACTTATTGACGTCAACAAACAAAACAAAAAAAAGCTTAAGTAATAAAAAAAAAACAAAAACCTTGTCCGTACGTACGAATAAGGAAAAAAAAAAAGAAAAAATATATTGACTCGACACCTGTTCGGAAATTGGGAGAGCCTTCTCGAGAAGAACAGGCAAGAAACTGAAGGTCTATTTTTTATCTCCTCTTTTCAATGTTAATAATTATAATAATATAATATAAAAATACAATATAGTATAAGATACAATCATACCTAATACGATTACAGTCGTATGTATGTTTACATACACATATAAAATAATACAATATTATAAATAATGTTGTTACCAAACATGGCTCTATGAATAGTGTCCCAAATACTGTGATCATTTAGATAGTCACTTACTTTATAATAACCTTTACTCATGAGTGTATTTTTGATATGGATTTTAAATTTATATAAAGGCAAATCAATGACACTTTGCGGAAGCTTGTTAAACATAGATATACATTTCCCCAAGAACGAACAGCTAGTTTTATGGAGTCTGAACATTGGAACGGCAAGTTTATTTTTGTTTCTAGTATTCACATTATGTAGATCACTGTTTTTATTGAATTTATTATAGTTTCTATATACAAAAACTAAATTATCATATATATATTGACTAGCTAAAGTTAAAATATTAATTTCTTTGAACAATTCTTTTAGGGATTCTCTAGCCCGTAAACAGTAAATAGCACGAATCGCTCTTTTTTGTAAAAGGAAAATACTTTCAATGTTAGCCGCTGATCCCCATAGCAGCAGTCCATAGGACATAACACTATGAAAGTAGCTGAAATAAACAATTCTTGCCGTTTCAACATTAGTTAAAAGTCTAATCTTTTTTACTGCGTACGCCGCTGAACTAAGTTTGATTGCCAAAGTTTCAATATGTGGATCCCACTGTAGTCGTGAATCTAACGTAATGCCTAAGAATTTAGTATTATTTACCAAGTCAATGACATCACCATTCATATTTAAACTAGTATCAACCTGCCTTACATTGGGCAAAGAGAATTTGATACATTTTGTTTTCTTAGAATTTAAAGACAAATTATTAGTTGTGAACCAATACAGAACTCTCGAGAGAGCACTATTTACATCGTCATAACATTCCTTTTGTCTATCAACTTTGAATAGTAAAGAAGTATCATCTGCAAACAATACTGTCTCACACGATTCTGTAATGTAGTAAGGAAGGTCATTTATATATATTAGAATTATTAATTCAACACTCGTTTTGTGACACGATTTTCATCCCTCCGCATCACATGTCCAAACCATGCTAATCTACTTCCTCTCACTTTTTCTACCATTGGTGCTACTTTCAGGCTTCCTCTTATCTACTCATTCCTTATCTTATCCATCCTTGTCACACCACACATCAATCGTAACATTCTCATTTTCATTTGAAAACATGTTGCGCCTATCCGAAATAAAATTAGGATTGTTAAAGGCTTCTGTTTTGTATTCTACACTAGCTGGTGGCCGCAACTTCGTCTGCGCAGGAGACTTATCGTCATATTTTGGATAATTGACAAAATATCATTACAAACTCTAGCCTATGTGTTATTCTGATGTATAAACTATAATATTGTAATTTTTTATTAAAATTCATTATACAAACTTTCGCGTTTAAGTAGGTACTAGTAGGGATAATAAGTATTGAGATAAATTTAAGAAAAAGACTGACCCAGTTTTTTGTTTGGTTTAGTTAGATAACTACATTTCGTTTATATTTATAAGTTGAGGTGCATGAAACACAAAACATCATATATATATATATATATATAAAATAATAATAATATATAAAAGATATCATAATGGATGGAGGCATATTTGTGTCTGGCACTGGCACAATTATGCATCCATTCAAACCATTAGGACTAATGGTCAAGGCAGAGTTTAGTTGGTAAACAGCCCGGGCTGAACCGTCATAGTCCGGGTTGAGTCCAACATGATCTCTACTCGGAGGCACGGTATCCTAGACGGGTTTCCCGCTCCTGTGAAGACTACCTCTTCTGACCTGAGTAAAAAAATCGTTGAAGTGTCAAACTACAATAGATTTTTATTGTATTTGACAGTTCAGTGCGATATACGTCTTTGTCTTTTCGTGTTTTTGTATTCGTGCTAGCCAGCTTCGTAGCAACAAGATATATAACCGCCACACACTGGTTCAATATTGGAAAATAGTGGACTTAGGCATCAAATTTGAAATATCGCGCTGAATTTTTTTTTTTGTTAACTTGTTTTGATGACAGAAACAACTTTTGTTTTAGGACTTTTCATAAAAAGTACTTTTTCATACTAAAAATTTTTTTTTTGTATGGAGAAAAAGTAAACACTGTAAAAATTTCTGAAATGGTAATACTGTTAACCGGGGCGGTTAGTAGGTGTTAGGCTTAGCGCGCACCACGATTTTCACTTCTGCGACACGATTTTAAAATCACGCTCAAAATATCGCAAGAGAGTTCGGCGCGCGCACTGCGATAAAAAAATCGGTGACTTTTGCTCAGTTGAACCATGAATTTCGTAGAAGTTGCTAGTCTTTATTTACTACTTCGGAGGATCAGAAGAAAAAAGAATAAAAACCGCCAGTATTGGATTCATCCCTTCACATCAGACAGAATCATCAATGGTTTTTTTTTATAAGAAATACCATAATCTTCGGATGTATCCTAAAAAATTCTTTAACTATTATAGAATGAAAATTCTAACTTTTGACAGATTATTGAGAATTGTTGGACCTTATGAGACGAAGACTCCATTGGAGATGCAGGTGCCGACATGTTTAATCTTGAACAGACGGAATACGAATGAAGAGCCGGCCGGCCGCGAGCCCGCGATTTTACAAACGCAGTGCGCGCGGGTCCATATAATTCCATACTCTGCATTTTAGCTACGCGACAATCACGCCGCGAGCAGTCGCAGCAAATATAATACAATAGCTCTAAGAGCTAGCGCGCACTACGATTTTTTACCGCGCGATTTTTTTATCGCAGAAATGCAGCATATGAGCCAGTAAAGCAGTGCGCGCACATGAAAGTAAAAAACCGCCGCGATTTAAAAATTGTGATTTGCCACAATTTGCTGCGACTGCTCGCGGCGTGATTGTCGCGTAGCTAAAATGCAGAGTATGGAATTACATGGACCCGCGCACACTGCGTTTGTAAAATCGCGGGCTCGCGGCCGGCCGGCTCTTCATTCGTATTCCGTCCGTTCAAGAATAAACATGTCGGCACCTGCATCTTCAATGGAGTCTTCGTCTCCAAAGGTCCAACAATATAAGGTCCAACAATTCTCAATAATCTGTCAAAAGTTAGAATTTTCATTCTATAATAGCCAAAGAATTTTTTAGGATACATCCGAAGATTATGGTATTTCTTATAAAAAAAACCATTGATGATTCTGTCTGATGTGAAGGGATGAATCCAATACTGGCGATTTTTATTCTTTTTTCTTCTGATCCTCCGAAGTAGTAAATAAAGACTAGCAACTTCTACGAAATTCATGGTTCAACTGAGCAAAAGTCACCGATTTTTTTATCGCAGTGCGCGCACCGAACTCTCTTGCGATATTTTGAGCGTGATTTTAAAATCGTGTCGCAGAAGTGAAAATCGTGGTGCGCGCTAAGCCTTAAGCAGTGCGCGCACATGAAAGTAAAAAACCGCCGCGATTTAAAAATTGTGATTTATCACAATTTGCTGCGACTGCTCGCGGCGTGATTGTCGCGTAGCTAAAATGCAGAGTGTGGAATTATATGGACCCGCGCACACTGCGATTGTAAAATCGCGGCTCGCGGCCGGCCGGCTCTTCATTCGTATTCCGTCCGTTCAAGAATAAACATGTCGGCACCTGCATCTTCAATGGAGTCTTCGTCTCCAAAGGTCCAACAATATAAGGTCCAACAATTCTCAATAATCTGTCAAAAGTTAGAATTTTCATTCTATAATAGTTAAAGAATTTTTTAGGATACATCCGAAGATTATGGTATTTCTTATAAAAAAAACCATTGATGATTCTGTCTGATGTGAAGGGATGAATCCAATACTGGCGATTTTTATTCTTTTTTCTTCTGATCCTCCGAAGTAGTAAATAAAGACTAGCAACTTCTACGAAATTCATGGTTCAACTGAGCAAAAGTCACCGATTTTTTTATCGCAGTGCGCGCACCGAACTCTCTTGCGATATTTTGAGCGTGATTTTAAAATCGTGTCGCAGAAGTGAAAATCGTGGTGCGCGCTAAGCCTTAAGCAGTGCGCGCACATGAAAGTAAAAAACCGCCGCGATTTAAAAATTGTGATTTATCACAATTTGCTGCGACTGCTCGCGGCGTGATTGTCGCGTAGCTAAAATGCAGAGTGTGGAATTATATGGACCCGCGCACACTGCGATTGTAAAATCGCGGGCTCGCGGCCGGCCGGCTCTTCATTCGTATTCCGTCCGTTCAAGAATAAACATGTCGGCACCTGCATCTTCAATGGAGTCTTCGTCTCCAAAGGTCCAATAATATAAGGTCCAACAATTCTCAATAATCTGTCAAAAGTTAGAATTTTCATTCTATAATAGTTAAAGAATTTTTTAGGATACATCCGAAGATTATGGTATTTCTTATAAAAAAAACCATTGATGATTCTGTCTGATGTGAAGGGATGAATCCAATACTGGCGATTTTTATTCTTTTTTCTTCTGATCCTCCGAAGTAGTAAATAAAGACTAGCAACTTCTACGAAATTCATGGTTCAACTGAGCAAAAGTCACCGATTTTTTTAGTGAAAATCGTGGTGCGCGCTAAGCCTAAGTTGGCACAGTCCTCGAAATTTTTGCATCTAATGCATTCTAATTTTACATTTGGTGCATGCCCTTTTTTTTTGTCCCCTGAGGAAAATGCATTAAATTGCATACCCTGTGGCTGTGGCGAGCCGGCGGTTATGTGGGGCTCTCCTCCCCAGAAGGGGGAGGCCTACCCACTAAAAACCTCAGGGATGGCCTTCCTCAGGCATGTAGGGAGCCCCCGGGAACATCAACTACTTCCGGGAACCCCAGCCTCCCCTCCCCTGCCTAGAGGGGAGTCCTCCTCGGGGGAGGCTATACTACCTCCCCCGGTCTCCTCCACCGACGACGCCCCCCGGCCACGGAAGGGGCGTGGTCCATCCCGGGTCGCCGTAGCAGTCGCGACTTCCTCGCGCCCGCCGGCGACACGCGGCGGCGCCGCAGCTGTGCTACCGAGCCCGGCGCCGCCTTCTTCCAGCGGGATCGGCCATCTCCCGACCCCGCTCGGCGGCCTCCTTCTGGAGCATCACTGCTTCACAGAAGGTGGTCAAAGCCAATGAGCTTCGAGTATAATTTCGCACTTGGAACGGGAAGTCGGGTGGTGGGGGTAATTTTACATTTGGTGCATGCCTACGGCTTAGTTTAGTGACTGTCCGTGGACTAATCAACATGGTAAGAGTAAAATACTAATACCTGAATTTTAAGTATCAAATCGAAACGTGGAATATTTTATTATGTATTTATTTCGTTTTTAGTCTTTAATTTTATAAGCCCTGATTAGTAAGCATGAGTCTGACATGCATATGAAACGATTTTATACTTATAAATGCAGCATTTCGAATGAAGTTGGTCCTACTCCTACCTACCTATTTTTATTTGGAATAAAAATATTTTTCCACGGAAAAATCTGATAAAGCAGTTGACCGGGTATTGATGCAATTTAGTACGAGCATAGAGAAATTTATCGTTCCCCGTATCTCCAACTATCCTCGTACTAAATGATAAAGCAGTTGACCGGATAGTTGGAGATACGGGGAAAGATAAATTCTATATTTTCTTTAAGAAAATCCGATAGAACTTGGGTGAAGCGAATTCAAATTATTCATTATAGGATCTTGAGATATGGTTTTGACAAATGTTCCACCTACATTATGCTTTTAAATTACATTTTAACTTTAAAATGCTTTTATCTCAAGGTGTCATTAATATGACCTATGGTCTAAATTAACGTTTGTCGAACAGAGGTGCTCCTGCGCATGGACTGCGTGGGCATCTGCGGCTCTGACGTGCACTACTGGCAAAGCGGCGCCTGCGGCCACTTCCTGCTCAAGGAGCCCATGATCATGGGCCACGAGGCTAGCGGCGTAGTCGCCAAGGTAACACTACGAATGAACAAATCAATTAAGATAAGTTCACATCTGGTTCATTATAACCATGTCGCGTCTGCATGTCTGCCTCAATATAATGAGGAGTCGCCTAAGGGAATGAGATGGAATTTGGAATTATCATCACAGCTCATTTACGTCGTCTCAAAGAGATCAAAAACTAACTAATGTAGGATGATTAGCCTTTTTAGTCTTTCTGATTATATATATATATATAAAGGTGAGAGTATGCATTAAGTGTTCCGTTATTTTTGATACTTATCATAATACCGTAAGTCTATTGACCTATAGATTAATTTTATGTAAAGATAGGTGTTTAATTTTAGATTGGTGCTAAAGTGAAGAATTTGCGCGTCGGCGATCGCGTGGCTATAGAGCCGGGCGTGCCGTGCCGCTCGTGCGAGTTCTGCCGCACCGGCCGGTACAACCTTTGCCCCGACATCGTGTTCTGCGCCACACCACCGCACCACGGCAACCTGGCGCGCTACTACAAGCACGCTGCGGACTTCTGCTACAAGTACGTGATACAGCGGCTGTAACTGCTACAACCTGTATTGTGACTGTGAACACTGCTAGCTATATAATCACTGCGGCGGCCTATGTCTTGCTTATAGCCGTTAGAATTTATTTTGGACTAAGGTCGTTACAAAAATTAAGTTTAAGAGGTGGATTAGGTAGTAGAAGTCTGTAATGTGTGGTTCCCGATTCTAGGCCCCTTAAAATCAAAAGATTGAGGATAAGTATCTTACCAAAAACTTTTTTCATGTAACATGTTGCCAAGACGATACCTTAATTAGCGTTGTCAAAAAGTTTCGAATCTCATATAGAGTCCAGCTTCTAACTCGATACGCTGTAACTGCACAAACTCTACAATTTAGTAAAAATTTGACTTAATTTGGCAAGAATTATTACGAGAACTTTTGTGTAAAAAAAGACAGAGATATTTTTTTGGGATAATCGATATTTTTTACCGTACGTCATGGGACAGGCAATTTAGTATGATGTGTTGCAGGTTACCTGACCACGTGAGCATGGAGGAGGGGGCGCTATTAGAGCCGCTAAGTGTGGGTGTGCACGCGGCGCGGCGTGGAGGTGTGTCAGCCGGACAAGCTGTGCTAGTGGCGGGCGCCGGGCCTGTGGGGCTACTGGCGGCGCTGGCGGCGCGGGCGCAGGGTGCCAGCAGTGTGCTCCTGGCAGGTATGCACTGGGGGACCGTGGACTGACGGCGGACGCAGCGTGCCAGCAGTGTGCTCCTGGCAGGTATACACTGGAGGACCGTGGGCTGACGGCGGACGCAGCGTGCCAGCAGTGTGCTCCTGGCAGGTATACACTGGAGGACCGTGGGCTAACGGCGGGTGCAGGGTGCCAGCAGTGTGCTCCTGGCAGGTATGCACTGGGGGACCGTGGGCTGACGGCGGGCGCAGGGTGGCAGCAGTGTGCTCCTGGCGATTGGCTAAGTAGTAGAAAGCTTTTTCCACAATAAAAGCTTTGTATGTTATAATTCTTTCAATACGGGAGAAGATTTTTTGCAGCTTCGATTACTTACTCTTGAGATTATTTTCAGATATCAAGCAATCACGGCTGGACTTCGCGCAGAAGATGGGTTTGGAAACATTACTGATGCGTGAAGGCGAGGAGGAAGCTTCATTAGTGCAGCGCGTGCACGCGGCGCTGGGAACACACCCTGATGTGTCTATTGATGCCAGTGGAGCCAACGCGGCCGTGAGACTCTGTATGCTGGTAAGAACTTGAAGATTTACTGTTGATTCTGAGGGAGGAAATTTCTAGCACTATATGCGACGTGTCTATTGATGCCAGTACCCCCAATGCAATTCTATGATTGCATGTTGTTAAATGCTCCTATGGTCTACGTGTAGCCAGAATAACAACAAGTTTCGACGCTTGACTATGAACCCCGCGCACTCCATCAACAATATTAAACAACATGTAAAGGGTCTTTCAAAAAGAACTTTGTTTTTTAATTGTGGCAACACCAACGACATGACAGCATTGACAGTTACTTTTTTGACATATTCGTAGTAGAAGTTTAATTTGGCGATTGTTACAATGAATTTAATTTCGCTCGAAAATCGCATTAAAATAATTAAAACCCACTATGAAAATTGTGGTTCTGTTAAAATTACATCCCGTAAAAATCGTGATATTTTCGGACAACATAATCGTTCTTCTGAGACCGCTTTTCAGAACTTGGTCACTAAATTTGAGTCTACAAAATGTGGCAACACCAACGGGCTTCGACCGGGCCGTAAAGGGCTTGCACCCGTGTCGTTAAACTAAATAAAAAAAAATCGACCGGGCCGTTTAACTGAAAACATCGCAGCCGTGAGCCACACTGTTGAAGAAGACTCCAATTTATCAACTTCTTCTCGACGTTCTCAACAACTGGGGTTATCCCAAACCACCACATGGCGAATTTTGCGTAAGGATTTGGCTTTGAAGCCTTACAAGATTCAACTAGTACAGGAATTGAAGCTAACCGACCTTGCCGACCGAGACCGATTGAGATTCACATCGCCATAGATTCGCACAATTCATTCTGGAACAACCCGCTGGTTTTTCTGAAAAAACATTTATTCAGACGAAGCCCATTTTCACTTGTCAGGGTACGTCAATAAGCAAAATTGCCGCATTTGGGCTTCTGAAAATCTTAGAGCGATTATTGAGAAGCCTTTGCATGCTCAGCGTATCACTGTATTGTATGGTGCGCTATGTGGTCTGGAGGCGTGATTGGGCCGTTTTTTTCGAAGATGAGGCTGGAAATGCGGTAACCGTGAATGGATTACGCTCACATCGCGAGATGTTAACAACTCAATTTTGACCTATCATTGATGAAATGTATATCACTGACATGTGGTTTCAACAAGACGGCGATGCCACATGTCACATAGGCAATATGATGATGATATATACGATCAATTAATGCAAACCAAATTTGCTGATCGCATAATTTCCCGAAATTCTTCTGTTAAATGGCCTGCCAGATCGTGTGATTTAACACCACTGGATTATTTTTTGTTGGGGCTATCTTAAGGACAGAGTCTATACGGAGCCAATAGAATCGATTACAGTCTTAAAACTCAAAATCCCTGATGTGATAGCCGAAATAAACCAGACATTTTGCCAAAAAGTGAATAAAAATGTTGACGAAAGAATTGACTTCTCTCAGCATGGTCGTGGTGGACATTTCGCACTACCCGTGTAAAAAAGTCGTAACTAAACTTGCGTCGAAAATGTTTTATTACGTAAATAAAGCGAGCATCATGGTTTACACCTGTCAAAATCTCGTGAAGCTATTTACAAAAATAAAGTAATAAATGCAAAAAAAATCAGAATAAAATAGGAGTATTTATATTTTTTATATATTTACATTTATTCGTTTAGAATTATCCCGCTGATAAAGTCATAATTATGTTTTACATAAATTTTAAAAGAAGATTTACAGGAAAATCTATGACGCAAATATACATAATTACTTGTTGTTCCTGTATTTTACAATCTAGGACTAATGTGTAATTCTAATTACTCTATGTATAAAAAAGGATGATGAAATATAAGAGAGTACAAAGCTCTGGTTAGAGTTAAATTAGTTCATATATTTCAAAATTCATAACTAAAAAGCAATAATTGTAGTTACCCCTGCAAATATGCTTCCCTTTTCTTCCCTTTTCCAGGAATAGTGCGATTTGCAAGATATCATTTTTCTTTCATAATTGCCAAACTTTTCTCTTTGTAATACAATAAAACATTGAAACATCTTCATCAAAATTTTTTGTTTCATTAAGTTTTATAAAACAAAGTTCTTGTTGAAAGACCTTTTATTATATATTTTGAAATACGAGTAGTCTTAGACAATGTAAGTTGCAATGGGTTAATAAGAAATTTTACTAGGTACATTTCTGTTAGCATTCCTTACCAACAATGCGCATTAAATTTACCACTCCTTAGTTTATAGTAATATTCTATACAGCACTTCTCGACGTTTCTCCAACTAGATTTTCGGAAATATTTTGGACTAGCTGTGCCAGCGACTTCGTCCGCATGGAATAGTTATTTTGAGCATCATATTTATTTTTGCAAGCAACCACCTCAGCTGTTACCCGATCTGTTGACATCGCGACATATCTAAATTTGATTACCATAAAAACGATTCTAGTGAGTTGACATTAAAACATAGACATATACTGCCGCGGACATTTTTTTAGATCATTTTAAGAGGAATAATTCTTTCATACATATTTTTTGGTACCTATTTAGAAACGTTTTCGCAGCGCACGTAACGGAAGCCCTCAAAGATGAATAATTTTCCCCGTTTTTTCCACATTTTTCATTATTTCTTCGCTCTTATTAGTCGCAGCGTGAAGTTATGTAGCCTAAAGCCTTCCTCGATAAATGGGCTATTCTATAATAACATAATTTTTTAATTCGAACCAGGAGTTCCAGTGATTAGCGCATTCAAACAAACAAACAAACAAACTCTTCAGCTTTATAATATTACTTGTATAGATGTAGTCGTAAAATTTCCAAAGCCAAATTTACCTTGCACTCATTCCAATATTTCAATGTGAACTCTATATTGCCAACTCCATACTGAAGATCCAAATTACAAGGTCTTGTGAAGCTAGGAATAGTTTAAATATAAGATATAACGACACGGCAATCTTGTGATCACCTACTCGGGTCGCGGATTCATTTCCCGGACGGGAAAAATATTGTGTACCTATGTATATGTAAACTTTTGTTCCAGTTTATCCGGTTAGTGTTTGTAACACAAGATTATAATCAGAGTAAGGGCGACGTTGCATAAAAAAATATGCGTTTAAAAACCTTAATATTTTTCCTAATACAAAACATGGAAAATGATAAACGTAAATGTATATTTATATAGAGATATACGTTCAACAAAGCTCGATATTTTCCTTACTGCTGCGTAAATTGCTCTAAATTGGTATAGTTACGAATGAAATAAAATTCAGAATTTCATGCATAATCACCGTTGCAGGCGACCAAGTCGGGCGGAGTGGCGGTGATGGTGGGTATGGGGCGGCCCGAGCAGTCCTTGCCGCTGGCCGCCGCCGTCGCGCGCGAGGTCGACGTACGCGGCGTTTTCCGCTACGTCAACGAGTAAGTGCACACACAACAGGGCTGCCAGTAAATAAATATCGACTGTACCTTTTAGTGTCTACAATTATACCAAAAATCGTATTATACATAACACTATATTGAATCCATTTTGACATTTTTATTATCTATTTTTGTTATTACTATTTTAAAATTTGAAAAATACTTTTCGTACTGGTGGCATTTAAATCAAAATTTTCAAGTGGAGATAATGCCACATTTTATACCATCATTTTTGTATCCAATTATACGCAGTGGTTAACTTTACGTTATGGATGCAATACATCGTCCGATTATACATATTTTGTATCCAACCATACGAACTGGCAGCCCTGACACATACATAGGTGATAGGCATGGCGACAAACAAAGATGTCTCCAAAAACACTGACAAGACTAGGATAATACTTATTTTTAGATTGTTTTGTTACAGAATCATTAACAAAATTACTTACTTTTGTTACAGAAGCAATGACTGAAAGTGACATGACATATGATATGTCTACCTATTCATATCAACAATCATGCTTACAAATCACTGGTCTGGTCTAGTGGATTTTATTAAAATTTTAATTTGTTTGCCAGAATATGTAACTTATGAATATTTACGTTAAGTTATAGTATTCAACCTTAAACATGTATGCAAAAATAATACAATTGATTATATGTGTACATATACATATGTATCTCATTTTTGTCCTTTATTATCACGCGTCTTTACAAGACCTGCATTACTACGTCACCGATGGGTCCTTATAGCCAAGACTCTGGCGGTTAATTGGTAGGTCACCCCGGTCGAGTCGCCTCGATCGGTTTGGAGTCCAACATAGTCACACTTTATTGCGGTGGTATTCATGAGGATTCTCAGCCTCTCTTTCCAGAGAGGAAAAACAAATAGATCCAACGCGTAGAGGAATTTAAGTAAATGAAATGGAGTGTACCAACTGGTTCTAATCTGTAATCTCAAAGACTATAGCTAGTTAGACGCACAGGAGTATTATTTATTTATTCAATCTTTGTTCTTCTTAAAGCAACAAGGTGTTGTTACACAGGTTAAAATGTTAACGTGTTACTTGTATTTCGATTTTGGTCATAACTTATTATGAGAAACGCCAGATAAGTACTCGTCTGTTGTTTGAGTGTGCACCGGGAACAGGTAGAGTTGGCTTGTGTCCTGTTAGATGATTTAGATTCCTTTACACCCTAAATCTAAAGTCGATACCTCCTACAATATGTCTTCTGACTTACCAAATATATGTCCTCTAACTCGCAGGTATCCAATAGCCCTGGGCATGGTGGCGAGCGGGCAGGTGAACGTAAAGCCGTTGGTGACGCACCACTTCAGCCTGGAGCAGACGGTGGAGGCGTACGAGACCACGCTGCGCGGCGAAGGCATCAAGGTCATGATTCACGTGCAGCCGAGAGATGCCAACAACCCTGTCAAGTTCCAAGCTAACTAACCGATCTAGAATGGTGGGGATAAGAGGATCCATGATTGTTAAACTTAAGACTGGACTTAAGTTATACTGTGTGGCGGCTGCATTTAATCCACCATCCACGTACACGTACAGCCCAAGGATAACAACAACGTTTCTATTTGCACATCAACTAACTGTTACAGTGTACATATTCGCGATTAAGGGTCTGTGTTCATCAAAGTTTATTAAATTTGAAATATGAATATTCTTGGTACGGCTTGAAACCAGTGAGCATCATCACCTAAATACGATCTGTTCAATAGGATTTCTCTTGTCATCTTGTTGTCCTTTATAGTATTGCAGTTAATACATAGTACAGTGTTTCGTCGGTCAGAGCGTCTAAATGGATGTATGATGCGCAAAAGAGCAGCGAGATCACACTACGCCGTGTTGCAAGCAATAATGTTACAAGAATTAATTACTACTTACATGATAAGTGTAACGCAACTCTTCAAAGCAATATGTAATAACATCTTTAAGTCATTGCAATGCAATGCAAAATTACCGACTCGCGATTCTAGGTCTTAGGGGGCGTCCATAAATTACGTGAGATGTTTAAGGGGGGAAGGAGGTCCAGTCAAATTACAATTTTAACTTTACGATGGAGAAAGGGGCATCTCGGCAAACATCACGCATTTATTTTCTGATTGAAACAAAAAAAAGTTATACTGTTTTGGTCCATTTAATCCAGATTGTACTCCATAGACTGAATTAGAGTAGATATTCTATTTTTTTAATCACAGGAGTCACTATTTAAGTATTCTATTGTAAACTTTCAGCAATATTGATTACACGTTTTTGCTTAAGAAAACCACATTTTGAAAAATCTCACGTGAAATGGGGGGTTGGGGGAGGGGCTTAAATAAAATCTCACGACATCTTACCAGAGGGGGGAGAAAAGCACAGAAATAAAAAAAACACCTCACGTAATTTATGGACGACCACTTAGCATACGATATATTACCTCTGCCCCACGATGTAACTATGTAAGATCATTGCATTATGACGCAATGATTTTTTTAATGCTATAAAATGCAGATTAATTCTGTTGCAATGCGATGCAGTCTGCACTGTAACGCATAATAATGTTAGGTCACTGTACTGCGATGCCGCGGGATCAAGTTTCTGTCAGAAACGTTAGTTATAAGTATTTTTTTCAATAATTAAGCATAACTGAAAGAGAGTGCGGAATTTGATATTTTACATACATTATTTTGTTGAAAATCATTCATATTTTATATTGTGACTGATGTGATGTCATACTATTCTTTAATTTTAATGAATGATCAGCATATGGATTGAGACAATGTAAAGCTGTTGGAACGCCAATAATAAAAGAAAGTTCTGAAACAGAGTTAAAAGAAAATGATACAAAGTTTCCTTATAGGCAAGCAGTTGGTGCTCTTACTTACTTAATGGTTGGCACAAGACCAGATATTGCCTATGCTGTTGGTAGTGTATCAAGACACTTTGAAAGCCTTAGCAGATGGATACCCGATGGGAACTATTGATACTGGACTGGTATTTAAAAAAAGGGAAATGCGTCTTTTATGCTATAGTGACGCAGATCACGGAGGTGATGAGAACAATGGTTGTTCTACAAGCGGGATTGTATGCCTGTTTGCAGGTTCACCCATCTCCTGGCATAGTATAAAACAAACTTCAGTGGCGTTGTCATCCACCGAAGCGGAAGTAGTTGCTGCCAGTGAAGCGTGCCGTGAGATAATTTGACTGAAAAGACTGTTTCAAAATTTAAGTGAAGATTTAGCGTCTCCAATTTTATTCGTAGATAATGAATGAATACAATTAAGATTGGTCAAAATCTATCTTATGAATATCACAAGAAAACCAAACACATTAATCTTAAACATTTCTTGGTAAGACAATGTGAGAAGAACAGTTGGCAGACATGTTCACCAAACCATTATTTAAACCAAGATTGGTAAAACTCTGCACTAACATTGGTTTGAAAAGCAGAGGGGATGTCAAGGCATAGTATATAGAGCGTTGTCTAGCAACCTTGCTATTGTTACAAATTGATGTTTGTTAAAATTCATATTGTGTACCTAAATAAATATGTAAAACAAATATTGTTTTACTTTAACACTTTTAGCAATATTCCAATTATAGTGACAGTTACGGTACATAGACGCGATCCCGATGCCGCTGTTACAGTACTGGAGATAGTATTATACCTATCTGTAACTGTCACATACTTTCGCGAAGTAGCCTCGTTTTCCACATTTGAGACAGTTGAAGTTAGCAGCGGGACACAACCTTCAAGGATGACTATTATTCATTTTCGGTTGGTTGAATTAGAGTTGGTCGCGTCATTTGTTTTGATGTGATCGCATTCAGAGGTAGAAGCGGCATGAGGAAAACCGAAATAGTAATTTTGGACTTGTGCAGATTCAAGAGTGCGTGCTTGGTCGAGTGTCAAAGTAAGATTCTCAAGCAGTCTTTGTCTAATCAATGATGATTTGAGTCCGGAAATAAAAGCACCGCGGATTGAATCGTTTTCATTTTTGGTGGCTGTGACAGATTTAAATGTACAATTTTTCGCTAGTAATTTTAAAGCCAAAACGTATTGATCTATAGATTCTTCTGACTGTTGTGTGCATATTTGTAATGTGTCGAGCGTATATTTCACTTTTAGGTTTAATATAAATTCGATCTAACACTTCTATAGCAGAATCATAAGTGTCGCAAGAACTTATGCTTTTATATACGTCAGGAGATATATGGTTGATTAAAAGTTTTAATTTAACCATATCTGAATGTTCGACATAACCAGCGTCTGTGTTCTTTCTTGATTCTAATAGGAAGTTTTCAAACGTTTTACGCCAATGTGTCCATTTACTTGAGTTACATTCCGGCGAAGAGGTCGGTTCAATTTCAAATCTTTCGGGTTTGAGATAACGATACATTTTTGATAAAAAATTTTGCTAAATAAATTGAAATGAGAGAGCCTTTTTATATTTTGAATAAAATATAAATATTTTATGATTGTTGTTTTATTTAATAACCTGTACATACAAGGTGTAGAGATAAGAGAGCGAGAGACAATACACTATTTTTAAATCCTAATTTCTAGTGCTATTGTCGTAAGCACATACAGTCAAGTACAATATACAACAAGCCTTGACTAAATAAGGCTTTATTTAGCAAAATTTACAGTAATACACATTATAAGCACTATGAATTATATAACATTGTCACATCAATACAAATTGTCATGTGCTATAATATTTGATAGAAGCTATGATATATGACCATAAAGTATTATCACCACAGCAGTGTCAAACTAAAAAGAGATTTTCAACAAAAACAATGCAATGATGATATCGCTTGGGTCAAGTAATGAAAACAATTTGTTGAAAACACATTACATAATATCAATAAATAGTTGATTAAAATAATATTTTGACAAAATACAGATGTTGACCCCTGACATATTTATTATCAAAACATTTGATCTGATTATTATATTGCATGTGATAGTGTCGCACTTCAAATTTTCCTACAAACATGAGTAGCAAAACGGAAAATAAATAAGGGATTTATAAAATAACCTAAGATAATAATAAAGTTGGTGCTCCCAAAACTATATTTTATATTCGTCATTGATAGGTATCAGTTTTGCATAGAACGGCAATGTAATAAATTCCATTTCAATACGTCAGTGACGTGCTGTGACATACGCCATTTACATGCCACGACTTACGACATTTATATACTGCGACTTGCGTCCTTTACATTCCGCGACTTGCATTTTTTACAAGCCATTCTATTTTTGTATGGACAGTTGTGACTGACTTCTCTAGGCAAATGTCTCACTCTTATCCCTAAAACTTTAAAAATAACCACGTGCAGCGAGGAAGCCATGAAAGGTATTGTTTCATTGACGGAATTTGAATAAACGAAGACATTTATCGAAAACTAAATAATTTTTATTAAGCATAGGCCTTAACAAGCACTTAATGAGCTCAAGAAACTTTAAGGACACAAAGAATTTGAGATAGATAGGTAGAAAGAAAAAAGTTACTCCTCTTGATGCCTCCTCCCCTCATCAATCATCATCAAGCCCCGCCCCCTGTAGCTGGATAAAAACCGCTGCCCGTATTGTCTCCACCATTTATTTAACGCAGAATCATTCAATTGTACATCATAAACATTAAATCTAAGTTTCCCTTTTTCATTAGACTATTTTTACATTGTCTGCTCTATCCAGGAGAGCTGCGGGGACTAGCAACATCTTGACTCCATAGACTCGAGAGGGACACCATCAATAAGGAAATAGACTGTTAATATATATTTTTAAATAATTTGTCTTTTATATTTCACTTTTACATATTGAAAAAACAGACTATCTGCCTGATGGTAAGAGCTTACAGTCACCTAAAGTTCCCTTGATATTCACAAGAAATCTAAAATAAATACCTACTTATTTCAAAAATTTTGGATAATTGAAAAAATATATCTTGGATAGCACTGGGACTGCATGTTACAATAATACAACTGTGACATTTCACAATTTATTACAATTTTAAAAAATGCGTGTTGGTATCACCTACAAATATTAAACATTTATTTTATGTGGCAACACATTTTTTCTCTCTTCTACCGCTTCCATGGCGGCGATTACATTGTATTAGCAGCAGTCTGTGTTGTATTAGTGTATACGTGCTTGCAATAAAAGTTAATTCAAGAATTCGTTGCTGTTTTTACTTCCCTCAACTGGGCACCGCATCAAGACTCCTACAATGCGTTACCATTTAGGCTTCAGCATGTGAGGATGATCGATTACTATTCCTCTGCACTTATTGACGTCAAAGCAAATTTAGGCATAGTAGAACAAACATTGTACATAAGAACAAGGACAAAAAAATCTGACCCTTCTTAGTTAATTCTTTTCCCCATCATCCCTTCTTATTCCGATATGAATAAAATGAAAGGATTATTGAGCAATAAAAATCATTTATTTACAGTGTTTTCAGTAAATCACAGTAAGTTATGACAATTAATCAAAATGAGATGATAACAAAACTAATATTATTCTAAGCGATTATCACATTTAAGTAATTCGATCGTATTCGAGTAAGAAACACTTATTAAAAATTACATTTAAATATATAAAAACACAGGACGAAAATGCGAAGTTATTGTCACAATTATATTTAAAAAAAATAGGTTCGTCATGTAAACAACATTCCGAAGCGGGATACACAGTGGACAGCGGGTAGGTAGGGGTGGAATGTTCACCAGATTCCGTAACGGATTAATAGTAATTTATCACACTCACAACAGATTGAACAGAACAGAACTCATAACACACCACATTTGGAACGCTTACTTATAACATATATAACCTTTTTATAGCAATATCATTGAATTTTAATGAAATGTTTATGAAAAAAGTCTCGTGATACTGAAATTGGCAACATTATTAACATAATAAAGAAATTAATACAGTGTGTAAAAAGCCTCTCAAGTAAGGTTGTTACCCGTATAACCAACGAATAAAATATCATAATATTGATTTGTTGTTTAAAATATTAGAGATCTTATTTCTTTTGTATTAATTAGTTCCTATGGTAACAAGTTTCTCAGCGAACCCTGTGTAAGCGTTAAAAATATATATAACTGCATAGAAAGAAGAAAGAAACTCACGCGGTCTTTTCCACATACTGTATTAATTGTTATCTAAAAATATTAACCAGAACACTGGAAATAAAAATACGTCAACATTTGTACTTATAAAAATGAATTTGCAAGTCTCTGTGCGGTAAAGTTATGTATGGCAGATGACAAAACCATGTAACAAAATATCAACAACTAGTCATCTCCAAACATTTCTACACGTCATATTTCATGACTCTTGTCCTGAAGGATAATTTACCCGTACATTTATTATATATACATTAAAAATCTATAAACATGACAACAACGTTTTTAAACATATTTTTGAAACCTGTGAAATTAGAAATAAATTTGTAAAGAAATATTTAAAATTTAGTTTCCTCGTTATGTTTCAAATGGTTACTTAAAGTTTATGTTAGCACCGCTGCACGTACATTGTAAATTGAACGAACAAGGGTGCCAACTTACTGTATACGTATCACAATCTTCTGCGGCAACATTTGTAAGTAACCCGTACAATTATAGATACAAAGCCAAAATGGCGGCGAAACCTAAAATATTTAAAGTGCGCTCGCGCGTTTCGTCATCATTTCACAGATCTAAATAAACTTTATAAAATTTAAAAGAACTTGTTACTTGAGAATCAATATTTAAAAAGATAATGTGATATGAGTTATTGCATTAATTGTCATAAAGCCATGTTTGCCGCCATTTTAGACTTTTTAAGGGTAGGGGATACGAAGTGTTTTGGTGTTTAGTGCAGGAAAACAACCGTTCAGAGTAAATTTAGTCTGGAGGAAATGACGCCCGGCCGCGGGTTGGTTCGCGGGACGGGCATGCTGCCCAGCTTGTTACCCGATGTGTTGCCCAACTTGCTGCTACCCGCTGGTAGGACAATATAAATTGAATGTAACACTACAAAAGCAGTGGACTACTCTGCAATAGGTAAGTAGGCTCGTGTGCTTCAATTGGGGCGAATGTGACATGTGTTGATCGAAATTTATTGACAAACATTATTAAGGACTTGTTAGAGGACATATCATATGGCTTAGTATAAATATGTCCGAAAATTGAGACCTATAAATAATATATTAATTATGTAAGGGTCTACACAGTGCAAAATAATAAGATTAATTTGATCAAATCTTTAGTTGTTATTAAATTTGTTGAAACTGACAAATAATGCATGTACATTTTTAATTTATCATGATTAATTATCTTCATAAATCAGCAATGTAATGTCTGCAAGTTTGTATCTATTTTCATAGAAACAAAAATACATAATCTAGTTTATGGGCCACTTTTGTTAATAAATTTCAAACAAAAATTTAAAAACATTTAGTGCAAATTAAATAATAATAATTATTTCTTTGAAGATTAGTAGAAAGTGTTGTATTCTTTGTTAAGTTAGTTTAGTCATTCTGCTATGTGGACAATACCCAAAATTTTAAGAGCGGTAACCAATAGTGACAACTATTTATTTATTTACATAGGTTTTTGATTTATGAATTTTTATTGAAGTTAATGGCTGCGATATTATACTAGGATTTCAACAAGAAACCATTTTTTAAATATCTAAATTTTGAACATTTTGTTGAACTTAAGACTTATAGCTCCTGTTTCTTTCATAAAATCTTATTGATTTACTGGCTGAAACATTCTTTTTACTTTCAATCTTATTTTGTTAGTTAGTTTAATTAGTATTAACATATTTTAAAGGTTACAAAACGTTCAATCATGGTTCTTAAATAAACGAGGAAAACGTTGGTATGGAACAAGTCGTTTAACAATGTGTAAGCATGTATAGAATAGAATGTAAAGCTGTGAGCACGAGGAACAAGCGCCACTCACCGGCCGCCTTGCCGCCGCCGCGCCCGCGCAGCGCCTTCTTCTTGGGCGACGAGGTGCGCTTGCGTTTCACGTACCTACAGGTCGATATCAAACGCTCATTATTATCAACCATATCAGAAGACAGTAAACAAAGGATTTCTACACAAAGTATGCACTTGTGTATACAATCCATTTCGATAAACATGAGTTATAGCGAAGGCTCACATTGCATTTCTGTTAATGGAATATTATAATGTGCGCAATAGTAAAATAAATTCACACTAAAGCTAAAATTAATAATTAAAATTTAACAGTTAAAAGTGTAAAGTTTATAATAAAACTGCAGTTTGGTTCGGCATTCCTTGGGGCTTAGTGCGCCAGGAGCACACACTGAGGGGTGCGGCATCGGACAACATCCGCGGTGCACCCTGACGTCTTTTCTTATAGTCGGACCGATGGCCCCCGAGAGGTGGGGCATGGGATTGCCGAGTCCTAGCTGGTTCTTCTTTGAAAGGGGATCCGAGGGATGGCCGCATATATCCTGCGGTCACCTTTAGGTGATGTGTAGGCGATTTTGTCGGCGTACGCCGACGAGGACGTGGTAGTTGTCTGCAAAGATTACCATGGCCTTGTCAGGGCAAGATGCATCTCGCCCTCGGTATGAAGGCGTAGTATGAGGGATCGCTGAAGTTATAGTAGGTAGGTGTCCCATTTCTGGAGAGGTGAGCCCCACATATCCTCTCTCCTAGTGTGTATGCACTTCAATGCCTATCATCAGCGGACAAAAAAAGAAAATGAACCCATACTGACCGTTTCCTGACACCACCCCTAGCAGGGCGGCGCCCACGCGGGGCGGGTGCGGCGAGGGCGCGGCCCGCCTGCCGGCCCAGCCCCGCCCAGTCCGTGTCCGACCCCGACTCCTCGCCCTGGAAGTCCTTCGTGGATTCCTCCTTCTTGTTCTCCTCTTCCAGTTCATCTTGGTATTGCATCAGCAGCCCTAACATATACCGAGTATAAATTAATAATAACATTTGTAACGGACTTAGAGTGCAACCCTATGCTATTATTATTGAAAGCAAAATTGTTTTATTAATTATGATTTATAAGTTTTTTATTTACCACGATGTTTATATACCACGATGGCAACTTACGCCCAATGGTAAGTAGTCACAGAAACCTTTGGACGATAGTGACATCAGGGGCATCAAAAGCAAGTAACCGACCGTTTAAACAGCTATTAAGTCCATCCTTGAAGAACCCCATACCGTATTCCCCGAGTGAATCCTCGACAAAAAATTCAATCCACAATCGAAGAGTGTGAGGTAGAAATTCCTCAGAAAACGCACTGCGTGTGACCATATAGGGACCAGTGGGTGTGAATGAACACATTAAAGAAATGAAATCAAAATTGGACAAATGCCGAGACCACAGTGCTACGGACCCTGTTGGTGCGCGAGCGGCGCATCCCTTCTACCTCCAACCGGCTTGCGCTTACGAGGCCCGAGCGCCGCGCCGCGCCGCCTCGCGCCGCCTCGCGCCGCCTCGCCCGGGGAATCGGACCGCCACTTGGCGCACGACCACCGCGCAGCGCGAACACATACATATTTTGTACTCGAACTTTTATTAAAAACCCTATCGTAATACAGTCCACAATTTATATTATAACCCGATAGGACCACCCATTCAGACCCTCCATATCGCTGGTTATGTAAAAAATGGAATAAGACATACCGATCTTCTCAACGGCGTAAGCCGAAGTGATGTTGAGCAGCTGCGCGCCATATTTGTCATAGTTGGCGCGCGTGATGTGCGGAAGGGACAGCATGTCTTCCGTCTTCTCCGGCAGCCGCGTGGCCAGCGCCCGCAGCGCGGCCTGCGGCAGCACGGCCGCCAGCGAGGCACCGCGCTGCTCGCCCATCTCCCTGACACACAACATCTCATGACATTCCCTGACACCGCGCTGCTCGCCCATCTCCCTGACACACAACATCTCATGACATTCCCTGACACGCAGCGCCCGCAGCGCGGCCGCCAGCGAGGCACCGCGCTGCTCGCCCATCTCCCTGACACACAACATCTCATGACATTCCCTGACACCGCGCTGCTCGCCCATCTCCCTGACACACAACATCTCATGACATTCCCTGACACGCAGCGCCCGCAGCGCGGCGCCAGCGAGGCACCGCGCTGCTCGCCCATCTCCCTGACACACAACATCTCATGACATTCCCTGACACGCAGCGCCCGCAGCGCGGCCGCCAGCGAGGCACCGCGCTGCTCGCCCATCTCCCTGACACACAACATCTCATGACATTCCCTGACACCGCGCTGCTCGCCCATCTCCCTGACACACAACATCTCATGACATTCCCTGACACGCAGCGCCCGCAGCGCGGCCGCCAGCGAGGCACCGCGCTGCTCGCCCATCTCTCTGACACACAACGTCTCATGACATTCCCTGACAGCGCTGCTCGCCCATCTCCCTGACACACAACATCTCATGACATTCCCTGACACGCAGCGCCCGCAGCGCGGCCGCCAGCGAGGCACCGCGCTGCTCGCCCATCTCTCTGACACACAACGTCTCATGACATTCCCTGACAGCGCTGCTCGCCCATCTCCCTGAACACACAACATCTCATGACATTCCCTGACACGCAGCGCCCGCGGCGCGGCCGCCAGCGAGGCACCGCGCTGCTCGCCCATCTCTCTGACACACAACGTCTCATGACATTCCCTGACAGCGCTGCTCGCCCATCTCCCTGACACACAACATCTCATGACATTCCCTGACACGCAGCGCCCGCAGCGCGGCCGCCAGCGAGGCACCGCGCTGCTCGCCCATCTCTCTGACACACAACGTCTCATGACATTCCCTGACAGCGCTGCTCGCCCATCTCCCTGACACACAACATCTCATGACATTCCCTGACACGCAGCGCCCGCAGCGCGGCCGCCAGCGAGGCACCGCGCTGCTCGCCCATCTCTCTGACACACAACGTCTCATGACATTCCCTGACAGCGCTGCTCGCCCATCTCCCTGACACACAACATCTCATGACATTCCCTGACACGCAGCGCCCGCCAAGCGTCTCATCTGACATTCCCTGACAGCGCTGCTCGCCATCTCCCTGACACACAACATCTCATGACATTCCCTGACACCGCGCTGCTCGCCCATCTCCCGGACACACAACATCTCATGACATTCCCTGACAGGCAGCGCCCGCAGCGCGGCCGCCAGCGAGGCACCGCGCAACTCGCCCATCTCCCTGACACACAACATCTCATGACACGCTTTGATATACTTGATACGTAGAGCAGGCGTAGAGTAAGGCGCCTACGAAAAGATGAAACGTTAATTGGTGGATGGGTCCCTTATTGTAATGGCCGCGCGGAGAGTACCTGCAAGCCTCCACGAGGTCGGCGTAGCAGCGTTCCTCGATGCGCTGGATGAGGGCGGCCACGGGCGAGGCCTGCGGCTGCGGCTCCGACCGGCGGGCGGGCAGCGCGTCCTTGTTGTGGCACAGCATCGGGAACACGATGCGCAGCCCCCCCGACATTAGCCTGCCCGCCCAACGCACCATTAAATCTCCCGGGTACGCTCGCTAATACTCGTATACAGAATAACTCAACATCGTTTTGTTATCCAGTTAATACAAAATAAATACTATGTTATCGATATTTTTCGAATAGTTGATTTAATTAAACTTTAACTCAACAAAATTAGAGTATGTAATAATATAAATTCTATCACTATTAGTTTGATCATATCTCATAACTATTGAAAAAGAAAAAGATTGTAATATAATTAAATTATTGACAAGTTTAATCGTAATAAACAAACAATAAACAAAATGTTTTTATAATCTTTTACGTCAAATAATAATGTCAAAATATATATTCTCTACGAGAAATAGAGATTAGTTATAAATAAATAATAATATATACTTCTTTCACTTACTCCAATAAACCTATCCCAAAGGAAGGGTAATGGATAGGATAGGCATACATATATCAATATATTTTACCAATATAAGACTAAGGTATAAATGCTCGCATTTATCACACAAACATCTGCCCCCACCGGGATTCGAACCCGAAACCTTAGAGATGACGACACCTTGAAACCGGACTAGTAACCACTCCGGTTAGACACAAATGTCACGACCTCGTCAAATAGGTATTCGACTGTAGAATAGAGGAATAGATTCAATAAATAGAGACGATAATATTTGTTTCTGAAATTTTACGAACGACTTATAAATCATTACAGCGATAATACAATAGCAAAGCTCTATCATGAATAACAATTTCATTTAATTTTATAAGTAACTAGCTGACCCATGCCCACTTCGTTGGGCATAATATGAATAATCCTTTTTAGTACAGTGTTATGTTTTAATTTCTAACTGTAATATTAAAAAAACTACTTTTTGTAACTTAACTACAAATGTTAGACATTTGCTGTCGTTGACATTTTTGTAGGCATTTTCAAATTTTCAATCTTTTTTCTAGAAGTCAAAAATATATCTTTCATAGTTAAGGCAGCGTTCGTAAGAAACGCTTTCATTCGACCGTTTTTTCTCCGATTCACTTTGACAAAACGGACTACCTCGTAAAAGCCTTCTTATTTTTCGGTTTTTTATAAAACCTATGACAGCAATAATGTGGCTTTCTATTAATGAAAGAATTTTTAAAATCGGTTCAGGACATCTCGAGATTACCCCTTACAATTTAACTAATATACAAACTTTACTTCTTTATAATATTACTATAGAAGTATAGATATATATATTGACCTGATAAATATTTATTACAATTATAATTTTTACACAAGTCGTAAAATATAAAAATCTCTCTACCTGTGTTATTGTATTTCCGGCATAGTCATAATTATTTTATGTCTCTCCCGATTTTCTAACCATTTCCAAAGCAAATCATTGTCTGTTCAGCTGCTTGCATTGAAATTACCTTCAAAAAAATTTTTTTTTCCACTAAAAAATTACTTTATGTTCTTCCCTGTGTCTAAAACTAATATATATATATATAAACGACAAATAACGACGAATTGATTATGACGTGCGATCCAAAGATGATCGTAAAGCGGATGTAACGTACTTATCGACGTTCGGTCCAAGCACGAGATACGCGGCGGCTATGTCGTTGGTCAGCACGAGCCGCTCGGCTAAGATGCCTCTAGCCACAAGCCACCGCAGTAAGCGAGCCGGTTCGCTGCGTTGCCATGACTTGCACCTGAAAATACGATATAATTTTGTAGAAGCTAATTTGCTACTAATGCTTTTTGCATCGCTCTTGTAATCTATACTAATATTAGAGGAAGATTCGATTGTTTTTTTGTTTGCATTGAATAGGCTCCGCAACTACTTGATCGATTTGAAAAATTCTTTCACTGTTGGGAAGCTACACTATCTCCGGTGAACATAGGCTATATTAAATTTTCAATATAAAGTTATGGATCCAAAGTATGTTGTAACGTTATACGTACATTCCTACTATAAAATAATAATAAAAGGAATAATTAATAAAAAAACATAAGAATAAAACTAGATAACTAACAAAAAAATATTATAATAATAATATCCTAAATTACTTAAAAATAAAAAGTACACTATAAAAAAAACATACACCTTAACATCATAAATACATAAACTAAGATTAAAATAAATAAATTCATTAATTACAAATTATAATTCACACTTAACTTAACTAAACAATAAACGTAACTTACTAATATTATATATACAATAAATAAATACAATCAACTAAGCGAATAATATGTAATCGATGATGGTTCATGTGCCGGTCATGAGAACGTGCACGTATTGAGGTTAAACATTCCTTGAGATAATCATCTCAAGAGTGCTGAGTAAGCTAGAAATACGCACGTACCATATTAGTATATAAGCCTTAGTTTTAGTTAAATAAGTGAGTTATTATAATGGAGACCATAATAGACGATATCAGACTATAACCTGAGTCTCATTATGTCCATTGCCTAAACACTGGCAAATTGGTGACCCCGACAAACGCAACACGAAGAAAATAATGGCAAATTGGTGACCCCGACAAACGCGACACGAAGTAAACAATGGCAAATTGGTGACTCGGACTACAAGGACCCCGACGCACAGAAGATATGGCAAACCCGACCAGAGGACCCGACGCACAGAAGACATTTCAGAACCCGACTGGAACAATGCACCCGAGAAACAGAAGACATGATAAAAAACGACGTTAACAACAAAAACCGACGAACAGAAGACATGGAAAAATGGTAACCCAACTCTTTAACAACGGACCCGACGGAAACAAAACTATGGCAAAGTGGACTCTCAACTACAATACGGCTCTCACTGTACAATTGATAACAGGAAGGACTCTACAATTGACTTAAGGAAGAACTATAAGTTAGTGACCTCCACCACCACTACTTGCCTCCACGATCAAAAGTCATCACAACGTTTACGTAAGATGCAAGTTTTTGAAAAAGGAAAAATTGGTGACGAACCTTTTTTATCACCATCAGTTACCACAGTTTCATCTGTCACAAAAACATGGATATCGACAAGATAAGCCAGATCGCTGACAAAACTACAACAAATTCAAAACTTACATAAATTAAGTACCAACGTATCAGCTGTAAACGAACATATGAAGAAAACCGACGAAGGCGCAATGACAGCATATTAGCACAGTTAGCAAAAATGCAATTGGAACTAAGCGCAATTCAGCGCAATGGCAGAGACTATCGACGCAGCACTCAGCGTTATTTTAATCATCAGCATTCGGGAAAGAAAATACTACTGTCTATCACAATAATTACGGAAATTATGCAAGAAAATGTATTCAACCATGTGATTGGAAATAAAAATTTTACTCAAGGGAAATTGAATAAAACGCACACTATGATAAATATCCGTGCTATTCACCCGTCCAAACGCCTCACTACCGACTGAAAAAGTGGTAAGAGATTTTTGATTGACACGGGAGCAAATATTTATAAGAAACTTGAGACTACGAAGGTATTTTATATAGAAATTCGTCATCGCCGATATGACGCAACTAATTATTGGAGCAGATTTTTTGGAGAATATGCTAATTAGTTGAAATAGCGGGTCGGAATTGTATTGACAGGGTAACTGAGCTGACAACGCCTGTAACCCTGATCAAATTGACCGTTACCTCCAGAAGAGAATTTCAAAGTATGATTGAGCTAGGCATTAATCGCCGCTCATCAAATAGCCCATGAGCTAACCTTAAACATGGTCAAGAAAAAGAATAGTGAATGGGGACCATGTTGAGATTATCAACAGTTACAGGAGAATGGAATAACTCCTAATCTTGAAAAATGAAAATTCCTCAAGAGCGAAATAAATTTCTTAGGTTATCATATAACGAGCCAAGGAATACGCCAGACTGAGATTAAAACAAGAATTTTCTCATCAACAACGAAGTTAAGAAACGTGCCTCCAAATGAAGAAAAAAACACGTTTGTTACAAGACCAGGAAGGACAGTCAAACCCGTAGTTCGCTTCAAAAATGCTGATTAACATAAATTTTCTAAGACGTTGTCAAATAAGCAAGCACACAGCGGGTGTCAAGGTTAAGAACGTATAATCAACCTACCAACGCATCAAAACAAACGTCAGCGCATTTCCGTTTCAAGGCGAAACAACCATTATTATTATACGATCAGCAATAGATAGAATGTAGGTCAATTTTCAGTTTAGGTTTAATATTTTTTCGTTTACCTGTGTACTATTTTTTTTTTCCTTTCCTTTTTTAAAAAAGGGGGAGTACTGTGCCGGTCATGAGAACGTGCACGTATTGAGGTTAAACATTCCTTGAGATAATCATCTCAAGAGTGCTGAGTAAGCTAGAAATACGCACGTACCATATTAGTATATAAGCCTTAGTTTTAGTTAAATAAGTGAGTTATTATAATGGAAACCATAATAGACGATATCAGACTATAACCTGAGTCTCATTATGTCTATTGCCTAAACACTGGCAAATTTCACATATTTGACGCGCGGTACCCTAACCGGCAGCTATTCATTCCTTACGCCTTTTGTTCTCATAGACCAATGGTGCGCGTTCTGTGCACGAGCCGGGGTCGTGCGTAACCGATTTTTGCCGATCGATCCTCACTCGTCGCAAGAGCAAGCCCGTGGTAGCACGGTCTGCTCATTGAATATTGTCGCAACATTTTCGTAAATTTATAATAGAAGTCACGTATTGACTAATATTGTGATACCTTTTTTTTTTTTTTGTTTCCCTGAGGAAAATGCATTAAATTGCATACCCCGGCTGTGGCGAGCCGGGGTTATGTGGGGCTCTCCTCCCCAGAAGGGGGAGGCCTACCCACTAAAAACCTCAGGGATGGCCTTCCTCAGGCATGTAGGGAGCCCATGGGAACAGAAAGCTTCTTCCGGGAACCCCCAGCCTCCGCTCCCCCGTCGACACAGGGGAGCCCTCCTCGGGGGAGGCTTACTACCTCCCCCGGTCTCCTCCACCGACGACGCCCCCCGGCCACGGAAGGGGCGTGGTCCATCCCGGGTCGCCGTAGCAGTCGCGACTTACTCGCGCCCGCCGGCGACCCGCGGCGGCGCCGCAGCTGTGCTACCGAGCCCGGCGCCGCCTTCTTCGAGCGGGATCGGCCATCTCCCGACCCCGCTCGGCGGCCTCCTTCTGGAGCATCACTGCTTCACAGAAGGAGGCCACAGCCCTCCAACCTCCCTCGTCCGCCAGCATTGCCGCAATCAATGCCGGCGGAGACAGATCTCGCCCGATCTCTGCGACCAAGACTCGGCGCTCCGAGGCCCACGTGGGGCACTCCGCCAGCGTGTAATATTGTGATACCTATTTACGGTACTTATTACACATCAGTATTCAACGTACTATACTTTTGTGAAGTGCTTTATTTTCCCGACAGGGTAAGTGATGAACAATTGCTATTTTATAATCGCTTAGTATTGTTAAAAGTATAGGTAAGCAGTAATTAATAGACTAACGTAATGCTTTATGCTTAAAAGTGTAATTAATAATTAATTAACACCCTTTCTTTCTTAGTCGCGTTTTAGTGATATAAATTTTATCGTACAGACAGCGTCAGGTCAATCTACCCCCCAATAACACTGCTACCTCAGACATAACGATCCAAAGGTCAATAAGGGTGACTTGACGTGACGCCGTGTCTACATACTTTTGTATTTAAATGAATAATAAATAAAATGAATTGTAAATAAATAAATAAGTAGTAGGCACTCGATTACCTATTTGCTTTCAATTTTCTTTTGTTATTTGTTTGTTCTCGTACTCCGTTCTGATTGTAATCACCGCCACTTCACCTTCTACCTACGCTTTGGCATCCGACTTCGCTTGGCTCGGCTTTTATGGTGATCGCAATCAACGGAGGCGCTTAATAGGATTGTGGCTTAAGCTTGATGATCATTTCCCCAGGGAACAAAATACGGGCTTAAAAGCGGCGCCGCCACTTACGGGAATCAACCCTGGCCTGTCGTCGTTCGCCATCGCCACCTACACCTCGCTACATTGCCATTAACAAAATTACTTACTTACACCTCGCTACTTGGTTCCCCCCCACCAGCGGTCACCCATCACCTTCGGCTGCAACCCACCAGGGAAGTCCGGGAATCACGGAAGCAACCTATCAGTCGGGCCTAAACTACCCACGACCCATTTAATAATATTTAAAAACAATAAATACATTTCTTCGTGTACGCTGGAGTTGGCCTTAATCATTTAACCACCCGCGACAATGTATGGGAGAATGTGTATACAAAATTATAACTTTTGAAATATTTGTTTATTACCCGTGCGAGGCCTGGACGGGCTGCTAATATGAATAATAATGCGGATATGATTGATCAAAACCTTTTTTAACCCCCGTTGCAAATAGAGGGGTGTTATAAGTTTGACGTTTCTGTCTGTCTGTGGCATCATAGCTCCCTAACGAATGAACCGATTTCAATTTAGTTTTTTTTTATTACAGGTGTTTTACGGGCGAGTGTTTATAGACATGTTTGATGAAAATCGTTTGAGCCGTTTAAAAGTTATGGGGGGTTAAAGTGGGAAAGAAATAGCTACCGAATGTCTGCAAATATGCTCAAGTGGGGTATCAAATGAAAGGTTTGCCTTCACTTGGGACTTGCCTTCACAAAACAACAACTTTTATAAGTTTGACGTATCTGTCTGTCTGTCTGTGTGTGTGTCTGTGTAGATTGACCTTAAAATGTAGTCTTATATGTTTGAAATCGACACGTATTTACAACTTAACCAGAAATATTATAAGTATGTTTACTTTTAAAAATTATAAAATAAAAAATTAAATTTAAAAAGCCCCCCCACACAAAAAACATAACCTACCTTTAAAAAGAAAAAGTTATAAAAGAAAATTAATCCTAAAGTTGTAATAAGTATGTATTAATATTTAATAAAAACCTTCACGTTGGGGGCCACTCCAAAACTAAATTACTAACTATTAAACAAACGTATTCTATGATCTATAATTTACCTGAACAAGGGAAAATGTTTCTTCTTAAGATATACAATTGTATTTTACACTCAGCACACATACCGAAACATTGGCGTGATATTTTGATAATACCTATCCCAAAGCCCAGTTCTCATCCGAATTCTACTGCAAAATTAAGACCGATCTCTCTTATTTCTTGTTTGTGCAAAATTTTTCATTCAATGATCAACAAACGGATTGAATGGTACATAGAAAAACATAAAATACTTTCACCTAATACAACAGGATTTAGAAGTAGTCGCTCGTGTCTAGACAGTTTAGTACGGTTGATTACAAAAATTCAAATAGGTTATTCAGAAAATATGCCTACTTTGGCGTGTTTCCTGGATATAGAAAGTGCGTACAACAATGTATCTATTAATAGTATTGTAAGCATTTTGGATGAGCTAGGTGTAGGCTCTTCAGTTTGCGAATATTTGTGGTCATTTTTAAGCGAAAGACACCTAAAAATTAAATACTCTAATGAAAACAATACACTCATTAGGTGGACGACCAAGGGCTTGGCTCAAGGTGACCCTATATCTCCTTTGCTATTTAATATAGTAACATATAAAATATGTAAATCGATTCAGGATTCACTTACGAGTATATGTCAATACGCGGATGATTTTGTTATTTTTGTAAGTCATAGAAATATTAATGTATGTCAATTAAATATACAAAGAGCATTAGATGCAATAACCATGTTATTAAGTGAAATTGGCCTATCTCTTTCTTCTGCCAAATCTAAAATTTGTTTATTTAGTAGAGGTCGTCGTAGACAAAATATTGAAATTAGAATAGATGGCCATTTGCTTGAGCTATCGGAATCTGTTCGCTATCTTGGTATCTGGCTAGATAGGTCGCTTCTTTGGAAAAAACATATAAATGAAATCGTAGAGAAAGCTCAAAAATTCCTGAATTGTTTGAGAGTGCTAGCAGGCTCTGCTTGGGGTATTCACCCTCAGCATCTTCAAACATTGTACATAGCGTTAATAAGAAGCAGATTTGACTTTGGATGTTACTTGTACGATAATTGCGCCAAAACTCACTTATATAAAATTGAAAAGATTCAAAATCAAGCATTGCGAATAGTGGGAGGATTCATAAGAAGCACACCAATACATGTGATGCAAAGTGAGCTGGGAATTCCACCTTTATTTATAAGAAGAAAATATCTGGCATTTAAATATTGTCTTAAGTCGTGGTCGTGGCACAAGAACTTAACTGTAGAGTGGTTAATTGAACTTAATCAATGTTTTCATAACATGTACTGGAGGAACAAAACTAAGCCTTTACTCCCTTCACTTATAAATAGAACACAAGAAACTGAGATAGCTTCGGCAGACATTTTGGAGATGTTTACTTTAAGGGTATGGGTAACACAAATCAATGTATTCGATGTAATTAAATTTCATTTGGAATGTGTAAAGAGAGCCAAAAATTATTATGAACAAAATAAACTTAAATATAATGTAATAGAAGAATTATTTAAAAAATATCATGGTTGGGTTAGGATATACACTGATGGTTCGAAATCGGCAGATGGCCAAGGAGCAGCTTACGTATGCCCCACTCAGAATACTATCGGAAGTTTTAAGAATATTCCTGATGTGTCTATAATGTCATTAGAATTACTTGCAATATGTGAAGCCCTATTGTATGCGAGCCGTTCAAACTTTAAGAAAGTAGTAATAGTTACAGATAGTAAAAGTGCACTCCAACATATAGCTCGATGCGCCTCTGGCAACAGAGGTGTATCAACAGCTTATAAAATACTTGAGATAATTTATGAGCTTATTTCAAAAAATATTTGTTTGCGATTACAATGGATTCCTTCACATATTGGAATTTCTGGGAACGAAGAGGCTGACCGAATAGCAAAACTGGCAATAACTGAAGGTGAACATAGATATGTTAAATCATTTTATTCGGAAATTACATCAAAATATAAGTATATTTGTTTTGATAAATGGAGTGAATATTTCGATAAACGGTCAAAAGAAAAAGGCATTTGGTATAAAAGTATTCAGTGTCAGCCTCTACGTCACCCATGGTTTTACAACCTTAAATTAAGTAGAGAATATATAGTATTATTTAATAGATTACGTTCTGGACATTATCCATCCAACAAGTTTGGATATTTAATGAAAAAAATAGAATCTCCTAACTGTGAAATTTGTGGTACTATGGAAGATGTCCAACACTTGTTGGTGGAATGTGTCCGTTATCAAGATGCTAGGAGAGTATTAATAAACAGATTAAAAATTAATATTATGGATGTTGGTATGTTCCACAGTATTTTGGCCCAGCCAACTTCCAAAGAGGCCCATATGTTATACAATGTACTGTGCCCGCCGCGACTACCTTGAGATTAATTGTGAATATGTTCCGTTTTATGTATGATTATGTATGTGTTCCGATAGGACTGACATATCCATTTGGATAAAAGTCCTTTTAAAATAAAGAGAAAAAAAAAAAAAAAAAAAAACTATTAAACAAAATTAAAAATTACTAATCTAAGCAACAAACATGAATTTAGGAAATACTTTAAAAATATTGCGATTTAGATAGGACCGTCAACGACGTCTGCCTCGAGATAAATCGAAATTGCTGTACCGGCCAAATACATGCGAGCAGCGGCCGGCAAAAAATGTATGAAAATCCATATCTGTCGTGTTTTAGCAGCCAAATAAATATACATGTAAATTCATATCTATCGTGTATTTTAAAAATGAGACGATTTGTTGCTCCGAAAAATGGCAAACCAAGGAGGCAACTTATCAGAGTTTTAAATATCGAACTGGCTTGCAAAAAAATCCACCGGCTGCGCACCACGCCTCACTCAGTTGTATGTGTGAAGAAAAAGCTCGCACCTGCCGTGCAGCGCGGCGGCGGTGAGCGCGTGCAGCCGCTGGTGGCGGAGGCCGCGCAGCGCGTCGGCCACGTGCAGCAGCGTGTGGCGCGCGCCGCCCGCCTCGCGCACGCAGCGCGCCACCAGCCGGCACTCCTCCGTCACGTCCACCGGCTGCGCACCACGCCTCGCTCAGTTGTATGTGTGAAGAAAAAGCGCGCACCTGCCGTGCAGCGCGGCGGCGGTGAGCGCGTGCAGCCGCTGGTGGCGGAGGCCGCGCAGCGCGTCGGCCACGTGCAGCAGCGTGTGGCGCGCGCCGCCCGCCTCGCGCACGCAGCGCGCCACCAGCCGGCACTCCTCCGTCACGTCCACCGGCTGCGCACCACGCCTCGCTCAGTTGTATGTGTGAAGAAAAAGCTCGCACCTGCCGTGCAGCGCGGCGGCGGTGAGCGCGTGCAGCCGCTGGTGGCGGAGGCCGCGCAGCGCGTCGGCCACGTGCAGCAGCGTGTGGCGCGCGCCGCCCGCCTCGCGCACGCAGCGCGCCACCAGCCGGCACTCCTCCGTCACGTCCACCGGCTGCGCACCACGCCTCACTCAGTTGCGATACCAATATCTCCTAGCTCCAAAACATTTGTACAGCCCGATTTGTCTCAAAAATCCATGGTACAAGTCGAGCTACTGATATTGATAATTCACTTAATTATTACGTATATGAGAAAATAAATATTTGTTCATTATGGCTAACGACTTATTTTAAAATCATCTATTTTATTGTTCGTACCATCTTTAATTGGGATTAAGTAATCACAAAATAATAATTCAAAAAATCGAATCAATTCAAATAGAGTTATTAGCGCGGCTCCAGTGCTGCCAGAGCATTCTTTTAATATTAGAAGAATGCTCTGGCAGCACTGGAGCCGCGCCAGCCGCGGCCGTACCTTGTACTGGTGCCGCTGCAAGCAGGTGTCGCAGGCGGGCTGGCAGCGGCCGCCGTACCGCTCCCCGAGGTACGCCAGCACTTGCACCCGGCGACACTCCGTCACGCTCTCGCACACTTCCACCATGCGGAGAAGGTTCTCGATGTGCACGCGCTTGGCGTCCGGCGTCGTGTTTCTTTCCACTATTCGCAAAAATATTGATATCGTATTTCGACAGGTCGTTGTATACAGGCTTGAAATATAAAGATTTGGAATATTTTAAAGATATATATTATAAAATGGGCAGAACAACCAAGTTCACTGACTGAGGGTCATTGGAGCAAAAAATACAAAAAATGATTTCTATCAAAGGTTGCTTTGTATAAGAATATCAAAATTACCAGAAATAATGAGTGATTTGATTAATGATTTTTCATACCCTAAAAAAATAAGTATGTTACATTTAAAAAACGCGCAATATTAACACACAGTGTGCTAAATGATCGACCAGGCATTACACAATTTACTTGATATCAAAATAAAAAATCATGACGATTAAAATAAAAAATATTTTGACTCACACCTAAAGCTAAGTTATCAATCCCGTGCGCTGCTTGTGGATCCTCACTGTGCAAAATTGTGAACCTGGCACCCTAATGCGAAATTCATAGACTGCCTTTTACTGAAGGTATGTTACATTAGAACTTTAGACAAAATATTGAAGGCATTTTTTTTTTCATTTCGAATACAACCAATTTATACAACTTTTTATTATAATTCATATTTGTTTATATCCACAATGATTTCAAAATAAATTATACGGTATTTCTTACAGTTTCTATTGCCAGTTGAATCTATTCCGGAATGTAGTGAGATCGCGTAGGCGTGTACGTCTTGCCCAGGCGTATGCGTACGTTATGCATTGGCGTATGTGTGTGTGTATGTGCGAGTACTCACAATCAAACAGTCGCCTGTATCTGATAACATCGGCGTAAGAGTAGTACAGGATACAGTCAGCCAGCTCGCCATCTCGACCAGCTCTTCCTGCTTCTTGGTAGTATCCTTCTACGGACTTGGGCATGCTGTGATGGATCACGAATCGCACGTCCGCCTTGTCCACTCCCATGCCGAAGGCAATTGTAGCGCAGATCTAACGGTACAGTATGTGCAAGATATGATAAAATCTAGATAGAAAACTAGTTAGGTAACGGATTATATGAGGGCGTACCACTTTGTGCCGGTCGGCCACCCAGCCGGCCTGCACGGCGCCGCGCTGCTTGTCGGACAGGCCCGCGTGGTAGGCGGCCGCCTGCACGCCCGCCCTGCGCAGCTCCTGCGTCAGACTGTCGCACTCCTTGCGCGACAAGCAGTACACTATACCCGACACCCTGAAGAAGTCTCAGATGAGTTGCGATGTCCAGAATGCGGTCCAATATTTGCTGTCAGCGCTTTTGTGTGCATGCAAATGATTGGTCTTTTAATAATTCACCCCCGAATTCCGCAAACTGTATGTTGAAATGACAAGCTTGACAATTTTATTTGTCATGTGTAGTTAATGAACTTGAGAACTTAATAGTTATTTATGCAAATGTTGTATAATCAAGGGTTAATACCCTAACACGAATACCTTAACACGAATATGGGTGATAATAGTATCACACGAGTGTTTTAATACCTAATTACAACAGTTGCATACAAGACTTTATCTACAATCATGATGTGAATCCTCTATAAAAGATTCTCATACCATAGAGTGTTGTACAGTGTTGTAAGAACTATGTAAATTCAAGAAAAGTCTAATTGCGAAGCATGTAAAATAAACAAACCTTAATAAGTGAAAGAATTATTTATTGCAATAATTATTTACATTTTGGATCGTACAATTATTGAAATGCACTTGAACATTTGCACCTTGTTGAATGTTGGCAGATCCTGATGTACTTGGAATATTTATATTCACCACTACATTATTTCTATTTTCTTTAGAACTTAAAATTGGATTTGACACGTGGATTTTGTTGGATATGTCATTGCATGAGATTGTTCTTTTTTTGAAATTCATAATATCACGCGTTTGGATGATATAATGATCAAAATATCATTAAGTGTTTTAATGTTGGCAATGAGCTAATTGCTATAGGTTCTTTTGTAAAGGATTAATAGCATGATAGTAGATAAAAGCTTATATAACACTTAAAAGCTAATGACCGATCATAGAATAGATCGATTACATCCTGCTTAGATTCAAGCAACAAAACCGTGTTAGAATAATGCAATGCCAGCATCTAGTGCATCGACCTTTAGTGCAGCCATATAGATTTGTATGGAAAAGTATATTTAAAACGAAGTGATCTGCCAATTTATAATAAATTACTTTTCTTTTTTTTTATTTATGTGTCACTCTTGTGGTGAAGGATCAAATCATAAAGCAACTTACATACATTTTGCGATTGCCCAAAGCCTCGGTGGGGACAAATATGAGATATAATGATGATTATATTTGAACATGGTCAAACTACAAAACAAAAATAATTTAAACACAAGGATCTATATAAGACATTTGGCTGTTACGTTTAGTACGCACCTAAAATATTTCTCTTTAATCAAATTGGCGACATCCTGGTTGACGCTCTTGGGCTTCTTCTCTAGGATTCTATAGCACAAGTTCGGTCGGTTGAAACTACATAGGAACCATTTGCAGTTAGTCACCTAAAACAATGACCGGAGATTTATTATTACCTACTGCTATTTAGTGCAGGGGCAGTTACAAATACACCTTTTAAGGTTAGCTTGAGGAAGGCGTGACTGTTTGGACCCTCCAAAGATCCTCAGAGTTAGATGCATAGGCTAGGTGGATTTCTATCAGTTAAGAATCATTACTGTTAGGTGTCCTCATAATTGAGTCACGCCAATTTCCGACGAGCAGACCGTGAGTCTGTGTGCCAATATCGTTATGTGCCGTTATGGGGTTAGAAGTGGAAAGGTAAAGTTATAAATCTACCATCAAATCAATAATATAAAAACAAAATGCATCATCAATATGAACTATACATCTAGATTTAAGGCATGAAAAAATATTTCTTAAAATGTAAAAATAATAAATCCTTATTGTAACGGAACGTTACCTCTTTTTATAGACTTTATATTTTATCGTGTTTGATATAGTGTTTATGGTATAATAATTGTAATACTACTCCTTAATATAGTATGGTTAAGCGGTTGCTATGGTTTCTTGTTCGGTCTGCTGCGGTGACACAAACTTTATATTATAATTAGATATTTAGTTATTTTATACATATTATTGTATTATTATTCAATATATATATCTAAAAGCTATCATCTTATCATTTCATATAGTCCACTCGCTTTCACCTATGTTCGACAATTCAACAATTCGCCACACCCTTACCTTAAGCTGGTGCAGTATATCCATGCGCACGCGCGGCGTGGCTGTGGCAGTGAGCGCCATTAGGTTGGTCAGCGGGAAACGCTCCCGCAAGATATGCAACCGCTTATAGTCTGGACGGAAATCGTGGCCCCACTGCGAGACACAGTGCGCCTCATCTATCACGAACCTATGTGCAGATCTGCCATTAGTTTATCATGAACCTATATCACACAGTCATTGGCCAATTAGGAAGTTCCTTCTATAGTGTTGCATCACAAAGATTGGAGACTATTCAACAAAATATCTTTCGTTGGTGGGCTCGGGAGTATCTCACCGATATTCATCTGATGATCGTCTGTCTTATTTTCATCTTGAGTCACTGAAGGCCCGTTCGGGCGAGACGCGACTTGGTATTTTTACATAAAATACTCAAAGGAATTATTGATGTGTTATCCTAAGCCAGATCACTTTGGTGGAACCGTCTCGATGTCCAAGGTATCCTATCGCGAGGAATTTCTATACATATTGTAGAACCAACTTGGGCTTAAGTTCCCCAATAGTTCGTATATGTAAAGGCTACAATGAGAAACAGTCAAATTACGATGTCGATATATTTTTTGACACCTTGGTTTCTTATAAACAAAAACTAAATAATTAATAGTAAATTAGTAATATATAATTGAGTAAAGAAGGGTGTTTGATTTCAGTGTAATTTTTCTAAGTTTGTTTCTCTTTTAATATAAATGTTCCATACAACAACCTTAATGGAGAATGTCATGCACATTTCTAATTGTCATATGTATTAGATAAAATACTTTAGTTAAGTGATAGTGCAATAATGATACTTATGATGTTAACGTCCTAAATAAATAACTTATGAGCAGATCAGTCATTGTATTATCACAAACCTATGTTTTTTATGTGATGTGTCGACAAAGATACGCACTACCCACGTGATGGTAAGTGGTTACAGTCGCCTATAGTACAAGTGGGTCCTGTGAGATTATCAGTATATCTGTAACCCCCCACAAAAACACAATGTATGTCACCAAAATGCGACATAAAATGTAAATATGTAGTAATTTCACTGCCTACTTACACTTCTCACCGGACCACAGCAATGTGAACACCACTTTGCAGCAGAAATAGGTTGGACAGAGGTACCCAAGCAGACAACCCTGGTATAGAGTCTCCCTTCAGATAGTCATAACAGTATCATGAAAATTTACAAATATAAATTATAAAGGAATTTGAACTACTTCCATTGTGAATGTTATATTTTCTATCCTATAAAAGACAGCATTTGTGCAAATCTCTATATCAGATATGTCAATATTCGAATACAGTGTACTTTGTTTGTGTGAAATGAAATGAAACACAAAAATTCCTTACCGTGCGATCTTGCCTCTGGAGTAAAGCGTATCGAGCATGGCCTGGAATTTGGGCGAATTGCTGATCTTCTCCGGCGTAACGTAGAGCAGCTTGAGTAGCGGCTCACGCAGCGACAACTTATGGTACACCTCATCACAGGCGGCCAGGGACACGTCGCCCGACAGATGCGCCGCAGGTATCTAACCAACAAAATCCGATAAAGTTGTAAAAAACTAATGGCAGTACAGAGATGTTTATAAAAGAAATCAAAATCAAACAAACATCAAAGGTCGAGCATACCCTATGTTAACAGTTATTAGACCTTAGTCAACCACGCTGACCCAGGGCAGATTGATATTGGGCACGGCTGCTTCGGTGTCTGTGTCGAATAGGACGGCAGGGATCCACACATTGCCACCACTGCGCATCCGACCTCGACTCGGCCCAGCACACGCTGGCGGAGTGCCCCGCGTGGGCCTCCGAGCGCCGAGTCTTGGTCGCAGAGATCGGGCAAGATCTGTCTCCGCCGGCATTGATTGCGGCAATGCTGGCGGACGAGGGAGGTTGGAGGGCTGTGGCCTCCTTCTGTGAAGCAGTAATGCTCCAGGAAGCTGCCGAGCGTAACGGCGACCCGGGAGGGACGTTCCTTCCGTGGCCGGGGGCGTCGTCGGTGGTGGAGATCGGGGGAGGTATTGTAGCCTCCCCCGAGGAGGGCTCCCCTGTATCAGCAGGAGAGCGGAGGCTGGGGGTTCCCGGATGTCGCTTGGTGTTCCCGGGGGCTCCCTACATGCCTGAGGAAGGCCATCCCTGAGGTTTTTAGTGGGTAGGCCTCCCCCATCTGGGGAGGAAAGCCTCACATAGCCGCCGGCTCGCCACAGCCGGGGTATGCAATTTAATGCATTTTCCTCAGGGGAACAGAATAAAAATGGGCAGATTGCTATTAGTAACCTTCAGGAATACATAATATGTTTAGTGCAATATTTTCGACCTTTTGCATGTACACTTTATATAATAACATTTTAAACTAGAAAACATAATAAGTGCTCAGTCAATGTAACTAAGCATATTAACATTGCTTAGTGGTATTCTTTGAGATACTTATGATACGGAAAATCTCATGGCAGTTCTGACATTGTGAAAAAATCTCTGTTAAAGAAACAATCACTACAAAGTATTGGCTGGGTGCGAAGTAGGAGGTGGAGGAACAACGAATCGATCGCAGCGCTTGCCGTGGCCAAAAATGGAACTTTGGGAGGTCTGTTTTTACTAGAGAAATTTTCATTTCAGTTTTAAAATAAACATGGGTCACGAAACCTACTGCGTAGTTAACTTTAAAAACAATCGCAAAAATAGTGATAGAAAATTATAAATTTCCACGAGTAAGTTGGAAACGAGAACAACGAATAAAATGGATAATCGCTGTTAAGAGGAAAAAGTAAGCTAACTTAAAAAACAACAATTTTATTATTCTATTTTGTATTTTCTAGTGGCATGTTACAATGATTAAGTTGATTTATTTGTTATTTTATTTAAATACCGATGGAACGCCGTGGTACCCAAAGCCACATTCCAGGATTTGCAGTGCGCACTTCATTGGGGGCGAGAAAGCTGAGGAACAGGGCAGTCTTAGTTACGTCCTAAGAATATTTCCTGCTACATATACCTCTGCAAGCCTTAATCCAAATTTGGCCTTGTCAAGATATAAACGACATATGGAACGCAATAACAATAAAGAAAAAAATAATGCAAATGTACTGAATATAATCAAGAAATAATGGAAAATAAGCCATATTTATTACCTTAATTGAGCCATTTTAGAAGGGAAATAAAAAAGGTCAACATTATTATCGACACTATAGATTACAATATTTCATTGAAATTATTTGTTTGTCAGGCATTTGACAATTCAAAGTCCGCCTCAGTCGTAACCCGTTGTTGGCGCTGTCATCGTGCACGGTGCCAATATAAAACAAAATCGCTTTCTTTGTCCCCATATCCCTATGTATGCTTAAATCTTTAAAACTACGCAATGGATTTTAATGCGATTTTAATTAGATATAATAATTGAAGAGGAATGTGTATATGTATAATAACATCCATTACATATTGGAGAAATAGTTATTTTTGAGGTTTCTAATGTGATGTCGTAAATAATTACATATGTGCGAAGCCGGGGCGGGTCACTAGTTATAAAAATGTAATAGAAACTCCACTAAATATTAAAGTTGGCTAAGCTGGCACACTTCAAATCCCCCAATGGTCAATGAATATATCATCATCATCATCAGCCCCTCTTCGTCCACTGCTGGACATAGGCCTCCTCGAGTGTACGCCACTGAGATCTATTTTCGGCTTCTCGCATCCAGCTCCTGCCAGCCGTCCTGCGCAAATCATCACTCCACTTTGCCTGAGGACGTCCTACACTACTTTTGCCGTTTCGCGGTATCCACTGATGAATATATGTGAACTGTCAAATATGATAGGTGGTAGAGCTCCAAAACTAATATCATAATTAATAAATTGTTTTCTTCATAGTTTCTTTTCCTTGCTATTTAAAATATATGAATATTTATACTGCTATTATTTATATTTAATGCAGATGACTTCAACAAATAAGTGAACTTTTGAAGCAAATTCAAATTCAAAATCATTTATTCAGTCTGGGCTGTTACAAGCACTTGTGAATGTCGAAAAGCTACGCCATCGGTTCGCAAATCTACGGCGGGAGACCTTGTACTGAGAAGAACCGGCAAGAAACTCAGCAAGGGCTGTTTTTTTTCCCTGTATTAAATAGATACAGAGTCATCAATTTGGAAAATGACTTCAATATTGATAATTCATGAAGTCACTTTCCATTATATAATATAATTAATAAAAATTTATTTTGAAAACATGCCTATATTAGGAATGCCGTGTCATACAGCACGTTTAGCATAAGCAGCTTAGTTGTTATTGAAACATCTTTGTTTTATGTAGATAGTGTTTTTTTCTTTTATACCACAATGGTGGCCTGATGGTAAGCAGTTATCGTTGCCTATGGATACTTGTAACACCAAGAGAGTCACTCCTCAATAAATATTTACTCTCCTTTTGAATAACACCATACTGTAGCCCAAAATTATTATGGCACATCGTCATGTTTCAACTTTAAATAAAATATATATGGCTAATGTAAAAAATGGTATTTATGATTATTATATCATGTAGATTATTCTTTAAAGTAAATTTGTAGCAGATAATTAGTAAAAATGTTTCTGAGTATGAAATTTTCTCATATATTTTATATTCCACTTAAAACTTACATCAAGAGACAGAAGCTTGTTCACTTGGTCCAGAATTAGAGATTTCAATGGTGATATTACTATGGTCACTCCAGGTGTTAATATAGCTGGCAACTGGTAACAAAGAGATTTGCCTGGAATGGAATAGTTTTTATAATAATTTTGTACATTGTTACTCCAATAGCTTATTGTTATAATATTATACATACCACCCCCCGTTGGCATTAACACAAAGCAGTCATGCCCCAGCAAGGTAGCGTTTATAACTTGCAATTGATTTGGTCTAAAAGTCTTCAATCCAAATTTTTCTTGGAACATCTCCATCATGAGGGATGAATGTGGATAGTCCAATCCATCAAATTCGCCTGTAACATAAGCAATGTTTATATGCATAGCAATGTATAAATAAAATAAATAAATATTTCTTACACCAATTAACCTAGCCCAAATTAAGCTCTATAAGGCTTGTATTATGAGATGTAGGGTAATGGACAGATATACATATATAAATATTTTTGATAGAAATATATTTTAACAACCATGACTAATGTATCAATGGTTATATTCATCACACAAACATCTGCCCCCACTGGGTTCCAACCCGAATCCTCAGAGATGGTGATCCCTTGAAACCAGAGTACTATCTACTCAACTACTACTATCACTAAAATATATTCAATGTATATATAAAATTCCATTATAAAAAATGACACATACCAGTAATTCCATCATTCTTAGTCCCCGCATGGAAATCTCCCATACCTTCATATTTAGCTTTATTTTCTGTATCTTTCACAATAGAATTCTCCATTAGATTCATCACTTCTGGTTCATTTGTCACTAATGCATCAATGTCTTCTTCAAAGTCCTCCACTCGATATTCTGGCCATCCATCCTCATCTACATGTATATTGTTCAATTTATTTTCTGACACAATACTTGAGCCGGGCTCAGAATCATGAATGCTTATAACACTTTGTTTAGATTGTTCTATTAAGATGTCATCATCATCCACATCAATAGACACTTCGTAATCATTTAGATCCTCCTCATCATCATTAATAGTATGACTATCTTTGATGATTGGGGATACAAATGTACATGGTTTTTGTATGTTGAGTAAGGAACTTGTACTAAACTGTGGAGGTTGGAATTCCACCGAACTGTTTGCTATAGAAAGACCTTTTGGAGGTTCATTCAACTGTAAAGGTTTAAATTTCTCAGAAGCACTCTTCAATCTTACTAATGTATTTGATAGCACATCTCTAACAGGTGTCGATGTTTTATTTGATGCTGAATCTGTACTTGATAATCTAGAAGGTTGTTTGAATACAAATTTTCCTTTACTATGGTTAATATTTTCTAAATTTGTGTCTACTGTGCATGTTGTCATAGAAGTCTTCTTTTCATTATTGCTAGTAGCAATATTACATGAAAAGTCATCAAATGACAAAAGCTTTTTGGATGTCAAATCATTTTTTATAATTTGAGTATTTTCTAAATCTGGGGTGGATGTTGTTGAAACACATGTCACTGGTAGTTTGAGGCACTTTGGTTTATCACTAAACTTCGTTTCTAAATCGAGATCAGCAAGGTCATCATAGCTGTCCAAAAGAGACAGACTGCCATTTTTCTTACTAAAACTGCTATTAGTTTCATCTTGTGTCATTTGTGTTAATGTATCAGATTGTATATCATTTCTCACAGGGTTTTGTTGTATAGCCAGTTTAAGTTTTGATTTTAAATACTTCATTTTGCTATATGTTTTCTTATCATATCCTGGAAATTTTTCTTTTATGCAATTTGGAATTCTGTCAAATGCAGTACTTATTTTCTCTAATATTTCTACATACAACTTTTTACAAGTTTCAACATCTTGTTGTTTAACATTGTGTTTATCCTGAAAACAGTGAAATAATTATTAGTTATATTGTTAAATATTAAAATTACTTATTATCAAATAACACATTATATCATTACCTTATTGATTTGTTTCAGAGAAGGATTTTGAGATACATCTGCTAGGAATTTTGAAATTGAATCATCCAACTTTAAGTTTCTTAAAGGATCATTATCTGTCAAAGGGCTAGATTTTACTGGAGTTTTTAATACTTTTTTATTAATCTTTTCATCTTTTCTAGGAGTATTAGGTGGAGTTGGGCTTTCACTAACTCGTAATGACTTGTTGGACGATTCGGAAGACCTTGACTTGCATTTATTATTAAAAGTATCAGGGGACCCAGGATATTCATCCTTTAAAATAATTATTAAGTATTAACAAATTTACAATGTATAACAATTATGAAAAATTTAAGACAATTATGAAAACACAAGTTGATACACACCACATCCATAGAATCTAATAAAATTTCATGTTTTTTTACAGACTCAATTGTATTCTCCAACGGAAGATGTGCTCCACACACACTCTGAGACTTAGATAGTGAACTAGTCTGCTCCTCCTAAATAAAATTTATCTAATAAGTAAAAATAATGTTGTTAACCCTTTTAATGCCACTAAAAGGATTAAAAGTTGGCATTAAAAGTGTTGATTAAATTGTACAAATGTAAAGCAAATATTTTCACCTACATTCTTGGCAGCATTTTTCTTGAAGGGTGGCACCCCTGAAAGTTTTAAAGAAAAGTTAACATTGATAGAAGAATGTTACAGACAAAATAGAAAATTGTTAACAACAAAAGTTCATTGAAGTTAGAATAAAATTATCTTGAATGAATGCAGACCTCAGGGTCTGAGTAATTCAATTCAAGACTGTAGGTTATGTTGTAACACTTATAATCAAAGGTTAGAATTAGGTAGTGATTTCGAATGGGGTACAGAACAATGTGTATTCCTCCCTTCCTATAAGAAATCAATATCAATTAATTACAGTACAAGATATTACTCTTTATTTTATTACTGAACAATATTTTGAAAAAATCTGGCAATGCCTTTATTAATATCAACATTTCATTTCAATTACGTATAATTGTGTTACCTAAATCAACCCAACTGTTACAAACATCAAAACACAATGTGATAAAGCCCTACTATACTGAACTGTCTAAGATAATAAGGATAGATTACTTACAAGTATTTGAAGAACTAGATTTGGATTTCCACACAAACTTAGTTTTCTTCTCAGCATATGTAGACTCATTAAATAAATTACTTGAAAATAAAGTTAATCAAATTAAATTATGTTTAATAGTTAAAATATTTTCAATTTCAGTCAAGCAAAATATTTTTAACAGAAGCCTATTGAGGCACAATAACATCAAATAACTACAAAATACTAATAAAATGAACTCATAAATTTTAAACCTTCTAGTATAAGTATGAAAATTACTGTATGTAAACACAAGAGAGAAAAAAAATTGTTTTACTAGATATAATTTTATAGAACTTGTGATAATTAATGTAAACATTACCTTGGACTATTACTTCTTGAGGATTCTCTGCTATTTGTTTTTACAAATTTCATCAATGTTGATTGTTTATTGGAAGTAATACTGCTCCTTGATGACATATTACTGTTTGCATTTCAAAGTAAAAACTTATAGCGAATTCAGCACCGGACTTATAAACCACAGATTAGTATTTATAAACACAGATTAGAATACTATTCTTATAAATAACAAATACCACAGACCAATACAAATACATTCCACCAAAGAGTAGTATTAGTATTTATATAGTGAGACCACAGACTAGTTAGAGAGTATACGCAATTAAAACAAATATGACCGGCTACCGAGTAGTGTGTAGTACCACAGAGTATAAAGTGTCACTTATCATAAAAACAATATGGCGGCTAACGTCAACGTTCCGTTCTATGAAGATTGCCGGCCGTGAGTGAGACACAGATTAGCTCCGTCTTAGACCTGCTACAGCATGGTGCGTTCAAGTTCAAGCTGCGTTCTGACACAGACTATAATTATTATTAAGCTAGCTATAAACAATTACTAGATTTGCTATCAAAGATCTCACATTTTTAAGTAACAGCAACTGTTATAGACATCCAATAAAGGAAAGACATAATAATATAATATAAAGTCCACAGCCAAACATAATTTTTGTATGGAACTTGGCTCTCCTCTCAATATATACTAATATACTCTGTGGCTCTCCTTTTTACATTTGTGTTTTTGATAGGAAGTAATTAGCTATCCATTAGTGAAAGTCCCGTCAAAATCGGTCCAGACAGACAAACATTTTTTAAATAATGTTTTTGTTATTGGTACCCGATATGCAGTTTGCCACACAACCCTATGGTGGCCATTTTATGCAGTGAGCGTAGGTATACACGTTTTTCCTGTAGGTACAGGTAGTTTATAGGTTTCTAAGTCAGTGCACTTCATCGAAAACGTCCCGGATGTTAGCCTGTATGAAATTCGTGTGCCTCTTAAACAGCAGCAGAAAATCTGAAGGGCTTCAACTGCATCATAGTCGAAAAAGCAAAATGTTTAAGGCATGACAGATAGTCGAGGTGGCTGTTTTTTACAAAAAGGGACAAACAAAGCTATGGATGTACAGTATTTAAATATTTAGATCTCAAGCTGCTTAAAAAAATGCTATCAGGTGACTGTCACTGTCAATAAATATCAGTCAACAAGCGACAGAAATTATTTGTTTGAAATTTCATTGATATATGTGAAATCGTGAATTGTTTAAAAATGTCTCTGAGAAGAGGTCTAAGTCTTACAAAATACATATTTTGCTCAAGTGCAAAGATTCATTGTACGAAAATCTCTAGACCAAAATATTGTTTATTAGCGACAAATACAACTCGATTTTACTCAGCCGAAAATATAGGTTAGAATTCTGTAACCATACTTAGAGAAAATCGCTGTTTTTCAATCTTAATAATAAACAACTTAAAAAACTGCATTTACTTTCTTTTAAGGTGACAAGAATAAAGATAGCAAAGTCTCTGAGAAGGTAGACATTCTAGGCCGCTTTTTTCCACAAAATCCTATCAATTCTAATGATGCCCAAGCGATAAAAATGGAACAGGAACAATTTGAGAAAGAAAGCAAAGAAAAAAACGAAGAGAATGAGAAGAGTTGGAGGAGAATGAAAATGGGGTACTTATAACTTTTATTACAATAAACATTTTACTGTAAGCCCAGCAAGATTTGGAATATATATGTCACTCATTATATTGCCGTAGACTGCCGTAGAGGGCAGACTAACAAAGTTTTCCATATTAATGTTATTGCAAAGAAATGGAATCTTAAAACCAGGCCCAACATCAATCCACCTGGGCAATTTAGTCTAAATTTTAACCCCTCTTATTAAAGAGACCCAGCAGTGGGATATGGGATGAGTTGATACAATGACATTTGAGCAGTGATTAAAATTTTATTCAATTTTTACTATTTAAAAATAAGTTTTATATAAAAGAAAATTTTAATAGGTTTAAAAAATCTTGTAGGTTTGCAGTTTTTGGTGGAGCCCTCACGGTGATGGGTGGTTGTTTAATAGTTGAGATGGGTTCGCCAAGACGAGGTGAAGAGGGACAAATACTTGAAGATGAGTATTCAGGGCTCCCAATTGTACTGCAGTATCTCAAAAGGACTTGGAAGGAACTTACATTTTATGAAAAGGTTTGTTGTCTTAGCATGATTCCAAAGTGAAAAAAATTTTACTTTTTTTTTCACAAATTTACATTTTACAAATATTTAGAGATTTCTGGAAAATTGATTAAAAATAAAGTAAGCTTACAAATTTGACTTTGTGACATTGCATTTTATTGAAAATTCACAATAAATGTAAAAATATGATAATAATGCAAACAAAATTTTATGGTTTGAGTGGGAATCAAACCTGCATTAAATAAACTGTGTTGATTTCTTAACCACATACCTCTGAAACTCTCTAGAGTTTCAGAGGTATGTGGTTAAGAAATCAAACCTCTGAAACTCTAGAGAGTTTCAGAGGTACGTGGTTGGAATTGGATTGGAATAGATTCCAATTGAATATTTTAACTGCAATCATCACTTTTTTGTAAACTTACAGTTTGTATGAAACCAGTGTGCAGATCTAAACTCACTTGGTCAGATTTTATTTTTGTTAAAATCCACTAGTTGGAAATATGCATTAACAAGGGAAAGGTCAATTAGCTATTTCTTGGTATTTAGTGAGTTACATCAGAGGTGTTGTTGTTGCCGCTTGTAACATTATGGTCCATTGTGTACATATAAAATTTGTAAAAATTTACGTTCAAAATAAACAGATATCTGCCTTCTCACTATGATTTCATCTCAAGATTAATACCTAAAATTTGCCAAAATTAATTCATCCACATATATTTTGGGCTGTTTAATTTTGCTTGCTTATTAAGGGGTTAACCATTGAAAGTTAAATATATTTTATCTTCAGATGATAAAAGAACCTTCTCGTGAAAAGCTTTTACCAGACCCATTGCCTGCACCCTATCAGCCTAAATATACACTAGTGCTAGAGTTCACCGATGTCCTGGTGCATCCAGACTGGTCTTACCAGACAGGTTGGAGGTAAATATCATTTATTATATTTTCATAAAGATATCAATCTTAAATAAATCTTTAAATATTATTTCATATATTTGTTTTTTTTTATTTAGAACAACAACATAGAAGATTTTTTGGGGTGTGTTAAATAAAATAAAACATTGTGAACATATTTAACTGACAGATCTTTTAGAATTAGATAGTGCGTCTACCTAATTCTAAAAGATCAATTAGTGCGTCTACCTAATTCTAAAAGATAAAAGGTCAATTAAATGTATGTGTACACCCTGCAAGTACAGTTTGATTCATTGCAAATATTTACACAATAGATGAAGTGCCAAATCAAACTGAATTAGTATGTGTGCGGTGGTATAAGGACTTCTATTAAAATTAAAATGTTAATTTAATGTTTAGCATGTCATTTTATTTTGTTAATATTATATTTATGATTTAATTAAACACTAATTATTAATATAAAAAGCCTTTCAAACTTTCTTCATTAGCACACTTATATCCAAAATATATGCATTTGCAAATAAACACATAAAACCTGATGTATTCTTTGAACAGATTCAAAAAGAGGCCAGGTGTAGACCAGTTTCTGCAATCAATTGCAAACTCCAATTATGAAGTGGTCATCTTCACCTCAGAGAATGCATTAATGCTTTGGCCTGTGATTGACAAGCTGGACCCGGAGAACAAGTTCATATCATACAGGCTCTTCAGAGACTCCACACATTTCATTGACGGTGTGCACGTGAAAAACTTAGAAGGATTAAATAGAGACTTATCTAAGGTAATCAACATTGTAATATTTGCTTTTTATAAAACTTTATTGATAAACAAATATACCTGATAAATAAGTGGTTGCAGTGGCACCTGATATATGTGGTTCTTGTGAGATTTGCAGTAAAGCGGTAACACTTATGAGTACGATGTTTATTTGTATAGGATTGTTAAGTTCTTAATCCAATTCAAAGCTTATTGTCGACAATTTAATAGATTTTTATCTTTTGGACAATATTTGATAAATGTTCGAATCTATGTGGTGATTATTCACCAAACAAACAATACCTACTAATGATTGAACAATACCCGAGTATGAGGAATGGGTTAGCAATCTGGAAGTTCCAGATTGCTAACCCATTCCTCCAGTGGAACCCTCCCTATAGGTGGAAATTCCATTATTTCTGATCCACATTTGATTAATACAAGGAATTGGTCTATTGTGTACATACAGTGGTGGTCATATAATTAGAAACAGTCCTCATGTAGGCTAGATTGTTTAATAGAATTCTTATTAATATTTATATTATGAATAAAATACTCATGAAATGGAATAAAATATGTTGTTTGATCTAAAATTTATTAAAAAACCTAAAAATTGAACACTTAACTTTAACCATTATTCATATTAATAGAATCTTCAGTAATGGACAACTAATTAGAAACAATACTGAAATTTTATAAAAAAAATATAAATGAGTGCAATTATTTTCACAGATATTTATTTGACGTTACACATTTTGTTTATGGCTTAATAAGTATTTAGTTGTGTAGCCTTTGTTGTCAATAACAGCTTTGCAGCGACGAGGTATTAACTCAATCAACTTCAGACATTTTTCGCCTGAGATCGATGTGCATGCTTCTACAAAAGCTTCATACAGCTCATTTTGACTAGAGTTCCTTTTACTTGAGAGATTTTTCTTCACATCATGCCATAGATTTTCAATGGGATTTAAGTCCGGGTTGTTCGCGGGCCAGTCTAAGACAGAAATTTGTTGTTCCCTAAGGAAACACTTAAGACTACTGGCTGTGTGTTTAGGATCGTTGTCATGTTGAAAGATCCAAGTTATCGGTAAATTATCATAGGAATAGGGAATCACTGTCTCCTCTAAGAAATTTTTATACTGATATTGATCTATGACACCCTCAATTTTTCGAACGTACCCGGAAAAACATCCGCATACTTTAATGTTTCCACCACCATGCTTAACCATTTTTCTTGTGTACATATTATTAAAAGCATGGTTTAATGGACGTCTAACGTAGTGTTTACCGTGGGAATTCACCATATTTATTTTAGTTTTATCTGAGAATATCTGATCTATATCTGAGAAAACTTTTTTCCATTCATGTACTGTCCACTTGCTGTACTTCTTTGCAAACAATAATCAATGGATAAGAGAATAAGCAATGGATCCTTTAAACGGGTCTTGTTTAGCAAGACGTACAATATGCATATCTTCCCGGGGCGTCGTTTTCCTTATACGTGGCTTTCTGATTTTGTTTTCCGTAATTCCATATCTTTTGTAATGGTCAATAGCAAGCACCGGAATACCTTCTTTACGGAGCATTCTAAGTGGTCAGCGATTCTTCTGCCGCCATAACACGATTTAAATCATAAACAAGCGAAGAAAGGAATTTATTTCTTTTTAATTCAAAGTAAGAATGTACAATAGATTATTTTTCTAATTATTTGTCCAAGCTACCAGTATCAAAATTTTATCAAATGAAGTAAAGTTTCATTTAAAATTCAAAATAATAAGTAGATTATATTTTTTTTATTGTATGCATATTTAAATGTAGTGGCAACATTGTTGCATAACTATTATTAATGATTGTTACTAGTTCCCTATCTACTGATCTTAAATTATACTATGAATGTTATTCCAGGTAATAGTAGTAGACTGGAATAAGTCTGCAGTGAAGTTCCATCCACAAAATTCACTCATATTAAAAAAGTGGAAGGGCGCCGATGATGACACGTCGCTTCTGGACCTTGCAAACTTGTTACAGAGTAAGCAATAGTTACATTTATATCTAAACATAATAACAAGTGCTTCTTGTAATTTTCCTCTTAATCAATAATTATTCTAGAAGTTAATATGATTTTTATTTTATTTGATACTAGCTAACCCGTGCCCACTTCGTTGGGCATAATACTAATATCCCCGAAGCGAGCACGAACGCGAACCGAATTAAACCCGAAGCCATCGCGCTCCGTACGCTACCCGTTTTTTCACCCATTTACTTTGCAAAACGGACTACCACGTAAAAGCCTTTTTATTTTTCGGATTTTAATGTAACCTATGACACTCAGCAACATTGTGTCTTTCTATTGGTGAAAAAAATTTTAAAATCGGTTCAGTAGACCCCGAGATTACCCTTTACAATTTACAAACACACAAACTTTACTTCTTTATAATATTAGTATAGATATTAAGTAACAAGTTATATTCTCGACGAGTATGTGAGAAAGAGGTGGTCTAAGAGGTAACTAGGTAATTCCAACTTCCTATCAATCGTCAGAGCCAATTCTGCTGGACAGTATTCAGCAAGTTACGTAGCATAGTTTCTAACTATCTATCGCAATGTCTCATGACGAAAGTCTTTGATTTATATGTGTCATTGATGACATATGGAATTAAGATCTGACCATACACAATGGCCTGTATATGTTGGCTTAAAGTCACTCAAAGGTGACTGAAAGTCCTTCTTGGTACCCAAGCAGCCCCTGGTATAGTGTTCTGCAACATACATTTGGGTCAAATTTTTATTACATTATTTCTAAACTTGTGTCGAAGGTGGATTTTGTGCATTTTGTTGCTCCATTATCCATGCTGATGACTTAAGATTACAACAATAGACTTGGCTGTATAGGGCTGCTTTCTCGCAATAGGGAAAATTTAACTTTAAAACAGAAATTTACGTGCGATTTTTTTATATAATTTTCAATTGGCATTATATTTAGGGTATATTCTACCCGTAATATTGTCTCCCACCACCATTACCACTAATATTATAAATGTATATGTTATCCCTCCAGTACACGGCGATCATGAGCGTCCGAGGCACTAGACGCCGCGCTCATTTTGCGTAGACTCTTTTTTACCGGCTCTAACAACTCCGGAACGTTAGCCGGAGTTCTAACCTTCTGTTCGTGCGCCTTCCACAAATAGACTCACGGTATACCTGAACATAGCCATCTGCAGCTTCAGCATAGGTCCTTGAATGGTAGAACCGATCTTGATGGTGGTTGTTATTTTAAAATATACTATTTATCTGTCTACTAATACCCTCAATAGTGCAATGTGATGCATTCCAGCTATCGCTATGTCTGATGTGAGCGACGTGCGGGAAGTGCTGATGTACTACGGGCAGTTCGAGGACCCCATCGCGGCCTTCCGCGACAACCAGCGCCGGCTGCTGGAGCAGATGGAGGAGCAGGAGCGGCTGGGCCGCGACCCCGCGCTCGCTCGCTCCTGGCTGGGCACCTTCACCCGCCGCTAGAGGTATGATTTTTTTGTTAATGTTTTATTGGCAATGGATACAGAGTCCTTAAGCCTATCTTATTTTAATTTTAAAAACTAATTATCCTAGTGGTATGTCTCGCAGAGTATTGCCATCACCTACTCAAGTATCACCACCGAAACGCGATTTCTCACTATGAGCTGTCAAAATACAAGTGATACATTACAGGATTTCGGTCATATCACAAGATATACAGTTTATCATATCTTGCTTCGTTTCTTATGCTACAAGGGTGTATCATAGCTAGGGGTACCTCTGCCCAAGGTATCATCCCAAAGAGACACCACCGCTACCTGTTTTCACTTAAAAATAATATTAAAATTTCCATATCAGTTCATTATTAACAAATACATCAAAACTGAATGTGTTTTAACGTGGCTGTGTCAAAATGTTACATAGTACAGTGCTCATACGCTGACACGCTAGTAATACTAGTTGTATTATAGGGTAGTCCCTGCCCTTAACAACGCAAGACTCTCACACTCAACGCAGAATTTATGAATATGGCGATTTGGCAGGTTTTCTCTATAGAAGTTGTCAAAATATTATAAAAATTAGTATATGTAAACTTATTATAGTTTTATCGATATTTATGATATTATCACACATTCTTTTTAATAATACGTCGCCCCACACTAGGTTTTTTATCCTGTGTCGTGGGGGCAGTTATAAACATAATAATTTCACATGCACAAACACCCAGACCGGAACAAATTTTTGTAGGTCATACAAAATATCTGTCCCGTGCGGGAATTGAACCCACGACCCGCTGCGTAGAAGCCGATTACTCGACCACTGCGCTAAACGTGTCGTCAAATAATAAATGTTTGTACCTTTAGGTGCTGACTGTACTGGAGTGCAGTTCGGCTACAAACTGCATCCTACTTCGGATCTGCCTAACAAGATGTTCCCGAACATTCGACCACAGTCACAGAGGGATTTTCCCAGCAAACACCAAAGTCTTGTGATTAAGAACAATTTGTTTGTGTAGTTTAAAAATAATAAGGGCATTCAGAAGTCAATATATTGTTAGTTGATTGATGTCATTAATTGAGATATAGTCAGGGCCAGGCACTGTTAACCAAATAGTAAAAAGTTCATTAAATGTTACTTTCTGAATAGTTAAAAATTGATGTTAATTTCATGTTAAAATCAATCCGTGATCAAAATTGCATACTTCATGTTTCTATTGTTATGATATTATTCTACTTTATAAAACTGTTGGTTTGTGACCTGATAGGTACTAGCGCTCGCGGTGCGTGTACCTATCAGAATGTGCACCGCCACAGATAATAAATATTAGGATAACGGATTTGAGACAGACTGATTAACGGAAGTTAATTCATTGTTAACATTCTTTAAAATTAACTTAAAAGTTTATCTGTTAATGGAAATGTTAACTTCGTTATTAACTATGGATATAGTGATTGGTATTATGTCGATCATACATCGATAGACCATATATAAATATTAAATATAATTTAATTAATAGATTTCTTTTATGATCAATTAATATTTATTAAATTGTGTAGGTTTCTGTAGTATATTTCTATAACAGTTGTCAGTTGTTAAATGGGATAAAGTTGACTCCGTTGATATTTAGGTATATTATTTATTGAATTGAAAAATACTAAACTAATGGCTATTTTTTCAGAACAAGTTGTTAATTGTTTAGATTGTTTATCTCAACAATTATATTAGTATGAGTGTAAAATTTTTATCAAGCTGGTCTAACTGAATGTAAAAAAATGAATTACATCAATTTCATAGGTAAGAGTTTAATACAAATAGTTGTCTTGATTAGTACGAATGTTGTTCGATTGCACTGATCGACTTGACTGTGTTGCTTTTGAACGCATCCTGTGAGTGGCGTTTCAATTCAAATCTGTAACCGCAACGACTGGGACTGTGGTCCTTACAATATAATTTAAACAAATATTTATTTCTCAAACATGCTTGGATTTTTGAGCATTATTTTGACAACCTTCTTCGAGATAAATCGAAATTGCTGTACTGGCCAAATACATGCGAGCAGCGGCCGGCAAAAAATGTATGAAAATCCATATCTGTCGTGTTTTAGCGGCCAAATAAATATACATGTAAATTCATATCTATAGTGTATTTTAAAAATGGAACGATTTGATGCTCCGAAAAATGGCAAACCAAGGAGGCAACTTATCAGTTTTATTTAAATATCGAAGTGGCTTGCAAAAAAAATCTGTTTTATAATGAAAAAAAAAAAACAAACGAATCCTTTGGCGCGTGAAAAATTTTGTTCATTGTTGGTCATTGAGTTTGAAAAAAGTTCTGCTTGGTACTACTTAGTTTTAATTTCCGCGCATTATTTGAGAAAAGTACTATACAAGCCTTGCCACACAAGCCACAAGTAGGCATTGATGGGCTTACGTATGTGTGGCTCGGTTTCGCCTCGGCCCACATGTACACGTTCGTCCATCAATGCCTCTGTTGCTGGTCGCTGCAGTAATGTACTATTTAAGTTTACTGACACAAATAAAATTACTATGAGAATCACTAAGCGCAGTTTAGTTGTTTAATTAGTTCGTGCAAGATGCGTCAGAACGCTTCCGCATCGGCCGTCTATGAAGTATGCAATTGACTCTTGTCATTTGATAGACTGAAAACTGTCATTGTTGTATTCAATGTAATTGTCTTTTGTATAATCTATAAATTCAATTAAAATTGTTAATTGTTTGTTTGTCACACAATTTAGTATACGTACATATATATATACATTAAGTTGCTCTGCTTTTGGGTCTAGGTGAGGTGAAAGTCGAGAATTTTCCTGTTGTATTGTTGTAAAAAAGTTATCGTTTGGCATTTTATTTTTGTTATGGTAAGTGTATAGTTCTGCAAGTCCTAATTTTTGAAATATTCGTTTGACAATTTATATCTTGCGTATCATGAGGAGTGGTGCAGGCCGCTCGTTGCAGATTCGGATGAAAAATTGTAAATTATTCGCATGTTATACCAACATACATTCAGTGCATTTATTGCACACAAGATATTTGTAAATTAGACCGTAAATAGATAATGATATTACCATGTAAATGCACCATTAATGGCGGCGCTAATATATCAGACAAATAAAGAATTATTTGTGTTTTTTGATATCGATCCGAAAGATCAGAACTGAAATACATATTTCTAGTCTGCTAATAAAAATGTACCTAAATAAATACTATTCTATCAAGTATTTCTTGCGACCCTGCGACCTAATGTAATCTTGACTGATTTTAACGCATGTACGATGCTTTTATATTAGTAAAAAGCGACATGCTTTCGTTTTCCTCAGGAGAGGAGAGGCTGACACCCTCATGGCCACCACCGCAACCAAGTGTCACATTGGTTATGTCGGACTCCAGACCGATGCGACCTTTTTTTTTTGTTCCCCCTGTGGAAAATGCATTAAGTTGCATACCCCGGCCCCGTGGCGAGCCGACGATTATGTGGGGCTCTCCTCCTCAGAAGGGGGAGGCGTACCCACTAAAAACCTCAGGCATGGCCTTCCTCAGGCATGTAGGGAGCCCCGGGAACCCCCAGCCTCCGCTCCCCCGTCGATATCGATATCGCCCCGAGGGGAGCGCTCCTCGAGGAAGGCTACAATACCTCCCCCGGACTCCACCACCGACGACGCCCCCGGCCCGGAAGGGGCGTGGGCCCCCCGGGTCGCCGGCGGGCGCGATTACCTCGCGCCCGCCGGCGATCCGCGGCGGCCGAGTCGAGGTCGGATGCGCAGTAGTGGCAATATGTCGATCCCTCCCGTCCTATTCGACACAGATACTTACCGAAGCAGCCGTGCTCGGTGAGTATCTGAATCAATCGGTAGGTGACCTCCTCCTTCCCGTGGAGCCAAGCTTCGAGGACGGGACCGACGGCCCGCTGGCGCGCGCAGATCCGTAATTCGAGCTGCGCACGCCAGGCCGCCACAATCCGCCGGTGCCACTCCCGCTTAGGCACTTCGTGCCGTTTCGTGACTTCGTTTTTTATAGCACTTACTTTTAGTAGGTATAAACGCTATTTATTTCTTTATACTCAATGGTAATTAAGCAGATGTTTTGGAATAGTACAACATTAAAATGGTGTATATAGACAGGTGATTTTTTAAGTGAGCGTGGATAGCGATATTTATAATCATGGAGAATAACGAAAACTGCCTTATTGGATTTTAAAAAATCATCCTAGACTGGATCAATCGATAGTCTCACTAACAAGGAACACATTCTGAAAAGTAATGACACGACAAACTGAAGGAAATTGCTCATTTTTAACAAAGTACTGTTTTATATTTCCTTACCATTACACCTCAACTAATACATTATTGAAGGCAGTCGTCGCCTTCATAATGTATTAGTTGCCATCGCCTTTTTCTTGGCACACAACTGGATTGTACTGCATTCAAAATTACAATACTATTATTTCCATTTAGAATATTTTCCTATAGAAGAACCGTCAAATTAAAATTAACTTACCAGCCAGAAAATCTTCAATCAAAAAAATGTGGTGTGTCGGATATCGATAGCCCTTTTTTTGAAAGAATGCGATATAAATAACATCTCACTAGACCAAAAAGAGCGAAGCGTTAAAGAAACTATATCCACATTAGCCAAATCCGCAGACTAGGTAGTAGCTAGTTGTATATAAAATTGTCATGTGTAGGCAATCGCTCGTTAATTACTATTTGATCGTCTCATTATGGACAAATTAACACTACACGTAGTACCTATCACTACTAAGTAATAACTTGTGTCGATACTAAAATTAAACGCGTGACTTTGTCTTCGAGGCTACATTTTGATCAATCTATTGTATATGTTACAAAATGTATACATGAGTCATATCACATGTGTAAATTAAGCATTTATGTGCTTTGCAAAGTCAATAAATATTTTTTTGCAAGTTACCACAAATCTGGTAATATTTTTTTTCTCTTCAAATATTTAGGAATAGGCTCTATAAATAATAATATATGTACATATTATATAGTAATACAAGATTTTTGAATATCCATCACATTTTTTTATTCCCTTAACTATCTTCGAAAATGACGTTTTTTTAATTACTTTAAAATCAAACATTTGATATGGTGTTTTCCTGCGAGTGCGTGAGAAAGAATTTGTGGGACCAAAGAGTTGTATTCCACACTGTGAAGGCAAATTGCAGGGCATAATAATAAAAAAAACTGTTACAATAAAAAATAAACAAAATGTTATATTTGAATATGGAACCTATCTTGTATTCTTGTATGAAGCCTGTACAAGCAATTATGAATAACTAGCTTCCGCCCGCGTGAAATTAGTTTTTGTCAATCCTGGTATACTAACTTTCAACCCTTATTTCACCCCCTAGCTGGTCGTAATTTCAAAAATGTTAGAGCAAATGTAATGATTTCTTATAAAGTGCTTAAATATAAAGATTCATGGTTTTATCTTTTAAAATTAAGAAATCCCATACAAACTTTCAACCTCCATTTCAACCCCCTTCATCCCTTTTTTTCTAAATAAAAAGTGCCTATGTTCTGTCAGGGTTTAAAGATTGTCTGTACCAAATTTCATCAAAATCGGTTGCGAGGTTTTAGCGGGAAAGCGTAACAGACAGACAGACAGAGTTACTTTCGCATTTATAATATTAGTTGGGATGTAATAATGTCAAACAAATATAAAGGTACCTAGGAAGAAAGGAAAATTAGAACAGCATTCTCAAGAAGAACAAGCAACAAACTGAAAGTTTAATTTTTAATCTTCCCTTTTCAAAATCATAAAATTATACAATTACATCTATTTACATATCAATACATATAAGAGTATAATATTTTGTAACATTTAGTTATCTTTACGAGATTAGAAGCAATAAATTTATTTTAACTTATCTATCTGGTGAGTACATCAGTCTTATATAGCTATTAATATACAGCAATCTTCTGACTGTAGCGACATCTCTCAACATGTCACATTTGCTTATTAATATGTAGTCTCATTAATTTATTAATTGTCGCTGTCTTTCTTAGCCTCAATGACCCATGCATCTAGCAGTTCTGGAATGAGTTCCTGGTTTTCATAAGCCTTATACATTTCAGTTTCGTCAATAACAACTTCCGCATTTTTTGGGCCAAACTCGTAACTTTTTGGAACGGTTTGTAATTTCCTCCAAACATCTGCTATATTTGTGATACTGGAAATTTCAAACAATCCCCTTTCGATTTTATATGACTTACTCCACTCGTGTAGTACCTGTATGCTGTTATCTTCAATGAAGGACTTCATGTATTTAGGGTACAGTGTTCGCTGAAAAATATCACCTAAGACGTTGTGTGTTAATACAGAAAGGTTATTATCGTTGTTAAAGATTGCAAGTCCCGAAGTGGACATGGCGAGGCGACCATCTATTGGGTTCTGGATGTCGAAACATAACATTTGCTCTCTTGCCGTTTTTAGGGCATCAAATACGTTTGGTAGATGGTAGGGCATACATACACTTGGGCTGCCCAAGTTCACAACAGTATCAGCGTAAGTGCTTATCACGCACGTATCTTCACACCACTGACTACTGATTACAATAAATTCCCGATTGTACCCCATTTTTTCAACAGTCATATATGTAGGAGCACATTGCAATCCATGAAACCAACGTTGTACAACCTTCAAATCAGTGCTACAGGCTCTTGTGTCCATTAAAAATAAGTGATGATCTGTAGTAAAGTACAAAGATGAATTTTCCTCACAAGCTTTCGCTGAAGTTATATCATTGCAATATACTAAATCTACAATTCCTTTCAGACCCTTCCATGAGGTGGTAGGAGTGTGTGTTCTTTTATCATATAATGTGATAGCATTTTTCTCTATAAACATATAAGAGCCACGACCAACACCTGTAACTGTGTGCCAATTGTTCAGTAATGATTCACTGTGATGACACAATTTTACTGTCTTCCCAGTCATTCTATCTATATTAACTATAGTAAGATTGTTGTCTAACGTAGTTACATATAAGATATTTGTATGTACATTATCAAAAGAAATACTAGTGAAAGTAGATTTAGTATCCAATTCTTTGAGTAGTTCAAACTGCAAATCATTCTTAGACTCTATAATTTTCATGATGTATATTCTTGGCTTAGTCCTCAATGCAATTATGTTTTGTTTTGAATATATAGTTTCCAAAATGTTCATATCTTCTTCACAGCTGAAACTCGCTGTTGGGTTACTGTCCATTGATGAATTTCCTTTGTGAAACCTCGATAAATCTAAAATGTAATTAAATATTGAGTAAGTACTAATACTAAAGTATTTTTTTTATTTATCGCTATATACCCATATATGTATACCTGCAATAGGGTATTATTTTCATTACAACAGATGTGAATATGTACAAGTTAATTGGTCATCAAAGCTTAGATTTTAGGTTACATAATGTTCTTGTAACTCTAGAGTAAGGTAATAGTACAAATAATTTGTAGTATGCTTATATCTAGTTGGTTAGGTGGCTGGATAGACACAAACTTCCCTCATACAAATTAGATAAACAAATAACATGTATTATACAGGGTTTTTAATCAGTGACAATCACCCTTGTACAGGATTCAAGATTTTAAAAGCATGAATCTATTATAAAAAAAATATATATTTATTAGCCCATAAATGGAAGTGGCCTGCATGGTATGGCATCTGATGTGGGCCTACTCTCAAACAAAACCTGGTTATGTCAAACACTAGATTGCAGAGGCACTGAAACTAGGGCCTCTGACAATTTAAATTTTGCCTTTGACTTTCAATAAATCCATGCTGGTTTCATACTCTGGCTTGTCACTTAATGTCATTTCTAGTCTTATTATTACTATTTTTTCCAGAATAATTAGCTTGTGACAGGAAATGATTGATAAGGCTAGGGGAGACTTTACCCTAGGCTTTATTTATGTAGAAACTAACCTAAAGATATAATTTTTATAAGCTACCTGACAATTTTAAAACAGTGTCTAGACATTTTGTTTTAAAAAAATTATTAAGAACTGGAATATAAAGTTTTTTTCGTTCAGGAGTTCTTAGATTAGTCATAGGCAATAAGTAATTATTTCAATTATTATTAAGTGTCTATACATTTGACAAGGCAGGATAACAGATTCTCACATATAGGATTCAACAACTATTGTACTTTATACATAATAAAGAACTTGAACTAAAATTAAATAATATAAATAAATAAATAAATATTAGTTACACTTACACCAATTAGCCTAGCCCAAACTAAGCTCTGTAAGGCTTGTGCTATGGGATCTAGGGTAACGGATAGACATACATATATGAATGTTTTTTATAGAAATATATATTAACAACCATGACCAAGGTACAAATGCTCGCATTCATCACACAAACATCTGCCCCCACCAGGATTCGAACCCGGGACCTCAGAGATGGTGATACCTTGAAACCGGTGTGCTATCCACTCGACTATGAAGGTCGTCAAATTAAGGGAAATAAACAGACAAACAATGCTAACTACTACTAATATTATTAATATCGAATTAATTAATACAATATAATACCACTAATATTGAAATAGAAATTTAAGTCTATATATTTGACAAATATTCTTTTACAATTTATTTCATATTTCTAAAACAGTTGAAAGCACAAACTAAAAGAAGTTGTTAGAATGAAAGTAGAAACAGATGTCTATCAATATTATTATATATATTTTGTTAAAAATTTTCAAGTAATTTTATTCCACATTGTTATAATAGCATAGTACACTGTATTGATTGGAATATTAAAAACAAACAACATTATACTCACAGACTGTGTTGAAATCACTATGAAGCACATAATCTACAGATTGCATACAAATAATTTGCATGTTGCCATTGCCAGAGTAGTACCAATTATATGTGGATTTAAAATTTGGGTCAGGATCATTTTCAAGCTGAGCTGCCATTTCAATGAGATACATTGGACATTCCAGTACTTCGTCATTGTGATGCTCCAAATTAGTACGTACAGATTTTGCTAAAATAAATAAATATATATTTCATTCATTTAAAAAACCAGTCCATAAATATGGAGCCAACTGAAAGAAGAATGAAATGCATAGTTATAGAACTCAAAATAAACCTTTTACCAATATGTTAAGCCAGTGTGGCATGGAGCTAATTAATCATTCTTATATTCAGGAACAATCTGTGCCCTGCAGCGGGATTATATATAAACAAGGCTTGCGGTAATAAGGTGATGACAAATACCAACCTAAGTGTGGTTTTAAGCCATCATTCTTCTTTTGCCATTGATGTTTATGTATTAATATATCTACAATATAGTCAGTATTATCTTCACATTTCATTTCTGTTATCACTTTTGGCATAGTGCTAATATATTCAAAAGGTTCAAAATAGTTTGGGTCTACATCACCATGCCAATCCTCTGGAAATGCCTTAATAGGATGCCCTGGTATGTTGTGATGAAAGGTTCTTAAATCATCGGCTCTTCGTGGAATCAATATTTGGTTATAATACTTGTATGCTTTATTGTGCTTTTCCCTCTCTACAAATTCAGAAATAATTTCTTCCACAGTTGCAGTGTTAAATAAACGTTTTTGACTGTCTGCAACCAGGTTACTCTTAAATTAAAAAGTAGGTTAACATATTAGTGTGTGGCACAGAGAATCTTTTGTAACATGTTAAATTAAGTTTTTGTGGAATTAAAAATGTAGACTGCCTTTTAGAAATTATCCACAAATCACTTAATTGTTTCAATAATTTAAAGCATTCTATATAATATCCACATGGATATATGATCAATTAATTGAAATATTTAGTGAGCAGGTAAACTTTAACAGAGCCACCATTATTCACATTGTTTTTAGCCTAGTTAGTTACCTGAAATACATAAAACTTATACATTTAGTCTAGAATCTTTTAGTTATGTATTTTTCATTTCATTCTTTTATTTTAAGTCAAAAAGTATCATTTAGAAAAAAAATAAAACGAAATAATTTTGTTTTTCTTAAATAATCTCTAACATAAGTTATATTTGCAAGAACACAAACAAATAATATAAATTACCGCTGTGGCCATAGTCCTTGAATCGTAATTGGTCTCGTCAATAACTTATTATTTGGTGAAATTTAATCAATCACCGCTAATTTAGCAGCGATAATATTTTATTACTGAAAGTAATTCAATTAAAGCAATAAAAATTCAAAACAATTACACATGTTATTAATTAAAGTTTAACGGCCTTGGACAATTACACGTGGCTCTGACATTGACAATTGTTTTTTTTCTTCTGGCTTGCACGGCCTGTGCATTAGCCAATGAAAAGTTTTAAAGGTAGGAAAACAGAAGGGTGAAATAAATATTTAGGATAAGAAAATCATACTATAGAATGGAGCAGGAAAGTGGGTGATATATTATAATTTGATGTTGTTAATGAAAATAAACATAGAAAAAATAATTACAAATACATCATAATTACAAATACATAAGGAATCAACTGACTGAAGTAAAGGGAAATGAAGAGACAACAAAGAGGAAAGGAGAGTGATTATATAAATAGCAAGCATAAATATATGGTTAAGATCTACAAGATCTCACGACACTCACAGATATTATCAGTAGCTATATTAAATCTCGATATTATTGCATTGTCAATCTGTCATTGTAATATCAACGAACCGATCGTTAGCGCGATCACGTATCAATTGTCAAAATGCGAAATTGTACAAATTGAACGTGTAAATATTATCCAAGGAATTCACAATTATATTATATTGTTATAATTCTGTTAAATTAGAACGTAAAATACAACTTGACTTTGATGTTAGTTTATCGCAAATCCAGAGTAAAATGCCGGTAACTGCAGTGGTATTCGAATAGTTGCGTGTGGATGTCATCATCATCAACATCGATTGCTTTATTATTAAATATTGCTGTAATGAAATAATTAAAAAACAAAAAATTTAGCAGATAATAAATTTTTCAAACGATCTCATTTTATTTTTAATTTGATCGCATCAGTCCTTATCGGTTACTTTTTTTGATTATTTACATGAGAATGACACTTAGGACAGTCAGTAATTGTTAGTTCAACATTTAAAACAAATATGTTTAAAATTATAAACATTATAAAATATAAACCTATAAACATTAAGTAGACCCGTGCACTGCTTGAACTCAGTGCAAACCGGAACCAGTTGTCCGTGGTCATGAAGCGCTTGGCGTGTGTTATTCACACACGGACCAATTGGCCATTCTTCTTGAATGGCCCATTTGTCCTGGTGCTTCTTGTCAATTGAGCTCTTAAGCCTGCACTGACCGTTTTAGTTATTAGATCGACAAATTGTTCCGGACCTATGAAATGGGTATCAGATCTCTTTGTTCGCCAGTTGATCAGCCTTTTCGTCCAGTGAAGCATTTATGTCCTGGTATCCAGGCTAGCCACACGATTATGACATTGCCTAACTTGCTCGGCCCCTGAATGGTGTTTAATATTAGCCTGGATTCCACCTTGCATGAAAACATCATGCAAGGTGTAAATAACTGTATTCCTGGCCTAAGTTTCCAGACCTTAAGTTCAAAAATAAAACATTATGAGTTTAATTCCTGAGATAATTTGATTATCATAATGGGAAATAAAGGAAATTTAAATAAATCTGTGCTAAGTGAATTTTATTCCTGTTTAAATAATTTGATTATAAATAATTACACTTCCATATCATAGGAAAGTGCCTCAGAATGAAAATAAGATACAAATTAAATTTGACTTTGGATTTGCTGACTTGTTACTCTGAAAAATGGCATATAATTGATGTTAACAAACTTATACAAAATATTTTTTTTTTGCGAAAAGATAGACTTTATTTGTCAATGCATGCAAAAAAAACAATTAGCTGTTTCGCTAAGATAACTTTAGCCAAGAACTTGGCTATTAATCCATAACTTGACGATGCTTCTATTGAGCAATCAAACGTCTTGGAACAAGTTCCAAGTAATTTAAATTAAATAATACGACATTTTTTTGGACTGGTCCACCAAAATATTCAAGGCTTTTCTAGTAAAGACCTAGAAATAAACTTATTTTTAAACTCCGAATGTATAGATGCACTTTGTATCACTGAGCATTGGCTAAAAAAGGATAAATTGTTGATAAGCTTAGATAGTTAGGTACTATAGTGAGTTCGTTCACTAGAAAATCAGCTATCAGAGGTGGATCTATAATAATTTTACATAACAATTTGCAATGTAAGGATAGGAAAGACATAGTTTTACTCTCTATCGACCGAACCATTGAAATATCTTGTGTGGAACTTGATAGTTTAATTATTGTGTGTAATCAGACTGCAAATCTGTTTACTGAAGGATTAAAAGCCAATAATCTATACAATAATTTATTTAATGTAATAAAAAAATAATATAATGGTATATTTAAAAAAGTAATAAAATTTAAAAAATGGTAGAAAGAAATTTATTAACTGGGCTACTCCCCAGGCATATACAAAAGCCGTACAAGACTATATGACACACAAAAAGTAATTTCGAGTGACCCCGCATTTATAACTTATGTTAGAAATTATTTAAAAAATATTTAAGAAAGTGTGTCTGTGCGCTAAATCTATGTTTATTATTCACAAAATCTGTTCATCAAAGAATAAAATCAAAGAAAAAAATAAGACAACTTACAGATGTTGAAACCGCAAGATTAATTTACTTTAGTTATTTTCACAGTGTTATTACCTATGGTTTACTATTATGGGGGTCGGCTGCTAATATAGAAAGTATTTTTGTTCTTCAAAAAAGATCAGTCCGCGCTATTTATAATTTACAAGCAAGGGATTATCTTAGAGATTTATTTAAAGAGATTAATATAATGACTTTAGCGGGCCAGTATATTTATGAAAATTTGATTTATGTGTATAAAAATTGTCACACATTTCATACTAATTTTCAAATGCATAATTTAAACACAAGAAATAAAAATAAACTTGCCGTTCCAACGTACAGGCTACAAAAAACTAGAGGTTCGTTTGTGGGCAAATGTATAAATTTTTATAACAAGATTCCACATAGTGTAGCTGAATTGCCTTTTCATAAGTTAAGGTACATGTTAAACAGACGCTAATGAGTAAGGGCTATTACAATACAAAGTCAATGATTATTTAAATAATGCCAATGCTTGGTGTTGATTTGAAGATATTACATTCTAAATTGTAGATATTTGTTTTCCAGTATAAATTGTAAAAAAAAACATATGTAGGTACATTGTATGATAACGACATATTTTATTGTAAATGTTGTTTTGAGTGAGCTCAGTGTATTGATTTTAGTCTGGATCACAGTTTTATTTGGATTAATGCTAAGGTTTGTATACCTGCACAACTCTCCAAATTTTGTAGAGCTTCCTGTATTAGGTTTGCTACTACACTCAAGACCTTGCCGTTGCCTGTAGACTATACAGATCTACAACTAACCCAGTATTGTAAGTAAATTATATAAAAAGTTCTGATGAAAAGAGTGATGGATGAAACTGTTAAGACAATTTGGGATATACAAACGGATGTTCGTTATGGTGAATGGACTAGGTCTTTTCGTTACAATGTACAATCGAAAAATATTTGGTAACACATCAAAAAGTATATTGCACTTTCATGGATTTGAAAAAGGTCCACAAAAAAGTGAGGCGAAATGAATTGCAGCAACTTAGCAGCATCGTATTAAGAATGAACAAGCTACCTTCAAGTGCTTTATATATGCTGTCCATCAAATAATATTGCCATCGTCGGAAGTGGAGTTGTAAGACATGTTTCAGATACTGTATGCATAGCGCATGAAAAAGGAAAGCGTAATAAGGGAAATCCGAAGGTGTGAAAGATGTACCTACTAACAAAAATCGAGAATGAAATGCTTAGATGGGTTGGATATGTAAAAAGGATAAATGAAAGACCAACTGACAAAAGAAATTTCTTAGGCAAATATTAATGGGTGATCGTAGGTATTAAGTGGAAAACTGTGAATTTTGCGAGGCGTGAGTGTATGTATGTATATATACATTTACTTTGTGCCGAACACTTTCACGAGTGTGTGGATATAAATATTAATTACAAAAGTTATAAATTTTATTAACTTCGACAACCGTCACCATTACTCTCAATAAATCACCTAATCATATATCTTGATGAAAGTTTGGCTTAGGACAATCCAAAGCGACACTGTCTTGTCTTAAATTATCGGAATCAATTTTACTAAATGAGAAGAGTGAGATAATATAAGTCATTATTCTCTAAAATAAGCCTAGTGTAATTAGCAGAATTGCAATTAAGAGTAATTGGTTCTTATTAACATACATTTAGCATGTCAGATAGCATACTGTTTTCTATTTATCATGCTATTTATTATTAACCTAATTTCCTAAATGTTATTTCATTTCTCCGTTTTTAATTACCGAACATCAAAATTTAGGCAGGTGGAATAACGCCATAACAAGAAGAGAGGAATAGGAAACAGTCAGAAACTTGCTTTTTGCCCCCTCATTATGTCATCAAATTTCAATTTGAATTAAAATTATGTTACCAAAGTTGACATTTAAACCTAAAAGAAAATGCACGTAGGTAGTATGATTTGGTATAATTATTTTACAATAAATTACAGAATCCAAAATAAAGTGCTCAAAGAGAAATTACAATTTAAAACATCACAAATTTATAAAGTGTAATAGAACATGTTGGGTACAGATAACGCTGCAAACACGGTTATAACTAGCATCGAGTACATTGTTACCAAAATGTCCCTCTTCATTTTGAAAAGAGGATCGTTATCCACACTGTAAATGCATACTTTTTTGGCAATTTGAATATCATTGCTATCAGCAAATTTTGATTTTACTTTATATTTTTTCCCAAGGCTCATATTAGTAATAATAGGTTTTCCAAATGTCTTTAATTTCTTTAATTTATTATTGATTTTGGGTTCCGATGCATCTCCTAAAATTTCTATGATTTTGTTTTTGGTAACAGAAGAGGAATTATTAACACACGATTGCTGGTCAGCGAGCAAAAACATATGACTTGATGGTTTACTTAATATTCCTTCTAGAGAGTCTGTGATGCTAGTGCCATGCGATGTTACTGGAAGTTGTTTAATGGAAATACTTGTGAATACATCAACGACTTCTTTGTCTGGATGAAAATTAGCACTAATTTCTTTATCGTTGCCACCGCATATTATGTTTCTGAAATCGGTAATGAAATCTGAAGTACGATTATTATCGACGGCTGTTTCACACTCATCATTTGAGATATATAATGAATATATGCTTTGACTAGAGTCTAATTGCCTTAACTTATCCAAAGAAGTAATGGAAACCAATTCAGGAGATTCATTATTATCATCATTATTAATTTTTAATGTATCATTTAATAACTTGGGTTCTCTATCAGTATGGTTACTAATATGATACTCAGTAATGTTTTGTATTTCATTCAGAAGAGACACTAAGACGTCCAAAGATGATGTACATTTTGTTGGAATTGCGCTATTATTAATTTTTAAATGACTCATTGTATCATTCAAAGAAACCTCTTGCTCATCTATTAAAGATGGCGCTTTTACTGGTCGACTAACATCCTGTAGCGCTGTTTCATATGCTGTAGATTTTATATTTACAGATTCATTAGGGGGCATTAGATTTTCCGTTTTTATTTCGTTGCTTTGTAAATCTGTGTTTTTATTAATTGTACTCACTCGATTAGGAATATTAGGATTGCATTCCGGAGTGTTATTATTACGCTGAGAAAACGCGTATCCAATTGTCATTATATTCAAGGGCAATGTTGATACGATAGGCTCCATTTTTCTTTGAGTAATTGCTGATATTATACTTACTTCTTCGCTATTCATATCTAATCTGTTTAAGTTAAAGTAATTAGATAATTTGGATGTCAGTAACACAGAACCATCATCACCAGACTGGAGAATCAAAACATTTTGCTGTGACTGTTTCGGAGTTAGAGTGAAATTTTTTAACTTTAATCGCTTCTGAAAGGATCCTGTTGATATTTGATGGTGCAGTCCATTTTCTAGTAGTTTTATTTCGGGAGCGGCTTCATTTATTTTCACACTGCAATTATTTGGCTTTACATCAACAAATCTTTCAGATTGGTCATCTGATGAGATATGTTGGATTGCAGTTTGTAGTTTATTATCATCAAAAATATCATCGCTAAAGGTATCAGTAATAGAATTATCCTGTTTAAAATTATTGCCATTAATACGCACTTTATTTAAATTTTTACAAGTAATATCGTTGCTAATTTCAGTATCAGTCGAACTTCTTTTCGGCATATTAGCAATGATATGCTTTGAATTAGACTTAATTAATTTGTTAACAATATTGTGTATCTTCTTGCCTAAAACTGTAGAATCTTCTGTAGGAGATGACTGATTGGATCCTGTAAGGTTAAAAACATTTTAAAATCTGTTCATAGTGTTGTGTATTTTGGAACGCATGTATTGACGGCTGCCAGTTTTGGTGACTTTTGGTATCTGTCTTAGGTCATTAGAATAGTCTTGAATAGTAACAATAAAGTGTGTTGTAAACCAACTTAAGCGTTTAATTAAAAAGACATAACACATACTTTTGCGTTAATTAATATTTATAATAATTGTAAGGCACGTATACGCCTGTTGTTGAGGGCGATTAATCTGTTCTGTGCTGTTCCTCGTGCCTGATGTTACCACTGTGCCGAGCAGCATACCAGTGCAGCAGGCTACGTTTGCTGCTTGTCACAGCTTTGCTATCATGCAGCGGTGTGTGTTATTATTGTTTAGTCAATCAAAATCATATTTATTCAATATAAGTTTTTACAGACACCTATAGACGAAGACAAAAATAAACAATAAGATAATACGCAAAGCTGCTTAGCCTATACATTCATACCTATGCAAAAAAAATATTACCACACTTTTTCTGAAATAGGCAAAAAGCCTTCTCAAGAAGTACTGGCGAGAAAATCTAAAGATTACTTGTTTCTCCTTTTTTCATTTGTTATTTACAACAATAATACCTAAATCATATCTATGCGTTAGTTGGAAGGTGACCTCTGAACAAATGTTTGAGCCCAATTTCCATTACAATATTGGTTTCATATTCCATCTTCATAATAATCATTCCACCAATGTTGACATTACACATAAAAAGCTATAAACATAAGCCCCAATAATAGTAATAATAGTATTTTTGTTATGTGCTTTAAATGTATAAAACGGCAGACCATTAACACGATTGGAACTTTGTTGCAAAAAGTTCAAATGTTTTCAGAAACGAAGAATAAACGTTGAAACAACAAATAAATATTTTTTGGATATAATATGTGAATTTGAGAAGAAAATTAATACTCAATTATCCGATCAACGATTTTCATCACTAGAAGCGGTTGTCGATGAGTATGGAAAACATCTATTTGACATCATCATGGAGGAGTGGCAAAGTGAAAATTATTTTCACGTCTTTCATGTCTTGATTTTTGGGATCACAAAAAAAGACCCACGATGGCAGGTCATGACTATAATATGTATGTTGACACAAACTATATTTTTCACCTCCATAACCTTATTTATCTGCCTGGGCCTGTGGGAACTTGCAGTGTCGTCAGTCAAATGATGTATATAATCGACTGAGAACATTTTTCTCACACCTTATTGTTTGTGTAGGTTAACTGTATTTGACGTCTACTTATGTCCAAAGATATTCGGGTTTCATAGTAAGTCACATGCCTGTCTGTTTGGATCGTACGGTGTACAGCATCAATGATTTTTATTCACAGCAGTGCACGGGGTGTCCTTCACAAATTTCGTAATGGGGTTTGAAAATATTAAAAATCGTTACATCTATGTATCTGACATTCGCAACAAACTTTATTATAACGATATGGAGCATTTGTGTAACAAATTGTCTATCTAAATGATTTTCCCGATAACTACAGAACTGGTATATGCAACAAGACTTTGCGCTAAGCATAAGGAATACTACATAAATATATAAATTATTATGCATAGTAATTCGCCACACCCCAATCAAGCCCTGCGAGGTTATCGTGGTGTAAATTAAATTGTGTTATGTATATGTATATATTGCGAAATAAATAAATAAAATAAAAATTAACACATTTCCATGTAAATCATAAATTATAGATTAGAACCTACTTACCAATAGAAATGTTCTCGGGTATAAGAGGGATTCGGGCTTTTGACACAATTCGCTGCAGTTTGTTGTCCATGGTGTCCCCTACTGACAATTGTTCTGTGCAGTTCCTGATCGGTCGTTCTGGCATATATTGTTCCTGATTGATATTCGTTCGTGTTTCAGCCTTAATATTTCTTTTCCTACCAAATTCAATAAATGTCTATTTAAATTAACTAAATATGGTTTTAGTAGATAATTTTGCAATACTGACGACGTATACGATAAAACGATATATTAAAAAAAATCTCAAAGAATGACATAGAACTAAATTATTAAGAACGTTGTAGCGCTATAATCTTGGCACTATTCTTCGGATCGCGTTATTCGGGAGGCTTCATCTTACCATGTACCGCCTTATTTTTAGTTTTTCGGATTTCATAAGTACCTACGTTTAGGTACATATCTCACACTGGTACGATAAAGGAAACATAAGAGCATTCACTAAGGCCGAGGTAGAGGTAGAGAGAAATGCATTGAAAGAAACAATTTTCGAGCTTATTCACGAATTAGTAGAGTCCAGCTTCAATCATAAGTTGGAAGCAAAATTTGTGGTGGATACTTATATAAAATAACTAATGAACAGTTTGAAATATCATTATTCCTTCAGAACTCACATGTCAAAATGAAGGCGCTCTTTCATTTCTAAAACTATTTGTTTTCTCAGGGAGCTGATGGGTACTGGTCGACGAAAGTGAACTTCTCTCTCTATATAAGAAATAAAATAGATTATACCATTGAATGCACATATGTAAGTCATATCCACCATTTGTCTTACGATTCCTGATAGATGTTGCATTTTAAGGCTGCGTCCCCCAGTAGACAAACTGTTAGCGGCCGAAAGTTTGCAGTGTTATGTACGCCGACTGTCTCAGTTTTTTGGCCGACTCACAGCAAAGCCGAATTCTAATCGACGGCGGCGGTATGGTTGTTTGCCGATTACATTGCTTATACCTACGCTTATATCTAATCTCTACGCACACACGCAACAGAAAAACTAAGAAGCTCTTTTATACGGAAGGGTGCATTACAAAAATACAAAAATGACCATGCATATTGAACGGCAAGAACTTAAAAACGTCGATTACTTCAAAAATATACATCGTAATCAACACAACCACTCCCTTCGTACAATAATAGTAAAGTGAAAATTCAGTCGGCCGACCTAAATAAGCGGTTAACAGTTTGCTTGCCACGCTGATCTGACTTTGCAGCGAACTCAAATTTCAGTTCTTAGTCTTACTTAGTCAACTGCTAACAGTTTACCTAGTACGGACACAACCTAAAGCTCGCATATAAGAAATGATGACACAATTATACTGATGTAAATATACAAGTGTATTAGTTAATACTATGGTACAGCTGGTACGGTCTGTTAGGACATTTTTATGATCTGGGTATGTTTTAACTTAAGTGCGTTCATTGTTTTGCCCAGTATCATTAAATTGCATATTAAATGACACTGGACAAATCGATGAATCCCTTTTAATAATAAAATACTGAAAGTTGCTATAAAATGTAGGATTGTCGCAAATTTTACGGTAATCAAACACTACACCTATCTCTATTATCGTAAGAATACAAATTACAGCTAAACTGAATAATGGAATAAAATATATAATACTGATTATTTTAATTCACCTTTACACACCTAAATGCGATGTTTCTGTTACAGCGGGTGATGTTGGTGGTACGTCTGCTGCTACTGTATTTTTTTTTAACATAACTTTTCCTCCTGCCATATCTAGTTTGCCGTGAACTTTTGATTGGTCAGGTGTACCGGCAAGCTTTTGCGATCTATCTGTCATCAAATTTCTGCCACGCCTATTTAAGTATTCTGCATTATGAGTTTGGACATATGACTTTTTCGGTTGAGCAAGATTATCAAGCCTAGAATTCCACTTAAGGGGCCCACGTACTGCCTCGCCTTTTGCCTCTTTTGCCTCATCTATGATGTCACTCAACTTTCTTGTATAAAATTTATCTAATCGTTTTTCTTCAACGTGTGGATGTCGTTGCATAAGTTTTGTACGCTCATTTACCACCAACAGTTTGTGGTCTTTACGAACAAAACTTTTAACAGTCTTTTCAGTATGTAAATTAGATTTTGGAGATAGTTCTAATCTTGATCGCCCTGCCAATGTAACGCGCCGTGCTGGAGCACGGCCTTCGAAACTTATTTCCGCTTTTTTGCTATGACTCTTACATTCATCTGAAGTTTTACGATTAATTTTTTGTTTACTTTCTAGTTCACACAACAAATGGGATATAGCCTTTATTGAATTTTGAGGATCCTCGGGAAAAGTATTTAAAGAAACTTTTTTTCGACCTTTTTTCAATACATCAGGGTCATTTTTCGGTTGTTGTTTTGAGTTTATTATGACTTTTGGAAAAATAGATGTATTTTTTTCTTCCGTATTTCGCGCTTTTCCAAAGCTAAAAATACTATGATTTGAAGAGGTTAAACGGTGTTTAAGACTCGTACCGCTGTCAGTACAATAAGGTGTCGAGCTGGAAAGATTATTGTCTGACATGCCATCTGTTGTATAAATATTATTTGAATTATTGACTTGTAGATTCATTTTATTCTTAAATTCGTTAGTATTTGTTTTATTAATAAGATTATAAATTTTATCGATGCTTTTTTTAAATTCCACTGTTTTTATTTTTTTTAAATTACTATCATTAAACTCATTTTCTTTCTGCGTCTTCAAAGCTGGCTTCAAATGGTGATTTGAACGAGTAACATTGTTCAGAATTTCTTTCGCGCCAACTCCTTTAGAGTTCTTTGCAGTCGATTGCTTGACTCTGTAACGTAACATTATGCCAGTGGATCTTTATTTAATTATAAAAAAACTATAGTGTAGTATATTACATACATCTAATTACTTACCGAATAATTCCGGTTTTACTTTTATTCGATTCGGGTGAATTTGGTTCTGAAAATGTATCGCAAGATAGACTACTGCGTTCACTCTGCTGAGTGTTCATAATTTCTGTCATGGGATCATCTAAAAAGCAGTTTTGGTATAAATTATCTCGACTGTTAAGACAGAATACGTTACTTAAGATTTTATTATTTTCAAGTTTTTCTAGAGACGTCTGATCAATTAAGCTGTTCTTTTTCTCTTTACGCACTATCTGCTTCGCCGTTATATCGTCGACGTGCGTATTTTGACCATAAATAGAATTATAAAAAGATTTATTTGTAATTGACAGTTTGGTTACGGAGTTTGAATATTGAGGCATTATTGGCCCTTTACTAAATTTATGTTTTCTAATTCTAGAATTTTCATTCATAGCCATTTTCTTTTTTTCTCGCCTCTCTCTTATTTCTAGAAGCTTTTTGCGCTTCTTTTCTTCTAATATATGAGACTTATTTTCATAAGGCGATTTAACCCTTATCTTTTTGTTTGCCGACTTTCTTTCTACTGATTCTGGAAATCGTGTTATATCTTCAATAGACTCTTCAGGTAAGCAGTCCATATTTATAGATTTTAGTGATGATGGTAAATCATTTGATAAAGTGCAACTAAAATCACTTTCCGCTTTAGGTGTCTCATTAGTTGCTAGTACATCTGAACCAAACATAAAACTTAAAGTTTCGTTTTCGGCATCCTTGCTTTCGATCACATCATCCCAATTTTCGGAACAATTTTTGCCACCGTGTGTGTCAAAATTTCTATGTTCGTCAATGTCGTGTTATTAGATTCTGTGTCTATTACATTTCTGTAGTTAGTATTGTTGTCAGCAAAATCCTGTTCTTTATCTTGTATTTCTACGATTTTAACTTCATTTCTATGTTCATTGCTGTTATTTAATTGCCAGCAAGACATGGGTATGATTGCGGTTATCAAATTGTCTGGAACGGAAACAGAGTCTATTGAACTTATAATAGGCTTGTATCCACTATGAACAAATCTGATGCATTAGGTTGCATAACTATTAAGATGATCATTTATTATGAAAAAACAAAGTTTTATAAAATAATAACTTTTGATTATTTATATTTTTATAAAATAAATTTGCACAAAATAAGCCATAAGTCACGTGACAGCAAACACCAATTAAAAAGTGTTACGTCACGCCGTGCGAAACGTCAAAGTCAAAATGTCATTCCCAAGTGTCTTGTGGAAGTGCGAAAAAGAATGGGCATCATTCCTTCTCGCGAGTGTCAGCCACTTTTTACGTATCTGCTGATTGTTTGGCACGTATATAAATATTTTTTTTGGTGTTTTTATACTTGTGCTTGTACACTGGGGCACTATGCAGTACTTGTAATACGATGAATCCATTTTTTATTAAAATAACTTCACAATACCGAATATTCCGATACTAAAACAGCTGTGTTTTGCACGGCGTGACGTCATTCAAGACGCCATGACAGTCATGAGCGTTTTTGATAACTAATGTCAAATATTTAATTAAATGCAAAATTATTCTTATAAATAAGCATTTTTTTCAAAAATAATAATTATTTTGTATATAATAGGCATCAAGGTATATTAGTATCTAACTACTGAAATTTAGGCAACAAGCCTATTTGACTTATCTAACATGTATGAGGATAATAAGAGATAATAACATGTATGAGGCTTACCGAGTTGCGAGATAACATTAGTTTCGAAGACCACTACAGCTTTTGCATCATTAATAGACTGTTTAGGAACCACAGAGTGGTTGAGTTGGACTAGACAATGTTTCGATTCTTCATTTGTTTTCTTAACTTGGTTTAATAATGTCCTTTTGCTATTCGTGGGAGGGTCACTAAAGTAAAGCTTACTTAACAATTTAAAAGGTGTATTTATCTCTTTAGGGATTTGTATTATAACTTCTTTTTGTGATATATTTGATATATACTTAATGTCGATCTGTGTGTGTGCATTACTCCAGGACCGATTTGACGCATTTTGGTCAATAGATAATGGAATCTTAGTAGACACTGCAAGAACCATGTTCCTGTTAATATCATGTTTCTTTTCTACTTGTTTCCATTTTTCTTTTGCTTTATCCGTCAAATAATCACCATTACTGATACGTTTTAGCTGATCAATTGTATGTATGGCATATTTAATTATACTTTCCATATAAAAATCGCTGTTGGTTTCTATTTCGTCGAAACTAATGTAATCCAATAAAGATGCAAAAACTGGCTTGTACAGTTCGCTTGTGGAATATTTAAAGATATTGTATCCAGCGAACTGATCTTTGAAGAAGCTATCATTACATTTCGAGTATACAGCTGATCTATCCAATTCCAAATCACCCAGTTTATGGCATAAAGTGTGACTGAACGAAGGAGAGTTTAAGAAATCCATTCTATCATTATTGATCAAAACTAAATCAACCAAATCTTTGTTGCTATAAATATCATAGCACACGGAACAATCAGAATCACGTTCATCATTGTAAATGAATTGTTCTACGTATTGATTGCATGTTTTCGTGCGATTTATGTCGTTTGTAGATTTCGTTTGAACATCAATATTTTTGAACAGAATGACTAAATCATTAGCTATTAGCGTGTCACCTGCTTTAAAACAAAGAATTACATTTTTTATATATTGGAAAGTGAGATAATTTCCTATGTTAGCTTCGATGCGGAGCTCTTACCAGAATTCCCATGTCTATTTACATCCATTGTCACATCATATGATCTAGAGCTTCGATATCGAAAATCTGGATCGTGATCGCCAATGGGAGTAATTTTTTCACTTTCACCAGCTCCATCTCCAGTTAATCCACTTATAAGCATTATTTTCACATACAAATTTAAAAAGAACAATGATATTAGTAAAGTATTATTGCATGAATATAAGCAATTAATAAAAAATCTTTCACGCCAAGTTTTTGAAAGAAAATTTATTGATTTCGATTTTGTGATTGCTCAAAATAATTTTGACGTTTATCTGAATTTAATAACGGTTTCGAATTTTGAAATAATTAAATGCCCAGTACTCTATAGCCACAACTGACATAGTATAAATAAGGTGAGTGATGCGCACTCAAAGACAGGTGTCCAATCTACGCCATTGTTCACCAAAAATTAAAATGTCGAATTATGTGACGTTAACGTAACATAAAAAGCCATATCTTTTGAATGGCTCCATTTTGATTTTTTCACTGCTGCAAGGGGCTGTAGACTTGAATATTTGATATAATTTCAACTTGATAAAGAAGCAATCCTATAAGTTTCGCTTTTCGGACGGAGTACGAAACTTTCAACACGATTCCATTGGGAACTTAGAAGTCATTCACGTCAATATCATAATTGCTCTGGCGACTAGCCTTATGAATGAAGGTCGCAATTTGAACCTTACCACACGCACCCGAAAGGGCGGGGAGAGCACCGGGAGGTTTTAGGGGGTAGTACAGGCAGCGTTGTCGAGAGAGCCTCACACCCGTCAACTGGAGAAAAACTTACCTCTGCCGCACCGCTGTGTTCTGGTATGAAGGATAAGATAGGCAGAGAAATTACTGGGTACTGTAACTTTACATCTTATGTCACATGTTGACAATTTGCACTATGATTTTATGACCGTTAAAGATTTATTGCGATTCTCACAGGAAAACTATATTCACAAATAAGCAACATAACATCAGACTATATTGACAAATAAGCAGACTACTGCTGTTTTATCAGTATAGCGGCATTAAAGAAAACCACTTAATGAAACTAACGAAATTGTTAGTTACTGTACGCGTGGTAACCGCATAATCGTATAACTAAAGGTATTGTTACGGTTATTTTATTATTCAGATCCACAAAATAGAATATACGGTGTACAAAAAAACTATTAATGAAAAATACAATTTTATTTGATTATGTAATATTAACAATTACAATGTTTTTTAAATAACATTAAACTAATATTCGGGAATCATGACATACTACTAAAAATATTCATTTAAATAAATACTGTTAACAATAACCAAAGAAATCAGTCTTAACAATAAATTAAATATAAAAACATAATACAGAGGTGTTGATTAAATTATATTTTTAAAATAATATGTTAACATCAAACCAAATAATCGATTAAACATTAATAGCTTAACTTTATTAAAAGCGATTATAAATAATAAATATTCTCATATAAGCATTATCATTTTAATAATTGTATTAGATTATTTATTTATTATTAAATAAATTGATTTTTTTCTATGCTACTCCACAAATATGCTTAGAAGTAAGTCTGAGTAAGTACATAGTGTGGTTCTTTAACTCGGGACTCCAGCAATATATATAGTGTGTTCATTATATAGTTATATTAAGGGGCCCGGAACAGCGACTCAAGAAGTTCTGGCTCGGTGAGGTCCTTTTTGTATTGCTGGGCGAGCTCTTGTATGAGCTGGCGTCTGCGGACGTGTGGCGGTTGGTATCTGGAAAGGTTGAAGAAATTCTAAAATGATACAATTTATATTATGTTTCTGTTCGCTTTATATGGCAAATCCTCACAGGCAAAAACTAACCCATGTCGTTTCTGGGGCCACAAAGTATTGCCATAACAAATTATTTTAAAAAATCTGGAAATTTCTCGAAGATATATTTTCACATAGTAAGAATTATCGCTTAGTAGATTTGAGTTTATTCTTCAAAATCTACAAAATTACAAATATTCATTTCACTCTTTCATATTACACGCTGCGATGTGTATTATTAGCAGCACGCCGCGGTGCAGCAGCGGCCCGGGCAGCACACACGCACACACGCACGCACACACACGTACAGGTCGCACAGCAGCCGGTGGCACGCGGCGGCGACTAGCGCCCAGCGGCGCAGCACGGCGGGCAGCACGCCGCGGTGCAGCAGCGGCCCGGGCAGCACACACGCACACACGCACACACACGCACGCACGCACGCACACACACGTACAGGTCGCACAGCAGCCGGTGGCGCGCGGCGGCGGCTAGCGCCCAGCGGCGCAGCACGGCGGGCAGCACGCCGCGGTGCAGCAGCGGCCCGGGCAAGCACACACGCACACACGCACGCACGCACACACACGTACAGGTCGCACAGCAGCCGGTGGCGCGCGGCGGCGGCTAGCGCCCAGCGGCGCAGCACGGCGGGCAGCACGCCGCGGTGCAGCAGCGGCCCGGGCAGCACACATGCACACACGCACACACACGCACGCACGCACGCACACACACGTACAGGTCGCACAGCAGCCGGTGGCGCGCGGCGGCGGCTAGCGCCCAGCGGCGCAGCACGGCGGGCAGCACGCCGCGGTGCAGCAGCGGCCCGGGCAGCACACATGCACACACGCACACACACGCACGCACGCACGCACACACACGTACAGGTCGCACAGCAGCCGGTGGCGCGCGGCGGCGGCTAGCGCCCAGCGGCGCAGCACGGCGGGCAGCACGCCGCGGTGCAGCAGCGGCCCGGGCAGCCCCGCGGCGCTGACGTGCAGCAGGCCGCAGCGCCGCTCGCTCACGAACGCCACGCGGGTCTCCGCGCCCCCCCGACCGCTCTCCAAGCCCGTGTCGCAGTACCGCGACAGCTCCTCTGCGAACGCAACTCATCATTCAAACATTCATTTATACCACACTAGCGAGCGGCGCGCACAATCAATTAAACAATACATACAACATAACACAAAGCATTTGTTACACTTACACAATTAGCCTAGCGCCACTAAGCTCGCATAAGGCCGGTGCAATGGGATCTAGGGCAACGATAGACATACACACATTATACATATATAAACAATTTTTATTGCAATATATATCAACAACCATGCTAAGGTACAAATGCTCGCATTCATCCAACACAAACATCTGCCCCCACCGGGGGATTCGAACCCGTGACCTCAGAGATGCGCGACCTCTGAAACCGGTGTAATTATCCACTGACTAATGGAGGTCGTCATTAATATCAAATTAAAAAATAATTGATAAACATAAAAATGAAAAAATACAACTGCTATGTGTTGTATGTTATACTAGCAATTCCCTTTTACGGTAAGGTGAAAAGTAGTCAGTTTCACGAAGGGCCTATGCTAAGGGTGTCCACTGATATTACAATGTCAATACATAATGTCAAGACGTCAACTTTTAGTGGACAAAGCAAGAGTTCAACTACAGGCACGTATCATGAACATTTATTTTGCATACTGATGTCAAAATTAAGTTAATTAGTTAAATTACACACAAACATTTTATGCATAACATGTATCCTTAACGTATATGACACATATTTATTTTATTCTTTATTTTCTTGCCGTAGACCTCATGGTTAATTCAGCCAAACATTGGTTAATAATAAATATATCAAATATAATAAAAATATACCAAATATTAAATTAATTACTTTCTTAAATTAGTTCGGTGCAAACATGCAACCAAACACTTATTCTGACGAATTCGCGCACCGCGAGCAATTCGCAATTATTAGACAGTGCACAATAAAACCTCGGTCTGTCCGGGTGCATTCCAACATTTAACACTGTAACATTTATAATTAATAATCATATCTTTTTAAGCAAAACTCTATAACCTTCACCGCAACCTTGCACCTCAAACATTTTGGTCCTTCGAGTGACCTTGCAAGTTGCGTCGCGCCGCGGGTGATTTGTGAGGTTTGAACTAGCTAACTGTGGAGTGTAACAATTAAACATTGAAGTGTAAGGATTGCAGTGACTGGTACATAATATAACAAAGGACTCTGCGTGCTCCATCTGTAGGGTCCGAAACTAGTCAGATAAATCAGACAAAGTCAGATTTTTGGGCATTAGTCAGTCAACGTAAAGTTTTTTGGAAAGAGAAATGTAAAGTAAAGTTGTCTACTCAAAAACATAAAGAGAAATGTAAAGTAAAGACAGTGGAGGCCAATTATTTAATACTACCTGCGTTCAAAAAAGATTGTCTCGTTAGTTTCAATTTCGCTTAGACAACTTTTTTATTAATGAAATAAATATTTTATTACAAACTGTGTTCTTATATTATTTTAAATATCTCGTTATACATTGCCGGCAGTTTCAATTGCTTTCAAATTACATGTTAATGTTTCTGGAAGTTGATTCTTTCTGCGCAATGCTTCTTTCCCAATATGTGCTAGTTGGTAGTTATTGTTAGATCACACTAGAAGTGTTTGCAGAATGGCATTTCTCTTCTCGTTACTTAAATTTTATGACTTTACTCCAGAATGTCTGATTTCCATAATTTAAGGCTATTTGGATCGCGTAGAAAATAGCAGCGACTTATTTTTGTATAGCGACAAAAATTAACAATTTCAGACACTGATGGTTATTGTTGAAATTATTATAAACTGAATTTTTACTTATCAAAAATTATTCTATGATTCTACTCTGCGTAGGGTCCATACACAAATATCAAATTGACAGCTTATATTGTTAAGTTGGTAAAATCTCTCTCTCTCAGCTTCGGTGAGACGGTTCTCGTATTGCAGAACCTTATCTTCAATCACTTTGACCTTATTGCCGAAAGTCGCTTGGAGATCTTTGATCAGGACCATTTGTTCATCTTGGCCGAGCTGCAGTTGTTCCCTCAAAAGGCGAGTCTGCTCCTCCTGACGGCGAGCCTGCTCCTCCTGACGGCGGGCCTGCTCCTCCTGACGGCGGGCCTGCTCCTCCTGACGGCGGGCCTGCTCCTCCTGACGGCGGGCCTGCTCCTCCTTATCGCGCTGCAACTGCTCTTCCAGACGGCGTGCGTGCTCCTCCTGACGGCGGGCCTGCTCCTGCATCATCGCCATGAAAGCCGCCCAATCTGGTGCGGCAGCCGACGTTGAGGGAGTGGCTTCCATAACTGACTGCTGGTCCTCGTCAGTTGGCGGCTGAGTAGCTCCGAAGCGTCTCTGGTCGGCTTCCTGTTGTCGCTGGCTTCTTGTCCGGATTCTTCCTTCTGTGTCTTCCTTTGGTAGAACCGGCATACCCGATGATTGATGATCCCACTTCTGACACCAAATGTTACGAGCTGGGGTCAGTAAATCAAACGGCGGTCTACCAAAACACTGAACTTTTATTAATTAGCACACTAACAGTCACTAATCACTTCACAGAAAGCACTGAAAGTCACTTCTTAGTTCTCCAATATCACTTCTTAGATGTTTTCGCACTGTATCGCAAAACAATACTCTCCCGGCGGCCGGACACAGCCTTATATAGTCCCCTAAGGTACTTGCCACTCTTGCCAGAACATTCGCGGACACACTCGAATGTGTAGTCCAATACATAAGCGCGTAGGAATGACGTCGCGCGTTCGAGACGTTTCGAGTATAACTGTCTCTTCCTTGTGCTATCCTTGTCACACAATACTCGAATATTCCCGTACTATCTTTCTCGAATATTCTGTGTTTGTCTATCTCTTTCTAATGATGTTTTCTCATTCTAATACTTCTCGGATGTTCTAACTATATCTGTCTCTTTCTGCTAATGCTATCTCTTTCACTCCTATTGAAATTTGTCCTTTTACTGAAATAGGCTTAATGGCTCATAAGGGGTCCTGAAAACGCCTGAAAACGGGTTTTCAGGTTATTGCGGCGTTGGATAGAGGGTAGCCTGAAACGTACTGAAAACATGTTTCAGGCGCCTGAAAACTACTGTAACTTGGGTGTAATTTAGATTTTTTTAGTATGTGAAAGAGCTACTTCTGAAACGGCCTGAAACGACGTTTCAGCCTGCTGAAAACGTTTCTAAGTCACAGAAAATCACTTTTGAAGTTTTACTAAGCCACCGGCGTAACAATATTTATTTATTTGCTTGTCACATGGTTACACAGTTATTACATAAGGTTAGGTACATTGATCACATGACACCCCGTAGGGGCACTGCAAACATATAGAATATAAATAACACAAAAAGAAAGAAAGGGGTCAGATATCACAAAAAATTGGTATTCAAATATTATTTGTCAGAAAAAAATCTTCTAATTTATAGAATGCTTTTTCAACGAGATATTTTTTTAAATGTTTTACAAAAGAGTGATAGTTTTCTAATTCCCTAATTTTATTTGGAACATTATTATAAATTTGAATTGACATCCACTGTGGACCCGATCTTACTAATTTGAGAGCTTTTCCTGAAGGGAGTTTTAATTTATTTTTATATCGGTCATGTCTTCTTAAAGCTGTATTGAATGTATATAAATGTATATGTTTTTTCACAAATTTACACGATTCTAATATATCTAATATATACATAGCTGTTATTGTAAGTATTTTGTATTTTATAAAGTATGGCCTGCAATATGTCATTTATTTGATCTATTTTATATATTATTCGTATTAATATTTCTTTTGTAATACAAAAACATCATCTTTATCAGTACTATTTCCCCATAAAAGTATTCCATATGAGAGCCAGGCATGGGCATATGCATAATAAGCAGTAAGGGCCGTTTTCTCATCTGTTACTCTTATAAGATGGTATAATGCATATGTAAACGAAGATATCTTTTTGGTTAGTTTCTGTATATGCGGTTTCCAGCTCAGGTTACTATCAACTTCAATTCCCAACAATGTGCTTGATGTTTCAGTTAATATATCTTTGTTACTATACTTATATTTAATATTTAAAGACGTCTTTTGATATGGTTTAAACTGTAAGATCTTTGATTTTTTTAAATTTAATTTTAGGTTTTTTTCATTTAGCCAATTTAGAATTTTATCCAATGTTTTATCAAGTTTTATTTTTAATTCGCACATATCTGGCACATGTCTGGTACGCAAGGTATTATAATAGAGATATCGTCAGCAAACAAGGTACAGTGATTTTCAATTATCCGTGGTAAATCATTTATATAAACAAGGAATAACACACATCCTAAAATGCTACCTTGGGGAATAGAGTTGTTTATACTAATTTTTTTCAGACCTAATATGTTTTACTTCGACAGTTTCACAGTTTGTATGTTCAATTTCTACATATTGCTCACGTTGTGTGAGGTATGAACGGAACCATTTGTGTGCCACTCCTAGGACTCCCATACTATACAGCTTGTTTAACAATACCCCATAGTTGACACTATCATAAGCTTTGCTGAAATCGAGTAACAAACCAATTGCATACTTTTTGTTATTTATCGTCTCTAGTATTTGTTGAATATACTTGTATACCGCAAGTGTTGTCGATCTGTTTTTGCGGAAACCATTTTGTTTATCATCAAAAATATTATATTTTTCACAGAAAGCGTAAAGTTTAGTTGACATAGCTTGTTCAAATATTTTTGATGAAGATGGTAATAGTGCAACTGGACGATAGTTACCAGGATCATATTTTTCACCTTTTTTATGCATTGGTTTTAATAACGATATTTTAAGAGCATCAGGAAAAGTGCCTTCGTTAAGGGATTGGTTTATAAGGTTAGTGTACGGTTCAGCTAATAAATTTACACATTTTTTTATTAACGTTGTAGGGATTTCGTCTATTCCTTAACTGTTTTTGTTTTTTAGGTATTTTATAAACTTCTTTGATTTCTATCGGACTTATAAATATACTGTTTTCTAATTGGTTTACGTATTTTGATTTGCGACTGGTGTTAATTATGTTCCGATCATTTGCTATTTGAGCAAAGTATTTATTAAATATATTAGCAACTATATTTGGACCGGTTTGAAGTTCGTTTTGGATTTTCAACTTTATATTTTCTTTGTGTTTTAAGGAATTTTTATTTGTTTCGTGATTTGTAATTTGCCACATAGTTTTTATTTTATTATTTGAGCTATTAAATTTGTTTGCTTTTGTTATTGTCTTTTTTAGTATTTTTTCGTATGTTTTATAGTAATTAAGTAGTATTTGATTTTTTATTTGAGACATAATTTTTTTTAGGAGCCTTTTATTTTTACACGACAATTTAATACCTTTTGAGCCACGCTGATTTTTGTTTATTGCATATTTTTATTCCCCTTTTAGGTATGGTATTATCAAGTATACGTTTTAAAGTTGATGTAAAAGCATTGTAGTTTTTATTTTGTTGGTTTTATTATTTGTTCCCATTTTATAGATTGTAGTTCAGTTTTAAATTTATTCATATTAAATTCACTAAAAATTCTTATTGTAAAAATTAATTGTTTAGATAATGATGATTTTATTTGTAGTGAAAATAAAATACCTTTGTGATCAAGAAAACCCGTATTCGTTAACCGATGTTTTAAACGTTATATTTTTAAAGTTTGTATATACTAAAAATCAAGACAAGTTGATGTTAATTCTATTATTCTAGTTGCTTCTTTAATATTTTGCTTGAAATTAGACGCTAACATTAAATTTTATAGTTTCCGTTTGTTTTTACTATTTTTAAGATAATCTTATATTGTTGAATGGGTTGATTTGTATTTCCTGCTTTTGGTGTTTTGCAATGACATGATGGACATTTCCATTGCTTTTTATGTTCGTTTGTCATAGTATTCAGGAAACGTTGTATCGACACATTTGCACAGCTTAAATCGTATTTTTCATTACATAATACACATCTTAGGAATTCCCTATTTGGTATTTGTTGTAAGCAGCCTGCACATTTGGATGACATAGTTGGATATTAATATTTCTTACTTCGTATAACACTTCGAACTTCCGTTGCTTGACTTGCACTTTCGATTGTAGTTATAGTTAGTAATGCTGCAATATCCAGTGTACGAGACACCGATCTACCGGGTTAATGACCATAAGCAAGGGGTCTTGTTCACTGGTAATATTACTGGAGCTCTCGTGGACACGGGTATAAACAACGGAGGTCCGAGACCGAGTCTCTCGACCGAGGCTCAAGTAGTCAGTCAGTCAGTTAAGGCTTTCAGAAGAACAGTGTCCAACATCAGGCTCGACTCTATTTCTGAAAAATGGTTTGAGGGCGTTTTGAAAACACTGCAGGCAAGATGGTCAGCGATAGACTTGCTGCATTCGGAGATCGACTGCGAAATAGGTGAGGAAAATGAGGAAATGTTCAGCATTCACGAAAAACAATTTAACAGTCTGAAAAGAGATATTAACAGTAAGATGTGGTCCGTATCTCATCGAGATCAATCAACACCTAAACTAGAAATCCCTGTTTTTAGCGGAAATTACAATCAATGGGTATCCTTTAAAGATTTATTCACGGAAGCCATACACAGACATTCGCCTGGCGTCGAAGCAGCATTTGAAGCAAATCGCACGACCAGTACCAGAGTAGTAGCTCGAAATCTACACATTTCTCAATGGAAGGTGTGGCATACAATGCACCATAATAACAAGTATCCGTTCTATGGCACGGGCGTGCAAGGTCTGGAAGAACAAGATCCTCAAAGACGAATCCAGTTTTTCCGTTTTCTCCTCAACAGTGATATTGAAGACTCGTCGTTCCTGAAGTCAATTTTTGAGACAGATGAAAGCAAATTTAGTAGGGAGGGCATAACAAACTTTCACACACACTGGAAAAAGCCAGTATCATTTCAGAGGAAATTCTTCGTTAATAGTAATGGTAGTTGTTCTGTTCATCTGTAGCTAACTGTTTCAAAGTCATTAGACCTAAAATCTCAAAATTTGCACAACACCACGTATACGCAGGATTTACGTACCACATCTAAACTAAATTTACTGTACAAATGATAGTTCTAAACTTCTCGAATCTATTCACTGGAACTTACCAATCGGTATGTTGACGTGATCTTCGTAATCTTCAAGCCAAATAATAAGTATTTTTGTCACGAGATCTCTGTTCCGCTTCCCACTCCCTGTAAACAATTATAGATTAAATTATTTAAACTAATGAAACACTCGTTCATATAAAGACCGGCATACACGAGCTATGCTCCCGTTGCTGTTGTTAGCAATTTTATAGCTATTGTACAGTCTCATACTGTACATATCAGTTGCTTACATGCTGAGCAATATTTTACTGTGCAATGTTACCTTTTAAGTACTGAGCAATATTTTACTACGTCATATCATTTTAGCTGCGTTTGCAACCTTGAGTTGTAATGCTTAACTTTATTAATATTCTTTTTGTGTAATAAGTAAGTGTAGTGTGCGATTAACAGCCACAGAGGAAGCATTAGCCATTTAACTTTACTCTTTACTTTTATAACTTTTATTATTATTATTATTTGACAATGTACGTCAGTTTAACTTATGGTGATCTTTCTCTGCACACCGACCAAACTCAACCCCATCACATTCATACTCAAGTGTACATCGTATCAGCTATATTACTAATTTATTAGTAATAGATAGAAATTTTATTTGATCTACAGACACACGCGCATTACAAGTACTGTGTAAGCAAAAGACTGCAAAATTAATTTATATTTAAAAGTAAAAATGTAATTTCATTTTTGACATATTTCTAATGAAATAAAAAATTCCTCCAATTAGCTTATTAGATTAAAACCATCAGTTGTAGTCATCGAGCATATTGTTGTCTGTGATGTAATGTAACAGTGATAGTGAAACAGTGTTGCTCTCAGTGACATTGATACAGTGCAGTGTAGTATATTTTTATTTCAAAAACAGCGCGGCAGTAGCAGCAGCAGCAGCGGCATTACCTGCGGCAGTACCTGCGGCGCCGCAGAGCGCCGGCTGCCGGTCCAGCTCCAGCGACAGGGCGCGCGCGGGCTCGCCGGCCGCCGGCCGCGGCCGCTCGGCCCTGTCCGAGTGGCCGGTGCAGCGCGGCAGCAGCAGCAGCAGCAGCGGCATTACCTGCGGCAGTACCTGCGGCGCCGCAGAGCGCCGGCTGCCGGTCCAGCTCCAGCGACAGGGCGCGCGCGGGCTCGCCGGCCGCCGGCCGCGGCCGCTCGGCCCTGTCCGAGTGGCCGGTGCAGCGCGGCAGCAGCAGCAGCAGCAGCGGCATTACCTGCGGCAGTACCTGCGGCGCCGCAGAGCGCCGGCTGCCGGTCCAGCTCCAGCGACAGGGCGCGCGCGGGCTCGCCGGCCGCCGGCCGCGGCCGCTCGGCCCTGTCCGAGTGGCCGGTGCAGCGCGGCAGCAGCAGCAGCAGCAGCGGCATTACCTGCGGCAGTACCTGCGGCGCCGCAGAGCGCCGGCTGCCGGTCCAGCTCCAGCGACAGGGCGCGCGCGGGCTCGCCGGCCACCGGCCGCGGCCGCTCGGCCCTGTCCGAGTGGCCGGTGCAGCGCGGCAGCAGCAGCAGCAGCAGCGGCATTACCTGCGGCAGTACCTGCGGCGCCGCAGAGCGCCGGCTGCCGGTCCAGCTCCAGCGACAGGGCGCGCGCGGGCTCGCCGGCCGCCGGCCGCGGCCGCTCGCCCTGTCCGAGTGGCCGGTGCAGCGCGGCAGCAGCAGCAGCAGCAGCGGCATTACCTGCGGCAGTACCTGCGGCGCCGCAGAGCGCCGGCTGCCGGTCCAGCTCCAGCGACAGGGCGCGCGCGGGCTCGCCGGCCGCCGGCCGCGCCGCTCGGCCCTGTCCGAGTGGCCGGTGCAGCGCGGCAGCAGCAGCAGCAGCAGCGGCATTACCTGCGGCAGTACCTGCGGCGCCGCAGAGCGCCGGCTGCCGGTCCAGCTCCAGCGACAGGGCGCGCGCGGGCTCGCCGGCCGCCGGCCGCCGACGCTCGGCCCTGTCCGAGTGGCCGGTGCAGCGCGGCAGCAGCAGCAGCAGCAGCGGCATTACCTGCGGCAGCCTGCGGCGCCGCAGAGCGCCGGCTGCCGGTCCAGCTCCAGCGACAGGGCGCGCGCGGGCTCGCCGGCCACCGGCCGCGGCCGCTCGCCCTGTCCGAGTGGCCGGTGCAGCGCGGCAGCAGCAGCAGCAGCAGCGGCATTACCTGCGGCAGTACCTGCGGCGCCGCAGAGCGCCGGCTGCCGGTCCAGCTCCAGCGACAGGGCGCGCGCGGGCTCGCCGGCCGCCGGCCGCGGCCGCTCGGCCCTGTCCGAGTGGCCGGTGCAGCGCGGCAGCAGCAGCAGCAGCAGCGGCATTACCTGCGGCAGTACCTGCGGCGCCGCAGAGCGCCGGCTGCCGGTCCAGCTCCAGCGACAGGGCGCGCGCGGGCTCGCCGGCCGCCGGCCGCGGCCGCTCGGCCCTGTCCGAGTGGCCGGTGCAGCGCGGCAGCAGCAGCAGCAGCAGCGGCATTACCTGCGGCAGTACCTGCGGCGCCGCAGAGCGCCGGCTGCCGGTCCAGCTCCAGCGACAGGGCGCGCGCGGGCTCGCCGGCCGCCGGCCGCGGCCGCTCGGCCTGTCCGAGTGGCCGGTGCAGCGCGGCAGCAGCAGCAGCAGCAGCGGCATTACCTGCGGCAGTACCTGCGGCGCCGCAGAGCGCCGGCTGCCGGTCCAGCTCCAGCGACAGGGCGCGCGCGGGCTCGCCGGCCGCCGGCCGCGGCCGCTCGGCCCTGTCCGAGTGGCCGGTGCAGCGCGGCAGCGCGGCAGCAGCAGCAGCAAGCAGCGGCATTACCTGCGGCAGTACCTGCGGCGCCGCAGAGCGCCGGCTGCGGTCCAGCTCCAGCGACAGGGCGCGCGCGGGCTCGCCGGCCGCCGGCCGCGGCCGCTCGGCCCTGTCCGAGTGGCGGTGCCGGTGCAGCGCGGCAGCAGCAGCAGCAGCAGCGGCATTACCTGCGGCAGTACCTGCGGCGCCGCAGAGCGCCGGCTGCCGGTCCAGCTCCAGCGACAGGGCGCGCGCGGGCTCGCCGGCCGCCGGCGCGGCCGCTCGGCCCTGTCCGAGTGGCCGGTGCAGCGCGGCAGCAGCAGCAGCAGCAACGCGGCATTACCTGCGGCAGTACCTGCGGCGCCGCAGAGCGCCGGCTGCCGGTCCAGCTCCAGCGACAGGGCGCGCGCGGGCTCGCCGGCCGCCGGCCGCGGCCGCTCGGCCCTGTCCGAGTGCCGGTGCAGCGCGGCAGCAGCAGCAGCAGCAGCGGCATTACCTGCGGCAGTACCTGCGGCGCCGCAGAGCGCCGGCTGCCGGTCCAGCTCCAGCGACAGGGCGCGCGCGGGCTCGCCGGCCGCCGGCCGCGGCCGCTCGGCCCTGTCCGAGTGGCCGGTGCAGCGCGGCAGCAGCAGCACAGCAGCGGCATTACCTGCGGCAGTACCTGCGGCGCCGCAGAGCGCCGGCTGCCGGTCCAGCTCCAGCGACAGGGCGCGCGCGGGCTCGCCGGCCGCCGGCCGCGGCCGCTCGGCCCTGTCCGAGTGGCCGGTGCAGCGCGGCAGCAGCAGCAGCAGCAGCGGCATTACCTGCGGCAGTACCTGCGGCGCCGCAGAGCGCCGGCTGCCGGTCCAGCTCCAGCGACAGGGCGCGCGCGGGCTCGCCGGCCGCCGGCCGCGGCCGCTCGGCCTGTCCGAGTGGCCGGTGCAGCGCGGCAGCAGCAGCAGCAGCAGCGGCATTACCTGCGGCAGTACCTGCGGCGCCGCAGAGTGCCGGCTGCCGGTCCAGCTCCAGCGACAGGCGCGCGCGGGCTCGCCGGCCGCGCCGCGGGGCCGCGGCCCTGTCGAGTGGCCGTGCAGCGCGGCAGCAGCAGCAGCAGCAAAGGGCATTACCTGCGGCAGTACCTGCGGCGCCGCAGAGCGCCGGCTGCCGGTCCAGCTCCAGCGACAGGGCGCGCGCGGGCTCGCCGGCCGCCGGCCGCGGCCGCTCGGCCCTGTCCGAGTGGCCGGTGCAGCGCGGCAGCGCGGCAGCAGCAGCAGCAGCAGCGGCATTACCTGCGGCAGTACCTGCGGCGCCGCAGAGCGCCGGCTGCCGGTCCAGCTCCAGCGACAGGGCGCGCGCGGGCTCGCCGGCCGCCGGCCGCGGCCGCTCGGCCCTGTCCGACTCGCTGGTGGAGCGCTCGTGTGCGGCGTGTGCTGCGTGCGTGGCGCTGGTGGATGACACGTCCCACGTGGAACCCGCAGACTTTTCTGAGCTCCTGTTACGGGAATAAATTATACATCACTATTTTTTTAAGTAGATGAATCGTCATCGGATATCGATCCGAAACTATAAATAAGTAATAGCCTAAATAAAATAAAAAAAAATATTATAAGGAATAGCAAAAAGTATTCAAAGAAGTCTCGGAACAGATTACTTCACCATTCGATAGTGTCGACAATAAGGAACAAATTCCGTAAAGCAACGACATAGAAATAGGAAACTTAAAAAAACTCATTTTCAACAAAATCCTTTTTTTTTTATCTTACCATTGTACATTAAGAATTAATTGTTCAAAATGTAGGCCATTGTTTTCATTGTTTCTTTCATACCCACTAATCTGTGGTAAAGTAATTATAAATACTGCGAGTGTACTGCGACTGTACGAGTAACACTATATGCATAATTCCCCTTCCTTCCGGACCGCTGCGACGAGCAGACGTGCTTATAGTTAAACCCGCACAAAATTTTTACCTCAAAAATTATTATACAGATAATTAATTGTGTATTAAAAGTGAACCTTAAGTACAAACAGTGAAGTTACGTTTTTCAATTGTACCTTATCTAGCCAACTAGTGTGTAGGAGGGAGATAGGCGTATGCTAGCCAATTACGTGGAACGGCCTCGCTACGCTGGACTAAGGCGTATTTGTCTGAGTTTTTGAGTGTGGCAAGTATTGATAGACCTCTGATAAATTATGCCGCTTAGACGAACACCTGATAAGCAAATGGAGTCGGACTCGGACGCGAATGTCACTTTTCGCAAGAAAAGTAGACCGTCAAACATTGGCAATACTATCGACAATGAACTACTAACGCAGATTAGTGAGCTAAAACAAATGTTTCTTGAATTTAAAACAAATCAGGAACAAAAGTTCGAAAAAATATACTCATCATTTGACGAAATTAAGAAGCAAAACAGAGACTTATGCAACTCTATTGATTTTCTATCTACATCCTGCGACTCACTGAAGGAACAAATACATAAACTTGATACCGAGTGCCAGTCAAATTATCAATACATAAAGTCATTAGAAGACAGATTGGATAAAATCGAAGCCAGCTCGCGATCTACCAGTGTAGAAATCAGAAACATTCCGTTCCAAAAACAGGAATCAAAAACGACTTTAATTAGCACCATCATTACTCTAAGCAAAATCATAAACGCGACTATACAACTACAAGATATTAAGGACGTTTTTCGCATTCATAGTAAAGTGAAAGACCATAAACCAGTTATTGTAAATTTCACCACCGTTCTCCTAAAAGAAAATTTTCTGAATATGTATAAAAAATATAACAAAGAAAAGTCCAAACTGACCACTGATAGCATCAAAATCGGCGGACCCAGCAAACCTATTTACATTTCAGAAAATCTAACATCGAAAATGAAAAGATTATTTTTCTTGGCGCGTGACTACGCGAAATCCAATGAATATAAATATTGTTGGGTATCACATGGAAAGATTTATTTACGTAAATATGATGGTTTCACGATTTCTACAATAAATTGTGAATCTGACATAACCAAATTAATCAACCAGAAATGACTGATAAACAATTGCCGGTGTTGTGGTATAAATACTTATAATAATAATTTCTTGTTATATTTTAAATATCAGGAAACAAGGTATTTAACGTTAACTTATTACCTTTTTATGTTCAATTTTATATTGCCTTCAATAGTTAGTAAGCGTAAGATCTCATTATGCCTAAGAAGAAATATCTATTTGATGTTAAATTGTGATGTAGGCCTAAGTTTTAATAAATTTATATACTTTAATTATAAATACAACCTCACCCAAAAACATTCACACATATATACACAATTACACATACAAGCACATTCATACATATATAAACAAACACTCTGCTGCACAATTGATTTCCTATATTATAATATTTCAATATCAACAATTAGATGGCTTGAAATCAATTTAAATACAGTAAACTTTAAGCATTTACTAATTAGTTTTACATGCAAAAATGTCTTACGAGTATACTCTTGCATGGACCTTTTCTTTTGGATATTATCTCAAAATGAATAATGTTTATTTGATAAATGAAATCGAGCAAGTACAAGTTTCCAAAGCTTATACTTGCTCCCCGGAGAATAGTCAGCAGTTCATACCTAAAACTCTTGGTGCCTTGAAGTTATTACATGTCAACATTAGAAGTATAAGACATAATTTTGATAATTTATTAATTTTATTGGCAAAAATTGAAGTACAAATAGATATTTCGACTTAATTTCGACGACCTCCATAGTCGAGTGGATAATACACGGTTTCAAGTGTCGCCATCTCTGAGGTCCCGGGTTCGAATCCCGGTGGGGGCAGATGTTGTGTGATGAATGCGAGCATTTGTACCTTAGTCATGGTTGTTGATATATATTTGAATAAAAATTATTTACATATGTATATATATGTATGTCTATCGTACCTAGATCCCATAGCACAAGCCTTATAGAGCTTAGTTTGGGCTAGGGCAATTGGTGTAAGTGTAACAAATATTTATTATTATTATTATTATTATTATATTATTATTTTATCAGAATGCTGGCTTAGTAAGTGTCCTTTCTTGCCAGTAATGACAGGTTATACTTCAACTATGTCTGATTATACAAATCAAAATGACTGTGTAGTCGTGTATACAAGAGATACCTTAAACCTTATAGTTGAAAAACCTGACTTTACAGAAGCAAACTGTCTCCTTATTAAATATAAAAAATTTGCATGCATTGCACTTTATCGTTCGCCATCATACAGAAATATAGGAAATTTTATTACGTCACTAGATTCGACATTACATTACTTAAGTATATTTGAAAATATTGCAGTTATTGGTGACATAAATATTAACATTAGTGAAAATACTAATGATCCAAACAGTGATCCCTACTTAAATACACTTACATCCCATTCCTTGTTGCCAGCTCACAATTTGCCGACCAGAAACGGTAATTGTCTCGATCATATAAATTTAAAATCCAAAAATGTTGCAACCACCTTAATCCTTGATTCCTCTATTACTGATCATGCTCCGGTGCTACTTATTTCAGATATAAAAGTAAAATCGAATAAATTACAGCGTGTCACCAAGCGCATCAATGAAGGAGAATGCATAAATGATCTTCAAAATGTAGATTTCTCTTCTATCTTACAATGTAATAACCCCAATCAGGCAGCAACACTTCTTATTGAAACCCTATCAAGTGTAATAACAAATCATACTTCTTCATTAATTATCTCCAGCAAAAATAAATTACTTAAGCCATGGATGACACCTGGTCTGCTCCGATGTATACGAAATCGTGACAAACTTTTTTGTAAAACTATTAAATATCCCGAAAATACTATTTTTAAAACTACATATAACCGCTATAGAAATTTCTGTAATAATTTATTAAAGAAAATAAAACGCGAATATGAATGCACAGAATTTCAGAAAACTAAAAATAATCCAAAAGCTATGTGGAACGTCATAAAGACTATTGGTAATATTAAGAATATTTCTGATACCCCTAATGATCTCTTAGGTGTTTTTAGTGATCCTATCTCGTCAATTAATTCAGTCAACCAATTTTTTGCCAATTTAGGTAAAAACCTAGCTTCCAAAATTCCCAAACCTACTTTAGATCATAACTATAATAATATCTTGAAACGGTCATTAAAGCCACCACCTCAATTTTCTATGACCCTTCTAAGCACAAATGCTGAAGAGATCAATGAGCTTATACTTGGTCTTAAAAACAAATCATCTACTGGCTGGGATGGCATACCTACTTCTATCATTAAAGCTGGGCGTCATATTATAATACCGACTCTAGTTCATGTTTCTAACTTATGTTTGAATGAAGGTGTTTTTCCAGATGTATTTAAAAAAGCTCTCGTGCACCCAATATATAAAAATGGAGAAAAATCAATCGTTGATAATTATAGGCCGATTTCTGTCTTGACAACATTATCCAAGATACTAGAAAAATTATTAAATAATAGACTAATAAATTTTTTAAACAAAAATAACATCATTTCCACTAATCAATTTGGCTTTAGACAGGGTAAAACCACGGAAAACGCAGTTTTGAATCTTACTGAAACCATACTTATAAATATAAATAACAAACAAAAAACAGTTGGCATATTTTTAGATTTATCAAAGGCTTTTGATACAGTTTCTCTACCCATCTTAATAAGTATACTGGATCGCGTTGGTATTAGGGGTATTGCTTTAAATATTTTTAAAAGTTATCTTAGTAATCGAGTGCAATGCGTTAAAATTGGTAACACAGTGAGCGATGACATGCCCATAAATTGTGGGATTCCTCAAGGTAGCGTCCTTGGACCCACTTTATTTAATATCTACATTAATAATTTATGTGAATTATCTTTTGCGAACTGTAGAATCTTAACGTATGTTGATGATACAGTCTTGGTGATACATGGACAAAATTGGCAGGAGACAAAATTACATGCAGAAAGAATAATTTTTGTTGTTATGAACTGGCTGTCCCATAATTTATTAACTCTTAATATAAAGAAAACGCAGTACATTTGCTTTGCATCCAAATCTTCATCGCTTCCAAGTTCTTCGTTTAAGCTGTACGCCCATAGTACATGTAATAATAATGTACAAAACTGCACTTGTATGCCAATTATTTCTACTTCAAAGATCAAATATCTTGGAGTTATGGTTGACAATCTTTTGATATGGAATGACCATATAAGGGCAACTAAAGCTAGAATCCGTAAATTAATATATATTTTCAAAAACCTTTGATCTGTACTCGATATTAAAACACTTAAAATAGTATACATGTCCTTAGTACAATCTATTATCTCATATTGCATTACAGCATGGGGTGGTACTGGTAAGGTTAAAATGTTAACACTGGAAAGAGCACAAAGAGCCATACTAAAGGTTATGCTTTATAAACCAATACTGTTTCCTACTGTTGAACTTTATTCCCTGGCAGGGGTGTTAACTGTAAGACAAATTTTCATTCTTCAATGTATTCTTCGTAAACATCTTCAATTACCTTATACTTCTTTATCTAAACGAAGAACTGATTTAGTTTGTCACATGGAAACGTGCACAACTGTTCTCTCAAGCCAACATTTTTGTTTTCTTGCTCCTCGCATTTATAATAAAATTCTTAGTATATACTTCTGCGCTTATCGTGAGTGCAAGTATTGGTCACTAAATGGTTGTTGACCCTCTCATATAAGGACACCGAGAAATTGATTTCAGCCTAAGTTTATATAAATCGAATACAGCTATCACTCACGCACGCACACACACACACGTACATACACGCACACACACACACGCACACACGCACTCACACATATACATACTTTAATACTATTTTATATTTTTGAGATCTTGTTACAATTGTCTTTATTTTTATTTGTATTTTTCAAAAATCCCGGAAGTGGGCGCTAATAACTGCAACACAGTTAGGTACTAAAGCAGTTATTATCGTACATAATTTATGTAATAAGTGTAAATTGATCCCTAATAAAGATTTTTAATTTTGAATTTGAATTATAAATAAACAGTCCGTTGTTGACAATTAGTCCCAATCAATTAACGCAGGACCATCAAAACCTGCTTACGACGGCGTCCGAATCGTCGCATCCCTTGCCTTCCTCTTCTCAGCAGCCTTCTGCTTAGCCACGAGTAGATTCCCATCAATATAGACCGAAGAGATTTGGGTGTACCGTGCCTCTTCTAGGGCATACGCTCTCTTTTACAAGGCAGCGCTGTCTGCACATCTCCTGAGGTGAGGTCTACCTTATCACTTCAAGCCATAGGGGTCATTAAGACTTACGGCTCAGGCTGAGTTTAGTCGATAGATCTTTCGGGTCGAGCCGCCTCGATTCGTCAGAAGTCCGACATAATAACTGTGGCACTTGGTTGCGGTGGTATCCATGAGGAATCTCAGCCTCTCCTCTCCAAAGGGGAAAAAATGACAATTAGTCGGCGCATACTCAAAGTATAATTTAGCCGTAAGAGTGGTTTCTCAATATATCAAGATGTTTATTACGATATCAATTAATCATTAACATAAGAAGGTGTAAATTGTACAAATATTGAATAACGAATTACTGAGATGACACCAAACATGTTACATTTATTCGGTACCTGGAAGATTGGCAGGACCCGTCCAAGTCGCATTTGCTTTCCTCCTCCAGTTCGTATCCGGACGGCACCACGAAAGCTATTTCATCTGTCGCGTCTGCCCAGTAGATAACCTACCAAACAGATTTCATTTAGTATTAATAACACTATAACAGTTTACAGAGAAAGTGAAACATGTATGTGTGTCGAAGTTGCGTTTTAGTTGCAAATTAACAAATCGTTACAAATCCGCCCACCAGGTTTTGTCTGCAGGTTTGGGAGACCTACTTTTTAGTCTTCCTAAATAAGGTGAAAGGTGCAAATCTTATCTGTGGTTCATAGTAAATTGTTATGATAAAAAAAAACATTTACATGATTTAGATTTTTTAGAACAATCAAACGGCTTTATTTCCGAAGTAGAATGCTATTATATTTTTATGTAATTGGCTAAACGAGCAGGTGGATCACCCGATAGAAAACGACCATAGCCGCCCATGAATACTCCTGCTGTGTCACTATCACCACATAGTAAGCGATCACCGCCGCCCATGAACACTCTTGAAGTATCACCACATAGCAAGTGATCACCGCCGCCCATGAACACTCTTGATGTATCACCGCATAGTAAGTGATCACCGCCACCCATGAACACTCTTGATGTATCACCACATAGTAAACGTTCACCGCCGCCCAGGAGCACTCCCGATGTATCACCACAGGAGATTGCGTATGACGGTGTACTAGTCACTACGTCGCTTTTTATTCGTAGTTAGGGCGACTCAGGGACTGAGAAAGCCAATTTCTCCGGATTTAGAAATATGAAATGTAAGTGATTGGAATGATTCTCGCAAATTAGACATACGAAATGCAATTATGTATAACTTTAATAATACTTATTTAGGAAACATGATTGAGCGTAAAATATTTGTTACATATGAGTATGTTGTGTGTGTGTATGGGTGATGTACTTCGTTTGTTGCATTGGATCTCTGTTTTGACTTAGAATGAAATGATAGTTAAAAACTGGTAAATTATTTATTTATTTATACACTCACTAAGTATGCTAGATCAAGTATGGTAAAGAAATGGTAAATAGTACGAGTGCCTATGCGCGATTGGTATGGTGATTGGATTAACACTAATTTAATGAAACAAATAACAAATTAGAAAATATTTAAATCACGCGTAGTGGATGCGCGATTCGCACAGAAAAGCGATCGTGTTTGCTTACAGAGTACAAGCCATTTAGTCGCTCGTAAGCTTTCGACTGCGAGTGCGTGTTCGGTATGTGGTACCTGTTCGCGACCGTCGTAAAGGGCCGGCGTGGGCGCGTCGGCGTCGCGCGCGCCGGCCGCGGCGTCGTGCGCGTGCGCGTGCTCGTGGCCGAGCGGCTGCAGCGCGGGCGGCGCGGCGTCGTAGCTGCGCTCCACGCGGCCCGCCCAGCCACCGTGCCCGCGGACGCGCACCGGCGTGCCCAGGCTGCGGCATAATGCCACTCTTATTGTTTCTTTTAAAGAAACATCGCCTCACTCTAGGATTTTAGGACGTTATCGCAGATCGCTCAGAAAGGATTCATAAAATCGAAAAATTCAAGCTGAGATATTTAATTTAAAGGAGATTGACCATTTTATTATTTATAAGCGGGCCGTCGGTGCCGTACTCCCGCACCTTGAAGCTTGGCGCTCGACGGGACGACGGGAAGGAGGAGGTCACCTACCGATTGACTCAGATTGACGGACACGGCTGCTTCGATGAGTATCTGTGTCGCATAAGACAGGAGGGATCGACACGATGCCACCACTGCCACTGCCATCCGACATCGACTCGGCCCAGGCTGGCGGAGTGCCCCGCGTGGACCTCCGAGCGCCGAGTCTTGGTCGCAGAGATCGGGCGAGATGTGTCTCCCCTGTATGGGCAGGGGAGCGGAGGCTGGAGTTCCCGGAAGTTGCTTGGCATTCCCAGGGGCTCCCTATGCCATATCAACCGGGGTAAGCAATTTAATGCATTTTCCGCAGGGGACCAAAAGGCGGTCGGTCTGAGAGCGCAGGAGTGTGGAGCATACCCGCGCAACAGGCGCAGCAGGCCGCGCGGCGGGCGCGGCAGGCGCGCGTTGCGCACGATGTCGGTCTGAGAGCGCAGGAGTGTGGAGCATACCCGCGCAACAGGCGCAGCAGGCCGCGCGGCGGGCGCGGCAGGCGCGCGTTGCGCACGATGTCGGCGGCGCGGCGCTGGCCGGCGCGCGCGCAGAACACGTGCACGGTGAGCGGCGCGCGCCAGCCGCACGCGTCCACGCGCCGCAGCGCCGCCTCGAACCCGGGCGCCGCCGAGTCCAGCGCCACCAGCCGGCCGCCTCCGCCTCCACCCTGCGCATTACTTATAAGACAACACTCGTCCGTCTCGGCACTCGATATGTGCCCAGACGGGAGAGTCGCGTTAAGGACCACACAATGATACTAACCTCAACGCCAATAAAACAAAACACATAATAATATATTCTATACAGTTCGGCTAGGTTACAGTGGTCAAGATCATGAGGAGACAAGAATAGCGGGTACTGCCTTTAGTCGATGTTAAAAACTCTCAATGACGCGAAACACAATTAGGTCCCCAACTTTTATTACAAAAATAGTCACTAAATGTTCTCTAACTAGTCACGGCAATCGAGTGAGAAATAGGATGCAACGGGAATTCAAAGTATGCAATATGGTTTTGACTTTATAAAACTTACTAAAGTTTTTAATACTTTATTAAAGATCGAAGAATTTATTTTAAACATATATGTATTGCCATGTATCCTCCATTGTGCGAGTAGCAGCACCCAAAAAAATTGAACCAGAAGAGTTTAATAACGTACGTACTTTTTTGTCACCGCCGATATTCAAGTAGCCAAAATGAGATAAAAATAATCTCGCAGTTTGGAATTCTGTCACCGGTTCCGGCGGCGCGTATTCTTCTGGAACCTGACGAAAAACATGTATGTTACAAACCATTATGCCGTTTCATAGCTATGACGACCGTTGTGTATTTCACAGTTAATATACAGTTGGGATATACAAAATCAACACGAAATATTTAAGTCATAAAAATTGTGAATAATGATAGTAGTGACGTGTTGCAAATCTAATGACTTTTTTTTATATATGTTTCACGTACGTATTATATTCACGTATAACTTACAGTATGGTCCGCATTTTCAGCGACCCGTTTCTCGATGACGGCCTGCTGCTCCAGCAGTTTGAACAGCGTGTGCGCGTCAGGGTCGTTCAGCTGCCGCAACACCGAGTCCAGGCTGGGGAAGGCCGAGTCTCTGCAAGGTGGATATATGAGAGATTGTATTTATGTTTCTTTATCGGAAATAGTAGGTTGCATGTCCCCAACGCTGCACTGTACATACTCACATGACGTGGCCTGCAAGTCCCCGAGTCCTACTTCATATTACACACTCCCACGGTGCAAGGGACATGTTCTCGGGTCGCGCTACACAATATATACTTACCAGAGGGCTCAGATGTTGCGAGTCGCGCACTCGCAGCAGAGTCCGCTCTTGCCTCTTGGCAGGAGCAATGGGACGCATCGGATAAAGGGAGGGAGACGTATCGTTTCTTCCCGGACGTGGCGGTTCGGCTCAAGGCGACTTGGGTCGAACCGGACTATGAAACGGCTCAACTCCTGACGGGGCATGGTCAATTTAACGGTAGGCTCTTTAGGCTTTCGATGGTGGACTGTAGTAGTTGTCCTTGTGGGGAGTGCGAGGATGAGGACCTACACCACGTACTATGGGGATGTAGGCTGTATAGCAACGTGCGTAGGGTATTACTAGATACGGTGAAGACGGTTGGGGTGGGCCCGATTTACTACTGCGACCTTGTAGGGACGGAGGCAAATTTCCTGCGATTGCGGGGATTTCGCGCATCGGTTTCTACATAAGGAGTGGGATTAGCAGAGGCGAAGAGAGAAGAGGGCAACCGTTCGAAGAGGACAGAGGTGACTAAGATGAAGCCAGCGGCACACTACGGTGGACACGCGGCGACCTCGGGGAGAACCGGAGGCGTTTGTGTGTTTGTCCGCCCCAGAATTAGGAGAGGGACCTAGGGACAATGGAGGAAGATTTAAACAATTTGTAGGGAGTGAAGAAGTGCGCGTGGCAAAGTGCTGTATGCAGGTGCCGCGTGCATCTCCCGCTGTTTCGGCCCGTAAAACCATGATGGTTGATAGGGCCATGGGGGTTGGTGGGATTGTCACCAGAGGGCTGGCTATTGTAAGTGGGCGGGGCGCGGGTGGGGGTGGGCGAAGCGCGGGCTGCATATCCGCGGGCCGCGGCATACAGTACAAACTCACACGGCGGCGGGCGGTGCGGGCGGGGGCGGGCGACAGGCCGGCGGGGGCGGGCGGGGCGCGGGCTGCATGTCCACGGGTCGCGGGCAGGCGCCGCCGAGTCCGCGCGCGCCGCTGCGGGCCGCGCCGCGACACGACAGGGACCACGCGAACCGGCCCCACCCACACCGGATTATCACTGTTAACAGAGGACGATGACACTGTGATCTGTGTCCACCCACAACAAAGGAACAGCAAAGGAAAATCAGTATTAATGAATGATGAAAGAGCATATAGCTGATATTCCCTAAGTCTGAAGTTCTGGTGGTAGGAACTAATTACGACAGTAGATGTAATTAGTAGCGGTAATTGACCGCGCTAGATGATGAGGCACGGTGATGTTCTTGATGAAAAGTGAAATCACGAAGCCTTGGCTCTACTGGCTATTTTGTTCGTTGGCCAGCGGCCAGGCCCGCGTGTGCGTACCTTGCAGCGTGGGTTGCGGCTCCTGGCTGTTGGCCAGCGGCTCCTCCAGCAAGGTGAGCAGCGCGGACCCGTCGGCCACGAAGTGCCGCGGCCGACCGTGGCCCAGCGCGCGCAGCCAGCGCTCGTCCAGCCGGCACCAGCGCGCGGCCCCACAGCCCTCTGATCCGATGTCTACGCCCACCTGCGAACCCATCCATAAATCTATATACATAAAACTGACGTCAATGGCGCAGGCATATTCTGATATAGAATTCTCCAACATAACGAGGCAACCTTCATACAACTACGAAAAAATTTTATACGAAGTCGTATTGTGCCAGCGTGGTTGACAAAGTCTAATCACCGTCACTTACGATAGACTCATGCCTGTAATGGGGACGACAATGTGGATCAGCCAATGGGGATCTCTCTGGACTCGCGCCTTATTATCCGCTGTATCGAAATGTAAATACAAACAGTGTGTCTCTGTCAGATAAAAATGTATATTGTGGAATTAAAATAGAAATAAATGTAGGTAGTTATATATTGTTGAAAACGAAAAAAAAAATTGTATAAGCAATCTTACCTGATCCAAAATCAACATCAGCAAAGATTCGGCCGCATCTCGAACTCTCATTGATACTGGCTTCAGCTCTTTCTCATCTTTCATCTTCGGAGGTTCGCCAGGTTTACCTGAAGATTACAAATTTTAATATATTTTTAAAGAAGAGTGTTACACTCACACATATATGAATGTTGTGGCCGTTCTTTATTTCAATCCATTAGTCAATTTTACAATAGCATGCGTAATGTAAATATTAGTAGTGTAGACACTCACTAAAGTACGCCACAGTTCCGAACAGTGTGTAGATCACACATAAGATTGTAGTAACATATATACCATACAAATACGCACGCACTAGAGGTACGCACTAGAGGTAGAGGTACAGGCGTGCACACTGACCGCTGCGCGCGCCGGACAGCCCCAGCTCCAGCACGGGCAGCAGCGCGGCGCGCGCGGCGCGGTCCCGCAGCAGCGCGGGGCACAGCCAGGCGCACAGGCAGTGGTAGGCGGCCACCACGCACGAGTGCAGGTCGCGCGAGTGCGCGGGCGGCGGGCGGCTGCACTGCACCACGATGTAGTCGCAGATCCAGCGCACGGCGCGCTTTCGCTCCACCGCCTCTGCTCGGCACACGGGTCTTTCGTCATTGTCTTATCCATTCTGAATCTGAATACTTGTAGACGTTCTCAAAGTCACAGCACCAATGTCTTAAATACACCCATAGTTTCTATATTAACACATTAACTAGCAACCAGGCTACCCACTTGATGGTAAGTGTACTGAGATTCGCAGCAAATCTGCAGCCTCCACAAGAACCACAGTGTATGTTGCTAAGTTGTAACAATGTGTTGTAAAACGCAAATACGCAGTAATTTCATAGCCTACCTCGTCCTTCAAACCATATCACAGCAAACACTAAGACAAAGATACTCAAGCGCGCGACCTCGTTACAAAGTTTGCTTCCAGTGAATTTGCTTTAATAACACTTACAATACACGGATACGATAAAGTTATAAGATCCTTCCTCTATTACTAATTACAGCATCTGTACTAGTATTAAAATTATAAATTGTCCAATGAATTTTATAATTTCGTCTTTATACGACCCATTATCTGCGAAATATTCGTTTCTTCTAAAATTATCATTATAAATAAAACAAAAAAATTTACAAAAAAAAAAAAGAAAATGCACTGTTATTCCAACGCCTTACTGTCCTGTAAATAAATATTATTGTTACTGTGTGAAAGTATATATTTAAAAATCAACTTAAATATTCGGAACAAGTACAGCCACTGTGTTATTTCTAATACCTTAAAATAATTTGTTAGATTAATTTATTTATTTTATATTATCTATGGTTTTATACAACTTTGTTCGGAAAGAAAACAAAGGTCTTTACTGTATATATTATATTATTTATAGTAGTAATGTTCATGTCTTCGTATTTCATGTTTGTGTAAAAATGAAACGGTGTTTTTTCAGTGAAATTTGTTAAAAAAATTCTATGTTAAATTATAACTAAAATAAACGGTTAAGGAAATGTCAAGATCTAAAACGATAATTGATAAATATTCACATAACAAATCTAATCATTTATAATTAAGTATAAAAATAAACTTCCTTATATACAATGTGTTACTTACCAATTACATATTCTAGTATGCATGAAAATTAAACATAATGTTAATATAACGTGCAATACCGTATAACGACGTCTGTATCTAACTACAGTTCTGTTTATTATCGTAAACATATAACAAATATCATTCAATAACAAAAAAATATTACTCTATGATTATACCTGATTTAGACGAATGAAGCTTCGCCAGTCCGGAGAGCAGTTCGAGAGCTGCTAAGGAGACTTGCAAGTCGCCCTTCCACGAGGATATGAGTCGGTGACAGACCAGGTAGGTCGCTCGGACTACCAGAGCCGCACCTAGCGTAGTTCCGTTGAAAGTTTATTATTCCAAGTCTATATGTTACCTCTGAGACATTGACACATGCAAACATGAGGGATGTTGTCGATTTATTCATTCAAACCTATAGTCCATAATTGCTCATATGCGCATTTATAAATTAGTGCGAATAGTTAACCATAGACAAAGAATTAATAAATTGCAAACTCTTTGCATATATTTATATGATTTAAAAAGTAAAAGTAGGTGGATAATAATGGTTTTCAACAGTAAAACATATTATTGAACTAATATTTAAGAAATATATTTGAGACACTGAGATAAAATATATATTTAAACTCAAGCTTTATATATCTCAAACATATCTAGCGATATTTTAGCTATATATATATATATATATTATATATATAACTTTATATATATATAACTTTACCGTGCACACACTACCCTACAAACTGCAATGCCCCAACAACCCCAAAAAACCCTAAATTTAGCAAACTTTACACACATTTGGGAAAAAATTGGTTAAAAGCTATGACGCCCTTGTTATTTCAATATATTGAAAGAACATCTCGACATAAATGTTTCAGTATGCGTCGATAGTTTTTAACACACACACACTGCTCAAAGTTCCGAACCGGCAGCACGCTATTATTGAGACACAGATAACAGATTCCACCCCATACCTCGTACAACAGGTAGAAAAAGAGTGGTTACATACGTATTATATCTCAAATGTAAACAATCTTAATAAAACGATTATTATTTATAGATCGTTATATCAAGATTTTTTTTATATTCGTGAAAGCTGTTAAGGCTTTTTGTTGTTTATAATTCTGTTTTATTATCTTTAGTTACATAGCCGTTGTTTTTTATCATTAAATAAATAAACAAGTGATGGAAAGTCACCGCCTACTCGACTCGAAGTAGTCCTTATTGGATTTCAAATCTTATAGTGTCTTAATTAGGTACAATTCATTTCAAGATCTAATCACACTGAAATAGTAAAAATAGATGATTGATAAAAACAAACAAAAGTAATTTATTAAAAGAAAAACAGTTATTTTGATGCATATGTCAAAAAGAAAGTTTGTGAAAAGCCAGTAAAAAAAATCCAAGCTCAGGTGACGAAAAACTAAAAACATAAAGCGAGTTGTGCACGTGCATGAAACATTTGAAACTGTTAATATAGTTTTGATTATTTTCTAACTTAAATTATGTAATCCAAACATATAGTATAAGGTAACATATACAACAATGAATTTAGTCCACCGTATATTTTGTCTAATAAAACACATACATGCTTGAATTTAAAATTTTACTATATTTCCGAATACTTTTTTATGAATAAGGCAAGTTAGTAAGGAGCGTTCTAGGGTTACGTTTCATAGCATGAGGAGAATTTATTTCTTATCACATAAAACATTCCCATAATATTAACTGACCTTAAAATAGAAGGAACAACAAAGGCATATTAATGGGTGATATATCTATTAATATATCTAAAATATACACAAATTAAATAATCTAACAATTACAAATATAATATTAACTTAATCTATTTGAAACACAACACAAACAAGAAAACAATATCCCTGATACTATACAATCACGCATAGTAAATACAAATTTATAAGTACAACAGAGAAGATTTATTTACATCTGTATCTTTTTTTGTCATATCAAAACAAAACTCTATAGATGTTAGATAACAATATTATTTAGTTACGAACAGTCATATCTTACCTTGTGGCGTGCAAATACCATATGTATCAAAAGAATATAATGTTCATTTTTATATAAATAAACATATCAGATGCCGTACTCAAACTCACATGTGCGAAGAGAGTGGAAATGAATGAGAAAAGGAAACTTTATAAAGGAAGTCCAGTTAAAAAGTATTCTTAACCAATGTAAGTAAGTTCTTAAGTAATCTACAATCTTAATAAAAGCTGAAAAAGCTAGAATATGTTTAGATCGTAGCAAATATAAAACTGAGATCTCTGTTGTACTCGTAGGCCCGAGAGGATGTAAGGATTATTTAAAAATAAACGTCGCCCCATACTAGGATTTTATCCTTTGTCGTGGCCGTAGTTACAAAAATAAAATCTAAGATGCTCAATCTCAGATATACCCAAACTGGAACAAACTTCTGCAGGTCATACAAGATATTTGTCCCGTGCGGGTCGAACCCGCGACCCGCCAGTCATTCGATAACTGCGACGATAATTATTGCTATATATTGACAAACAAGCCCACGTGATGGTAACGGGTTGGAGTCGCCTATAGTAAATGTGGTTACTGTGAGAAGCGCAGCAAATCTGCAACCCCAATAAAACCACAATGTACCCCACAAAAATTAATGTATTCGTTGACAATTTTGTGACTTGACATAAGATGACTTGTGGTATAAAATATCATGTCATCAAGACATCCTATAATTCCACTGCCGATTTAAACACAGTATTACAAAATTGTTGTGATACGATAGAAATAAATAAGACCAAAGCACAATAACAGACGATCCTGTTATAGTATTTCTCTTGAAAAATCTATTATTATAGAATTAATAATATAATATTGGGGTTTCTGATGCGAAGCAGCAGCAGTTTCAAAGAAATTAAAACTATTAAAATTTTATATTGCACGTTTGTGAGAAGCATCCTGGAATATTGCTCTGAAATCTGGAATCCGCGATATATAAAGTACATCCAGCGCATTGAACGACTTCAAATGAAATTTGTAAAGTTTTTATGTTATCGTCTTGGAATCGGCTATGACTCCGAAAATTACCTAAATTTGTGCTCTCGCTTTCACCTGCTTCTTTAGTTAAAAGACGGGAAGTAGCAGATGTAATATATCTTTTGAAAATTCTACAAGGAAAAATTGACTCTCCTGAATTGTTATCAAAATTGAAATTCAACGTACCAACTAGGTCTACCAGGCACTATACCCCCCTTTACATCTCAGTGGCCGCGTCGAACTATCGGCAAAACTCTTTCTTGTTGCGAGCTAGTAAGACTTTAAATGATTTTTGTAAATGTAAAAACATTGATATATATAATTGTAGCTTGGCGACAGTGAGGCGTGTACTTAGTGAGGATTTTTAAGATGATTAGTTCGGATCTTAAATATTTAATAGTACTAATTGTTCACACCTAATCTTAGTTCAATGTATGTTTCCATACGTGAAGACCCATTATTGGCCAACTGTTAAAAAAAAAAAATCTCTTATGTTTTATGTGCTGTCGGTCTTCCATAACAATAATAAATAAATAAATAAATAAATAAATAAATATTAATTACAATCTCCGTAGTCGAATGCTTAGTACACCGGTATCAGGGTGTCACCAACTGTGAGGGCCCGGGTTCGGATCCCGATGGGAGTAAATGTTTGTGTGATGATTCTATCCATTACCCTAGATCCCATAACACAAGCCTTACAGAGCTTACTTTGGACTAGGCTAATTGGTATAAGTTTAAGGAATTTTTATTTTATTTAAAACTGACTTCGCCCGCGTGAATTTCGGAATTGGGTCTATAGAGGGTTAAGGGTCATAGCTTTTGCCCAAGACTACATATGCGCGGAAGTAAGTTTATCGTCGCGTCATAAAAAAAAAGTTAAAAATACCACAAAACTTTGCTCAAGAATCACTATCTATTGATGAAAACCGCATGTCTTCAAAAAATCTCTGTGCAGTAGTTTTTGAGCGAAGCCTTTATTGCGCATCCCTTGGGTTCTGTCGATTTTACCGGGATAAAAAGTACCCTATTATTTAATCCGGGCTTTTATCTTTACGTCTGCAAAATTTCAAAGCAATCGGTTCAGTGGTTACGGCGTGAAAGAGGAACAAACAAACAAACTCACTTTCCGATTTATAGTAAGGATTAGTAAGGATAAGTCTAAAAGTAGATAAGTCTAATAGTAGTAGTAGTCTTTTAGTAGTTATTTATTTAAATGCAATACAAAACACATTTCCTTTCTTTATATTACTTGCATGGTAGACTATGAAATCTGTGTAATGTACTTCACCATAGATGAACACGTATATTAAAAGCATTTGTGTATCATACAAGCTAAAAAAAATATTCATAAAAAAATAAAGCAAGCATTTCGTTATCGTACACGGTGGACAAAACTCAGTATGCAGTACACACATGCAGAACGCACAGCGAACAAAAGAGGAGTTACCGAAGAGGGGCGAGGACGGGTCTAGCTCCCTAACGTCGGCGGCGTAGTCGTCGAGCGAGTGGCCGTCCGCGCCGCCCGCCGCGCCGCCACTGTCCGAACGCGCTAGAACACGCCATGCTTATTCCACACCGGCAGCAGCACACGCCCACCAGCGCTACTCTATCCTTCGATACTTTACACAACCAGCGTGCTAATTTCACTCCCACTTGATTGCAAGTCAGAGTCCAGCCTAAACGCGAAGATAGTACCTACGGGAGAAGCTGCACTAACATCACGTCAACGTGGCGACTTATCTCAACTGATTATTTTTCTGCGCGAGAGATATGTTGTAAAGTGTCTCCGTTAACTTAACTCGCATAGTCCAATAGGAGGTTAATGGACATGACCAGAACATGAAATCTATATTGAACGATTCATTTGAGTGAAATCATCGTCGAGTGCTCAGTCATATGATGTCGTCTGAATTTTTTAATCGTTCGTCATCGCTAATGACAATATAACATGAAACGCTCGTATTCCGTTTCACGTAGAAAAAAGTAAAAACCGGTGACAAACGCAACAATCTTGACGGTGCTTGTGACGGTTCTAGTCAATACGAATGTCAGATACACATACGATTTAAATAATGTTAATAGTAACCATTATTGGCTCATTAGTAATTGACTAGTGACGATTGGGTGGTACCACTTGTAGTATTCATTCAATTGAAAAATAACAGTATTATCTCAAACGAAAATCGTAACGAAATTGAAATTTCTGACTTTGACTGTGAAATTTGATTATCAATTTATATATATATATATATATATTATTAGACTCGAATTTTTATATATACAAATGGACTCGAATTCGACTAACCCTCTCGCTGAGTTTGTAACGTCACCGCCTGTATTGAGGCCTCGACAAGTACCTTTGTTCCTTGTAATGAATGCTATTTTGCAGTAGCCCCGCGAGAATAGTTTGACAGCGAAACTAAACACAGACTTTTTTGTAATTATGTAAACCTTCCAAAGTTATTAAAAAGTGATCAGCGTGAGGCACGACAGCAAAATAAACGCAGCGTGTAGCGCAAATCTGTGGATATTATTGCGTGTTGCGGTATCGGCAAGCTTAACAGTGGTGTAAATTAACACGTGGACGCTCACAATGCAATTAAATTAAAAAATATTAATGAAGTATGTTACTTTAGTACACTTGTAAAGATATGTTATAACAAAAAAAAATACTGCCTAAAGTAAAATTTGTTTGTTACAAATCAGTCCTATTTCTCAATTTTCGTAACAAGACTAAAAGATCAATATTTTATTTAAAACAATTAGTGACACTAAAAAGGATGATAATTGTTATTTTAAATTACAATAGACAAATTACTGCAATATAGTTTCTCAATTCCAACCAACTTACCTTTATAGTCCGTGGCGCCGGCGTTAGCTGAAGCGGCGGCGGACGCGGCAGAGGAAGCGGGAGCTACAGGCTCCACGCAATGGCGGACCACCAGATACAAGGCAGAGAGCAGTGGGACCGCCAAGGCTTCGTTCCATTCTACTTGCACCGCACCTACTGTGATCAGGGAGAGCTTGGCTCGGCACAACGAGCCCAGAGTCATTCCCGTACTGTAAGTAGTATTATGGTCTTACTACCACATTCACCTTTAATGCCATGTGGTTTTTTTACTTTCATTATGCGTTATAAGAGATGTAGTAACTATAGTGAACTATTATGTTATGTCCGAGCTTAGTAATTAGACAAGTATTAATAAAATAATATTAAAATTTAAATATCGACGGATACGTTGTACATTTTCTTTTTCAAATCTAACAATGAAAATAAGTTGAAATTCGAGTTTCTTTGTTAGGGGCCCAAAGCCTCAACACGTTCTTTTTTGGAGGTTCGTGTAGTAGACTAGAGAGGCAGACTCACTACTCGCCGCCGGGCGGAAACTCGGGCACAGGTAGGCCGCGGTAGTGGGTGGGGAAGGCCACCATGGCCAGCAGCGCGCTGACGGCCGCGCGCCGCAGCTCGCCGCCACCAGCGCCGCCACTGCCAGCGCCGGCACCGCCAGCACCACCAGCACCGCTGCCGCCCCACTCCAGCCGCGGTTCGCGCTCGGGCAGGATGCGCTCCAGCGCCGCCAAGTACTCCGGCACCAGCACTAGCACGCCCTCCAGGTCCAACCTGCCACAAGTTGCTACGATTGCCGGGGCTATTCCGTAACGAACCTAACTGTTGCGCTGGAGTAGTAAGGAGCGTAGATTGCTATATGACGTTTCTGATTGGACGAACGCAATTGTTTTGGCGGGAACTTATTTCTAGACTTGATTATCAGTTCGCTGTCGTTAAATGTCGTACAGTGTACTAATTGAAACCGGAACAAATATAACAATTTGAGACTCTGTGTACATTCAGCAATTACTCTACAATACATTAAATTAATTTATGTAAAAATAGTTTATACTGTTAAATAAATAAAAGGTTTATACAAAGTGGAAAGTTTCAATGGGGCAGCCAAGGGAGGTACCTTAATTGATGCAGCTACAAGAAATTGGTCTTAGAAGACTATCCATCCATTTTTTTTTGAAAATCTGTGAATGGGTATGAATTTTTTTTAATTATGGTTAGTCTCCTAAGAGCAATTTCTTGTAGCTGCAACGATTAAGGTACCTTCCTCGTCTGCCCCATTGAAACTTTCCACCCATTATATTCATGCTATAAACGAGTATATACTCGTCGATGTAAAAAGATTCAAAGTACAATTGTGTTACAATATTAAAATAGTGTGAAAACTTGCGCTACGAAACTGTGAAATTGCAACCGCTAAATGATTTTCCCGCGTTGACCGTTGGGAGGCGCGTGTAACAAGTAAGCGTGAGTGTCTTTTTCCCGTGTTGCCTCGTCTAACCAGAGTTCGATGCTAGATTCACTTTCGCGTTCAAACAAAATCATTAAACGCACGTAGACGACAATAAGCATCGGAGCCGGACATATAAAACAACGCGTGAAAGAGGTAGTTAGAGGCTATCGTTTATTCTTCGTGATAAAGTAACACGCGTTTTACGATGTGTAATACAGATGAATCGATCAGCTATTTAGAAGCAGACCTAAGCTGCTGGAATAATAATCTAAATTATTGAGGAAATCAGATAAAGTACACTTTCATTTACGCTTGCCTGTACAGTTTTTCTCCCATCAGGAGAGGAGAGGTTGACACCCTCATGGCTACCACCGCAAGCAAGTGTCACGGTGGTTATGTTGGACTCCAGACCGATCGAGGGGGTTCGACCGATGCGATCTACCGACCAAATTCAGCCTAAGCTAATGGTCCAAATGACCCTGCAGCTTGAATTGAAAGCGACCGCTTTTTAGAAGAGGGACCAACACAACAATGATACGCTACTGTTACATAACGACGCCTTTATAGGCTATTACGAGGGCTGCTACTTATGTATCCGGAATAGAAAAATTAAACAAACGTATATGGCTAAATATGGGTTTATTGTTTTTCAAAGTATTCTCCGCGATGATCGATACACCTTTCCATAAGTTGAAACCAATGTTTATAGCATTTTTTCCACTCTGATTGCGGTATCTCTGAAACGTGCTGTTTGAACGCGTCGACGGCATCTTCACGGGTTGAAAATCATTGACCACGTAATTTATTCTTTACATTTGGGAATAAATAGAAATCATTAGGTGCCAAGTCTGGGCTATACGGTGGATGACCCATCAATTCCATTTTTTGACCCTCCAAAAATGTATTTGTTTCGCGTGATGTGTGACATATTGCCAGGGGAAAATCGTAATAAATCATAGCACGAATATTTTCACGTGTGAGTTCCATCAATTCAGCGATATGACATTTTAAACCCATCAGAAACAAAACACTAGCGTACATAATGAAAAAAAATTGCGGCTAGTACTTAAAAAAAAGAACGAATTTTACCATGGAGGTCATATATTGCGATTCAAAATGTTGAAATCCCAGATACTTAAGTAGCAGCCCTCGTACTGTCAGGTGGAGAGCACATAGGTGTTTTTTTAAAAGTGTTCCGTACCGCAGCAGGTCGGGCGCGTACCGCAGCACGGCCGCGGCAGCGGCGCCCGTGCCGCGCAGCCCGCCGCGCAGCGCCGCGTAGCAGCGCGCCAGGTACGGCGCCAGCACCGCCTCGCCGCACTGCTTGGAGCACAGCACGCGGCACACCGCGCCCAGCGCCTCCGCGCGACCTGCGCACCGCCGCCGCATACACACACTGCGCCCGCCTCCGCCTCCGCCACCGCCGCCGCCGCCGCCGCCGCTGCTGGGGCGCAGCATGCGGCACGCCGCGCCCAACGAGCGGCGATGACATTTGACCATGATGGTGCGATTTAACTTATCGCAGTTTAGTTCTATTATTACTATTTTCCCACTCAACGCGAAATGTAAAGTTGTCGCATCGAGACTAAAGTCAAATACAGATAAACCTTCGGAATGATCACCTCAATCCTAGTATCAGTAATTTCCTGACTTAAAAGTAAAGACCCTGACAGCCTAATTTAAAAAATGCACTTAAGGTTAAGGCCATCTTTGGCCACATATTTCTTTCACATGTTAATGATGAAACTAAGATAAAATTAAAAAGTGGAGGTTGAGCCTAGAAATAGATTTTAACCGTACGGGTGTAAATTTCTAAAACCCTGAGCGTTTGATAGGTAAAACAGCGTCATGCAGTTATTTATAATATAAACCAGAGGTTCCCAAACGTTTTTGTGTCGTAGACGCTTTACTGTGTTTTTCAGTTTTGGGTAGACCCCCTACTTATCCAATATTGAATGCCTACATCCTACAACTTACAAAATTATACAAACATCATTTCTTTAGTAAGGTTTGATTTTGATTACACTGGTAGGACACACAGTAATACGTCTTTCTTGTGGCAATGCTTTATTTGGACTAACTACTTGTTTACCTACCGACTAAATTCAGCCAAAGCCTTTGGTCCTACTGGCTTAACGTGACAGAGAACCGCTCCTCAGGAGAGGCACGGTTAGCGCTGCCCTATGGAGAGGGCATATGCGCTAGATGAGGCACGGTATACTAAAGTGGATGCGGCCTATATTGCCAGGGACCTACACGTGGCTAAGCAGAAGGCTGCCGATTAGGGAATGACAGGTTTGGAAGTCCTGCGTTAATTGATTAGGGGGATCGCTAAAGACACGTCGCGGACGTCGTATCCTCTGCCAATATTGACTGTTGCCAGATAGGCTGTTACTAGCTGACTCGCGAATTAGTAGGTATGGGTGCTCGACCGCGGCTCGGAAGAACCGCTTGGAGCACTCCCTAAAATGTTGTTGAATGGTTGGGAGTTTGAGGTCCCTGTGGAGGTCACAATTGCGGACTTAATAAGGGGCATCGGCCATTCGGTGCAAAAGTTTGCTTTAAATGACCTGGATTGGGTGGAGGACATGCGACTCGGCTGGTGCGAATACCAGGGATGCGTAAGAGAGGATTGGTCGAATACATACCTTGTTAAGGGTACTCTTGTTCCTAAGGGACATGGAGCTGTGTCTACCTAACATACTGTTGCGAACATACTGTTCAGACGGGCTATGTAGGATTTGGCATTCCGCGTCACCCTAGAGACATGCTCCCGAAAATCGAGTTGCCTGTCCAAGGTGACGCCTAAGTACTTTGCAGTACGCTGCCAAGGGATGGGTTTCCCCTGAAAGTGGAGGGTTGGGGTACCGTAAGGGGCTGGTTCGTGCCTGTGGGTGGGTACGAACATAACCGCGGAGCTTTTCTCCGGGTTTACTTCGATCCTCCATAGGCCGAACCAGTCGGACAATTCATCAATTGCACATTGCAATGCCGACACTATGTGGGAGTTGACGCGGCCCTTGAAGTACAGGGCCGTATCGTCAGCAAATAGGGCTAGCTGGGGATCTACGGACGACATCCCGATACCCGTAGAATAGAGGGGATAGCGCGGAGCCCTGAGGGACTTCGGCTGTTAAGGGTCAAGGGGAGGACAGGCACTTCTCGTGCCGGAAGCGAAAATACCTATCTCTGAGATAGGCCTCCACCACGCGCACTAGTCGATCGGGCATTCCGGTTTGGTAGAGTTTATAGACCTGCGTGCCAAACCTTATCAAAGGCTTTGGCGACGTCGAAGAAGACGGCTACGGTCTTACGGGGGTGGAACCCACTAAGTGCGTACTCGACAATGCGATACACTTGTTGTGGGCAGGAGTATTTGGCTCTAAAGCCAATCTGGTGGGGGATGATTACGCCCTTGTCAAAGACGTGAGCTTTGAGTCGGGCAAGAAAAAGTTTTTCGTACACCTTCCCCAATGAGCTGATGAGGCTTATGAGGTGTGACTACTGGACATGTGAAGGGGATACTTGTTTACAAAGTGTGGCTCAATATAACAGCACACACACATATAGATTACATACTATTGCAATAGACACATAGAACTTATGATTTGATTATAAAACATTTCATTTTTACTTCACAGGTATATGCTTTGTATATGCCTTTATAAGTAAATAAATATCGTGGACACCCAAATTTTTTTTTTCGCTGACGTAGGCCCCTTGCAGGTTGTAGACCCCTAGGGGTCGATATCAACCACTTTGGAAATATAAACCACAGGTATAAACCATTAATTTCCACGCATACCTGGTTGATAGCTCAACATGTTGAGTTTGTAAGTGGCATCGGACATCGACGGCGGTGGAGGTGTGCCGTCTGCGCGTTCTGTAAAACAAAAATTAATTTCAAATGCTACTTTTAACCAACTGTACGAGTCACTTCAGTGATCATTTATTAGTGACAATTAAATTATTCAGTGATCTTTATTCAAAATAATCGAGAGTAATCGATATTTTAGGCAATAGGATGAATAATTTACCATCACAAATACATTAATTTTCCTACTTCGCATAATATATATTTTTTTATTTAATAACATTCTTGAGCCAAAGCCGTCAGTGGCATGGTATACCATTACAGTTTAACTTAAGCCCAATCAAATAAACATGCGAACTAACGACTAATGACGTCGATGGCAAGTGGAAGATAGACATCGCCAATGGTACACTGCTGATTAATGACTCGTAAACGTTAAAAATTGCAAAGTAGTAATTCATTTGTATAAAATGGCATAACTTTTTTTATTCATATCTTATAATAAAATATTTGACAGTCTATCTTTTATGTATACACTATTTAAATAAAGTACTGAAGTTAATATAGCTGCCGAAAACATATTATTCGTCAAAGACTTCACCGAAGATATACTGAATAAAGCCATATAAATAAAATAAATAGAAGATGAGGCCCATGTTGGCCATGGATACTGGCTAGTTACACAGCGACACATCCACAAGCACTCACGCTGGCAGCTGGGCGGCGGGGTGGTGCCGATGAGCGCGGCCTCGAACAGTCACTCGTCGAACAAGTGGAAGATGAGGCCCATGTTGGCCATGGATACTGGCTAGTTACACAGCGACACATCCACAAGCACTCACGCTGGCAGCTGGGCGGCGGGGTGGTGCCGATGAGCGCGGCCTCGAACAGTCACTCGTCGAACAAGTGGAAGATGAGGCCCATGTTGGCCATGGATACTGGCTAGTTACACAGCGACACATCTACAAGCACTCACGCTGGCAGCTGGGCGGCGGGGTGGTGCCGATGAGCGCGGCCTCGAACAGTCACTCGTCGAACAAGTGGAAGATGAGGCCCATGTTGGCCATGGATACTGGCTAGTTACACAGCGACACATCCACAAGCACTCACGCTGGCAGCTGGGCGGCGGGGTGGTGCCGATGAGCGCGGCCTCGAACAGTCACTCGTCGAACAAGTGGAAGATGAGGCCCATGTTGGCCATGGATACTGGCTAGTTACACAGCGACACATCCACAAGCACTCACGCTGGCAGCTGGGCGGCGGGGTGGTGCCGATAAGCGCAGCCTCGAACAGCCACTCGCCGAACAAGTGGAAGATGGAGTTCACCTTGGGCCGCAGCGGAGTCAGCGGAGGGCTCTCCAGCTCACACACTGGACATAGCACACAAAAGTATGCCGATTAATGTTATTTTTCAATATATATTTATTGGTAGGCAGGGATAGATAAAAGTAATGTTATATATCCATTATCATATATAAAAATAACTACTATATAAAAATAAGTCTGGTTTTCCTTCCTGACGCTATAACTCCAGAACGCACGAACCGATTTCCACGGGCTCCGTGAGATTTATAGCAAATTCGGGAAAAATTTCCTTATCTATAAAATAAGTAGGAATAAAAAACAGTCACTTTACAAATCTGTTTGACAGGACGAAGTCTGTCGGGTCCGCTATGTACAAAGTACAGTGCAAATTGCAATTATAAGATTTTATATTTTTGTCAATTAGGCGCGTCAATTGTGCACTTTGATCGCGACCTACAAATATCAGTGCAATGAACTGCGATCTGTTGCCGTAATGGTTAAATTGTATATAGTTTTTATTTTAGTGTTCAATTAGAAATCGTGACAACAACTCTCGCCTTGCATTTTAATTTATTCTTTTTGGCACTCATTGACATTTGACATTAGTTTAAGTTGACATTTAGATTTAATTGACATCATCTCCCAAACATTGTACATAAATATATATAATCTGTTACATTATTTTTACTATGTTTACCATTTAACATTTAAAAAAAACCTTCAATAGTGTATGGTCCAGGAGCCGATAACACTGAAAGACCCGTCATAGCGCAACCAAAAAATATTTATTTAAATCAATATGCGTGTGTATATATATATATATATATACATATATATATATATATATATATATATATATATATATATATATATATATATATATATATATATATATATATAATATATATATATATATATATATATATATATATATATATATATATATCGGTATGCGTGGATTCCTATTGCCGAAACAATGTTAAAAAGATATTGAAAAAATGTTTTACCGTCATCGCGGATATTAATAACCACCAAGATTAAAAATACCAAGATATTTTTAAAAATAACATAAAAATAAATAAAATAAAATAAAAATTGTTTCCGGCATGATGGAGAAATTTTAGCCCTCATCACACCCTTCAAATAGATATGCCAGACCGTTCCGGAAGAAAAAAGTGGTATGCGTGATTGTGTTCTAAAAGTCAATAAAATTTACTATCGAATACATTAAAAAAAATAATATCCGCGATGACGGTAAAACATTTTTTCAATAACTTTTTTTGTTTCACATCTTTCGGCAATAGGATTCCACGCATACAGAGCTTAATTTATTCCTAAACTTATGTACTATTTATTTAAATAAATATTTTTGATTCGCTATGACAAGACTTTTAGCGTTGCCGGCTCCCCGCCTAGTAGTAATAACCTTTTAAATAAGTTTCTTACGAATTATATTACTTGAAAATAAGGTGTCTTATATTTTGACACCATATTATATAGAGTGAATATAATATCGAGTTTAAAATTTTACGGTACCTTGAGAAGTGATTGAGTTGGGCGGCGTGGTGGGAACAACGCTGGGCGGGCGGCTGCTTGTCAGCCCAATAAGCGACGTACGCGGCATGCCTGCGGCGTTTAATGTTTTACTATTCGTACTATATCCGATACTATAATACAAGACTATATAACGTTTTACTAAAGTAGCTAAGAACTATTTTTAAGGTGACAGAGTTTACTTAATCTATTCATATTATTTAAGTCACATTTTTGTTTGAATTATTATAAATCATCATAAAAATTTTGGAATTAGTTCTTTATTAAGAAAATTGGTAAATAAAGTACTTAACTTTATATTTTATATATTATAAAAAATTTGATGAACTACAAGCATCATATTATTTATTATATTTCCATAATATGGTAATATTTATCATAAATAAGTATCAAATAAGATTACAACGCCAATCCATGCATAGCTGAAGAACACCATAGTTATCAAAGCCAACACCCTAAAAGCTTGTAAAATATGTAAAAATTGTCTGATATTTATAGAGACAATAAAATTAAAGAATTAGCATGTTCAAGTTATACGTACGTTTGGTCTTGGTCTACTATTTGTGTACACAAGGAATTAAATTTACGTATGCGTATGTATACACAGGCATTCACACACATACGTGTGCGAATGTATCTACGCACCACGGTCGGGGCGGTCCCTGAGGCGGGCGGTGACGCTGAAGGACTTGGCGAAGCGGCGGTGCGCCTGTGTATGTGTGTATATGTGTACGCACCACGGTCGGGGCGGTCCCTGGGGCGGGCGGTGACGCTGAAGGACTTGGCGAGGCGGCGGTGCGCCTGTGTATGTGTGTATGTGTACGCACTACGGTCGGGGCGGTCCCTGGGGCGGGCGGTGACGCTGAAGGACTTGGCGAGGCGGCGCGGGCGGTGCGCCTATGTATGTGTGTATGTGTACGCACTACGGTCGGGGCGGTCCCTGGGGCGGGCGGTGACGCTGAAGGACTTGGCGAGGCGGCGCGGGCGGTGCGCCTATGTATGTGTGTATGTGTACGCACTACGGTCGGGGCGGTCCCTGGGGCGGGCGGTGACGCTGAAGGACTTGGCGAGGCGGCGGTGCGCATGTGTATGTGTGTATATGTTTACGCACCACGGTCGGGGCGGTCCCCGGGGGCGGGCAGTGTCGCTGAAAGACTTGGCGAGGCGGCGGTGCGCCTGTGTATGTGTGTATGTGTACGCACTACGGTCGGGGCGGTCCCTGGGGCGAGCGGTGACGCTGAAGGACTTGGTGAGGCGACGGTGCGCCTGTGTATGTGTGTATATGTGTACGCACCACGGTCGGGGCGGTCCCTGGGGCGGGCGGTGACGCTGAAGGACTTTGCGAGGCGGCGGTGCACCTGTGTATGTGTGTATATGTACGCACTACGGTCGGAGCGGTCCCTGGGGCGGGCGGTGACGCTGAAGGACTTGGCGAGGCGGCGGTGCGCCTGTGTATGTGTGTATATGTGTACGCACCACGATCGGGGCGGTCCCTGGGGCGGGCGGTGACGCTGAAGGACTTGGCGAGGCGGCGGTGCGCCTGTGTATTTGTGTATATGTGTACGCACCACGGTCGGGGCGGTCCCTGGGGCGGGCGGTGACGCTGAAGGACTTGGCGAGGCGGCGGTGCGGCGGCGGCGTGTCTGCCTCCTCAGGCTCGGGGGGCTCGGCCGCCTCCCCGCCCCACCACCGGTCGGTGCCCAAACCTACCACACCACAGCTCTACCTAGTGCACTCCCCGAGCTCAACAACGCGGCATATGTCTCCTTAAGGTGCCATATTTCTAAAAGTTTTTATTGCTTTATAATCGACTTTCCCAGTGACTTATTATATCAGTTTTGGAAGCTTGTTTTTCGTGATTGTATTTCAGCATTTAACTATATACAGAATGGCCTGAAATCTGCTTTTTCACGAACATTTGATAAATTTTATTACGATATTCGACAGATGTTTGTCGACAGACTAGCCTCTGTTCTGTTCTCACCTCGTAAAACTTTATGGGACATAGGACAAGTACTTGTCTCTAACAGTAAAAAAAGTAACTGTAAAAATCATAACACCAAATGTATCAAGATATCACTCTCGAGAAATTGGTCCAACCCTGCAATAACACCATGGCCATAACCAATAATGTCCTATCAACCAAATTGTGGTTGCAAACGACCGTCCTGGACTTCATAAAAGCTGAAAGACTGGCGGTCATTTAGTCCAGATCTTAAACCACTGGATTCTTATTTATGGTTAGTTTTAAAGAGTATGAGTTGTTTTAAACAGCCTGATAACTTGGAATCCCTTAATAAGTGCATAAGATTGGTAGTGAAAATTTTTTCCATAAAAAGAGTACGCGTGCTTCGATAGATATCGACGTTTAAAGTATCCCATCACAGTCAAAAGAGATTATTTCTAGCTTCATATATTTTTAAAGTTTTAATATTTTAATATTGTATTTAAATAAAAGAGAAATAAATGTTTTATGCATAGAAAACAAATAATTATAACAATATTTCTGGCAGGACTACTTATACAATCGATGAAATTTAATAAAATGCAGCTCGACATTTGATGCAACGCAAGCGCCGCCGCCTGTGGACAGATTTGGAAAGCTCGATAGTTTGTCACTCGGTAATTCTCTCATAAAGATGGCGATAATTTTTCACATATAAAAACATATACCGTTTTGATAAACATGTGCAATATAATTATGTGTACAAACTATTATATAGATAAATAAATATTATCAGAGAAATTCAAATTCCAAAAAATACTCCCAATATCAATATACTTAGATACAACTTTACACACTGTTTCCAAAAAAAAATAGCATAACATAGATTGCAAATAGCTTTTATAAGAAAAACATTTGAGAACACGGAGGAATATGATAACGAGTTAAAAATGATAAACATATTAAGGAAACAACATTTTTATCTTACAACAGCTTCTTGAATATTGTAATTATTTCTGAAATAGATTATTATCACTTTCGCATTATCACAACCCACGTGTAGAAGACTTTATTTATTCATAAAAATCGTTATACAAATATATTTATAAACACCAATATAATTAAATCTTTTTAAAAATGTGCCACTTAACTGTGTGTGCAAACCCATACTAAAAACAAAACACCAAATAAAAAAAATATTAATGTTAATGAATTCTTCAATCACACCCATATGCTCGATCACACTCGTTCAGTAGTTCATAGAAGGAAGAAATAAAGTCTGACGACCTCGGTAGCCGAATGACATCTTAAAACCGATGTATTAACCAGTTTTAAGATGTCACCATCACTAAGCTTTCGGGTTCAAGTACCGGTGGAGATAGATGTTTGTATTGCAAGCATACATGCCTTAGTCATTTCTATCAAAAATATTTATGTATGTCTATCTGTTACTCTAGATCCCATAACACAAGTCTTACAGTACTTACTTTGGGCTAGGATAATAATAGTGTAAGTGTAAAAAATATTTAAAAAAGGTATTTAAAAATCACTAAATTGTATTAATGTTTTAGTTTTAGAGACACACTACATAATCTTTCCCCCAATAATGTCCACACCTATTGGTTCTGCGCTGTTAGCGTCCACAAAATCTAGGTTTCCTAAGTTGTGATTCCCGGGCACATGCCTGCCTCTCGAGGACGTTGCCGTTTCAAAAATCATTAACCTTAACGAGCAATGTCCCCCTTTTTTTCCTGAGGAAAATGCATTATATTGCATACCCCGGCTGTGACGAGCCAGCGGTTATGTGGGCCTCTCCTCCCTAGAAGTCCCCCTTCTGGGGAGGATTTTAGTGGGTAGGCCGGGAGGCCTCACCTCAGAGATGGCAGGGAACCTCAGGGATGGCCTTCCACAAGCATGTAGGGAGCCCCCAGGAACGCGAAGCGACTTCCGGGAACCCCCAGCGTCCGCTCCCCTGCCTACAGGGGAGCCCTCCTCGGGGGAGGCTACACTACCTCCCCCGATCTCCTTCACCGACGACGCCCCCCGGCTACGGAAGGGGCGTGGTCCATCTCGGGTCGCCGTATCCGCGGGCGCGACTTCCTCGCGCCCGCCGGCGGCAGCGCCGCAGCTGTGCTACCGAGCCCGGCGCCGCTTTCTTCGAGCGGGATCGGCCTTCTCCCGACCCCGCTCGGCGGCCTCCTTCTGGAGCATCACTGCTTCACAGAAGGAGGCCACAGCCCTCCAACCTCCCTCGTCCGCCAGCATTGCCGCAATCAATGCCGACGGAGACAGATCTCGCCCGATCTCTGCGACCAAGACTCGGCGTTCGGAGGCCCACGCGGGGCACTCCGCCAGCGTGTGCTGGGCCGAGTCGAGGTCGGATGCGCAGTGGTGGCTATGTGTCGATCCCTCCCGTCCTATTCAACACAGATACTCACCGAAGCAGCCGTGCCCGGGATGTCCTAATACAATACCATTCTTAGGGATTCCTTTCAGTAACCATTCTTCTGCAGACCTATTTTTGAATTACGAATGCAACTTCAAAATCGCTTCGCTGACTATTTAGTCAGCGGTGACTTTGAGGTCACGGATTCCTAAACATACAATTTTTGAAAGTCGATCGCAGAGCTGCCAACATAGATAAAGTACACACATAAATGTAAGAGTTCGGTTCCACGCAGAATGTACCGCTGCCGGTTATTGCCGGCTTAACTATTATGGTTTATATATATATATATAATATATATACATATATATATATATATATATAAAAGGTATATAAAGGTTTATATATGTATATATGAATGTAGTCTCTGTATATATAAACTGAAAAATCAAACAAAACACATAACATTTCCACAACTATGACTTTATTACGAGTGGGTGAGGGCACTCGTAATGAAGTCACACCTGTGACTAAGGTAGTCACATCAGTGATATTCAAAAATAAGAATTATTGAAAATCGGTGATTATTAGTCACATCGGTGATTTCGAAGTCGCATTCGTAATTCAAAAATAGGTCTCCTGGTGAATTTATCATTTCTGATTCCTCGTGAAATTTAAGTGTTGATCAACTAACAGCTTGATTACATGTTCCCACTGATAGAAATGAAAATATAATTAAATTTTAACAGTCATTCAACAAGCAAGACTTAGCTTATTAAATAAGTAGTTTATGAAATGTTTACTTACCAACTGATATTATTGCAAAAACCAATCTAATTTGTGGCGATAATTAAAATTAAGGGCAAATAAAATATTAAGCAGTCAACATTTTATGAAAGCGTTGCAGAAAATGACGCTGCGGTTTCGGCACTGGTCCTTGAATCGGAAGGTTCGGGAGGGGGGGGGGCTTGAGATCGACCCTGGCATCTATCTATGTAACTATCTATATATAAAAAAAATCATTTTTAGAATTTCATATATACATTTATCTGACGCTCCTACGATAAAGTTTTTTTTTCCCTCAGGAGAGAGAGGCTGAGAATCCTCACTAAGGAGCAAGAAATGTACCCAGGATACCACCGTAACGGCAAGGGTCACGTTTGTTATGTCGGACTCCACGTAGCTAGAGCAGTCTGACCCCGAGACCTACCAACTAAAGTCAGCCTTAGCCATGGTTATAAGGACCCTACGGCTAGAATGGACACGGTGAAGATAAACATGAAACAACCAGATACACTCGTAGAGAAAATCCAAGGTGCATGTAGTAATCCAATCCACACCGAACCAGTGTATTAGACTAACGCCTAACTTTTAGAGTAGGCTCGATGGGAAAGGATATCACTATATAATATAAAACAAAGTCGCTTTCTCTGTCCATATATCCTTATGTATGCTTAAATGTTTAAAACTACGCAACGGATTTTGATGCGATTTTAATAGATAGATAGTTAGTGATGGAAATGGAAGTTTTATATGTATAATAACATCCATTAAGTAGCAGAGAAATGCTGTTATTTTTGAGGTTTCTAATGTGATGTCGTAAACAATTACATTTCAATTAATGAAAAAAGCGTGTTTTTTAGTTTTTTAAACTAAAATTCCTTATATACAACGTTCACTGTTTTTCTGTAGTGTATTTAGTATCAGCAATACAACCGTGCGAAGACGGGGCGGGTCGCTAGTAACCTATAATGATCACAGAAGAAGGTGTATTTAAACATGCTTATTGATACAAAACAGCCACCACAATTATATGTTCACATGACTAGAGTCGCAAACTTAAATCCTTGAAAAAATAACAGAAAAAGCAAGCAGGAATCTTATTTACATGCATAAATATTTTTACGCCTCTTTCCCATGGAGATAGGCAGAGATCATAGTTTTATTTTATGTTCATGATAAAAAATCGTCGACCTACACTAGGATTTTTTGGACTACGATCCATACATATTTCCCTAGCTTCCTCGATTTAATGAATATTTTCATACACGCATATCAATTATGGCCCTGATGGTATACACATACAAGTATGTTCAGCTAGGTCGTCCGCTACAAACTTTCCCATTCATATTATATTTGCCTTATAATTTTTTTCATCAGTCGTCTTTCGTTCTTTGTACGTGCATAAACCATCTAAACATTTCCGATTCGCAACTCACATTTGACTTATAATAATATTTCAAAATTTATCCTTCGTCACTCCAGCTGAATGTGGAAAGATCTGAATTGAAGTCAGAAGTTGCAGTTAAAAAGAAGAATGTAGAGCCGAATTAATGCCGCACTGGGAATCAAAGGAGCTCACCGAGGAAGGCGTCGACGTGCGCGGCCAGGCCGCGCATGGCGCGGTGGAAGATGGCTGGCAGCGCCGCCAGGCACGGGTGCGGCTTGTTGTCCTCCGCCGTGTACGAGTACTGCGGGCGCGCCCAATGTAATGCCACGTTATTGTAAGCGCCACAAGTCACCTATTGCGGGTCCACTACCAGTTCGCAGGACGAGCCGCAAGAGATACATTACTAAACCGGCCAGCAATAGATATATTGTGTATTTTACGAACGTGTACAAACACATACATAAGTCTATCAATGCCGAGTTGTGGAAAACGCTTGTATAGTTTTTTTCTTTACAAATTAAATACAATTACTTTTTTAAAATCAATGAGGAACAACTAATAACAGTTCTTTTTAGTAGCTGTGTATAGCGTCTGCAGAACTGCTCCTATTAAGATTTTAAGGCAAAAGGCGTACGTGCCATATTAGCATATAATTTCATGTCTCAATAAATCAGACTATAACCATATCTGAATCTCATTATATACGTTGCCGAATTATTGACAAACTGTGCTAAGAGAAACAACAAAAAAAAAAACCCGGTTGACGAAAACACATATTCTCTTTGTAGATGTGACCTTATTTTATATATCTCGGCATACGTAGATCCCTACAAAACGGCAGTTTTATATGTGCATACCCGCAATTTAGCTGATAATTTATGGCAGTTCCTGCTTATATAATATTTAAAAAATAGTTATGTCATGTTGCGATTTCGTCATTATAGTTCAGGGGCTGAACTGAATACGATATAAATATATCTTTTTTTGTCTTCGTAGTTCTGGGTAAATCTGGTGCAAATGTGTCCAACCTGTAAGAACTCCGGCGTCTGGCTGACGAGGTGGGGCCGGCACAGATCTACCGGGTTGCCGATGGTGTGCAGCATGCGGTACCAGCTCTGTACCACCGCTTCGGCGCTCATGTCAGCTGGCACGAGGTTGGCGTCCTCCTCGCCTGGGTACATGTGAGCAAGTACGCATTTCAGTTAACTATCGTTTCCAATCTCCACTACTGTGACGTAACACACATTTTTCATATAAACAACAAATTCTAGATCAACTTGTCGTGTTGAAACAGTTTATTAAACACTAGCAGTCCGCCCAAGCCTCGCACGGGTGGGAAGCAGATATTTTTAGCAGGCGCACAGTGAGACACAGCGAGGCAGCGAGCACTCACCCAGCACGGGCGCGGGGAAGTGCGGCCCGTAGAGGTGGCGCAGCAGCCGCGCGGTGAGGCACAGCGAGGCGCGCACCCACTGGTCGGTGAGCGGTGCGCGGTGCCGCCAGCGCAGGCACTGCTCGCGTAGCGTGCGCCACAGAGGCGGCGATGGGAAGCACCTGCCAGCACAACACTTTAATATAGACTCGACGCTATTTGGCAACGTAAGCATTTGCGATCTGCTGCGAGAATGTGTTAATTAAAAAATATACGAAGGTAAAACAAACGCACACTGTTCTAAATAGAAAGGAGAAGGAAGTCAGTACTTTAGACAGCACAGTATTAGTTGGTGCGTCTCGTTCAGCGCACACAGCCAGCACAGACCTGTGGCAGGCCAGCAGCCACAGCTCGGCCAGCACGCACAGCACGCGCTCGGCCAAGCGCTCGGCGGCGGCGCGATGCGGCGCGGGCGGCGCCAGCAGCGCGTCGCCGGCGCCCAGCAGCAGTAGCAGCAGCGCGCGCCACTCGCGCTCGCCCAGATCCGCGTTGGCAGCCAGCTCGCGCGCTAGCCGCAGCACGCGGTGACACAGCACCGCCTGCTTGCTTATCAGATCGCCGCCTGCGCACACAAACATTACGATTTACCATCTACATTATCTTACCAAAATTCCCTTCACAACCGCAGTAAAACTAGTAATATTGTTGCGTTGAAGTAATCAACCGCCGGATATATATAGATAGACATATTTTGATAATTTAAAGTTAAGCACTACTTAAATTGAATGTTACACATTGTATGACGCTTGCTCAATCATGGTCGAGTAAGTTTAGCTTTAATTTCTCAAATCGGAATTACAGAGGCTAATTATTTATTTACAGTCGGTTAACGATTTGAAAATATTTTGTTACGTATAACTTTAACTTTCGAGTGAGCATATTTTATATGTAAAACAGATACTGAAGTAAGTAGCAGCTAAATTATAGATAGTTCCAAGTCACATCTAAACGGGACACAAGCGAACATCATTTACTCGCGGTACACTTTGCTAACAGCGCTCTTCGCTAACCCGCCCTACTGAGCATGATTCAAAAACCACTACAAAGATTTTTAAACATGACTTTGAAAATCAACCAAGTCAGTGGTGAACATCTTTTGGCTAAGGTGATAAAGAAATAATATAACTCAAAAGAAAGATAAAAAATCTTTCTTCATATTTTTTTTAAAACTCAAACTTTAATAAGCAACTATTCCACTATGAAAAAGTGAAAAGTAACTAGAATAGGGACAGTTATAAGAAGTTTTGAAATCGCTACAAGCACAGTTCGCTTATAAGGCGGTACAAAATTCAATTCTGTCAATTTCCCTTACTGTATTTTTTTTATCTATATATTCAAATATGAAAGTAGACATCTTTAATGAGACATGCACCCAAGTCTTAATAGTAGCGATATAAAACATACAATCGACTACATCACACGTCGTTGGCACTGTCGTTGAAACGCAGTGAAAGCAGAACCGCCCTAAAGAAACCACGAGCATTGGCGACACGCGACGTCTCTTAGTATTTGCATGTTGGTACAAATATTACTATTCCATTTGCGCATGCGATTTAAAGAAAAACTAGTGGTGCAGCTTTAGATTGTAACTTGACTTTATTTTATTGCATTTCGGAGAGTGTGCGATGGAATTGCTCAATTTGACTCCAGCATCTCCCAGCTCAATTTGATACCTAAATGACCTAAAACTTTATCTATAAAAAAAAAACAAAGCTATTTTATTGCTACTATTGATAAATAAGTAGACTAGTAGAAATAACCAGTACAATTTTTTTTCTTTTATTTTTGTTTCACGGATTTTATTCGTAGATATGACACCCCAATAATTTATATCTAGAAACAAAACTAATCAACAATTAACTTCTATTCTTAACAGCTAACTGAACTAATTTATTTATTATTTTTATTAATTATTATATTAATTTTTGTTTCTTTACTACAGTCGGGTCAATTTAAATGGCCACATTTGACATTTTTCATAGAGGTGACCTGCTTAAACACTCCGATTATGTGAAAAAAATCGATATTTACTTCAAACATATGTGAATACGAATACAGTTATTATGGAAAAGTACTTTTTTTATAAGATCCCTATCTTATAAAAAAGTACTTTTCCACAATAACTGTAATAGGCAAACGAGCAAATGGTATTATATAGTAAGTGATTATCGCTGCCCGCACAACAGATGTGTTGCGGCCTTTAAATGGGAATACGCTCTTTTTTATAGTACTGCATTAATATATTTTACGATTTTAATTGCCTTAAAATTTTATTAACATCAATTATTTCTTGTTATGAAGTTAGGTATTATTGTTTTTTATTATAAAACAAAAGAACAACATGTTTTACATACATACACTCACGCCTTTTTCCCATGGGGGTAGGCAGAGATTACGTCTTTCCACTTGCTACGGTCTTACATATCTCTTCGCTTCATCTACTTTCATAACATTCCTCATACATGCTCGACGATTGCGGGTACTTCTGACCTGCCTTTTTTGAGGAGACTTTCTATTTGTTCGAAATATGTTCGCCTAGGTCTTCCTCGTCCCGTACTCACTCCAGCTTCATAAATCATTTTGGTCAGTTCTACTTTCATCCATCGTCCCACAAGCCCAAACCACCAAGCATCCCTTCTCATTCTTGTCACGATATCCTCTTTCCAACCACATTTCTTTCTAATCACTTCATTATACAATCTGTCACTCAGTTTTACTCCTGCCATACTCCACAAAGCTCTCATTTCTACTGCATTTATTCTGCTTTCATGTCGTTTCTCCCATACCCAACTTTCACTTCCGTACATTCTTTCTACAAAGTAATCATTGCATTCATTCGATTTTTTGAGGACATCACTTACGTATAGACTTCATTGAACGCAACTTGTAACAACGGTCATTTGTGCATTTCCAAACTAAAAAAATATTTAATATTTTATGTCCGCCATTACAAGGTTAGTTGAGGAATTTTAATGAAATGTCAAATGTGGCCTATTAAATTGACCCGACTGTACCTGGATGCATTAGGACATAATTACAAACCCCAATGTCATATTTCCGCATATATAACTTGTTTCTAAGCTTAGTAGTTCGAGCATATTCCATTATAATATGGTATACGTCTTCCACTCTATTACAAAGATTGGAATTTGTAGATCTGCTTTTCGCATCATATAAGCATATTTCGTCGGCTTGGAAGAAGACTGTCATAACTCAAAATACACAACCTTTCAGGGGAAGCCTGTAAATATTTTACTGGATAAAATGTACTCAGATCTCGATCTAATTAAATAATTATAAACCATATTCATTACAGGTGGCTTTATTATTATATAGACTTCTATTATTATTATAGATAAATTGAAGTTGTTTCATTGCGAAAACATAACAATGCATTTTTTTGAGTTGTGACAGTCTTCTTCCAAGCCGACAATTTATTTAACGGAATATGCCCAGATCTAAGACGTAAAGCTGTAACTATGTCTCTTCCATGCAATGAACATTCTTCAAACCAAAAGCAACGAGGAAGTGATGGTACAGTACACATTGCCAACTTGTGACATAAGATGTAAAATCAGGAAAATCAATAATTTCACACCTTCAAACCGGATTACAGCAATGATTCCAGTAAAAACTTTTTAGCTAAAACTACATATATATTTCTTTCGCGAACATACACTTATCAGATCAGGCTTACTCATATAATTATTTTATAGCATTTATTATTATGCCAAAAATTTGTATTCAAAATCGAAATCAAAAATCAAAATAATCTTTATCCAACATAGACCTTTACAGGCACTTATTGACGTCAACAAACAAACAAAAAATAAAGCTTAAAAAAAAAAAAAACAAAAACCTTGTCCGTACGTACGAATGTATTCTATTACAAGGTTGTTAGTAATAGGTTCTAAGACTAATTGTATTCGAGTTTTTAGTGCTAGTGCGAATCAAGTGTTAAAATTATAATTATCAAGATACATATCCATAAACACTTACCCAATTCCGTTTGGAATACAAATGACAGCGCTTAGAAAGAGAAAAAGGTGGGGTTTAATTAGGTGTCTAAATCTTAAGGAAACATGCAATATTAGCCATGTTAGCGATAATCAGGATGAGAATCGGATATAAAGTGTGAAAAGCAATTTTGTTGATAATTTATATAAGAGTATAGATAACAAATGCAGTCATGTAGAAGTCATATTTGTATTAGAGGTAGACGTGTCAGCAATAATAATTTTATAAGTATTTATCTATTCAACCAAACAACTAACTGTGACTAATGAGTAATTTGTATGGTAAAGAAGTTCACATTTAAATAACATTTAAATACTAATAAAAATGACACAAACGCAGTCAATACGTCATAAAAACAACTGAGACAAAAACACAATCTGTGCAGCTAAGGAAAACTATTAAAAAAACCTTTGCCCCTCTACTGATTAGTTATTCTCACCATTGCCTCTGTCTAAAATATAGATAGATAACAAAATATATTTTAGAAATAAATGCAGCTCATTCTCATGCGACTTGTAAGGGCATAAAATTGCGTTTCGTGCGAAGTTTTGTTGTAAAGCGAGTAGTACATATTATAAAGCTAGATGGTAACAAAAATGGAGCACGCAAGCGTCGCCGACGATCGAGGATGGTACTAGAGCTACTGACTCTCGTCCGGGCGGGGCACGAAGAGGTTGAGTAGGTGTCGAAGCAGCGGAGCGGCATAGTGCTTGGGGCGCGCGCGCACCGGCGCAGGCACGGCGGGCGGCGGCGGGTGAGGCGCCGCGGCTGCCGGCGGCAGCAGCGCGCCCAGCCACGCGCAGCACACGCGCACGCACGCGCGCACCGCTTCGTGCTCCGCCAGCGGCAGCGACAGCCCGTACCGAATCACCTCCAACACCCACTCCACCTACCACGCCGCATGGTTGCCGTTACTAATAGCTGTTGCTTTGCTACGAGCTTAACATACGGTATTGACCGTTTACAGTGGCGAGGCTCCGAAACGGACTATTTACAGAAGAGACAGATTTTAAATTATGCTAACAGTGTTTATTTATTATATGATGTTATGATCAATATGCTTATTATAATCAGCTACAGCTTGACGTAAATTACCTACTACATATGTCTTACTCTGTCTTAATTAATATATAATTATGAATACAGTGTCAACTGAAGTCCAACAATCTCCTATTTTATTAATCTTTTTGTGATATTACTTATTTTATTTGTATTGTTAATTAAAATTGTAGGGTTTTTTTAAAGATCTCTCATTCATAGATGGGAGCATTTATGAAGCATCCCTTATTAGATACAATTTGATTTAAATAAAAATATATATTTATAGATTATTTACCTAATGGATTACATAGACTAATTATTAATAGGCAAATCTGAAAAAGACTATTAACAAAATATTCTAACCTGACGCAATGCAACAAATCGAATGACTATTTCATACCATCGTTACTGTAGAATTAAAGAACTATTTGTTGTATTTTATATTAATTGTGCCGGCTTGGTTGTGGAATTTCATTAGTAGACTATTTATGGAAAAAAACATCTTAGAAACCTCCATACAAAAAGGCAATTACCGAGATTTCGCTCATAAATTATTTATTTAAGTAAAGTACTGCAACTCGTTATAGTAATAACTTCAATGTGTGAGGAGTAGAGAGAAGCTTACTACATATGTATATGTTCAAAAACTAGAAAACAATCTAAATGATCAATCAAAAACACAGATAAGAAAAAAAATACATATTAAACACCAAAGATGAATGTTGGCAAAGGGATTTTTTGTTATTAGGATGTTGACTCACTGTGTTTTAGACTATGATTCTGTATTAAGCGCAAAATAACGTAGGACCCCGATTATCCGGACTAATTGTTGTCGGTAGGCATCCGGATAATCGAAAGTCCGGATAATCCAATGTATGAAGAAAAGCGGGCATTTCCACACATATGTAGTATGTATGTACATACATATAGGTGTTTATTATAAATAACAAATACATATCAGTTAAAATCAACGTTTATTTAGAATAAGAATAATTAATAATAAGAAGAATAATAATAAGAATAACTTGCTTAAAATAATTATGTATTTGGTAATTTACATTTGGTAATCATGAAATACATAAAATAATAAGTTTGTCGGGAGGTGAGGGTTATTAGTAGTTTCAGACATATTTGTAGGCAGGTGAGGACTATCTATAGTAGTCTCACAGGTTTAATCAATAAGCGGGTAATTCAAATAAACTCAGTCAAGCTTTAATCACTTTAATTGGTAGAATCACTTAATTACGAAAATAATGTCTTCTTAATGTAATTAAATAGTTCACAATCTAATATCAATCACAACTTATAAAGAATATGTCGAGATTACGCGGAAACTTAGCGATTCGTCTAGTCTAGTTGGTGGTGCGCGGTCCGTTGCCGAAGCAAAGAATATATTTACTCTAGCGAGTGCCGAAGTCTTACTGCCAACATGGCCGCGCGCCAAACGACAAGACGCTTCGCTAGAATGACAGTTGTCATTCTAGTTCCGAAAACTAAAACTAGATGGCGGTCATAATGCGCCATTAAGTAAAATTTTGTCTAAAATAATTGGTAATTGTCGTTTGACGTAAGCCACTTTTTCTCTTCATTGCTGCTACATCACGAATTCGTTTCAGCTGTAGTAAACTCACAGTATCACTCTCTGTTTGTTTTTCTAACCACTTGAGAGCTGTTTCCAAGGCATGAAATGCTTCATCATGAGATGGTCCTGCATCATTCTCCACATCTAGATTTTCTTCAGTTTCATCTTCTTTCGATTCCTGCTGTTCACTTATCTGCATTTGCAATATGTTCTGTACGATTTCGTCATCGGACATAATCTGAAAGCCTTGATCATTTTACTGTCATTAGTGACCCACATCGTCTTTCACATCGTTAACATCACAATCCTGGCATATTTGTATATTTAATATTAGCTTATTTATATAATCCAAAATAGAATCATCCGTATTAGTTATTGAATTTTCATTCTCCTGAATAAGTACTTTGTTCCAAGCCTTGTTTAAAGTCTTCCTTTCAACCAAATCCCATGCATCTACAACCATGTAACAACACTCCTTTAAATTAATTTTCTTAAAAAGTGATAAAACGACCTCTACATTATCTTCATCAATAGATAACAATCTACGTAAAAGTTGTTTTCTATACAGTTGTTTCAATGTTTCAATAACACTGATCCATTGGTTGTAGCAAGGATGTCACATTAGGAGGCAAAAATTTAAACTTTCCATTTTCTCTCTCTAGTAGTTCAGCCGAAGGATGGGTTGGCGCATTATCCAGTAAAAGTAAAACATTTCCTCGATTGTCAATTTCGTTTTGTCTTCCTTTTTACAAGCTTTTATATTAGCTTCACCTGTAACTATGTAAAAAAATGTTGGAATCTAATTTGACCCTCTTCCCGGTCTCCGATTGAGCTGAAATTTTGCATGCACATGTAAGTCGGATGACAATGCATGGTTATGTGTGTGACGTCATTCTAAATCTAACATGTTATAAACAAAATCTAAGTCATAGTTATTTAATTTTCGATCAATTTCTTCTTGAAATCATCTTTAAAAGAGTTTGCTGCATCTACATTAGCCGACATTTTTTCACCTTGTATTTCCAATTCAAAATTCCATGACGAGATTTAAATCTGTGCAACCATCCGTGACTTGGTACAAACAGTTCACCTCCACCTACGTTTTTATTTAACACTATTGCTTTTTCACAAAGCAAAGGACCAGATTTAGGTTCCCCAGTTGATCGTTTTTGTAAAAACCAACAATATAAAGCGTCTTCTAAAAGTTCATGTTTCGGTTTCTTCATCACTTTCGGATTGAATCACCACCACCATACTTATCAGCTAACTTACGACCGGTTTCTCCTTTTTTTTAATGATTCAATAATATTTATTTTATCCTTAAGCGATAACACCACTCTTTTACGCTTTGACATTTTAAAATTTGTAAACGTGACACACATGTCAGAGCTAAGTAACAATTGCCGAACTAAAACAATAAGAAACGTGTGAAGCGGCGATCCCGCGGGGTGCAGCCAGGCCGGCTGGGGCGAACGGCACGAGTGGCGTGGCGTTTGGCAGTTCCGATGTTAAAATAAACTCGTTGCGGTTGGCAGTCCGGATAATCGCAAATCCGGATAACCGAGGTCCGGATAATCGGGATCCTACTGTATCTGGATGAGATAACGACCGTGTGGTTTTATTTATATTATAGAAACTTTATTTATTTATAAATATGACATGTACTTAATTTTATCTTATATTGTTTACTTTCATTGTTGTGTTCTTACCTCAGCATCAGTGGTCAATGGACTAGGTTCATGTGATTCAAGTTGTTTCACAACTGCCAGCACTACATCTTTTCCACCAACAACCCCCAATACACCACGCCCTCCACCCTCTAAAGGCAGAGTACTCCACTCCGCATACATTATGCTGATTTATTGCTATAACAAAACACACACTTAGTTTACATAAATAAGGTAAATTATTTTCATACAAACAATAATGGCGATAGAATCTGGTGATATGATTCGATTTTTTCAAATCAATCTTTCAGGGTTCAGTCAATTGAATAAATTTTACTTTGTAATATGTAAGAGGCCCTCTTCATTGTGATGTGGAGTAAATATAGAGTAGAAGATTATCTTCTACCACTTTTGACTATGTAATAACTGTTACGACTAGAGATCGGATAATCGGTTGCATATTTACCTAAAGTTAGTTTAAGACAAAGTATGGAAACGGCTTTTTATTGTTTTGTTAAATAAAAATCCCGGGATTGCGGAATTGGAGAGCCGGGTGTTTATTTATTTACCTAATTTAGTTTTTGACAAAGTATGGAACTGTCTTTTTATTTTATTTCCATAAATAAAAATCCCGGAATTCCGGTACTGTAGAACATTTTGATAAATACGTATGCATAGTTGTATAAATGAACCCGGAGTCTCGGTCTTTTGAAAATGAATACCACGTGCTAATTTAGTAATTTTCAAATATCACTACGTTAAATTTGCAGTCTCGTATTTTCCCGGGATTTTTATTTAACAAAATGTATTTTAAAAAGCCGCTTCCATAATTTGTAAGCCAAAAATTAACTTTAGGTAAATATGCATCCGATTATCCGATCTCTAGTTACGACCAACAACATAACATTTGTACTTTTCTATTTTTCCATATATGTTTTATATACATACTTTGTACAAACCATAAATTCATATAAAACAAAAGAAAGAAAATAAATAAAATTGAAATTTCAGAGTACTATTCGTTTTATTAACATTAATCCTCAATCACCGCTTTTGGAATACAGGATGTCCTCTATGATTTTTGGGGCAACGTCTAGTCCATGTACGGCACTTTACTTAAAAAACAAAAATGCATTTGAATTCCAGTATATATATCCAAAAGCTACTCAGTCCATTATAGCAAACCATTACATGGACGATTATCTCGGAAGTCTTGATGGTGTAGAGGAGGCGACTCGTTTAGCTTTAGAAATTACTAGCTGGCCCGTGCCCACTTCGTTGGGCATAATATTAGTAATCCCCGAAGCGAGCACGAACGCGAACCGAATCAAACCCGAAGCCATCGCGCGCCGTTCGCTGCCCGTTTTTTCTCCGATTCACTTTGCAAAACGGACTACCACGTAAATAAAAGCCTTATTTTTCGGTTTTTTATATAAGCTATGACACTCAGCAATAATGTGGCTTTCTATTGGTGAAAGAATTTTTAAAATCGGTTCAGTAGATCCCGAGATTACCCCTTACAATTTAACAAATATACAAACACACAAACTTTACTTCTTTATAATATTAGTATAGATAACCGTTCATAAAGCAGCAGGATTCGAGATGCGATCGTGGGTCTGCAATAATGTTGAGGTTCTCGCCTCAATTTCTTCAGAACTCCGCGCCACTAATGCTTCCGAGGTAGGGTTGGGACCGTATTCTAATACACACACTAGAGTTTTGGGGTTGATTTGGTTAGTCAGCGATGATTCGTTGTTTTCTCAAATCTATTCCAAGATTTCCGGCAACATTCACCAAACGTTCCGCTTTGTCTTTACTTATGTCGGTATATGATCCACTAGGTTTAATAACGCCCCTAATAATAAAAGGTCGGATCCTTTTCCAAACGACATGGAAATTAGGGTTGGATTGGGATCAAAAATTAACGGAATGTTTAGTTCTGAAATATAAGTTATGGTTCCAGGAACTTCGGAACTTATCTGAAAGTGCAGGTCAAGGTCAAACGGGCTGGTTTCCGCAACTCGACGTCTAAGCGCCTATTTTGCGTGTGTGGGAATGATATTGCTATTCTCGCCAGCTTAGCTCGTCCAGAAATTTCAAAAGGTTTTTTAACTTACCGAAAACCTCCGGCAGTGAGCTCGGCTGTCCGAGATGTCTTACCCGGTAGTCCACCACACCTGGACACTCCATGATCACATGTGCGGCCGTTTCTTCTGCCTCCATGCATGCTCTGCACATGGGGCTGTCAGTGAAACCTAGGTTGAAGAGGTGTTTGTTAAAAGGTCCGTGGCCAGTTATTGCCGCGGTTATCTGATTGAGTTGTTTCCTGTTTAGTTTAAGGATGTTCTTTGACAGTTTTGTGTTTATTTCTGGTAATGCAGCCTTTGTTTGCTTGCAGTCTTCAGTGTTTCTCCAGGTCTCGCTATGGAGCTGCTTAGTTTTGTTTCTTATTTGGTTTTTAGACCATTGTTTCGGGAGAGGCACTAATGGTTCTGGTCCGTAGACCTTCATTCCTGATCCTCTTCGAGCTAACTCGTCCGCTTTTCCGATCTGAAAGTGCAATCCCTAGGTGTTATTCTGAAGACAAGCAAGTTGTCGAATGTCAACTTCATGTCTTTTCTGACGCAAGCGAATTAGCTTACGCTTGCGTCGCTTACTGGCGTTTTGTTTTATTGGACGGTTCAATAAAACTAGCGTTGATAGGTAGCAAAGCTAGACTCACAACTATGAAACCAACGACTATTCCAAGATTAGAGCTTCAGGCAGCTCTAATTGCGGCTCACGAAAAGAAACCGCTTCGAATTTATTTCTGGTCCGATTCAGTTACAGTCCTCAGATGGCTGCGTAGCGATACCTGCACGTTTAAGCCGTTCGTGTCCTTTCGTGTAGCTGAAATTTTAGAGCTTACTGATATACAAAGTTGGAGATATGTCCCTTCTAATTTAAATGTTGCAGACGACGCTACACGCGATATGAAAGAGTTCTGTAAAGACTCGCGGTGGTTCGTTGGTCCAGAATTTCTTTTACCGGACACTACGCGGCCTAGCGATCCGATTCCTGGTGAATCTTCAAACACTAGTGAAACTAAAGATGAAATCGATACAAAATTTGTTGTATGTTTGATCGTTACTACTGCGGAAGTACCGGCTGTTTCGCCGGTGGTCGCTGACTATCGCCGATACAGCTGATGGATTCGTTTACTCAGAGCCACAGCCCGAGCGCATCAAGCAGCACAAATATTTCGGTCACTTTTATCACAAAATTCAAAATCATTTGTTAATTCACTTCGTTGTAGTCGTAAGTTACCGCTCTTATCGATGGAAGAGTTGAACTCAGCAGAGCGTCATTTATTTTTAACGGTTCAGCGCGATTCGTTCTCTGATGAACTGCAGTGCGTTAACGCAGGACGCCCCGTTTATAAACACAGTAGGCTTAAAAGTTTATCCCTGTTTGTGAGTGAAGATGGCTTGCTTCATTTATCCGGCCGGACGACCGCATCAGATGTCGTTGAGTCCCGTCCAATTATCCTCAATGGGAAGCACTACATAACAGGATTGTTGATCCACTGGTACCATGTTCGATACGCACATGCCAATAATGAGCTCGTTGTCAATGAGTTACGACAAAGATTTTACCTTGTCGGCCTGAGACCTGCTGTTAAACAAATCGCGTCAAGATGCCAGACATGCAGAGTATGGAAAGCTAAACCTATAACGCCTCCCATCGGTGATCTACCCGACGCACGGATGGCCTACAAGGAGCGTCCTTTTACTTACGTCGGGCTCGATTACTTTGGCCCTCTCAGCGTGACGATTGGTCGAAGACATGCCAAAAGATGGGTCGCCCTTTTTACATGTCTAACTATACGAACTGTACATTTAGAGATAGTTGAGAATCTCTCTTCGCACTCTGCTATTATGGCCCTGCGCCGCTTCATCGCCCGCCGTAGACATCCATCTTGTATTTATTCCGACAACGGAACGGCTTTTGTTGGGGCCTCTAAGATCATAGCAGATGTTTACGAGTTCACATCCACAAGACAAATCCGATGGAAGTTCATCCCGCCGTCGGCTCCATTTATGGGAGGATGCTGGGAGAGACTGGTGCGGAACGTCAAGTCTGCATTAACTGCAACACTCAAAGAAAGGTTGCCTAAAGAAGAATCATTTCAAACATTACTCCTAGAAGCGGAGGCAATTGTAAATTCTAGGCCATTAACGAACGTGACTGAAGACCCCGATGCCGAAATTGCTCTTACACCATTTTCTTTTCTAATTGGGACCCCTTCAAATGATTTGCAAACCTGAACGTTCGATGACTCCGACCTGTCCAGCCGAGTACAGTGGAGAAAAGCACAGCGTTTGGCCGACCATTTCTGGCAGCGTTTTACTCGTGAATACCTACCCACATTGGTGCCGCGCCGCTATTCACCTTCAGTGTCGACGAATTTGAAGATTGGAGATTTGGTGATAATTGTGGACGGGACTCTGCCTAGACAATGTTGGCCACGTAGCCGCATTGTGGCCACATATCCAGGCAAGGCAGATCAAATAGTTAGAGTTGTCGATGTTTTAACGAAAGGGGGTATCCTGCGTCGATCTGTGAGGAATCCTAAGTGACTAGGTGTCGACACCGCCGGGGGCCATGTTATGACCAACAACATAACATTTGCACTTTTCTATTTTTCCTTGTTTTTATATTATCTCTATGTTTTATATACATACTTTGTACAAACCATAAATTCATATAAAACAAAAGAAAGAAAATAAATAAAATTGAAATGTCAGAGTACAACTACTATTCGTTTTATTAACAATAACTAATAAGAATTTATGTAATAACAACAATACTGCAGGTATAGATCTTTTCTGGTTAAAATGTGTTCTAAGTAGTATGATGAGAAAACCTGTATATTTTGTTGTAAGATCCTCTCAATTAGGATTATAACTTTTCCAATTTTTCATTTAGAATATCTATAATTATTTAATTATGGTAAAGACAGGCATCATATTACTTCCCCTACACTATGAAGCTGTTGTCACTGCACAAAAGGCAGTCAAATCCTCATAAAAAAATGTGTCATAAGAATAAATGAAAACATGTATGTGCATATACGCAAGGTTCAGTTCGTTATCAACTTGACTTAATACTAAAATATCCCTTTAATATAGGAAACCAATTTAAAATCTCTTTGTTATCTCCTAATCTATTATAAAGTAAGTAATTGATATAGTTTTATTTTTATTGCAATAAAATTTTGAACAGGTCTTCTGACAATACCCATAATTTCTGGAGTAAATAAGTTTTTTATAGAAAGTTCTATTCTATGGAAACAGTTTGATATACACTATATATTTATTTTATTTTTATTGTGATAGACTATGTAATTTTTATTATTGTATTTTTTGTTTGGTATTATCACATTACCTGGTAATGACAGATTACAGTGAGCTCCGTTGTATTCATAAGAATAACGGTGTATGTGATTACAAATCACAACACCAACCACCAATCAACATAATCAATTAAAGTCAAATTCAACATAGATTGAAACCACGTTATATAAAATAGTTAGATTTATTCAATATTCTCACTTAAATAATTGTGGTGTATCAAAGTATAATAAAATAATTAGATGCACAAAAACAGAACTAAAAATGACAACAACACAGTAACCAAATAAAGTACTCTGTCTGCTGTGACAGGTGACAGCACAGATTAGTATACTATTAGGTGACAGTAACAAAATATTTTTTTGTTCCTTCGTTCCCTAAGGATCAGGCTAAGGTCTATGACCATGCTGCCTAGTCGTCAATTTATTTCAGTTTCTTCAGTGTTTCTAATTGTGTACGTCTTCAGTTGATTTCAAATAAAAATATTCAATCCATACCAGTTTAGTTGTAAAATCTTGTTAGAAATATTTTGTTTTTTAAATTTCTTTTCCTCAGCGTTTCTCATTCAAAAACAGGTGAAGACGAGTCAGTAAAAGCCAACTATTCAACCCACAGATTAGTATATTCAACCGTCATTGTTAAGAGTGTAACAGTCACAATGCAAACTATATGCAATCCAACGCAATCTTTGTGCGGTTCAAAACTTCAAATATATTTGTTCATGTTCAAGCCTCATTTTCATAGATCTCTCAGAAATCATCATCAGTCTCATTTTTCTTTGCTACACAAAAGCAATAGCATATTTGCCAACATTATCATATATATTTATTTTTCATTTATTTAATTATACGTACAAAACAGGTTACAGCCAATAAAAAAGAAATCAAAATAATCTATATCGCACCTTAAAAGGTAGGTTGAAACCCAAGATATGTACATTCTACTTATTGTATTGTTAACATGCAGCGAATAACATCCTTTATCTTAGAATAACAAAACTCATGATTGGATTGGATTACCGAGTATCAAAGGATAAACAAAGCAAAACAAAACATAGATAAAAAGATAAAAAAATACATACATTATTTACAATTAAACCACAAGTTATCTTAAATTATTTAACAATAAATTCTTAAAACTATAAAAACTATAATGAAAAATATCGCAATCAATACCTGCGTCTGCGCAACCCCTGACGAGCTCATTACTGGCGACACATTCTAACTAAGGGATTATAATAAGAGATATTGTTCACGAAAACCCGGAGTGAGAATAATTTAAATTTACGAGCACGATGGTAAGTATTAAAACTTAATTGGGATAGAAGATACGGTGAATTTTAATTAATTATAGTTAAAACCGTTAACTGTTTAAATACCTATTTTTTGTAAAATATACACTTAAAATTTTTTTTTTTAATCTTTGACGAACAAAATATTGATTTGCAATCATCCCGTTAATAATGTTACATGCATATTGGTGAAATGAAACTTGACGCCGCGCAATGGCGAAGAGCGTTCATCCAGGCCAGTAAAGCATCTCAAAATAAAGAGGACCGTTCAAAAACTACAACTAATACTTCTTCGAAAAGATGATGAATCTTATTTATAATATTAATTTCTCTGAAACGTCGGCTTCTTATTTATTATCGGCATTTTTTTAGTGTTTTTTTTTGAACATTTCAAGGGATTCTCTTAGAAATTTATTTAAAGAGATTAATATAATGAATGACTTTAGCGTGCCAGTATATTTATGAAAATTTGATTTATGTGTATAAAAATTGACACACAATTCATACTAATTTTCAAATGCATAATTTAAACACACAATAAAAATAAATTTACCGTTCCAACGTACAGGCTACAAAAAAGTAGAGGTTCGTTTGTGGGCAAATGTATACATTTTTATAACAAGATTCCACATAGTGTAGCTGAATTGCCTTTTCATAAGTTTAAGGTACATGTCAAAAAGACGCTAATGAGTAAGGGCTATTACAATACAATGTCAATGATTATTTAAATGATGCCAATGCTTGATGGTGATGCAATTTGAAGATATTACATTCTAAATTGTAAATATTTGTTTTCCAGTATAAATTATTAACACATATGTACATTGTATAATAACGACATAATTTATTGTAAATGTTGTTATTACTTTTGATAAAACTGATAAGATTCTTGCGCCCATTCTTCTTATCAGCTAAAAAATACGCCATGAATGGGTGGTAGGGGAAAAAAATTGGACGATTTAAAAAAGCTTTCTATAAAGTCATATTTGAATAAAGTTAATTTTGATTTGAATTTGATTGTAATTACGAAAATTTATTCACGTTTTGTCAAACTTTGGATGTAATCATTGCCTCGCAGAAACGGAATTGTCCCATGCGTTTTTCGTTCTTCAAAGTCTTTTTAAACGTGGCTTTAATTTTTGAAATAATAAATACTTTTTAAAGTCAAATTGGGTGATACAAATTGGGTTTCTGCTTCTTTTTGCTTCCGAACAACCTCACTGCACTCTGAATACCACCGAAGAATTTTTTGAACAGTGCTGAATAACAAAAATTCTTCGGTGCGCTGTTCATTCTTTTGTTTAAAAATTCTGTGCTGGTAGCACTGCGGAACATCTATGGTTTTCATGAGAAATTTTCTTCCTAGAAGACCCCTCATGTAGAATGCATTGGTTGTGATCATCTATAATATCAAGGAGAGACAACCCCATATTGTGTGATAACAACTAAAATCTTCCATGACAAGAATAGGCCCAGCTATATGAGAAATATGTTACCTAATTGTAATATAAGGAGTATAGATGAATGGGGTATATAAATGGATACTTGATTGCAATTATGTTTATACCTACAGAATGACAGGGATTGGAACGCTAAAAAGGGGTATAGAATGTTTGAGAAGGTTATGAGTATAGTGCAGCTACTCCAGGCATCATCGTTTTTATTACGAAGACATGAATTCCCCGGAAACCTATATATGACATCTGTTCTGAGACACGTTTCAGAGCCACCAAGCAAATACGTTTAATATCTGCTAATAAGATAAAATTCTTCCCGATTTTGTAATATTTAATGCTGGGGCAGTTCTATGGCAGGGCTGTAGGTATATTGAGTTGCGGTAAAAAATAGGTCAATTAGTTTACATTCATTTGTTAATATGGTAAAATCATTGGATTGAGAGGACTGGGTTGTATTAGTGATGTCATAACAAGCTGTTACACCAAAGTCATTGTAGGAAGGACCCCATTGTGAAGAATTAAAATAAACTATCTATATCACCTCTAGCTTTTGATATATCGGTGAATATACTCTGGATTATATTAGAGAAAAAAGATTAGGTTGTGTTTAAACTCTTAGAGGTATTAGCGCATGATCTTCTGATTGGACGAAAGTGAAGAAATACCTACATCTGAATTTGACATATTCTAGTCAGACATTACCAGTTCCATCATTTTCTATCAAACATGTTTAGGGGTTAAGAAATTGAGGCAAAATGAGTACTGCACAATAAGAACAGACACATTGATTTCTCTCCGATGCAAATCTCTCCTTTGTGTGATTAATCACTTTTGTAATATAAGTTCTAATAATTTGATGATTATGTCAAGTCTCTCTGGTTTGATAGACATATGTACAATAAAGAGCCAGTATGACATTGCAAATATTTTTGTATTGCTCTTAAATATTTCAGTTTAGAATAAGTATTCCAAGCTGAAGTACAAGGGTACATGATTTTTTATTATATACCACCAGATATTATTGATATCACTGTTGGAAATTATAGTGGACTGTATATTAACAGATAATAAGAAATAAAAATCAAAGAATATGGTTTAAACTAAAACTGTGTAATAATCCAAAATCGTAACTATGGTAACCAACAAACAACATGGAGTATAAAAACATCATAGAGGTAAAAAACGAAATATATGGTATATGTTGAGAAAGGAGCTAATAATCTTCAACACTCTCCCCTCCCATGACAAAAGTAACGAAAAAGAGTGACAAAATAAAGCAAAACAAACACACAAACAATCATAGTAATCTAACTAGCATAAAACAAATGTGACAAAAATAAAACATATGTTGACAATAAAATAAAACAAAATGTAGAAAAACTAGCCTCAAACCTAATCTACACAGGCAATCGGATTAATTTCTTGGTAGGTCGTTTGAAAAGTCCAGCTGCTGTCATAACATCTGCGGTCCTCACTGCACCATCGGCACCCGGTATACAGCACTGACTCTGCCTTTAGGCCAGATTCCTCGTGGCAGGTTTGGATCGAGAATAACAACAATGTCACCAACTTACAAGTTTCTTTGTTGGCTTCCATGATTGTGCTTTGGTAATAGTGTGGGTAGATATTCCTTCACCCAACGTTGCCAAAATGATCCGATAGGCGAAGGACTTTCTTCCAATCTGATCTACGTAGTAAGTCCCGGCCCGTGAGTGAAATATTTGCCGTCTGTTGCCCCGAAGACGACCCCAAAAAAAATGATTAGGGGTGAGGGCTTCCTCCTCCAAATTAGCTGCAACGTATGTCAGAGGACGTCTATTGATTAAAGTTTCCGCTTCAGCCAGCAGTGTCAAGAGTACCTCATCTCTCGGTTTCCTTTCTTGCAGTGTAACTTTCAACGCTGTTTTGACAGAGCGTACTAATCTTTCCCACGCTCCACCCATAAATGGAGCACCTGGTGGAATAAATCGCCATTTGATACCAGAATTAGCCGAGAACTCATTGACTGGCGTCCCATAAAGCTCTCGAAGCTCTTTAACAGCACCAACGAAGCATGTCCCATTATCGCTCCAAATCTCAACTGGAGTACCTCGTTTGGCAATAAAGCGACGTAGTGCCATAACAGCCGCGTCAGCAGAGAGACTGTGTACTACCTCTAGGTGGATCGCTCTTGTAGTAAGGCATGTTAGGAGGGCCACATACCGTTTCTCCGTTCTTCTTCCAACAGTCACCAACAAAGGGCCAAAGTAATCAATTCCCGTAAATGAGAACGGTCTTTTGTGTGAAGAAAGACGACACTCAGGCAAAGGGCCCATTGGCGGTAACATAGGAGACGCTCTTCTGATCTTGCAAAATTGACACTGCCTGACTATTTGCTTTATTATACTTCTCGCTCGGAAAATATGGAATTGCTGTCTGATCTCATTTAGAATCATTTTCGTGATTGGCATGTGCAGCTCTTTGGTGCAAATAAGCAATAAATAATTTAACTGCACAATCATTACCATCAAGAACAATCGGTTGCTTGGCATCTTCAGAAATGTTCCTGGCATTGTCGATTCGTCCGACTAGATGAATTAATCCGCCCTTGATGCATACTTCGAGTTTGTGGAGTTTGCTGGACCGTGGTATGTCTTCATTCTCTAACAGGCATTCTAATTCTACTTTATATGAGGCATATTGAGATGCCCGAAAGGCATGCCTACGGGCCAAATCTAGGTCAACCGCTATCAATTCTGTAAAAATACCAGCTATCCGATTGCCAGGGTCTACATTTAATATAACTGTAACTAAACAATTTGATTCAAATGTTAAATTATCTATATTTATGCCTTTTCGGCGCAAAGCAAACAATCTTAGCCTTTTAATAAATTTGTGCGCGTAAAAATCGTATCCACGAACTAAATTTTGTACAATCTGCAACTAAAGGTATGCCTAACTTGGTTATGGTATCATTATAGCAGACGATGTTATGTACAGACTTAAATGTTAATAATTCAATTTCTGATTCAGTTACTTTGGCGTCATTTGTACTTTCGGTTGGCCATTCAGTCGGAGGCGAAAGTAAAAATGACGGACCTGTAAACCATCTATCTGATTCTGAAAGCGATATTAACTTAAAACGAGTTGCATCGTCCGCGGATAGGAGCATGACTCTGCGTAACCCTTATCGATGGTTGCTTGAATATTAAGCCTATAGCATTCTGCATAAGACTTGTCTTTAACAAATTTTCGTTCTAAACTACTAAACCTACTTAAAGCTAAATTCAAACTATTATTCGGTCCACACACATTATAATCGCACCATAATAATCCCACTCGAACCGTCCATCAGGAAGACGATGAGCTGTGTCTTCTAGAATTTTTATAGCGCGATCATCAGATGTAGATCGAGGAATAGTTTTAGAAATTCCAATACAATCTAACTTAATAATAATGGTGTATTAATTAATGTAACTCGTCATCCTTAGATGACAGATTACAGTGATTAACAAATTCTACAGTTTTAGTACGACTGTTACTCATTTCAAATATAACCCAACCTAATGCTGTGCGACAACCAACAAGTTCAGAATTACGACTTTGTCTTGTTTCCATTGAAATAATCAAAGTGCCAGTTACCCACCCCAATTAATAACAAGGTGCATCGGGTTTGTAACAAAAATATTTTTCCAAGTCAGCTAGATGTGCATGTACTCTAATTTCACGTGAGCTGATGGAATTATTTACTTTCAAGTTAATGTTTTTAATAGATCGTACATTTTGAATGTCATAACTTGTATCGCAATACTTTCCTTTAATTTTAAAATTGACGAATTGTACTGAAGTCTCACAAGATAAGCTGTTAATACAGTCAACTCGCAGAGAATTTGTAGGTCCCTTTGCCCAAATCGAATCAGATATTGTAGAATCTATAAAGGTGCCTGTAGAACCGTCGTCTAGGAGAGCGTAGGTGTCTACAGACCCTAACGGACCCGTAACAATCACTGGAACGACCTTAAGCAATGGACTCGAAGTATTGCAATACAAAGCAGACGTAGAGTCGCCATGAGTGACAATTACTTCCTCGTGAGTGTCTACAAGTGGCAATTTCTCTTCAGGCAAATTACTTAACATCAGAGAAGGCTGTACGGTGGCGAGCTCAGAGACAGTATTTAATAGGCATTGAAAATCATGCAAGAGCTTATGGTGTTTTGTTGGACAACCTGTAACATTGCATAGTGTTTTTGGCTTACAAAAACGGTAATTATGTTTGCCACGTTTAAGAACCGAAGGCAAACCTTTTCTTGTCTTGCCAATTCAATCTGTCGCTTGCAGATATGATCTTCTAAATTTAGCACAGCTTGTCAACAACATGATTTAAATCTAAGCAATAACAACACTGACTATAGATGGAGCATTCCCGGTGTTTTTATAACAATTCCTAATCCAGATTATAATGCCAACGATTTGAAATTTTCTGTGTATTTAGCGAAACCGTAGGTTTCGAAGAAATATTTTTATTGCTATTCAACTTCAGCAATGAAACAAAAAATTATCCGACTTTTTGTTTGAGAGTGCGGCAAAGCAGTGGTGAGCGGGGCGAGCGGAGTTGAGCACAACCAACAGCAAAATACAATAATATAGTTTGTGAGACCATTTATTAATCATAATAAATATCCACAAGCGGTAATTAAAACTATTAACATTACACAAATAATATATCGTCCGGCCATGATCGAATGTTCCAGGAAGAGGGAGGAAGGAAACGTCATTACGTCAGAGCTTAATTAAGATGACAGCCATTGGTGTTGTCATTAGTAAATAAATATTTAAGGAATGTCATACACGAATAAAGAAGTCTACACATTATACAATTTAACACTTCCCCTCATTCCTTACAATGTTTAGTCAAATAATGTATATAATACAATGTCAATTGTAACAAAAATACAAATAAAAATACTTGACAACACATACAAATTAATCTTTGTATACTTAAGTAGATACATCAGGTGTCAATATGTTCATACCTTTAACAAAAGAATAATGTTTATCTTTACACAAAGGTTTGGTAAGAACGTCAGCTAACATTTCTTCAGTACATAAATACTTCACAGAAATAGACTTACTTCTAACTAAATCTTTCACAAAATGAAATCGTATGTCAATATGCTTCGTCCTTTTATGACACAGTTCTCTACATTCAAGAAGCTTTTGAGCACTTTGGTTATCATTGTAAACTGTACAAGACACCTCTTTATACATAAGCTCAGACAACAAGTTCTTAATAAAGGATAAGTCTTTACATATATCTCCTATTGCCAAATACTCGGCTTCAGTGCTAGACAAAGCAACACATCTCTGTTTACGAGACTCCCAGTTAATAGTACTGTCTCCTAACTTTATCACAAAACCAGTGTACGATTTGCGGTCATTTAAATCATTGCCCCAATCGGCATCGGTATATCCTACCAAATCAAAATTAGCACTCTTTATAAAACATAAAGAATTGTTAATAGTACCGGCTAGATACCTCAATATTCTCTTAGCCGCGGTCCAATGAGTTTTATCAAAACAGTTTATAAACTGACTCAACTGGCTACATGAAAATGAAATATCTGGTCTAGTACACACAGACAAATACATAAGACATCCCATGAGTTGTCTATAGTTATAGGTTTCATCTTTTAAATGCACATTTACATTAGTGTTCTTCGTCAATTTACAATTCAAAACCATAGGGGTACTAACTAACTTACAATTCTCCATATCAAAACGTTTTAACAACTTTTTAATATATTCAGTTTGATCTAAGCACAAAGTACCTTTATATCTGTCTCTAGTCACTCTCATACCAAGACAGTTTTTGAGTGGTCCCAAATTTTTGACATTGAATTTCACTTGTAATACATTAATTAACTGCTCTTTAATTGAACTATTTTTAGAATAAAAAACATAAAAATCATCGACATATACTGCAATGACAACAAAGTCTTTACCTAATTTCCTTGTATAAATACATGGTTCACAAAGAGACTGTTTGAAACCAATTTCAGTTAAAACATTATGTAATTTTTCATTCCACATTTTACTTGATTGTTTTAGACCATATAAACTTTTCTGTAATAAACAGACCTCATTAGCATTATTATTACTAAAACCTACAGGTTGCTCCATATAGATAACTTCATTAAGATTACCATTAAGGAATGCAGTAGCAACATCAATATGATCTATTTCTAAGTCCATTTGAGTTGCCAATGAAAACAATACTCTCATAGAAGAATGTCTAACCACCGGAGAAAAAGTGTCATTATAATCTACCCCTAGCTTTTGGGTAAAACCCCTGGCAACCAGTCTAGCTTTAAACCTATTAAATTTCCCATCTGCATCATGCTTTAGTTTGTAAACCCATTTGCACTTTACAATGTTTGAGTTAGTAGGTCTTGCTACCAGTTTCCAAACCTGATGTTCTAAAAGGGAGTTGTATTCACTTTGCATGGCTGCTAGCCAATCCTCACGGTGTGGCGAAGACATAGCTTCCTCATATGATACTGGCTCCTCACATAGGACATGCTGACTTAACATGCCATAATCAAAATCACCATACCTTTGCGGTGGTCGTACATTGCGTACAGGACGCTGAGACACCCTCGTCGGTTCGACAGGCAATGGCTCTTCCTCTCCATCGGTAGGCTGGCCAGACGATGACAAACTTTCATAATTTTCATCAGCATCGGAATCTTCTAACCCCGATGCAGTCAAATTCTCAAAACAATCTTCCCGGTTCACACCATCTAAAGATAGAGAATTTTTATTCAAATTATCAATAATAACATTATCATCATTTATATTCTCATTATTATTATCAATTAAATTCTGATTTATTATATTAAAATAATAATTATCAATATCACAGATAGATTTATTAGGTACATTTTCATAAAACTTATTCTCTATAAACACAACACTACGGGAAATTATCACATTTTTCGGACTAGATGGCTCTGACAATCTATAACCTTTGCATGTGTCACTATAGCCAACAAAAATAGTCATTTGTGCTTTAGCATCAAGTTTCCTGCGCTTCTGGGTTGGTTTTACACAGTAGGCAATGCAACCAAAAACCCGAAGATGAGACAGGTCCACTGGTGAACCAGACCAGACCTGCTCAGGCATACAACCTCCTAGAGCGACAGTAGGTGATCTGTTTTTGAGATATATAGCTGTCATTACAGCCTCACCCCAATAACGGTTGCCCAAACCTGATTCTGCCAACATACATCTGACCTTGTCCATAAGAGTACGGTTAAGGCGCTCACTGACTCCATTTTGTTGTGGACAGTAAGGCACACTACTCTGGTGAATAATACCTTCCCTTTTTAAATAGTCAGAGAATCTGTTACTGAAATATTCCCCACCATTATCGATCTCAAAACTTTAATATTCAACCCCAACTGTTTTTCTACATGTGATTTAAAAGTAATAAAATGGTCAATTACCTCTGATTTTTCCTTCATAAGGTATCCATAAGTCTTTCTTGTGTGGTCGTCAGTGAAGGTGACAAGAAATCTTGCTCCACCCCAGCTTGGCTCCTGCATCGGTCCACAAACATCGCTATGAATTAACTGCAGTGGTTGAGTAGCACGGTGTGCCTGTCCAGTGGGATAAGATGCGGCCGACATCTTCCCCTGAAGACATGGCTCACATATATTCAGTTGATGTTCATCCTGAAACATAATTCCACATGCACATTCCCGAAGTTGTAACATACCTTTTAAACTTAAGTGTCCAAGACGTCTGTGCCATAACTCTGCCGGTAAGCTTGCTGCTGCAATGGCTCTCGGTGATTCCTGGCTATCCAGGAACAAAGAGTGCTCCTTTGGCAAGGGCTTATCACTATCCACATTAGTATAAGACACACACAATTTATATAAACCATTTTTACATGCAACACATGCAATTGGGTTGCCAGAAGTTTTATTAAAAATAGAACAGCCCTTCTCATTAAAAATGACAGAATAATCTTTTTCAACTAATTTGGAAATAGAAACTAAATTACAGGACAGATTAGGTACATACAACACATTAGACAAGGTCAATGGACTCACCTGATTGGCAAATAATAATTTAGTGGATCCTATTCCCTGGCTACTTAAAGTGTTATCGTTTGCAACCTTAATTTGAGTTTGACATGGTTTTATATTCTCAAGTAATGCTCTATTATTGACCATATGATTGCTAGCACCACTGTCTAAGTAAAAGTTCTTATCCTTATCGGGAACAGATATAAATGCAGAGACAAAATTTGACTTATCGATGACTGTGGCTGTTGCCTGACTTGATCTTCTTTCACGTTTCAATTTGAAGCAACGGGCTTTTGTATGTCCTTTCTTCTTACAATAATTGCATATTAGGTTTTCATATCTCTTTGAAACAAAAGCTGATCCATTTTCACTGTTTATTTTTCTAGAGTATTCCTGTAGAAGTCTAGTCTTGACAAGCTCGCTAGAAAGTTGATTCGTTACAGTAACAGCAGACATACTCGAGACGATGGTATCATAGTTTGACGGCAACCCACTAAGCAAAATCTCAGCAACCTCAGCGTCTTCTATTGACTTCCCAATGTCAAGGAGCTGCTGCACCAACGTTGTCACTTCTTCTATGTAGTCACTCATAGTGTTAAACTCAGTGAATTGTATTCTATGCAATTTTCTCAATAGTAAAACTCTTCTATATAATCCCTTATCTTCAAATACGTCTGACAAGTTCTTCCATGCCTCAGCGGCTGTCTGTGCACTCCGGACATATTGATATAGGCTCGGTTTTATGGCTAGGCATATGCGCGCCAGAGCACGTTGTCCACTTATTATATCTGCATCACGCCCCTGAACGACTTCCCAAAGGCCTTCCAAAATTAAAATATTCTTCATAGTAAATTTCCAAGTGTGAAAATTAGCAGGGCCATCCAGCCTCTCAATCCCAGGTGTAGATAGCACGTGGCTCGGTTTCGCCGAAATCGCCGGCAAACTTCCAGATGCCTCGTTAGCCATGTTTCGTATTTTAGACCGGACGATCAAACAATAATTATACTGACGGATGCTGTTACGGTTAGCTCCAAAAAGCTCACGCTCGATTCTATTGCAATTTTGCAAATCACTCTGGGCCAATAACCTGTTTGAGAGTGCGGCAAGGCAGTGGTGAGCGGGGCGAGCGGAGTTGAGCACAACCAACAGCAAAATACAATAATATAGTTTGTGAGACCATTTATTAATCATAATAAATATCCACAAGCGGTAATTAAAACTATTAACATTACACAAATAATATATCGTCCGGCCATGATCGAATGTTCCAGGAAGAGGGAGGAAGGAAACGTCATTACGTCAGAGCTTAATTAAGATGACAGCCATTGGTGTTGTCATTAGTAAATAAATATTTAAGGAATGTCATACACGAATAAAGAAGTCTACACATTATACAATTTAACACGAACGTCAGCTTCTAAATCTAAAAATTGAGATATCACTCGAAGCTATATGCAGTATGAGTTCGCTATATAGCGAAATGAGCCCCATTGAGTTGCGCAAAGTTGGAGTTAATTTCCCATGATGGCGTTCAGAAGCTCTGGTGATGCCAATATTCGATGCGGGTTTAACAATTTTATTGTTTCTACACAATTGCGGATTTTGCAAGCAAAATCCACAATTTCGTGCAATGGTTCTGAATTGCCTAATCGGGGTAAAGATTTTATTCTATTAATTTCATACAGTAAAATATGCTCACTGCGACCAAACCTCTGATTCAGCGCAAGGATCACTTGATCTGGATCTTGAGCAACAATTAATAAAATACCAACAGCCTCACGAGCTAATCCTCGCAAACTGTTGTTAAGTCTGAGAAGATTCTCTGCTGGCGTAAAAGACGATTTAGTGTCTTCATAAATTCTTTTAAAGATCAACCAGTCAGAAATACTGCCGTCAAATACAGGTAATTGGGTTAAACTTACTTTTGGTTTTGTTTCACCAAGTTTCGCAATAACTTGAGCGAGTTCATTGATAGGATCGTGACTGCTGGTAGCCATCGCACCGGTAGGAGGACTTTGCACAGGCCCACAGGACAGCTGGATTTGCTGCGGAAGATCCTGTGGCAAAAAAACCAGCATCCGCGTTCGTCTGTGTAGTCGGTAATAAAATGGATACCTGCGAAGCACGTACACGATTATTATCAGAGTGGCACTCGGTTATTTCATTTTGAGCGGTTTCGTTTCGGCTTAACCAACTCTCGACTTCAGCCATTGAGGAATGTGAGCGATTGCTACTACGACTGGATACGCTACCATGTTCACTTGCTTCAATTTTTGCAAGTTCTGCTTGATATTCCAAATCGCATGCTTTCTTCTCAATTTCTGCAAGCCGACGGGCATGCTCCGCTTGTAAAGCTAGTTTACGTACCGTCTTCACAGAAGTCGATGAACGACGCGAAGACTTAGAACAAGGTACCGTAATAGAGCCATACTTACCTGCAGAATCTAGTATATTACTGCTTGCGGAGGGGTTTACCTCAAGCGGCACGTCGATTTCAGGAGCTGATGCGGATTCGTTACGACCGAAATAAGAAATAAAAATCAAAGAATATGGTTTAAACTAAAACTGTGTAATAATCCAAAATCGTAACTATGGTAACAAACAAACAACATGGAGTATAAAAACATCATAAGAGGTAAAAAACGAAATATATGGTATATGATGAGAAAGGAGCTAATAATCTTCAACAATCACCCTTATCTAGAATTATGTATAGTTATTTAAACTTGATATTAATCTAGTGCTTGTTAGTCTCTGTTACATTTATATATAGGGTTCAGTGAATTTCCATATATAAATATGGCAAAAACCTAATAATAAACAAACACAAATAATAAGTAAGCAAGGAGACTTATACAATAGAATCTTTTAACTACCCTATAATATTCAAAACTTAACTCATTCACTGCCACCACGATTTTCTTAAAGTTTACCGAGATGCCGCGATATAATACTGTGAACACGCTAGGCGTGTTCACGGCACTGCAACTTTGAAAAATAGTGAACACGCCTCGCGTGTCCACGGCACTGTTTATAGGTAAAATACATAAAACGGCTATATCTTTTTTTGCAAACGTTTGCCAGTTAATATTTCTTGTGTTGTGCGAGAATAAAGGTGTTAGTTACAGTATTTTCAGTTTTGTACTTAAAATAATGGCGAAAAACAGATTTTATGGTAAGTATATGCATTATAGTGAAACATGTTGTACTCAAACTTTTTTTACTGCAATCCCCATGCAATAATAATTAATGACGTTTCCAATTATTAATTTCAATTATGCATGTACTTTAATTTATAATGACCATGAATCTGGATGATTTATATAGATTCATGATATAGACTAAAAGATCTTTCTAACTGTCATAAATTGATTCTAAAATTTGTTAAATATTTTAAAGCACTTATTATCGTAGGTTCCTCTTACCTATGTATGATATAAATCACGAGCTTGTTTTACCTGGAAATCACGAGCTTGTTTTACCTGGAAATCACGAGCTCACCCCGCAAGCCGGGTGCAAGCCGTAGGTAATAAATACTTTGAGACTGATTATCATCTCAACCAATAGGTTTCGAGCTTTACTGTCATAATACAAAATGTTTATTATAATTATGCCTATGATAAAATTTAGTTATTTTTTGTTGGCCGGCTAAAAAAAAAATAGCCCAAATTTGTATGAAGCCTGAATGATGTCCTTTGTAGAAATCACAACAAAAGGTGCCGGCCGGCTTTTGTTTATTTTACAAGTAGCAAACACCAGCTCTTCCTATTGTTTAGATTAATAAGCTCTTACATTCAAGTATCAGCAGTTTTATTTTCTTTTTATTATTTGTATTGTTTAACTTACTTGCGTCGTAATATAATAATATGATTAGTCTTATGTTATAACAATAAGTTTTAAAAATTTTCAAAAACCACTACAAAAGATGTCGACACCCTATTTTTTTTTTAAAGAAGTAAACGCCGGCCCTTTCTTTAATTTAGAACAATGAGTTCGTGATTGTTGACATAGCCAAAGTTAACTCTTAAAATTTACACAGAATTTTTTTAATGATGATCAACCTAGATGTAACTTAATATTTTTTTACTCAAACCACTAAACTACAAAATGAAAAACAAATTCAGGTTTTTGGAAAAGAGTGAAAAAGACAGGCTTCTAAAAGTCCTGTCTTAGATTTGGGTGGTGGGAGTTCAATGTCAGTCATTTATCAATTACTGCGTAATAACCTGTAAACGCATCTTATCTCCTAAGACAGAGTGAACAGAGGCGTTCTAAAAGTAGGTCTATTTACAGCCCTATACCCAACTGCAGCTCTGTATGACGAAGCAGAGGTGCTACAGAAGTTTTGAACTTAAAAATAGCAAAGGGGTCAATCTAATAAAAAGTTTGAGAGCCTAATGGTAGCTCCAATAAGTGAACACGCGTAGCGTGTTCTTGGCACTGCAAAAAACTTTATTTTCAAAAAAAAATCAGACTTGGTTTTTACGGTAGCCGCTTCATTTAATTATAGCAGATCCTTCAAAAACTATGCAGTAATAATTTGAGCAGAATATCTGGCCTCGTTAAAGACATATTACCAAAACATCAAAAACCCGCCTGGCGTGTTCTTGGCATACAGACTTCAATAAACTTGAACACGCCAAGCGTGTCCTCGGCATTGAATGTGTTAATAATATGCAAAGTTGGCATGTTTTTAACACCAACAACCAGAATCCCTTCGATGACTGAAAATTACAATCACCCCCCTCTTCTTTCTAGTAATATGTACATTTGTTTGTTAAATCCATGCTGTATTGTATTTGTGGATTTTGGGGACCTGAGATTTATAAGTAAAAAATGAATAGGAGTTTAAATCAAGTAAATATTTTTGTTTCTAAATAAATTAAATAAAATAACTGTCAAAATAGCTGCTAATAAAAAAAAACATTGATTCAAGTAATTTTAATATAGAAAATTAAATAATATTACTCCTAATAACAGCATATTACATTTCATTAGAACAAGACTAGATTAAATGTTATTTCCATGTGACTAAAATAAGCACCAATTTTTGAACAGATAAAAATTTTAAGTTAGGTTATATACAATTAAAGCTAACAATTTTATTAGTAATTGAGTTTAAACACTGAATTCATATAAAATTTACTGTAAATATCACTTAATATTTAGATATAAAATTATAATTTAATCAAATTTCTCCATAACTTTTATGTGAAATCTGTTCATATTTCTTCGTCAATGTGGTGATTTCTTGTTCTAAATGATTAGATTTAGATTTTTCTTCTTCCAACAAATCCTTAGTGAGTGCTAGTTCGTTTTTTATATCATCATAGTCAGAAGACTGGTTGGCAACACTTTTAGCATGTGCTACAGTCTCTTCAGCTTGCTTGATTATCTTCTCAGCTTTCAGACTGATTTCATGTTGTATTATTAACATACTGGCCAAGCGACGAATCACAAAAGCTAAGAAAATAGCAAATCCTGTAATGTAAAAGTTTCTCTGTGCTCGAAATAATTTTACGTTGCCTTTCATTTCACTCGATAAGTGTACATGACCACCGTCTGACGAATGAGAATACTTCCTCATTTCTCTAACAGCATCTATTAAGAATAAAGCAAGAATACCAAGTAAACCATAAAAATACATTGCGGCATATTCATGAAATATAGTAAGCAGCCGCGAGTTGAAAAACTGATGCCATCGTCGAGGACTAAGTAATGGTAAAACCATAATTGCAACAACCGCAATTTCAAAGTACAGATAACCAGCGATAAAAGTCCATTGTATGGACATTTTTTTAACGTCGTGTAACGATTTAATATCAAGAAATTAAATGAATTGAGAAAAGTAAACAAATTATAACAACAATAATTTTTTTTTTTTAAATCTTCGCTCGTCTCGAGCTGGCAAAGACCAGAGCCCATACAGCCTATTCTGTGGTAAATTCCGAGACAGATAAGGTTATAAATTTAAAAAGATGTGGATATGAAGCGGTGTTTCTTAAACACAACAAATAAAACATATGTAGGCCGTTTTTTTTTTGTGCCAAACCAGAACCACAGACCGATAAGAGTTCGCCAAACAGCAAACACACGCCAACCTCACAAAGTGTCATTTATTACGCGGCTTGTGACTGAGATGCGGGTGCGATAATAGCAATATTATCATTATTAGTGCAAAGAGGAGAGTTATTATTTAAATCTCCAAAAATACCATAAGCATTAAAAATATGATGCTGCTTTTCGGAAAAATATTTATAATAATCGCAACTCAATGCACCAAAGTGATGGTGGTGAGTTGCATCAAAAGATATGCATGTTTTTTGGTGCAACACACATCTGACATCATGCATAATAGGATAAATCGGTACTATATATTATGAACAGGTATAAAATAAATATAAGGTGGGCCATGGCGCTTCGCAAATGGCTACGCATTATCAGTCTTTGAAGCTAAAAGCCATCCAGACACACAGCTCTCTCCAGACCTTTAAAGAAAAACAGGACCTTGCTATGAGTCTTTTGGAAATAAAAAATGCGATCAAAGAGTCCAGCATCAAGCAAGAATCTGAAGATAAGTCCTTTGCGGGAAATAGTGAAGAAGGGAGTGAACAACTTTGTGCGCCCGAGCCCTCTTAATTCCGTAGCCATTTACCCGTCTGATGTCACGAAAACGAGCGACGACACGAAAACCCTGGTCCAGAAAATTATCGATCCAGAATTAATGAAACTTAAGGTACGAGGGCTCAGAAAAACCAGGAATGGCGGAGTTATTATTAGCACGCAGACCAAGGAGGATGTAGAAAAGTTAAAAAATTCACAGCTCTCATCATCAGGTCTTACTGTCGGCGAACCAACTAAAAGAAATCCCCGTATCATAATTCTTGGAGTTCCAACTTCCATGGCGGATAATGAGGTCCTTAAATGCATCTTTGAGCAAAATTTAGCCGATAAATTATCTACCATGACAGCCAAAACATTTATGACCTCTATTAAACTTAGCCACAAATCAGGAAAAAAAGATGCTCACAGCTGCAATTACATTCTAGAAGTTACAGCAGACATTAGAACAGCTCTTATCTCTCAAGAGAGAGTGTTTATCAACTGGACGTCTTGTCTATAAGAGATTTCACACTTGTGTCTAGGTGTTTTTAAATGCCAGCAATACGGTCATGCAGCTAAAACATGTAAGTCCTTAACCTCAATATGCAGCCATTGCGGACAAGAGGGACATTCCATACAGGAATGTTCTAAAAAAGGCGAATCCCCGAAATGCGCAACGTGTTTACGTTTCAAAAAACCATGTGATCACAAGACTGGAGATGCGGAATGCCCTGCGAAAAAAAATGCGGAATTAAGGTACATTAACTCGATTAATTATGAGGGCGCCTAAGAGCGTCACCGCTTTACTGTTATTTTAGAGCTCTGTAATTTAGTTTAATGGATTTAAATTTAATTAATGAAATTGATAGTATATCTGTATCGCAGTCTAAATTATGCGAGGTTGAAGATTGTCGAAAGTATCTCTCCGTTTATCGAAACTCAATCACATTACTAACCCAAAACATACGAAGTATATACAAGAATTTCGATTATTTTAATGTCTTTCTGCATAGACTTCGGTTTGATTGTGAGCTTATGGTTCTGACAGAATGCTGGTTACTAAACGGCTTGGCCTTCCAGGGTCGGACTGGGCCGGAAGAGCCCGGCTGGCTGATCGCAATCCCGAGGCCCGGGACACCTATTTTGTACGACGCATAGTTTCCGAGACATGCACGCGGGCAACTGTAGCACAGGGGGCCCGCGCAGCATTGCCCTTGAGCTACGTGCCCTGCCGCATGCCCGCAACCCAGGCCCGTGGGGGGCCCGCGCAGGCTGGGGCCGGCTGGCAAACGCCACCTCGACTGTATGGCCAGTCCGACGCTGTGGCCTTCTGCCGAAATTGCCAGGCTACGATATATATTTTAGTACAAAAAATAATAACCAGAGTGATGGGGTAGTCGTTTATGCCAAGCAGTCATTACAAGTCACAGTGGAAGAACCGACCTTCAAGACAGTAGTTGTTTAATTATAAAGACTATTCAAAGCACAGCCATAATTGCTATTTATAGATCCCCAGCACAGAGAACCCTAAATTCTTTTCTCAGCTCACTAAATCAAATCTTGCAAACCTTGTCAAATTACAAAAATATAATATTAACTGGTGACCTCAACATAAATATTAAAGCTGATATTCCCGATGCAGGGACGCATGATTATCTTAATCTATGCTCATACTTCGGCCTTTTACCCGCTCACACTTTACCTACTCATCAAAGCGGATCGTGCCTAGATCACATGATGGTAAAATGCATATCAGCATGTAATACACTTGTGACTAACTCGTCAATCACTGATCATCTTGCTGTTTTTACTTTCCTTAAGTTTAGAGCTGCCTAAGCAAAATAATAATCGCGTTAGACTGAAAACAAACATGACTCATCTTGATCACGACATGTGCGGAATTGACTTTAGTCCAGTTTATGAAACTGCTGACCCTGATGAATCTATTACATTCTTAATTAATACGATTCAGCGCGTGTTAAAAAATAATACCATCTCAATATTTTACCTTATATATCAATACCTCAATACCTTATATATATATATATATAATATTATATATATATATATATATATATATATATTATATTATATATATACTTATATATATATATATATAAGGATCAAGCTAGAAATAATAGTTATAGAAACAAAGTTAAAATTGTATAAGGAAAATCGTCAAAAAAATAGTAATTAGGTTCCGATTTGAGTTTTATTTTTATATGTCCTATAACCTACACAGAATCGCAGATAACTATATCAATTGCGCATATTCAGTTCATTATTTGAACTTGAGAAAATAATTGTTAAAAATCTAGCCTACATCAAAAGAAGATAACAGATTTTTTGTAGTACAGATTTGTTTTAATATATTGTATGTACCATAAAACTTAAGTCGTCGATTATGTCAGACTCTTAAAGAATCGAGGCGGCTCTACCGGAACTGATTAAATTTAGCCTGAGCCGTTGGTCCCAATGGGTTAACATGATAAGAAAGACCGCACCTCAGGAGAGGCGCAGTCAATGCTGTCCTATAAATGCCTCTTTTAGCGCATGTGCTCTATATGCGCTAAAAGAGGCACGGTACACTCAAATGGCTCCGAACTATGTTGGTAGAAACCTATTCGTGGCTAAGCAGAAGGCTGCCGAGAAAGAGAAGCAGATCTTGAAGCTCCTGTGTTAATTGATTTGAAACGTTACTAAGGACGTGTCGCGTTCTGTGAAGGGATTTATTGTATGGCCTAAAATAAAGTGCCAGAAGGGAGAAATAGGAGCTTTTTGTACGCTATAAGCTCGTGAGGGGGGTGTAAACTCAGACATTATGGCGTGTTCGGACGGCGTCCGGAAATAGAGTATTTTAATCCCTATGTAGCAGACTATCCCTATGTAGTATTACAGCAGACGATAGTGAAATAGACTTGATCTCAATCCTGTCTGGCCGAGTGAACAACAACAGCGTTTCAATTCTTCTTTGCATCAACCCCTCGTGCATTGGGATCTTCAAGAAACCGAACCACAAAAAAGTGTGCCAGAATCACGCACAAAATGCAGATTGTAGACATTTTGATATTATACAAAACTTTATCCTATTTTTGGGAAAAGAATAATCAAAGTTGATAATATAATAATGAACATAAATATAACACATTACTGTATTTAGGACTTCCCTAAATAATGTCATGTATAATAATTATTAAAACATTGCACGAACAGTTAATATTTATAATACAAAAAATAGAAATTTAAATAAATATACTTACAGAAATATAAACAATAAAAAACACACTTTTTTTTGCATTGCCTAAGGAGCAATTAATTTTGGCAAAATTGTAACGGCTGTTTAGCAAATATTATTATTTATTTCTATTGGTGGCAATACTATGTTGTACTATAGTCCATTTCAACTAGGATGATCTCTGTGACAGTTCATCGTGCTCTGAATTACGCATTTTTCGTTTGACAAACAAAAATAATTTTATTATTTAATATTTTTTATTCATAGTAGCTTCATTGCAAAAAATAATAAAATAAAATATATTTTACTTATAAAACGAACACAGTATCGCTTAGTTTAATTTAATGACATAAAGAATAAAAATAAATCTTTTTTAAATAACTATGCAATTCGCAAACATGAAACGGAACGTCAAAAAAACATAGAGGTGGGACATCGAATAATCGGCGGCCAGCCTTGTACGCGAGTTGTGTTTTCATCGATTTTTGCGTGGTGTTCTGTTATTGTTGTTATTGTTGACTGTTGTTGCTGTTTTTGTTTAAGTTTTTGTTATATTGTTTTTTTTTTTTGCAAAATGCCGTTTTTTATTTCTAAAAAGACTGTTTCGAACTCGCAATCTCGAGATGTTTGTTTTAATACCAAGTTATGAACAGTTTCAATTTTCAAAGTAAGAAATCACAGGTAAAACTTGTTTGTTGAGAACTTTTTACTGTAATGACATTGGATTGGTTTAACTTGTTTTGTTTTTGGATATTGGGCTGTCATTGATTTTTAGATTTGATAAAAGAGAAAAATGTATTGATTGAATATAACAAATTGTTTATTTTAGAAATCGTATTTTTATTTTATTCGTATCGTGAAATCTAAGCGACATTCAAATTCGAACCTTAATAAGTGGCGACCGTGACTACAAATATTAAAATGAATTTAGAAAGGTGTAAAAAGGAAAAAAAACGTTGCGAACCGTTTTCACGAAATACTTAAAAGAATACGATTTACTAGAGAAAGATAATCAAGATGTAGATGGAATATTTAAGAAAATAGAAGAAATACAGGGTGAGTTAAAAGGTTGTGATAAAGATATCCGTAGTTTATTACTAGACGGAGATTGTAGTGATGAAACTTTAGAAAAAGAAGTAGAAGAAGCATTAAAATATAGAGGAAAATGGTTAGATTTAGAAGTGAAACATAGTAGAGCTATAAAAAATTGCGAATTTAAAAATGAAGTATCTACTGTAATGCAGAAAAATATAAAACTCCCTGTAATAGAATTAAAAAAATTCGACGGAAATATTAAAAACTGGCTATCATTCTGGGGTCAATTCCAAAAAATTGATGAAGATCCACAAATACATAATACTGATAAATTTCAGTACCTGACGCAAGCAATGATGCCAGATACTGAAGTAAAGTTATTCGTTGAGAGTTTTCCACCGTCGGGTCAATGTTATTTACAATGTATCACAGAATTAAAGTCAAGATTTGCACGAGAAGATTTACTCATACAAGTGTACGTCAGAGAGTTGATATCTCTTATATTACGTAAAGAGAAAGACGAGGAGTTAGATTTCACAAAATTGTATGACAGCCTGAATGCACATTTACGCTCCTTAGAGACGTTAGGCGTTACTAAAGACAAATACTCGGCATTCTTATTACCAATGGTAGAATCCGCGTTACCATTAGAAATATTAAGATCCTGGGAACGAGGAAAACCATTACACATGGAAGACGAACTGAGTTCATTATTATTATTCTTGAAAAGAGAGGTGGAAAGTGAACAAAGAATTTGCATAGCCAGACAGACATTCAATAGAGGAGAAACTTTGACTTCTATTAAGCCCGATACTGTAGTTAGAGAACCGACAGCTGGATGCCTTTTATCAAATATAAAAGGAAAACCTAAATGCATTTGGTGCGATAGAGAAGGCCACAGTAGCCTCGAATGTTTTAAGGTCCACAAAATGAGCATAGATGAAAGGCGTGAATATCTTAAGAGCAAGAGAGCGTGTCTAATCTGTCTGAAGAAAGGTCACCATGCAAAAGTCTGTCGAGCTTTTGTAAAGTGTGTTGTTTGCGGGCGACGTCATACTTTAATACTGTGTAACGGCAAGAAAAGCGAAGATGAAAAGAAAGACAAAGGTATACATCTTTCAAATTTCCGCCGCGCTTCCAACTCAGATAGGAAATTCAGTCACTTTATTGCAAGTAGTGTCAGTTATTCTTGTCAATGGCGATAGACGTACTACTGTACGTGCGCTTTTTGATAGTGGATCACAGCGATCTTACATTAGAGAAGACGTAGCGTTCAAACTAAAGATACCAGTAGTAGGAAAAGAGAGATTGTCACACACAGTTTTTAGTGGTATAGAACTAAATGCTCAACTTTACAATTTATACAATGTTAAAGTTCAAAATTTGAATAATACCTTTTCTTTTCAAATAACAGCAGTTGGACAACCATGCATATGTAACAATGTTCCAATTTATGATAATATTGTTAATTTATCAAAGTTACTTGACAAGCATAATATTGTTATCTTTGGCAATAATGAAACCGATAATAATATAGGTTTATTGTTAGGAGCTGACTTTTTAGGTTTAGTATTGACTGGTGAAATTATTAAATTGCATGATTCTTTATTTGCTATTAATTCTAGGTTAGGATGGAGCTTGCAAGGGAAAATATCACAAGGTTACCCGTCAATCAATCCTGTCATGAATAATATTTGTATGACAACTTCGTCTGATATAACACAGTTTTGGGACATAGAAACTTTAGGTATTAGGGATTCAATAACTAATAAGACTAAGTTACAGATGGAGCAAGATATCATGTCTACATTTGAACAGAATATAAGGATTAATGAAATAGGACGATACGAAGTAAGCTTGCCTTGGAAGGTTGGTCACGATGATTTGCTAAATAATTACGAGCTAGCCTTACGTCGATTAGTATCATGCACAAAAAAGTTAAAGGTAAATGGTTTTTTCAAAGATTATGACAAAGTTTTCCAAGAGTGGTTACAATTAGGAATTATTGAGATTGTGTCTGACCCTGAAAGAAATCATGATTTATCACATTATTTACCGCATCATCCGGTAATAAAAGAGTCCAGTACAACTACACGTATTAGACCAGTCTTTGATGCATCTGCCAAAGATAGATGTGATAAATCATTAAATATTTATTTAGAAAAAGGGCTGAATTTAATAGATAGATTACCGAAATTGTTATGTGGATTTCGTAGATGTGCCATAGGTGTTACATCTGACATCGCTAAAGCTTTTTTACAAATATCAATAACACCCAGCGATAGAAATATGTTAAGGTTTCTGTGGTGGAACAACACGGGTGATCTTATGACGTTTCGACATAGTAGAGTCGTGTTTGGTCTGACATCGAGTCCCTTCCTGCTTTCAGCAACTATCCAACATCATTTAGCAAACATCAAAGGTGACTTACGCCATTCCGCCGATATACTGTCAAAATCTTTCTATGTCGACAATTGTATTACCAGCTTGGAATCCGAGGACGATGTAAAGAAATTTGAGCTTGAGGCGAAGAAAGTGATGGCGTTGGGTCAATTTGATTTAAGGCAATGGGTGATATCTCCGCTACAACATTCACACCACGACTCTATTGTGTCTATATTAGGTTTGCGGTGGTACACTCTAGACGATCACTTAGGATGTGGCTTCAATGCATTAGAACCACTATCTAAAATAGGTACTTTAACTAAAAGAAAATTACTATCGCTTACTCAAAAAATTTTCGATCCATTAGGTTTTGTGTGTCCGGTAACATTGGTACCTAGACAGCTATTACAAGAATCATGGCGTAGAAACCTTACATGGGATAGTGAGCTTCCATATGATTTACAAAAGAATTTTTTGAATTGGTATAAAAATTTAGATTATTTACAGAGTTGTAAAGTTCCGCGTAGATTAACTTCACATCGATTTGATGAATGTACCCTTGAGCTGCATATGTTTAGTGATGCCAGTAAGAACGGGTACGCAGCATGCGTATTTCTAAGATCCGAGAAGGACGGTGAAGTTACATTGAGATTAGTAGTTGCGAAGTCACGGATTGCACCACCGGAAAATATTTCAATTCCGAGGCTAGAGTTGTTGGCGGCCTTGATTGGCTCTAGGCTGCTAGTGGAGGTTCGGGAAGACTTAACTCTTATGTGTAATCAGTATTGTTGGACGGATTCGGGCGTAGTTATATGTTGGATTAAAAAACAATTACCGTTTAACACTTACGTAGGAAATCGAGTAAGAGAGATCAGACAAAACACAGATATTGATGATTGGCATCATATTGCAGGCACCATGAATTGGGCAGATCTTGCGTCTCGAGGATGTGATGCTAAGCAACTTTATTTGTCACAGTGGGCCGCAGGTCCTAATTGGTTATTATTAAAACATGACGAATGGCCGACGTCACACTATAATGCAGATCAGGTAGAAGTCAACCGAGAACTTAAGAAAACAATTTGTAATACTAGTATAAGTCTCGAAGAAAGTTTTTTAGAGAAATTTACATATTTTTCGAAATATACGAAGATAATTCGTACTGCAGCTTGGTTAATGAGATTTTTATACAATACGCAACATCCAAGAGATAGAATATTTAATGAACTAAGTTATGAAGAGTTCGAAAGAGCAGAAGGAATAATTATAAAGCTTATACAGCATGAAAATAAAGAACATTTACAAAAGCGTATTATAGGATTATCACAGTACATAGACACAGATGGTATAATAAGAATAAAAACAAAATTATTATATACAAATCTTCCAGAAACAACTATATCGCCGGCAGTGTTACCAGGAACTAGCCTTATTGTACAGAGGTTAATTGAGTATCGTCATGTTCAGCTACAACACGCAGGATATAACATAGTAGCTACAGATTTGCGGACCAAGTACTGGATAATAGGAGCTAGAAGGCTTATTAAACAGGTAGTCTCACGGTGCATTATTTGCAAACGACACCAAGCAAAGTCTATTCAGCCACCAACAGCACCACTACCTAAAGAGCGCACGGTGGCTTCTGTTCCCTTTGAAAATACAGGGATTGATTTAGCTGGTCCATTGTACTTACAAAATCGAGAGAAGTGCTGGATAGTTATTTTTACATGCGCGGTGTATCGAGCTGTACATTTTGAATTGACCAAAGCATTGTCGACGGAATCATTTTTAATGTGTTTGAGGCGGTTTATCGCACGTAGAGGCCGGGTGAGTACCATTATTACCGACAACGGAACCAATTTTGTCGGGTCCAAGAATATGCTATCTGAATTAGATTGGGAGGAAATTCACTCGAAATCTACAGTCCACCGTATTAAATGGAAACTGAATGTTCCAACAGCGGCATGGTGGGGCGGATTTTATGAAAGGTTAATAAGAATGTTGAAAGACTTACTGAAAAGAGTCTTAGGCCGTTCATCTGTCGCGTATGAGGAGTTAGAGACAGTACTATGTGACTGTGAAGCAACAATGAATAATCGTCCGTTAACATATATTGAAGACGGAAAATCTGATTCATTAGAGCCTCTCAGACCGTCATGTTTTGTTCAACCGCTAATTGAATCATCAGTCACTGACTTAGACGAGTTGGATGCTAAGAGTATGAACAAGAGATTTCGTTACATGCAGAAACTAAGGAAGGATTTCAGACAACGATTTGTAAATGAGTACTTAACCCAGTTGGTACAAAGACAAAAACAGTTGCGAGGAAATCTAGAAGTAGGAGACGTAGTTTTGCTGGAAACTGAAGAAAAGAGGGTAAGATGGCCATTGGGTATAGTGGTCGAAATATATAAAGGAAATGATGACATTTGTAGAACAGCAAAAGTAAAAACATCAGGGGGGTATAAATTACGGCCGGTTCAACGGCTATATCATTTAGAACTGTCGAATCCAAACGTGGAGTTGCAGTCCCCTACCCTAGACCCCGATGGAGTGACAGAATCGAATGTAGAACTTTCGAAGGTTAAACAAAGAGCCACGTCTGCGCAACCATCGCGGCCGGTTGAGGAGCGTGCAACTCGCACAGGTCGGGTAATTAGGTTACCTAGTAGGTTTAAGTAGGATAGGTTTCTTTTCCTTTTATAACCCTGATATATAGGTAGGTAGTTTTTAATTGGGAAGCTAATGTTTATTTGATTTTTTTTTCCATAAGTATATACATACTTACATATGCATCGTTGGTTGTTTATTTTTATGTTAATGAAAGTGATTTGATTTCTTGATTTATTTGTGAATTTAATGAAAATATTTTTAATGAAATAAAATTATTTATTTCAGACTGACCAATTCATATAAATAAACTTTATGTACAATAAACCACTTTAAAGTAATGTCTTTTCTCTGAGGTGTTGAGGATGTTGAGAACTTTTTACTGTAATGACATTGGATTGGTTTAACTTGTTTTGTTTTTGGATATTGGGCTGTCATTGATTTTTAGATTTGATAAAAGAGAAAAATGTATTGATTGAATATAACAAATTGTTTATTTTAGAAATCGTATTTTTATTTTATTCGTATCGTGAAATCTAAGCGACATTCAAATTCGAACCTTAATAACTTGTTAAACACTTTGATATATTTCTTCTATACCTAACACAATATTATAATACATAAGATAAAATGCAATTGATCATCAAAAACTTTCAATATAATACAGAAACACTAATTGTTAAGGAAGTGGATCAAAGAAATAGATATTCATCAGCAACATATATTATATTTACATAGAATCACATTTCCAAGATATCAATTACATTTTTATAATTAAACATATTTCAAAGTAAAGATGACAGAACATATTATCATGTCAATAGCTATCATAAATCCTTGAACTCATTGTAAACCAAACATCTATTACTTAAGAAGGTTTTATATGAAATCATATATTCAACACTAATGATACTTAAAGTTTTGGTAGTAAGATAATATCGATTTCATTTCCATATAAAGTATAATCGATTACCAGAAACAATCGATTTTATTTTCACTGTCACAGAGATCATCTTATTTGAAATGGATTATAGTATACTCATTTGTGCTTAAAAAGAAAAAAAAAATCGGGTGGGGTTGTGCCGGGGCACACGGCTGTTGGTTTTAACGTGAAACGTCTATGTTAGAGAGTCGCTTTTAAAGTAAAAGATTGAAATAACAATAAAAAACTCAATGTCACAACAGCGAGCTGACGGTATAAGTGAAATATTCACACCACATTTTTGTTTCTAAGACTAATAGTTTTTTCATTATTAAGGTAGGATGATATAGACCTTTTCGTTACGGTCCACTTTTTAAACCTGGTACCCGTATGTTTTGGCGCGATTTTAAAGACGTTTCACGTCAAAAACTTGTCTGGGATGTATTAAAATACGATTAAAATTAATTATGAAAAGTACTCTGTGGATGTCATTATCGCTTATTTTAAATGTATAGAAGAAAATGTAAATACGACTATAACAATCAGTACTCGTTACTGTCGTATCTTTACTCGCTACTACTAATATCTTATAACATGCAATGTTATGCTAGAGAAATGAATCGTAATGGACGTTCAGTATGACGTCCGGGCGCACCGTACCATACGCACTTTGGTATGTATTATTTCTACAAATTCAAATTACGAATGTTGCGATGCAGCGCCTAATACATATTACTATAAGAATATGTACTAGGCGTGGCAAAACATACGATCAGCAAGAAACGTTTCCATACATGCATCAATGGTATATGTACATTTCGTGACTGAAACAGTGTATGTTGCCATGATACGAAACATGTGCGTAACCAATCTGTGGTAACGAATACATACGGTTTGCTACAGCTTTAAAAACTTTATAAAAAAAATATCGTTAATTGTAACTATGTCTAAAACTTAATATCATTTATTTCTTTATTTACTGAATAGTTATGGCTAATATTGAATTAGACATATGGCGAGGTGAATGGGGCTTGGCGTCAATTGACTTGGAATGCTTAAAAGTTTTAGTAAGTATTTTGTAACCTTTATATTATGACCGGTCTTATACGTTTAAATATATTTTAATTAAAAAAAATTATATTTCAGACCTACATGAAATTTATTGGTGTGCCTGTTCGTGTGCGCGAAGCAAGTAATCCGTTTTTCACGCCTAAAGGGCAGCTTCCTGTCATGAGAGATGGGCGCAAAGTTCTCTCAAATTTCGATGAAGTGGTAGAACATTTGAAGTCACTTGTAAGAAAAATGTCCATGTTTTTAATTAATAAGTTTATTTTTACTTAAGTACTTAATTTGTTAAAGGCCAACTGGTAAATGTAACCTAACTAACTATATGCTTAAAATAATTTCAGCATTATAATACAGATGTCCATTTGAATACAGTGCAAGCTGCAGAGGTTACAGCTTTCACACAATATTTGCGTGACAAGTTATACCCAGCTTATCAGTATGCCTGGTGGGTGGATGAAAAGAATTATGGAGAAATTACAAGGCCCACATATGCTAAGGCACTTAGGATCCCATTTAATTTTTATTATCCGTCCAGATATCAAAACGCTGCTAAAGAGATGATAGACGCATTATATGGTGAACATACTGATCTCCGAGAAATTGAGAAAACTGCAAGTATACTTTATCATACATATAAACATTTACAGTTAATACTAGTCCAAGTTAAGAACATTGCAAATTTATTACAATTCAAAGTATTTGTATCGTCTGCTTTTTTGATAAAATCCTTTCCTTGTAGATATATTCAGAAGCAGAGAAGTGCCTTAAGACATTGTCAGATAGATTGGGTGAAAGTGAATATTTCTTTGGAAGTAGACCTTCATCATTTGATGCAACTGTTTTTGCATACTTAGCACCCTTAGTCAAAACTCCATTTCCAAATGCAACATTGTCAAACCATGTAAAGGGAATTGACAACCTTTCAAGATTTGTTGCGAGGATTAATCAAAAAAATTTTAGACATGTAACAGATGGTATGTGTATGAAGAAACTATTATTATTTTGTTTAATACAGAAATGACAAAAATATTTTCTAGAGTTCTATGTGATGTAATCTATATTTTGTAGAATATTACAAGACCAATGCAAATAAACAGTCATCAGGGACACAGTCTGACCCAGAGGCAGCCAATTTTCCAAATCAAACACGCAACAAAATAATGGCAGCAATATTTGCTGCAGTTGCTATGACTGGCTATGCCATAGCGAATGGAATGTTTCAAGTAAGTTGGGACTGCATTTTCTATGCAAATTTTTTCTATAGTGTTTGTTTGGCTACCATGAAGTCCAAAACACAATGTAATAAAGCTGTATACTATTTTGAATTGGCGAAATACAAATAATACCAGTTTTTGTGGTATTTTGACTGATCCATGCAGATACAGTTCCATAAGCATATTTTAATGCATCTAAAAAGCTGCATATTTAGACATTCTGATTTTCTACATATTTAAAAGCTGTCTATATTGCAAATGACAATCTAGTCTGTTTTATATTTTCCTTCTTTATTTTATGGCCATACACCTTATGGTAAAGTTGGTAGGACAATATAGTCTTGCTTTATACATAAATTAATACATTATAATATTGTGTTGTATATCACTGTTTGTGTATGTCACAAACAACTTAAAATATTAAATTTTGCTTTACATCACCATTAGTGTTATATTCTTATTCATTCTTTTAAATTTCAATGTCGCTTTTTATTCAGGACTTTAAAGATTTTGAAAATGCTGGTGACTACAACGAGATGTTTGAGAATGAAGAAGATGACAATTGACACCACCCAGTCTATTGTCCCAATTGATTTGCTGCCCACATCAACCTGCTAATGTCATGTATACAGCATAAAAGTGTAACACTGTGGCATTGTGGTAGCACACCACTAAATTCATTAATACCAAAGCTAACTTGAAAAGACCATGAATGCCTAAAGAACCATTTGAAAATGGCTAGTGATAAAGTCAAATTACTGAACATTATTATGCCATACTTGTTATGCTATCTTGATAATGATAGTAATATGTGTATATATTTTTAAAGATTGCACAAATAGTTGTTTGAGTTTTTAATGTACATTTCTAAAGGGAAACCACATATTTTTATCTATTAAATGTATGAGAATTTGTTAACAATAAAGTAGCAATTGATTTAGCATTAAAAGTATTACCTGTTATTAAAATACATTTAGGTAAATACTTATGTGTCTTGCAATAATTCCCTAACAAAATGAGAGCAAGAATAGTGGCCGAGTAGAATGTACAGATTTATTCATACATTTATTTTGTTTGTCAATTAACTAATTGTCAATATTGTTTCCATTTATTCCAAAATGCTAAATTAAATGTTATTGTTTTATGTTGTTAATTTTTATTTGTGTTATATATATAGCATAATACCCTTAATACATGTATACAAAAAAATATGCTCTAATAAGGCCCTTATTAATAAACGCGACTTAAAATTTAATCCAAGGCTTAAGCCTCGGCTTAACTAAATACGTATTAATAAACGCGATTTAACGTTAAACCGCGACTTAAATCGGTGGCTTAGCAACTATCAATTTAAACCGCCGAACTACTAGGTTTAACACGTTAAACCGTGGATTATGTTTTTTTTTCTATGTTACCTATGCTAGCTGGCAGCCATTACTGGCTCAAAATCGGACAATTTCAATATTTTCAATCGAAATCTCTTGACTATTGTGAATGAAATTAAAATTTTGTTATTATGGAGGATGAACTGAGGGATTTCGAAGATTTAGAAATATTGGGTGTGTTTTCAAGGCGTTCAAAGAATTATAGACTAAGAAAGTGTTGAAGAGGTTTGATCCATACACATAATTAATATCTTTATTATTATATCCTTGGTACGTTGCTAGGAGATATCTTTGTTATAATGACTACTGTTAATTTAATGTTCTTGTAATATTTGTCGAAACTTTCATTACATTTATACATTTTATCCAAACTGTTTCCTTTAGCACTTCCATACCATTTTCAACAGGTTATGGGCCCAGAATCGTTAATGCTAAATTTATAGGAACAGTTATTGTATGGAAAAATGGAAAATTTTCAAGCTGTCAAGAAACTTACGGGCCAAGCCAATTATAGTTCTTGGGCATTTACTACGGAAATGTTATTAATAGATGCCGGACTATGGGATTGTGTAAGTGCTGAATTTAATACTAGTACAGTCGAGAGCAAAAATCGTGATGATAGAGCACGAGCGAAAATCTGTTTGTCGATTTCCGAAAATTGTATAACATTAGTGAGGAACGCAAAGACTGCTTGGGAAACGTGGTTCGCACTAAAGAAAGCGTACGCTGATAGTGGACTGATACGAAGGCTTAGTTTGCTGCGTAAGCTATTTTCATTAAAGTTGGAGAATTTCTCAAATATGGAAACCTACGTTAATGAAGTGCAGGCAACACATCAAGCTCTAGTGGAGATAAAAGCAGGACTAGATGACGAATTCATTGGAATAATTCTACTAGCTGGTTTGACGGATTCTTTTAATCCTCTAGTAATGACCATGGAACATTCTGGTAAGAAGTTGACATCCGAGAATGTTGCAGCCGTTTTATTAATGGAAAGCCATCGACAGCAAGTGAATTCTAGTGTTAAAGACGAATTAACTGTAGCTAACGTTGCAGGTAGTATTAAGAGTAGTAGTAGTAGTATTGAGTCTCGTAAGAATGTCGTCTGTCATTTTTGTAAAAAGAAGGGGCATTTTAAGTGGCAGTGTAAACTTTTTAAAGCCAAAAAGGGCAAAGTTGAAGGCAATATAGCAAGCATAGGTGTAGATAGAGGTGAGGAATCTCCTGATTTTGTAACATTATTTGCTGCTAGAGGGAATGATTGCTGGGTGATTGACAGTGGCGCAACGTCACACATGACATCTAATAAGTCGATTTTGACATCGATCCAAAAATGTTCAAAGGCTATCACATGTGCAAACAGTGACAAAATTATGTCGACTTCAAAGGGAACTGTGAAGTTGAATGTGAGTCATGAGGGACGTTCACTGGGGCTGACTATGAACAATGTATTATTGATTCCTGAATTAGTCACAAATTTAATGTCTGTTGGCAAGTTTACTGATGATGGCAAAGTAGTACTTTTTGACAAAGATTGCTGTAAAGTTTTTGATAACAATGTATCTGTAGATGGAAATGTACTGTTTACTGCACCACGCAAAGATAACGGAATATATTTTTTAGGTCCTGTGAATAGTAAACCGGCAGTACTTTTAGGAGAAAGTCATAGTGACTTTGAATTGTGGCATCGGCGATTGGGTCACTTATCTCAGTCTCAAATGCACAAATTGAAAGGAATTGTCAAGGGTCTTAGTTATGGCCTAAAAGACTATAACTATCCATGCATACCGTGCAGTCTAGGTAAGCAATGTGTGAAAAGTTTTCCAAAGAAGCGTAAGTTTAATAGAGCTTCACAGTTGTTGGAATTAGTCCATACAGATGTTGCTGGTCCTATTGAGGTCGAATCATGAAGAGGTTTGATCCATACACATAATTAATATCTTTATTATTATATCCTTGGTACGTTGCTAGGAGATATCTTGGTTATAATGACTACTGTTAATTTAATGTTCTTGTAATATTTGTCGAAACTTTCATTACATTTATACATTTTATCCAAACTGTTTCCTTTAGCACTTCCATACCATTTTCAACAAGCGATTTAAATAAGAAGTATTGGGCTGAAGCGGTCATTGCCGCAGTATACTTGAAAAACCGCTCACCAACAATGGCCTTATCAACAAAAGTTCCTGAACAGGTATGGTCTGGAAAAGAGGTGGACCTTTCACATTTGAAGGTGTTCGGCTCCAGGGCACAAGTCCTGATCAAGGGCAATGCTCTCAAGAAGTTTGATTCGAAGACAAGAGAATTAACATTCCTTGGATACAGTGAAAATCAGAAGGGCTATAAGTTTGCTGATGTTAAAAATAGTCCAAGGCGGATTATTGTCGCTCGTGATGCTGTTTTTGATGAGAGATTGTCAAATAAATCTCAGTCTGGCACGGATTGCCTTAAAACAAATAAAAATAAACAAAATGAGTTACTGGGAGTGGGTGTTCCATCGACTGAATATTTTGTTGTTGCTCCGAGTAATGAAATGGAGGTTCGAAGAAGTGCACCTACTGTAACTGAACATAATGATGATCATGAGGAGTTTCATGATTCATTTGAATCTATCCCTAGAAGAAGTCAGGAAGATTTTTCTGCTGAAAGAGATGTAAGCGAAAACAGAGAAGCTGAATCAACTGTCGAGGGTTCTCGGTACCCATGCAGAATCAGAGTTCCAAAAAGACTTGAGGAGTTCGAATATAATTTCCTATTCTCAAATGATCCGTTGTCAGTGCAAGAAGCAATGGAGCGTGGAGATAGTAGTCTTTGGTTCGATGCGATGAAGAAGGAGTATAACTCGCTCATAGAAAATGGTACGTGGGAATTGGTTGACCGGCCTGAACACACTAATATAGTTAAAAGCAAGTGGCTGTTCAAAATTAAGACAGGTGCTGATAATGAGCAACGTTATAAAGCTAGACTGGTGGCAAAAGGGTACTCCCAGAAGTGGGGGGAAGATTATTTTGAAACTTTTGCGCCGGTGGTTAAGCTGTCGTCAATACGGTTGTTGCTTGCCTTATCGGCAGAAACCGGGATGGTAGTGCATCACATTGACGTCACAACTGCTTTCCTTAATGGTGACTTGAATGAAGACCTTTATATGGAACAGCCAGAGGCCTTCATCACGAGGGGGAATGAAGGAAAGGTATGCAAGCTCAAGAAGGCTATATATGGCCTAAAACAAGCAGCACGGTGCTGGAATGTCAAAATCCACGCACATATTATTAAAATAGGATTCATGAAGTCTAACTTCGATCCATGTGTTTACGTGAAGCGGATTGCTAATAATAACTTAATTGCAATTGCGTTGTACGTCGACGATTTCTATATTTTTGGTCATACAGTTGAAGATATAAATAAAGTAAAAAGCCAGGTTGGAGCTGCATTTAAAGTCAAAGACTTGGGTATAGCTAGAGAGTGTCTGGGCATGGAACTCACTCAGAAGCAAGGGGAAGTACAATTGAGCCAGAGGAACTTTATTAAGAAAATCTTACGAAAGTACGGTATGGAAGATTGTAAAGGAGTTACGACCCCAACAGAAACCAATCTCAGGCTGGAGAAGGGCGAGACTACTGGTGACATGAGCTATCAAGAGATTGTCGGTTCACTCATGTACCTGTCCTGTGGCACTCGACCAGATATCACCTTCATAGTGAGTTATATGAGTCAATTTAATACTTGTTGGAATTCAACTCACATATATGGCTGCTTTGAAGAGGGTTTTGAGGTATTTAAAAGGTACGATAGACCATAATAAACTGGTTTATACAAATACCGGTGAACATTTGGCTGCATATGCGGATGCAGATTGGGGTGCTAATGCTGACGGCCATTCATTTACAGGGTATATGCTGGTTCTTGGTGGAGCTGCAATTTCCTGGCAGACCCGTAAGCAACGTTGTGTTGCGCTAAGCACCGCTGAAGCAGAATATGTTGCAATCAGTGAAGCTGCTAAAGAAGTAATATTTGTCAAAGGCCTCTACCAAGAGCTGACTGGTTGCTATTCTGAGATTGATTTATATAGTGATAGTCAGAGTGCTATCAAATTAGTGTACGTGCCAACAGTTGGTAGAAGGTCAAAGCACATCAACATTAGATATCACTTTATTAGGCAATTAGCGGAAGAGAAGGAGATCTCTCTTAAGTATTGCGAGACTAGTAAAATGCCAGCCGATATTCTTACGAAGGGTCTACCTAGGGTTAAACTCGACATTTGTAAGAAGTGTATGGGACTCAAGTGGGGGTGTTGAAGAGGTTTGATCCATACACATAATTAATATCTTTATTATTATATCCTTGGTACGTTGCTAGGAGATATCTTTGTTATAATGACTACTGTTAATTTAATGTTCTTGTAATATTTGTCGAAACTTCCATTACATTTATACATTTTATCCAAACTGTTTCCTTTAGCACTTCCATACCATTTTCAACAGAAAGATCCCGTTAGAAGTATATGACGAGGAAGAATTTCGACAGCGATATAGATTTTCAAAGCAATCGATGCGGCGAGTCATTAATATTTTTAAGAATTCCATTTCTGAATACGAAGATCCCCGAGGAGGATCCATACCTGCGGATCTTCAAATTATGATGGCAATTCGTTACTGGGGACGCAATGAGGTTCGTATCGCACATAACCTATAGCTAATATTACGAGGTAGACCGACGATTTGGTGGAGATCGCAGATAGGTGCTGGTTACTAGCAGCTCAAGTCCGATCGGTCTAGAAAAAGACCTATGTTCAGCAGTTTGCCTCTTCTACTGAAATACAGAAATGTCAGAACTAAGACGCATGTCAGCTATCCTAATTATTCATGGACGTAATAAAAACATATTTCTATATAAAAAAAAACCATTAGTCCATGATTTATATAACTCAAGTCATATAGTACAATTCTAACATTGTTCACATAATTTGAGTAATCTATACTAATATTATAAAGAGGAAAGATTTGTTTGTTTGTTTATTTGTAATGAATAGGCTCCGAAACTACTGGACCGATTTCACCTTTGGAAAGCTACATATCCCCGAGTAACATAGGCTACTTTTTATCCCGGAAAAATCGACAGATCCCACGGGATGCGCAAAGGCTTCGCTCAAAAACTACTGCACAGATTTTCATGTGGTTTTCATTTATATATAGAGTGATTCTTGAGCAAGGTTTTGCGGTATTTTTTATCTCGGAAAAACGGATAGTAACATAGGCTACTTTTTCTCCCGGAAAAATCGACAGATCCCACGGGAAGCGCGATAAAACCTTCGCGCCATAAACCAACTTCCGCGCATATGTTAGCCGTGGGCAAAAGCTATGACCCTTAACCCTCTTTAGATCCAATCCTGAAATCCACGCAGGCGAAGCCGCGGGCAGAAAGCTAGTAGGTAATAACTATGTAACACGAATGTTTCAGATTCAGCAGGACAGCGCCGACTTACATGGATGCAGTCAGCCTACTATGTCAAATGTGGCTGCCAAATGTGCCCATGTAATAGCATCAAAAGCCGGGGAATTTATATATATGCCTCGGACAATTGTAGAAGAAGCAACAATTATAGAAAAGTTTGAAGCAGTAAGAGGCTTTCCACGTGTGATTGGGGCTATCGACTGCACACATATAAAGTTAGAATTTTTAATTAAAAATGAAGTTTCACAAATGTATATAAATAGGAAAGGGTATCCTTCTATTAATACTCAGGTTGTTTGTGACCCAGACTTACGAATTATGGACATAGTGGCTCACTGGAAAGGAAGCACTCATGACTCAAGAATTTTTAGAGAATCCTCCATAAAGGAGAGATTTGAATCTGGGGAGTTTCATGGTGTTCTTCTAGGTGACAGCGGATATCCATGTACGTCCTATCTTTTGACACCTATATTAAATCCCACAAATGATAGAGAAGAAAGATATAATCAGGCACATATACCTACAAGGACTACAATTGAACGTTGCTTTGGTGTGTGGAAGAACAGGTTTAGGATTCTAAAATCAGGTTTCCGATGTGCCTTGCCAACTGCTAAAGCAACAATTGTTGCTACTGCTGTGTTATTTAATTTGTCAATTATGTTCAATGACATAGATGATTTTGATGAAGCTACATCTACAGGTTCATCGTCTGATGACCCTTATGAGATATTGGAGCCTGAGACAAATGATCAGTTTGATCAAAGAAATTTTGCATATAATTATTTTAATAATTAATCTTCTTAATTAACCCTTAACCACCTAGCATACGTCTCACAAACTCCAATAGATTTTATTTCGTGAATATTATTGCACCTGAGCTCCATACAAACTTGTTGGTTCCTGTACCTTTTCCTGGTGTCCCTTCGGGCTGCATAAGCGCTTGACGCAGTTGGACGTGCACATGTTTGTCTGTAGTAAGTACATAGACAAAAAGTGTAATTTAGGCCCTTACAATTTTGTTTAAGTTTTGTTTTGATTAAGAATTGTCTGTTTTTTTATGATTATAATTATTGAAAATTTTGGAACAGGGACAAAATAAGTGCCTCTTTTGTATAATTATTGCAATGGATTTCATTTACCAAATATGTTAGATTGTATAAGAAGTGTTATTTTTTGGCTGAGATTTTAAAAAATATATTTGATATTCATGTTATTTTATAATTTTAAACTGACTATTAATTCAAAGCTAATCCTTATCATACAAAATTTCACATACAATTATTATTTTGTTCTGGGGTCTCTCGAGACCTATGCTAGGTGGTTAAGGGTTAAAAATCTTTGTTTTAAAATTGTGTTTTACTGTCATTAATGACTGTTTGCTTTCAGCAAGATTGGTCTATTTTAGTTATATTTTCATAGTATCATATCTCTCATGTCTATTGTAGTGATCTGATATGGATATTGTAGAGTTTACTGATAGTACTAAATTTTTGAGTATTACACTCGACTCTCGATTACAATGGGATCCCCATATTAAGTCCTTGGCAAACAAGCTTAGTTCTGCTGCATATGCTGTATATAAAGTAAGACAATTAACTAATGTTGAAACAGCAAGATTGGTCTATTTTAGTTATTTCCATAGTGTCATGTATGGACCACTATTGTAGGGATCTGCTGCAAATATTGAAAGTATTTTCGTACTCCAAAAGAGAGCAATTCGTGCTATTTATAATTTAAGACAGAGGGAAGAAATTTATTGAAAGGATATAAATATATTGACATTAGCAGTTCAATATATTTATGAAAATTTAATATATGTTCATAAGAACTATAATACATTTGATACATATTTTCAAATTCACCACTTAAACATGAGAAATAAAAATTCAAAAAACTAGAGGTTTGTTCATGGGGAAGTGTGTAACTTTTTACTTTGGCTTTGCCTTTTCATAAATTTAAAGCACATGTTAAGAATACTCTAATGAAAAAAAGGTATTACAAGATCAATGATTTCCTGAATGATAAAAATGCTTGGATTTAATTTTTATAACATTTAATTTATTATTCTCTATTAAATAAGTAATTTTATAGTCTTAAACTGGACATAGATATGTTTATTGTGACCTGCAGTATTGTAAATATAGTTAATAACATATTAAAATTATTGTTTATATAATTTCATTTACATATAATTGTGAACTTCTTTAAACTTGTAAAAGAAGTTGGGTTCAGACTATGTATCTCAGGCCAGCTTCAGCCCTTGCTGGTTCTTTCCAGTATACAAGGTCTCCTGCCGTAGTCTTGTGAACCAATGGCGTAGCTTCTTTGACATTCAAAAGTGATTGTAAAATCTTAATTGAAGAATAAAATTTTGATTTTGATTGAAAGTATTTTTATTATAGTGCAATCTATATTTTAAGTAAAGAGAATATCCAAGAGACTTATTTAATTAATGTATATATTGACATTAACAAGTGTAGCTTTTTAGAATAAAGTTCCAGTGTTATTGATCTAACTTTGACTAAAACACATGTTAAAGGTACTCTTATGAAAAAGTGTATTTCAAGTCGATAATTATTTACATGTCAGCTTTTTAAGAACCCCTGAAACCAATAAAGAGAACACTACGTTTTGAAAATTGATAAAAAGTGACAACTTTTGTTAGTGTGGTAGTGTGAAAATTCTTATTGCTTATAAATTTTCTACATCATTCATCATCATCATTTCAGCCAATAGACGCCCACTGCTGGACATAGGCCTCCCCCAAGGATCTCCACACAGATCGGTCCTGCGCTGCTAGTGTCCAGTGCCTTCCTGCGATCTTCACCAAATCGTCTGCCCGTCTTGTGGGAGGCCTGCCAACGCTGCAGTGTCCAGCATATGCCTGCCTTTCATTATTTCCGAGATAAGGTGATAATGAAAATTCTTAAGAATACGAGTCTAGTTTGTCGCTAATGATGTTAACTAAGAAAATTCACAATTCCCAATGTCGATCGATCGGATTTGTTCAAGAGTAACCCTACTGGTGGGATTACTGGGGTTTAATTTTCAAGCTGGGATTGTTGTGTTCTAACGATTAGAACTAAGATGAAGTACCGCTTCCACCAATGAGATTTATTGTTACCAATCACATGCGATGAAAGCCAAGAGTTTCTTCTCACATGCAAAGAACGGTTAGTTTGTACTTATGTATGGAACAACATAAAGTTTAAACACATGGTTAAATAAACATTACATTGGAAAAGCTGGAACAGTTCGAGTATATTCTGATCATCTTCAAACATGGTTTTTATGAAAAATCTTTGTAGGATGTCAAAATAATTTATAAGAGAGGAAAACAAATGCCCAAGATGATAACAACAGATTTATTAGATTTTTTTTTAAATTTTATGTGTAACATAATATAAATTTGAGTACAGAACCACATAGAATTCACCACGTGTAAATACGTGGTGAATTCTAGGTGGTTCTCACAGGAATCAACAATATACTATACACAGCAATGGATCAGATTTGACTTTAAGCTTGACGTGTTGCTGACCATAGCATATAAGTAACAAAGAATTCTAAGCAGTGTTTGAGTAATAATTTAGTATTGTATAGATATAGCTGGAATCAGTTATTATTTTGGGACAGTGATTTAATTAATAATTCTTTTTGTAATTGTAGAATCTCCATTTTTAATTTATGTTCCTCATTTTCGTTCTTTATTCGGTTGGTCCTTTCTAACTTCATTACATCAAAAAGTTGTTGCTGTAACTGAAATTAAAATTTCTCTATTAGTTTTAACAATTGCCTACACTTAAATTATCATAGTCCCTAGTTCGTGGTGGGAAGCCTGCATTTGGAAATGCTATCTGCCCGTCCATCAAAGGTTAAGGTTATTTCTATTAGTTCAGGATGTGGAGAAACTGCTACACAACTATAGACTACAGTGTGGATTCAAGGGCATCGCCAAGGGGGGGGGGGGCTTTACGTTAGGTAACTTTTTTATTCTCTGCCCCCCCCCCCGAAAATAATTAAATTCTTTCAGTGGTAGACGGGCGGGTATCACGGGCGAAGCTAGGCCGGAGCGCTAGTGTTATCCACTTATCATAAGTGAGCTGTCTGCTTATTTGACATTATTAAGTTAATACTTACATCAACATTAGTATTCAATTTTCTCCTTTTATTTAGTTTTGACATTTTAGTTTGTTTCTTACTGGATTCATTCTGTACAAAAAGAAAATATTTTGTTGTAAAATAGCCTCCCAGTAATATTCCATTCCAATTCAAATAAAAAATAAACAGTCAGGGAGACAAATTAACAGCACAATCGAATGGGGTCTAATATGTATTCTATGAATCTATTTAAACAGTAAACATAAACAAACTTTTACCTCTCTCTGATCACTGAGCTCATCAATTACACTTGATCTCTCACTCTCGCGAGAACTCTTCCTTGTATTCTAAAATATCACAATATAAAAGGTAATTTAAAAAATAATACTTAATAAATCAATATAGTGTGCATTATGTTACAAGACATATTAACAATACTGATTAACATTATAGTAGTTTATGCAACTGTCATATAATAGAGGGTATTAAAACACGAGTGTAGTTTTTTGAAACAATCCGCAGGCGAGCTTCAAAATAAGATTACACAAGTGTTTTAATACCTAATTATATGCAGTTGCATACACTACTTTATAAACATATAATAATGTTTTATTTATATCAACACATCCCATACAAGTTTAAATTCAACGGTCCCCAAGTTAAGCTTACATATGTCATAGGGATATTGTAAAAAACAAAACCGTGATATTATAATTTTACGTTAGATTGTCAATTGATTTCAATTCTTATAATGGCCTGGTTTTAACAAATGAATGTTTTAACATTAACGAATGAGATTATATAAACAAAATTAAACCTACCTCTTTTTGTACATTTTTCTCTTTAGGTATTCTATTTATCGAGCTCTCACTCTCAAGAGATTGTTCCCTTAACATCTGAAAAATAAAAGAAATATTTATGACACTTATCCATTGTAGTTAAGCATACCTGCCACCCAAGGATATTATGTCATGCCTTAAGAACCCAAAGATGGCTGAATTGTAGTCATTAAGAATATTACCTCTGAACTACTGTCATATGCATGGTCATGGTCAATATCAATAATGTTAATAAAATTTTGATTTTCCAATCTTGGTGTATGGTCAATCTGAAACAGAATGAATAGAGATGACTCAATATTGAAAAATCATTCATGAATGTAGAAAGATGCTTTCATATTTTAAGTGGTTATTCAGACCATCGACATAACAATTTTTACTTGATATCATTATTTTTTATTTACCTTAGCGGTACCAGAGCAGGATGGTACTTCAATAACTATATTTTCATTATCAAATAGGTTTTCTGAAAAACTTTGAGTTTTATTTACCTGCAAATTAAGTCAATAATCTAGTTATTATAACAAAGCATTCAAATTGCAAACTTTTTTAACTATACCTATATTCTTGTACCTAAAATCTAAATAGATAGTAAAACATTTTAGGTTAATAGTATATTACAGTAAGTATTAGTGTTTATCAGTAATTTGAATGTTTATTAAGCCTTATTGGAGACGTTTCCCTACCATAAAAAATGCTGTATAGTTTTCATACATACACAATACTTAACTTTATAGCATCAAAACAATGTATTTTAAACAAGATACCGATACTGTGTGACATTCAAAGACTGTCACATACCCATACTGTGCGACATTCAAAGACTGTCACAAACCCATACTGTGCGACATTCAAAGACTGTTCCGCTATCCATCGAACTCGAGCTTATCTAAAGTATGAGAGGAAAAGAGATGCTATGGAATTTGAGCAGAACAATTTCGAAGTGCTAATGCGACATCTACCACTTTTTTAAATAATATCATTGCATCAAAATATTTAAACAACAATACCTACCTTTTTGAATATGCTGTCACTGTCATATTTATTGTCATCTATAATAAAATCTTTTGGAATCATATCCATGATTTCTAACACTTCAGGGGGTGGAGTCTGTGGTTTAGGCCCACCACCTGTTCTTTGTAATTCTTTTCTATAATCTGATTCGATTTTTTTTGCCTGCATCTTTCCATTTTTCCATTGGCTCATGATTTCGTCTTTAAATCTTTTCCTCTTATTAAGTAAATTAAATCTGAAGTATAATAAAATTATACAAGAACGAAAATAATTATTTATGTGTGGGTTCTAACTACTCAGTTCTAGGTTCTACTTTTACTATACATATACATTATTAATTTCTAACTACAAAACATTTTGTGCTGTATTAAATTACCTGTTATGGATATATTCCCATGCGTCTTTTTTTAACTTATTTGTGTTTTTATTTGAAGTTTTGTCTTCAATTATAGAAATTTTTTCCCTAATTAGACTACGAAGCAGACACTACAAAAGTCAAAGATATGTTAAATGACATAGTCCTAAATCCTAGACTCTTAGTAAACAAAAACGATTGGATGATGTTATTCAGTGCTTTACAATTCACACAGGCATTGGGACTGTAGGTTTAAGAATTGATAGTTTACTCTCGTTTTTGAGTAGGTACTTTTTGTTTAGAAAACTAAGCCGTTAGCAAATCGATATGTAGTACTGAATCGATTCGGTGAATCGATATTTCACCCTTGAAAATCGACATTCGATTTTTTTTGTATAAACCATAAAACTATTTACAATTAATTGAATGTATCCGTATTATAAGAGTGCTGCCGGTTAAAGAATTAATTATTCAAAAACTCGCGAGATGGCTGTATGTTTAGATTCCTTCGCATCTCGTGAATAAAAAAAGTTACGTGAATAAAAAACAAAAAGTCAAAGACTCCAGTGCGTTCCAAATCGCGCCAAAAGCGATAACAGCGTTAAATGTAGAAAATAAATGTCTTATTTTATACTTTATCTGTTTGTTTGATATGGTTATGAAAATATTTTTTATTATCGAATTACCTGATAAGAGATCGTTAAATTATAATATTGTACCTTGTTTTTAATAAAATCTATCTAACTACTATTATAAAGGCGAAAGTTTGTAAGTATGGATGTTTGTTACTCTTTCACGTAAAAACTACTGAATGGATTTGAATGAAACTTTACCACAATATAGCTTATACATCAGAATAACACACAGGCTACAATTTTTGAGTTTTTTTTTCTAGACGGGACGAACCTGAAGTCCACGCGAACGAAGTCGCGGGCAAAAGCTAGTATTACAATATAAACAAAAACTTGAAAAAAAAAAGATCGATTTATCGGAATCGATCTTATAAACTTCGATTTTTTGTGAATCGATTCTTTAGGTCACGATTCGAATCGATCTAAAAATCGATCTTTTTCGAAAAGAATCGCCATCCCTACTCAGCACAGCACTCGGCAGAAATAACACAGCACAGACTAAGTAGGAGCATGGACCTATGACAATTTTGACACTACGTAACAAGAATTTCATTTTTATGTAATCAGAAATTATTTTCTATTATAAAAAACAGTATAAATGACCCACAACTTGCAAGAAGAAAGTGTAATATGCAGATTTCCACTCAAAAATTCCACGATCATTTGGTAACTTTCGATCTTTGAAAGCCGGCAACACCGGAAATACGTGTATGGCCATAAAATAATGCGTATTCCGTGATTTAGTTGAACCGTGGCTTAGCGGTATTTATTAATACGGACTCACTAATCCGCGGATTAAGCCGTTAAGCCAGGCTTAACTAAACTGAGGTTTAAGCCACGAATTAGGACATTTTTATTAATACGAGCCTAAGTATATAAAAATGACAATATTGTAGTAAATAGGTTTTTCCCAATTGCTCGCACTTTTAAGTACAAAAGGATACAGAGCTAAAATGTAATTTTCAACACCATAGTGACCCACACCCATTTCTTCAACATCCTGAATATGTTGTAACGAAATTTAGTTCAATAGAGGAAAACATTTTTTCTTAACTTATTTATTATAGTGTGATTTATTGAATTTTGGATGAATAAATTTGATAGCTTCTTCTGGAATAAGCTTTTAGTTCCATTTTTTATTTAATATCACATCGATCGAAGAAGTCATTCACCAGGCTTTTAGAAAGGAAGCACTAGCTTCTTTGTCTTCCTTCCTTCATTTCTTCTTGGGTCGGCTAGGTAGTTGTTTTTTATTAATACGACTCGCTCGCCCCATCGACAGTTAAAAGTGTAACAACGGCTGCGGGACCGTCAATGTGCCATACGTTTAGCTAGCTTAACATGCGGTAATGTATTTGGTCTCCTATATATACAGGGGGTTTGGAGGGCTGTGGCCTCCTGTGAAGCCTGTGTAACGGTGCTAACTATCTTAATTAATATAGTAAATAATATACAAATAAAAGTAACAAAGTAAATTAAACTATTTATCTACATTAAATAAATAAAACATGAAATAATTATTATTCTAATTAAAAACTCATATTAACTATTTATTACTAAATGGAAACTAAAATTAATCAATTTACACTAAATTAAATTAACTAAATCAAATCAATAAGCAAACCATGGCTACGCTATATCTTTCACGCCTTCCATTGTTTGCAAATGGACCACAGATTAGTATACTAAAATGGACTAGTTTATCACGAACGGCTCCCGACCGTTCATTTCATTCGATCGGTTCTCTCTTAACTAATCTGTGACGATATTCATTCTTGCTAGCGATGGGCCGAGTCGCCTTTTTGGTAACTCGAGTTGACCCGGTTACCAACTCGGGCTGCAACTCGAGTTGACTCGACTCGGTCTGCCTTAAGATCCGTCGTGTCGCCGCGTCGTCGGGTCGTCCGCAGTGTTGCCAACACAGAGTTTTTAGAGCTAGATTTAGCTCTAAATTATCTTGGTTAGCTTTAAAAATGTGGGTCTAGCTCTTTAGCTCTACTTTTCTACAATGTTAGCTTTTTTCCATACATACATACATTTTTTAGCTCAGAATACTAGTTTAAATAGCCAAAATGTACCTACATTGTCTATGTTCGGTTTGTCCGATCTATGGTTTGGTTATTCTATAATTTGTTAATTTCAAGGTTGGCTTGAAGCAGTAAAAACAGAACCCACGAAAACGTTTTGTTCCTACTGCAAATGCGAGGTTAATTCAAAAAAAGGTGATTTATTAAATCATATGAAAAGAAAAAAACACCTAAAAGCGGCGCAACCATTTTCAGCGGGACAATCAAAAATAGATTTTTCTCCAAAACCGAAAATTGATTTTAGGATAAATTCCGCTGAAGGATCATTGGCTCTTTTTATATGCGCTCATACTTCAATATTACCTGTCGATCACCTTGGATTACTATGTAAAAAACAATTCAAAGATGCCGAAAACTTAAAATTACACAGAACAAAATGTAGTACTATCATAAAGAATGTACTAAATCCGCATTTCGTAACCGAATTAAAAAGAGATATAGACGATGGACCATTCAGTTTACTATTAGATGAGAGTACTGATATCAGCATTACTAAACTGCTCGGTATCGTAGTGCAGTATTACAGCAAAAAAAGATTTGAAATAGTTTTGACCTTTCTAAGCTTAGCCGAAATAAAGAAAGGTGATTCCGAATCCATCACTAATGCTGGGAAAGAAACTCTCAACTTCTTCGGTCTCAATATAAAGCAGTTACGAGGTATTGGTGTAGATAACGCCAAAGTAATGATTGGTGGTGTGTATCAAAAGTTAAAAACGGAAGTACCTCATCTCGTTGGTGAAATGTACATGTCATTCGATTCAGTTGTCTATTTCTCAAGCTTCTGCCGAGCATCTTCCAAGGCATTTGGAGTATTTAGTCCATGAGACTTATAATTGGTTCTCAAAATCGGCAAATAGACAAAATGAATATCAAGCTATGATGATATATGACCATCAATGATAAAGAACCATTAAAAATAACACAAGCATGCGCTACCAGATTACCGATACCGACAGATACCAGAGAGGATTTTAGAACAGTGGGTTGAATTAAGATTCCATTTTAGCCTAGTGAGAAATAGTGAAAAGTGCTATGTGGCTGAGACTCTATACAGTCTTTATCAGAATCCCACCAACGAAGCTTATTTAAATACGTATTAGTCGGGACATAAGTAGGTATGGAACATGCAAAGCGGGATCAGTGTAGGCAGGGGAGCGGAGGAGCGCTTCGCGATCTTCACTAATTCGTTTGTCTATCTGTTGGTAGCCTGCCAACGCGGCGGTGTCCGGTATACGCCTGCCACCCGAGCACTTTATCGCTCCAGTACCTTTTCCTGCGAGCAATGTACCCTGTGCCAACGTCACTTAAAATTCGCTATTCTTCAGGCTATGTCGGTGATTCTGGTTCTCCGAGAATAGCCCTCTCCATTGCCTTTTGGGTGACTGCACCTCCTTATTAGGCCCGTTGTGAGTGACCAGGTTTGGTTCCATACGTCGATAACTGGCAATTCGCACGAATTAAAGACTAGTCTTGAGGCACTTCGGTAAATCTTGGGAGAATATGCCGTATATTTTACCGAACGGTACCCAGCCAAGTTGGATCCGTAGATCGACGTCTATCTGGAACTTGGACCAACCTAGATGGACTATGTCCCAGGTGTGGGTTGTGAAGGTTCTCAGCCTTTCCTGAGTGAAAACAAATTCGAAATTTGAAAAATTCTAAAATATAAATTTAACATCGTCACAGACAAGAAAAATGTATTTCCAAATAAAATCTAAACCTGCATAAAATTAAGGTTTAAAAGCACTGGGCGAGGTGGAGTTGGCGGCGTACTTTGCTGTTGAACCGATTGCGGATCGCCAAAAAAACATTTTGACAGGATCAAATTGAAAAAAATAAACCGAGATGAAAAACCACCTTAAACTGTTGTGTAAGTATAATCGCCTGCATTTCATTTGGTAATGCAAACACAAAGACAACTCCTCATATAATATAATATTCACAAGCTATTTATAATATTTATTTATGTAATACGGAGCCTGATGGTGCGAAGCAATTACCGCCGCCAATACAAACACAATACCGTAGGAGTCACTAGTGTGTTGCCGGCCTTTCAAATGGGAAAACGTTCTTTTTTAAGTACCTACTGTAGACGACAATTCATCCTACAGTTTGGTATTCCTTAGTTTTAATTTCCGCGCATTATTTGAGAAAAGTACTATACAAGCCTTGGCCACAACTAGTCATTGATGGCCTTACGTATGTGTAACTCGGCTTCGCCTCGGCCCACATGTACACGTTCGTCCTTCAATGCCTCTGTTGCTGGCCGCTGCAGTAATGTACTATAACATCATTTTATCATCAGAGCACACATACGACCCCACTAAAGAGTTCCAGCCCACTTTAACTTAGTTAAGGTGTTTTAGGCCTCTGTCTACCATATTGACTCAGTGCGGTTTGTAGGGTGATTGGGCCTTGACCAATCACAACATGAAAAAACAAGTGTGTGAAATTGACCGGCCAATACACACTAGGGATTGGTCGATTTTACACACTTGAATTTCTTTTTTTTTATATATACCTATATACGTACTTATATATGAGATTCGACTAATACAAATGTATGGAGTTCAAAGATTTTATTTATTTTATCACCCCACTACAATGTTACTACGATTGCTGCGAATTTCAGAAAACATAATGAATATTCATAAAAGAGTGACAGATTCCAAACTAAATATACAGTGTGTTAGGGATCGGACTTCCGATACTTTACCAACGTGTTGTATGTTAAGTTTTATCGACAAAAACCTATACAAATGGGGGTCGCATCCCTCACCCCTATGAATGAGAGCTATTTTAAAATTTTATTTCTCGTATTTTAAGGAGTTTATTAAATCTTGCTGTTTTACGATTTTATTTGGCCTACATACACAAAAGTGGCCTTATTTCAAAGTTAATGAGCTGTGCTAGCATTTAACAATAAATTTGTTGAGAAATTCTTTACAATAATAAACAAAATCCTTTGATTTAGACGGAAAACTGGGTAAAATTATCTATTTTTTTTTAGTTATTGGGCTCTACCTAAAATTCCGGGCCCTTGACATATCATTTTTTTTTTGTTTTAATTTATTGGCAATGAGTTGAGCTTGTAAATAAACCTAAAATAAGTACCGCTAAACAGGCATTGTTTATTACATTTTGTGGAAAAAAAGTAGTTGGGACGCTCCAGGTAGCAGTTCTAACAGTCCCGCGCCTATTGTCCTTCAAGTTAAGACGCATCGTGCGAGCGAGACAAGTGACAATTTATGTAGGTGCGAATGAAAGAAAAAATGAAACCGGTTAGGGCTGGCAATACAAGGGATATTGTTTTGGTTGTCAGTCTGCTTTTGTGCTTCGTACATAGTAGATGTGATATCGTTTTGCTCTTTTTTCTCGACTTGGCTGTGATTCTGGACTATTTCTTCTAAATTGTGACTACTGTGCTTGTTAACCGGACTCTGATTTGTACTTATGATTCGGAAGTGTTGAAGATGACGTCCTACACGCCAGAGGAATATGGTGATATGCTTATTTGTTACGGATTCTGCGGTTGTTTGTCTGCGCGAGCTCGCAACGAATACATAACTCGCTTCCCCGGACGTCGAGTGCCGGATGTGGCCGTTTTTGACAGAGTGTATCGAAGACTTTGAGAAACTGGCTCTGTTTTGAGACGAAATACAGACATGGGAAGACCACGAATTAATGACGACGAAGAACATGACAATGAGATTGTGCAACGCTTTCGAGCGGATCCAACTACTTCCACTAATATTGTTGCCCGTGATCTGGGACTTTCGTGGTTTACAGTGCATACTGCTGGCTTGTACCCGTACGCCGGTACACGCTATTGAAGAAGGAGACCCGGCGAGAAGGTTGGACTTCTGTAGATTTATGATAAATGCTGACGTAGAAAACCCAGATTTTCTAAGAAATATCTTGTGGACAGATGAATCCAAATTTGACAAAGATGGCACAACGAATTATCACAACGCCCATTACTGGGCCCCCAAAGAACTAAGAAATCCCAATAAGAAAAGAGTGAAGGGATCTCAGCGAAGATTCAGCGTGAATGTGTGGATGGGCATTATCTCCAATCATTTGATTGGACCTTACTTTCTCCCCGACAATCTAAATGGGGAAACGTACGAAAACTTTTTAAGAAAAGACTTGAGTGATTTGCTGGATGATCTGCCACTCAACTTGATCAGGGACATGTGGTTCCAACACGATGGCTGCCCTGCCCATTTCAGGAGAAGTGTCAGAGACTGGCTGGACATGAATTGTCCAAACAAATGGATAGGACGAGGTGGGCCGTTGCCATGGCCAGCAAGAAGTCCGGACCTAACCCCCATGGATTTTCATTTTCATGTGTGGGGGCGCATGAAAAGTCTTGTCTACAGCGAGCCAAATCCAGTTTCGTCTGTGGAAGAACTAAGAGAAAGGATAGTGGATGCAGCAAATCAAATGCGGATAACTTTGGCAACTGGAGTAGTGAAGACTGGTCTCCGTAGAAGGATGCGACAATGTATCAGAAACAGAGGCGGCCATGTTGAACAGGAACTGTAGAGTAAGAAAAACTTGTGTCAAAACCTGATTAAATAAATGACATTTCATGCTAACCTATTGTTTTATTTTACTTTTTAGGGCTAAGTATTAATTTTCTTCGCCACTGTCGCCTAATAAGCTAAGTTTTTTAAATGCATTTAATTAAAAACCTACATTGTTATATCTCGTTGGATAGCTGATGAAACGTAGATATTTTTAAACACATCTGTTGAACAACTGCCATATTATTTTTTTGTAATATCCCTTATTGAAAAATGAACTTTCTAATATTTGTTTTCATTTCTTAACTTTAACTTGTCTACTACGGCCTGTTCAATTAACTTATGCACTATTTTAATGATTGACGTTCTATAGTATCTTATTACACAACATGCAATAATAATGATAATAAGCCCCACAAAATTTAATTTAGAAGCCTAAAAATCGGCAATTTTCAATGAAAAAATTAAAAGTCGAATATCTGGAAATGGGTTAAGTTTAGGGTAGGGTGTTTCATAGTGAAATAAGTCACAAATGATGGGTACTCCACGCCTTTAACGGATCTAGCACGACTTTTCCTGTAACCCTGTATCTATTATATATAAAGCTTATATATATATATAATTGTAACTGTAATTACTGTTCGTTCAGACTAGTTTAGAAGTATCAAAATTACAGTGCGACTTTATACCATATACATGAGTATTTTTAATTTACACTCATCGCCACTGCCATATTGATTAGATTGCTGGGGAAACTTTTCGGAAATTCTGGATTAACTTCCATAATACTGAACGGAACAGAGAACTGTTCATGGACTTTTTTTAAGGCGGAATAATCTTCTATAGTAGACATTCAGCCAAGACATCCCTGTAAGGCATGCCATTGGATTCAGAGGGTCAGATTTCATCCCATGGAGTTGATTAACGAGTCGAGCAACCTGCTCGAGAGACCTCTTACGCCATTCACTGAGGATATTTGGAGTCTCTCTATGAAAGCACTCCAAGCACCAGACTCCTATGCAGAGCGAGCCTGCGAAAAGGCTATCTTCCCACCCCGGTTAAATAATCTCCTGTCGGTTCCGCGGTCTCATTTTGGAAGTACTGTTCATCGACCAAGGTGAGTGTACCACGCCGAAGCTTTTGTGCTGCAAAATGTTATTGAATAATCGCAAATATAACTTGGTAAACTACTTATTACTAATATTTTCACAAAATGAAAAAAATGAATCATTCAAATCTCATTTATTTCTCACGTTTGCATTCACGTTGTCAGGTACAAAGCACACAACAACATAATTTCACATAACACAATTTCTAACTGATTTATTCATTATCTTTACGCATACCTTTGACGTAGAACGGAAATTTTAATGGAATGGCACGCAATCTTACCATGGCTGCAAAAGGCGAATCGATTCTGCTGTTGATAACGAAATTATCTTTGTTAGAATATAAATGAAAACATTCATAAAAAATATATTGATAGACGCTGCAATAAATAAATGGCATCGACCGGCATTATAATAGTCATTAAAGGATTTTCTTGTGATGTCTCTGCAAAGCCTCTGAATGTTTGGTTCTGTCAAGGTAAATTAAAATATACAAGCACGTACATCTAAAATTATTACGTACGCATGTTCAATAACAACAGAATATCATTATTGGCAACGAACACGCATGTTTAAACATTTTTTTTGCAATGATGTGACGGCCATTTTGTATCTCAGTCTATAGTGAAATTCAAAATGGCCGGCACACATTCTGATTAAATCTGAACTCGAACATACGTGTTCGCTTCCAAAAAAATCAGCATTACTATGCATGCGACTCTTTGACATTTGATCTAAACACAATAATTACGATAACCTTGGCAGAATTGAAGCCCAGGAATCAAAACACAAACATACCTATCAGTGGCGATTTTCATCACACAATAACATTTCGTAAAAATATTAACTTTATCAATTAGCAGTTAAGGCTTATATTAAAATTGTGTTACTCTATAAACATGTAATAAGTCAACAAATACAGTTCTGCTCCAACGATGCAGCCGTTTATAAGGTGTACTCAGTCGATATTAGATTAAATAACGCGTACTTTACGCTCCCTATCGTTGACAATGTACTGCAATAGTTATCTAGCATGCATGACATGAGGATCAGATAATTTCATTGCTATAAGCATAGATGAATAAACAATGGATAGATTGCCAACTCTTTGTGTGAATTTCTATGGTTTCAAAACTTGTACTAGATGGCGCTACTCGTATCGTTGGCAATGGTTATCAGACTGTTACAATAGTATCCATACTAATATTATAAATGGGAAAGTGTGTCTGTCTGTTTGTCCGTCTTTCACGGCAAAACGGAGCGACGAATTGACGTGATTATTACGTGGAGATAGTTGAAGGGATGAAGAGTAACATAGGCTACTTTTAATTTCGGAAAAAACGACAGATCTCACGGGATGCGCAATAAAGTCTTCGCTCAAAAACTACTGCACAGATTTTCATGTGTTTTTCATCAATAGATAGAGTGATTCTTGAGCAAGGTTCTGCGGTATTTTTTACCGAGGCAAAACGGAAAATATAGTTTTATCATATTTTGCTTTAATTAACAACGGTTAATTAATGCAACATATGATTTTAAAAAATAATCTCTGACGAATAAGAGATTATTTTCTCAAAACAAATAGATTTACATACTTGAAGTATGTAGTTATACCAGAAGATGGATAGATGGGGGTAATTCTACGAGAAGGACAGGTACTAACTCTTCTTTTGGTGGCATAGGTGGCAGCGCGCTCGTAGCATTTTCCCAAGCTTGTGTAATTGGCTTAAAACACCTTTTTTATTCATAGTCATTATATAATATTTTTTAACATTATACATTAAATTACTACACTATAAAATAAAACAAGCGATAGATGGCGCTATATCACACTAATTTATAATTAAATTTGTCAATATAGTAACGTCATCTAATCAAATAATGACTCGAATAATTCAAAACACTATGTATGGAGTTAGCAATCTATTCAAATTTAATGTATCTATACTACAAGTAACTTATGTGCACATGAAGAACTATATCGCTGGCATATTAGTATTCAATCATTCCAGAACCACGTCACCGGTGTTATGACCCTGGAATCACTGTTCCATTCCACACTACCTACATGATGTCTAGCAAGTTCTTTATCACTAATTTCAAAAACAATGTTTAAAGAAATACTAAATCACATCTTGGAACAGTGAATAAATATTATATCGGATGGATATTTATTGGGTGATTTCCAAATGTTGTTCGTGGTCGGTATGCAGGTACAGTGTGCAGATTTTATTTTTAATTAGTTTAATGTAAATTTATATCTTTGATATTTGTATATACATATATTTTCTCTGGGCACCAATCAGTTAGTATAAATACCAGCGTACAGTTGGTGGTATTAAACAGAATAGTGATTTCAAGCGGCACCACTAATGGCGTGGGGCGGAATGATTGCATTTTTTATTTAGATTTATATCTTTTGTTGATTTTAAATGATTTTTTTTTACAAAATATCACTTTACTGCAAACTCTACAAATGTCAACAAATCTAAACTTTTTAGAGAGATTTCTCTTGTTTAATTGTCATATTTATTCTACAATAATATTGTCATAATCAAAACTGTAAAAACTGTTAACTGTTAAAGCACGTCACAATGAATAGAACCGAAACGAAACATTATAACAATAAACATAAAATTAGTTAAAGACTATTGACAGTAAAAAATCTATAATTGCAAATTACTTCAAACAACTATCTACCTAACTGAATAAAAAAGAAGTTAAATAATAATAAAATAAATCAGCTGCCATATTTACAACAAACAAACTTAAGATATAATAACATAAGTTCCACAGTCTGTCTGTTTATTCGATGCTTTGGACAGGTGTAAGAATGGTAACAGAATATTTTTATTTGCGAATCTATACAAGCAAAACATTTGTACTATGAGTCTTTTTAAATTCAATAATTAACTGGGCTGTTATGGAATTATATTAATCTTAGGTAGTTAAGCTATGGGGAATAATAATTACAACATTCTATAGAGCATTAAAGAATAATTATTTTATGGACTATTAAATTTTTGTTAAATATGGACATTTTAACAATTATATATTTGTAAATAGTTGTTAATATTTATTCTTCTTCTTTACCTTTGTATACATATATGTTTTAATATAGGGTATAAAAATTTGCAGTGAATTAATCAAGATAATACTCACGAGTAAGTTATTAAGGTATTTTGTAGTCTAGCTAATTAAGAAAGTTGCATGGTCAAACCATTACCCTTTTATATATTATACTTTACAATTATATATTTAATATCCTCGGAACTCGAGAAACAATCAATTCCTTCGTAATGAATCTACAAAAATAACTTAAAACTATTACAACGACAATATAAGTTAAATTGTTGTTGTCGAATCAATTATTTAAAGTCTGGTCATTATTTACATTAAAAATATATTAATTTGCGATTATTTACATGCCTGGGATACGAATTAAATACTTAAGTATATACTATACATAAGCATAAGGTGTATAATGAAATACCTGAGCGAGGTGGCGGAGAACATACGATTGTCCTAATCCATATTGTGTACAAATATATATATATATTGGTTTGCGACCATGTATAACAAAATATATTTAAACTCAAATTATTTCTATGGAAGATTTACAATTCAAACGAGCGTCACTCAAAAACTTACATAAATGCTTATGATAATTATTTTGGTATGTTTCGATAAAAATCTTAATACTTCACATTCGGCAGTCGCTTTAAAAAATATGTTGGCCGATTATCACCTTCCGTAAGACGGTCACTGTAACTCACGTGTCAGTTTTGACACTGTCCGTCTAATTCTTCATTAAATATTTTCTCGTAATTGGAATAAAATATTAGTATTCGGAAACAACAAATATTACTCGTCATTAACACATACATAGTACGAACGAATTAAGCACGTAATTTTTATCCAATATGCCAGTAGTTATATTGGCACCCGTGAGTTTGTATTGTGAATTCAACCTAATGTTCATTGATATAAAGATGTAATAAACACAAACGTTTGAAATTTGATCAAATATTTTAATATTAAAAGACAAATAAGGATCTGAGAACAGTTACTTAATGCAGAAATCAAAGTAAAAAAAAATCGATATTCAATCAAAAGTGAGACAATTACAGAAAATTGTTACATTGTAAAATCTCGTTTAATATTATAATTCTGCTTTATTGACAGGATTTATCAATAAAACTTTTCTCTTTTAAGTAAACACTACAATAGCCTTTCTAATAATTCAGTCTACCATTTATAAAACTATGACTCCGGCTAATATTTCAAGCATCAACTAGCATTACTCTGCTCCAAAATATTTTGTTCTCATCAATCTTATATACATGGTGCTATATAGTTTAAAATGCACAAAATATTCTTTCGTTTGACACGTTTATATATATTACAATTGCGAAAACACAAATTCTCTACGATCAGGTCAATGTTACGGAAGAACTTTAATTACACATATTTATGTAATCAATCACACATTATTTTACAATCATTTGACAATGACACAGTCAAAATTGGTATTTCTAAAAGGGTTTGTATATACTATTTAAGTAAAAATTATATTATGGAAGTCAACTTACAGCTTTATACACATTGTACACGTGTTCTTTATACACGTGTTATCACAATTAATGCCTAATTTCTAAGTTATATTGTTCGCAGAAAATTTCTTTACACTAATCAATAAACCTGGAGCAAACGGTAAAACTATAAAAATATACCAATTGGTAACTTTGACTATATTCGGGTTGCCAGTTCAAACACAATGACAAACTGATTTGAACATTACAATCTGCTCTTGTTATATTACAACTTTGGCAACTTTAGTAAATATATTATTTACATTTGAATAAATGTTGGATGGCAAGTGAAGTAGGATAATACATTTTGTTAAAATACTTTGCAAAAAATACAGGCGTATTCGTAGGCATATTCCACTCGTAAGAAGTTCATACAAAACAAAAAATGAAGGAACAATAAATAAATTTAAGCTACTGTGTAATTTCTATACAAACAGCTCAGTTCACAACACAGGTATTATATCCATCGTAATGATTGTACACTTCCTACATTAATCTCCTTAGAAAGTCGCCGCATGGAAAGGGAATACTTCCCACACAAAAAAAAATATTGTAAGAATATTATTTTGGATCATTCTGTTCTGTATTTTTATAACAATAGTTTTGGGACTGCCTTGGGAATCTTTTTTGGAAAATATTGCAAATTTGAATTGCAGTATTTGTGCTATTATCCATGATGATACTATTGTGTTGCTTGAAATAAGTGTATAGGCTTATTATGCGATCTACTTATAATATGTTTCAACAATTAACTGCAAACCTGGTGATAGTCTTTAAGTCTGAAGTTGAACAGTGATCACATTTATATGAAAATTACACAGTCGATTACGCGGTTTTTTGCACCAGAGTTCATTTCAGTCCTTCTATTACAGGCTAAGTAAACAATATCTATAGCCAGCTACCTGTTATGACAAAGCTGTTTCATTTATTTTATGTATATACCCTTGTGTCCAGTAATGGGCGATAGCTGCAGTATATAAGTGAATGGCATTGCAAATTTCAAGAAATTCAAATTGAAGTAATGTACCTTATTGAAAATGTTGTATTATAGTTGAGTACTATTAAATTGTGGCAAATAAAGAATAATTATTACAAATTGTTAGTAAAGCATATTAAATATAACATGGAATTAATAGGAAAAAATACACAATTACATTTTGACAATTTTAACTCTGTGGAAGGGTGACAGGATGCAGGAAACTACTAATTTGTAAATATCAAAGTTCAGTTCCATTTTTGGATAACTGTAAATATATAAAATAAAGTTTAAAAATTCAATGAAACCGATACCACTATAATTTAATGACTCGTTGCACAAATGACATGTAAATAAGTATAATCAACGTGGACTCAAGAAAATTAATCAACTTTAAATCAAAATTTGCAAAGAAAGCAACAATTTCTTTTTTAAATTTATCTTTACAAAGTGCCTATGTATATGATATGACGTATATGAAGTATATGACGAAACACTCGTCATATATGTTGCGGTTTTTTTGGCTAAAGAATACTTCTTAATGAATAATGCATTTGAGGCACACAAGCAGGTTAGCAAATAAGTTTGTTTAGTTCGTGTCCACAAAAATGTAGATGTTTCCCTTTTTTTTATAGGATAGGGCAGCAAACGCGCAAACGGATCACATGATGGTAAGCGATAACTGTTGCCCATGGACACCCGCAACACCAGAGGGGTCACAGATGCGTTGCCGGCCTGGGATATAATAGTTCGAAATGCAACCCTGCATAATTATTAGTTGACCTATTCACTTATACAAACCAAGTAACACACATCAATGGACGATCAATGACGACTATAAATAAATAAGAATGAATTAAGGTGTGGCTTGCCTGCGGCCGGCGACGCGTCAAGCGACGAGTCACGCGACAACTCGTGCGACAAGTCGCAGCCTGCGTCAGTCGGGCGCGTTCAGCAGCGACTGTGAGTCCAGAAGCAGCTCGGGGTTTATCGTTAACTCTTGGGGGGGAAGCGGAGGCGCTCGACCTACTCCAAAGGGGTAGAACCTCGACACTCCTCTTAAAGTCAACCAGTGGTTGGAGTCATCCTCTTTCGGCCGCGAGTCGTTCATTATTGAGAGCGAATTAACCCGTTCTGACAGACGCTTGATCTGAGAACAACATGTTGACAGTGAGAATAATAGGATTGAAACAATATGCGGGCAGCGAGCTTAATAGTAGAACTCACAGAGTAAAAGGTATGAAACATGATATTACCGTATATTGCATTCGTATATCAAACTTAATACTTTTATGTTACTTGACTTCATGCACGAGGAAGCACCTGTCTCTGTCACCACACCTGCACGTGGGTCCGTGGCCGGCCATACCTGCGCTAGCACGCACTCGTCACCATGTGGCAATGCGCGGGCCCGGTGTGGCCCACGTCGAGCGGTGAGAGCCAGCGCTCGTAGCACTGCGACCACACCTGCACGTGGGTCCGTGGCTGGCCATACCTGCGCTAGCACGCACTCGTCACCATGTGGCAATGCGCGGGCCCGGTGTGGCCCACGTCGAGCGGTGAGAGCCAGCGCTCGTAGCACTGCGACCACACCTGCACGTGGGTCCGTGGCTGGCCATACCTGCGCTAGCACGCACTCGTCACCATGTGGCAATGCGCGGGCCGGCGTGGCCCAACGTCGAGCGGATAGAGCCAGCCTCGTAGCACTGCGACCACACCTGCACGTGGGTCGTGGCCGGCCATACCTGCGCTAGCACGCACTCGTCACCATGTGGCAATGCGAGGGCCGGCGTGGTCCACGTCGAGCGGAGAGAGCCAGCGCTCGTAGCACTGCGACACCTGCACGTGGGTCCGTGGCTGGCCATACCTGCGCTAGCCGCACTCGACCATGTGGCAATGCGCGGCGGGTGCCCACGTCGAGCGGATAGAGAGCGCTGTAGCTGCGACCACACCTGCACGTGGGTTCGTGGTGGCATACCTGCGCTAGCACGCACTCGTCCCATGTGGCAATGCGCGGGCCCGGTGTGGCCCACGTCGACGCGGCGAGAGCCAGCTCGTAGCACTGCGACAACCTGCACGTGGGTCCGTGGCTGGCCATACTGCGCTAGCACGCACTCGTCACATGTGGCAATGCGCGGGCCCGGTGTGGCCACGTCGAGCGGTGAGAGCCAGCGCTCGTAGCACTGCGCCACACCTGCACGTGGGTCCGTGGCTGGCCATACTTGCGCTTAGCACGCACATCGCACCATGTGGCAATGCGCGGGCCGGCGTGGCCCACGTCGAGCGGATAGAGCCAGCGCTCGTAGCACTGCGACCACACTGCACGTGGGTCCGTGCCGGCCATACCTGCGCTAGCACGCACTCGTCACCATGTGGCAATGCGAGGGCCCGGCGTGGCCACGTCGAGCGGAGAGAGCCAGCGCTCGTAGCACTGCGACCACACCTGCACGTGGGTCCGTAGCCGGCCATACCTGCGCTAGCACGCATGACACCATGTGGCAATGCGCGGGCCCGGCGTGGCCACGTCGAGCGGAGAGAGCCAGCGCTCGTAGCACTGCGACCACCCTGCACGTGGGTCCGTGGCCGGCCATACCTGCGCTAGCACGCAGCGTGCAGCACGTGGCTTGCGCAGGCCCGGCGTGGCCCACGTCGAGCGGAGAGAGCCAGCGCTCGTAGCACTGCGACCACACCTGCACGTGGGTCCGTGGCCGGCCATACCTGCGCTAGCACGCACGCGTGCAGCACGTGGCCTTGCGCAGGCCCGGCGTGGCCCACGTCGAGCGGGGAGAGCCAGCGCTCGTAACACTGCGACCACACCTCCACGTGGGCCACGGTCCACGGGCCCTCCAGTGGCTCCAGCCTGCCCAGGGGCGACGCCGACGTCGGCTGCTCTGTCAAACGATACAAACGTAAATATGTCTGTGATCTTAAGCATATTTTTAACTAAACATATTTAATGTTAAATATAATTAGCAATATTGCAGCTGTGTACCTGCATTACTGAAAAGTGTTTCTGAAGTCAACAAACATGCATTAAGCCAGCGTCGTATACATTTTTTGAAATATGCTAATTTAATTAAGATAGGTCGTGCTTCTTTGTAAGGGCGTGCACATAAATATAATAGTAAAAATACATTGCAAATACTCACTTAGCCTATACAGGGGCTCCTGTAGCATCTTAATGGAATACAGAGGGTTCTCGAACAACGCCTTGTCAGCGTCAGAGAACTGTTCCCCCCAGTCCCACACCGGTCTTTGAACGAGGTTCTGGAAAACATAATTAAAAACTATTTATATATTTGATTTAAATGTTGAGCTTATGAAAATAAATATGAAAAATTGTAAAATCTAAAAGGAGTCAATATAAAAGCAAAGGGATATCGACTTCTATGTAGGTATTAGATGTAATCAATGCACTGACCTCCTGCGATTCCAAAGAAGAAAGCAAGAACAAAATAAAACAATGTTGCAGAATTCTATAGAAAGGGCAAATTCCCTGACCTAATTATTTGACGCTATACATTTTTGTGTACGTATGTGATGTGTTCTGGAGTAAACGGAGGAGGCGAAGGCAAGGCAAGGCGCACCTTGGCGAAGGCGATGTCGCGGTCGCGCGGGCAGTTAAAGAGGAAGGTGTCGAAGAAGTGGTTGTGCGCGGCGTCCCAGAGCGTGGTGAGGTAGGTCTCGGAGAACTGGAAGGCGGCGGGGTGGCGCTGCGCCAGCTGCCACGCGCAGTCCAGGAACAGCAGGAACACGGGCGCCGCCTGCGCCTCCGCCCCTCGCCGCCCCTCGCGCGCCGCCCGCTCCCTCTCCCGCTCCCGCTGCTTGCCCTCCCTGCCGGGCCGCACCAGCTTGAACCTGCCGCCCGCCCAGTTCATACATTACATACATTTTTGCAAATGCAATGCGCGGCAACGGGCAATTGTACGCGAATACACATTATATATGCCGGTTTAAAAAAAATGCATGAATGTAAAAAACTAATAAATTGAATTAAAAGTTACATTTATCGTATTGGAGCAAATACGAAATAAAAACGTCATCAAAAGCGTTTATAATGCGCATACGCTTTCGTGCGAGTTGATCTGTAAATAATATTTAAATACGTTGCTAGCAGCTGTGGTAAATATTTAGATTTTTTTATATTTTTGTCTATAATCGACATTAGTATCGATCGACATTAGTCGATACTGATTACGTAGATCTTTTATTCCTGATAATTTTACTTGAACCGTGTACATACAGATCCACTGCACTGACATTACCTGTCACAGAAGGGATGTCCAAGCGCAATCCACTCTTTTTGTATGAGTGACTGAAATCCCGATATCGTCCGGAAGTACGGATCCAGCATAAGTTGCGTCAGCGAAGAAACCACTGCACAGTAGTCGACTCCATCGCCTAATAAACAATAGATGGTTAAAATAAGAAAACATCTTCGCAAACCTTCGTTTCAAACCAGAACCTTATGTTGAACATGACGTGCGACCTTGATCATTACGATCATCGAGTATTTTTTCGATGCAATCGAAAATATCAACTGCATTCTTTATCTATTTTGCAGACTTTAACACAAAGATCTTTAAAAATTTCAAATATGCTTCAATCAGACTTACTAAATAATTAACACAATTTAATACTTTAATAATAACAAAACTGGTCTAGATTATTACTGATACCAATACTTTTGAGACTATCAAAATTATTTATTAGTCAGTTCCGGTTCCGGCAGTAAATCATGAACATTGTATTTCTAAAAAAATCTCGGCTTGTTTTGGCGTCGCAGTGCTGTTTCTATAGTCCATTATTAGATGTTCAAATTATACAGTTATAACACTATTGTAACTAGGAATTGTATTCAAACATATATTTATATTTGGTGTATAGTAGATTAAATATAACGAAAAACTTAAGACATACTTTCACATTTGTATATAATATATTCTCAAAAAATGACATATATTCTCTATCTAATTATCTATATCTCTCTCTCTGTAAATATACTCTTTTATGTAATTAGTTATGGAACAATATGTTTATAAGTATTTCTTGTTTTTATATTATCCGATGGTAACTGTTTGTTTTAATATTTAAAAAAAAATGAAATGAATAGCAAAAGTAAGGAGTGTAATGCGCCCACCTTCCTGCAGCACGACGGTGACGTTGTCGGCGAGATGCGAGGCGGCCTCGTCGGCGAACGCCAGGCTCGTGGCCACGATGCGCAGCCAGCGGCTCGCCTCCAGCGCCGCGTAGTACGCGCTGTCCTGCGCCTGCGACACCGCACAGATGGCGCGTTACATTGCACTGTTGTAGGCGACATATCGACAAACAACCCACTGCCCACTTCATGGTAAGGGGTCCCATCGTTTGTAGTGCGTGTAATTTTTGTGAGATTCTCAGCAAGTCTGAGCTAGTCGCAAAGATCACAAAATCGCAAGTAAACTTTGTTAATGTCTGACATAAGATAAAAAGTCACGTGCACAGGCCGAGTAGCTTGGCGTGCGCGGCGCTGAGTGCGGCCAGCGGCGGCAGCGCTGTGGGCACTCACCCAGAACTCGGCCAGCGTGGTGGGCGTGCACAGGCCGAGCAGCTTGGCGTGCGCGGCGCTGAGCGCGGCCAGCGGCGGCAGCGCTGTGGGCACTCACCCAGAACTCGGCCAGCGTGGTGGGCGTGCACAGGCCGAGCAGCTTGGCGTGCGCGGCGCTGAGCGCGGCCAGCGGCGGCAGCGCTGTGGGCACTCACCCAGAACTCGGCCAGCGTGGTGGGCGTGCACAGGCCGAGCAGCTTGGCGTGCGCGGCGCTGAGCGCGGCCAGCGGCGGCAGCGCTGTGGGCACTCACCCAGAACTCGGCCAGCGTGGTGGGCGTGCACAGGCCGAGCAGCTTGGCGTGCGCGGCGCTGAGCGCGGCCAGCGGCGGCAGCGCTGTGGGCACTCACCCAGAACTCGGCCAGCGTGGTGGGCGTGCACAGGCCGAGCAGCTTGGCGTGCGCGGCGCTGAGCGCGGCCAGCGGCGGCAGCGCTGTGGGCACTCACCCAGAACTCGGCCAGCGTGGTGGGCGTGCACAGGCCGAGCAGCTTGGCGTGCGCGGCGCTGAGCGCGGCCAGCGGCGGCAGCGCTGTGGGCACTCACCCAGAACTCGGCCAGCGTGGTGGGCGTGCACAGGCCGAGCAGCTTGGCGTGCGCGGCGCTGAGCGCGGCCAGCGGCGGCAGCGCGGTGCGCTCGGTGTTGAGCGGCGCGCCGCATAGGTACATCACGTGCGGCGGTCGCAGCTTCGGGTGCGAGCGCCGTACCTGCCGGCCCAAACGTTATAATGAATGGCGAGCTGGGGGGCTGACTGCCCTGGCATACTCGCCCATACTACGTGTACTCTGTAATTCACTGCTCACAAAAACCGTGTAACATAAAACATAGTCACAGTATCGCATTGTCTTCTTATATTATAGTATATAACAAAGAAAATGTTAAAATGAAATACTATTTAAATCTCTATACAGGAGAGATATAGTTTTAATAGGCATACCACCATGGATAGATAGATTTATATATGTATCTGGTCACACCTAATAAACGACCTGACATCTCATCACTTAATGTATGTCACATTACTTTCAACCTTGTTGCAGTTTGTATATCAAAGAATATTTTGCCAAGTTTTGCAGCGTAATTACTTGATAATTATTTTATTATTATTTATCAAATTACACTTCAGATTCTCTCATTAGTACCTTGTTGGAACAATCCAATAAAATTTGAAATATTGAATTGGTACACCGGCAGTAACTCCCCGCTCCTATATAAAGTAACAATGTAAAATCGACCCCATAGTGACTTATTAGTCACTATCAGAACCTGGCTGATAGCATTCTTTCATCTATTCCAATAGTTCACTCTGTATAACCAGGGTTTGCCCTTCTGTTACCATAATACAGATTGTAGTCACGAATTGGCGCGTCTGCAGTAACTGTTCAATCCTTCTGAGTCACTATCTGGACTTGAAAAATCCAAACATCTCACCTGTTCCAACAACACACTTTCAGTAGTGGCGGATTGATCAGTCTGCAGTAATTCGCCGCTCCTCAACAAAGCGGCTCCTTCGGGTCTCCCCCATACCCAAACAGGCACCCTCCCCGATCGAAAGTGTCGGGCACTCTCCATCAAATTATAATCTAGCACGGAACTGGGCACTATAAGTGTTTCTCCTGCCGTCAGCATAAAGGCGTCCGATGTTCCGTTGATGCATGTTATCCGCCAGTGGGGGCATTCACATCTGAAAAATAAAGGAAATATTTTAAATAATATTCAAATTATTTATGACATATAACTAAATGATATGAAAGGCACTCCTAACTGTGCATGGTGCTGGTTCATAAAACTAGGATTAATGCAGTAGGCATGACTTTTGAGAGGAATATTTGGAGTGACGAAACAAAATAAATTTATAACAATGCAATTAAATAATGTTGTCAAGATGTCACATTAAGGTAAATTAATTATGCAAAATCAAAAATAATAATTTATTCTTCAAATTGGATTTTACAATCACTTTTACACGTACTGGAAAGAAAGCAAGAGCTATTTTATTTTTCCCTCTATTTTTTCAGTCTTCAATGGTAAGCTGGCTTCAGATAAACTGTCCTGAGTCTAACTTCCATTACAAAATTAAACAAGTTCACATTACATATTCACAAAAAAAAACTAAACATTTATTGGTCAAAACATTTGATAATGTAACTACTGAGATATTAAAATTAAACCTAAGGATTGTTATCATATATATCAAGTAATATGACGGGGAAAACGTAAACGTACGGGAAAGTTTGTATGATACGCGAATACGGTAGCGCGTAGTTCGTAGCCGATTTTCCACCTCCGACGTTCACATTTAGGGGAGTTGAAATTCTCGACTCTAGATACCGATCAGCCGGAAGCAAAGTAATTTCGTGAATGACAACTCAGTCCCAATAAGGATAGGATTAGGGTAGGTAGAGAATGCAGTTACAATTGTTTAGCCTCGACACAAAATATCAGAATTGCGTTCCGTTATACGCAGGTTTTACGAACCATAATCTTAAAATTGCGATAAACTTATTACTAAGAGTATTTTGATAATAGCTTTGAATCTATGAACAAAAGAAATCAGCAACACTTAGTTCTTTGTACTAAAAAGCCCCCATAAAAGTCCTCTAGTTTTTTGCAGCCTATACATTAGAATGGCAAAATATTTCTACTTCTCGTGTTTCATTTATGAATTGGATGCCAATGCTGGACTTACCTCTCTAGTTCCCGCTTCCAGTCGTTGGGCCGTTGAAACATATTCATATCGGCGGGTAGAGTGGGGTAGTAGGGCTCTTTGCATTCGTACGCAAACAGCAGGTCGTGCCGCTTGGGGAACGCGTGGTGCATGAGCGCCATCACCACCTTGCGCCCGTTGTCAATTGGAGAATTCACGAAGCTGAACGTGAGGACTTTCATGTTCTGAAAAGGTAAATTATATGGATTGATTATTTATTAACCATTCACTATGGGCCTTATAAAGAGGCTTGAAGTCACCTAAAGGGCAATGAAGAAGATATCATCCTCTCCATTGTCCTTTAGGTGTTTGGAATCTGGAATTTTTCTGAGTGACAGAATCAGAAATAATGAAATTGCAGAAGAACCAGGGCCACCGACATAATACTAAGAAATGCAAACCTAAAGTTGCTAAAGGGCTGGGTACATTGACTAAGATAGGTAGGACTGACGTCTGTTGGGGCATCCGTCAAGACTATGCTTATAGAAATGTGATGTACACAGTGTTATATTTGTTTTTTTGGTCAATAAAATTCGGATTAGTCGACAATGTTGACGAAACATTGGATCACGCGATTGAATATTTCTATATCGAGCAATCGCAATAGAAATTTCGGTTTCGTAAAATATTGATTTGTGAAGACTCGTGTTTTACTCTATTGTTAGCAACGTAAACATACATGCTTTCTTTTTACTTCATAACTGCAATCACAACTCAATTTAGTATTTGTTAAATGCTATCTACTCTCAACTTAATAAAACAGAAAAAAAGAGTTCCGCTCCCTTGCAGTTTTCTATATAGATAAAGAAGCACATCGCTTCGTGCGCTTAACTAGAATAACAATGGCAGAAAAGTGGAACCCCCATCCGTCGTCTGGCTCCTATGAAATGGAAAAGGTGGAAAATCGAATACCGTTCTATAAACTCGTAAACTAATGTGATGTAAATTAAATGTATAAAACAAAAGTTTATGTACGTCTTAAAATTGCATTAATGCGTTATATAATTTAAGATTTCTATTTTAGTATAGATGTAGGTAATCAATTAGTAGAACCGTTGGAACATAGACATGAATTATAATGAAAAAAAAAGACATTCTATTTTTATAAATAAGTAGCTACTTCGTAATGCAGTGTTTAATAGATAATATACAAGAGTTTTGACAAATTAAAGTATCTATGACTGTAAAACTTAATTAATATGATCTGACCTTTTTTCTTAAAATGTTAACAGAATTTTAATTTAAAATAATACAATTACTCGTAATACTATAACCTAATGATAACCTTACTAAACCTTATTATAACAGGCATGCTATTCCATGCCTGTCAAGGTTATTGGCGTTATAGCGTGTATTGGCCCAAGTTGGACCACAGGGTCTGTGGCGCAATTTGTGTCGTTATCATTGTTTAATAATAATGTCTCGGTGTGAAAGCCAGTGTCGAAATACAATACTTATCGCGAGATTTAATGTATATTATATCGCATAGTGAAAAGCGAACTTAACGCGGGACCTAAGTATGTAAAGGTTGAAATGATTAGATAGCGATTCGAAGATTTGTGCGAAATGCGCAGCTTATCTCACGGTGAAACAGTGCAAAAGAACAGAACGATATTTCAACGAAGTGGAATGACTCATTGAAGTTTGAACCAGATGATTAAACGTAGTCATATAGAATGTGTCCATTCCACAAAGGCACAAACATATCAAAATAGAGTTTATTAACCAAAGCAGTTATATTTGCTTTCAAATGTGGCAATAACAATGTGAAACTTTTAAAAAGAAATATACATAAAAGACGTTCCATTCATTAATGCTAAGCAATAAAAATTGTTCATTTAATTATTACTTAATAGTCCTTGGATCTTTTATTAACTACACTAACTGATAACTCATTTTTCAAACTACAAATTAGTCTGACCTTTATAATCATACCAAATAAGAATGAATAATTTTCAATAAGTTTGTTTACAGTTGTTTTCTTCTATAACATGGTAATATCAATATGAAAATTGTCGATTTGTTTCCTAACCAGACTGTACACAGCTGCAAATGAGTATACAAGTTGACCGTGAGACCGTCGTTATTCTCTAAACAATAAAAGCTGTATTCATTGTTTCAATGTCTACTTTGAGATGCTGCTAACTGTACACGGTGCACGTCAAACAATAAGTTCTTTGAAGTTTCTTAAGAAACAGCGCCCTGTTTATGTAACTCTGTTGCTATACAATTTGGGTGAAGCCGATAATACAGTGATATTACTTCAGTAAGATTTAATGTGACAATTATCTTAATTTTGCGGCGATATAACAGCACAGTTTAAATCAAAACTATAATAATATTCTATGTATGTATTTGTGTATGTATTAGAAAGTGTGTAATAGTTTTAATTTTTTGTCTGCGCTAAACACAGTATTTTGTACTAGCCACTCGGTTGACTGGTAGAAAATGTCTTGTTACTTTAACTCCGTATAAATAAATAAATAATGAATCCTCACAAATATTCGATTGAGATTTTGAAGCGTTATTTTTTGTCACGGTATAATGCGCAGTATACCTTGCAAACGACCTGCACGCCCAAGACCTTCCACTTGACGTCGCTGTCCGGCTTGAGCCGCTCGCGCCGCGTGGGCCCGCCGTTGGTGAGCCACACCGAGCCCACGCCCGTCAGCGGTACGTCGTACGTGCCCAGCAGGAAATTCCTTTGCCCGTACTCCTGTGGTCCACATTTCAAAGATCAGTGGGCATATTTTGCAAATAATTACCTGTAGCAGAAACAAAACAAGGTGTTTAACAAATCAGAAGGATAGGTTCCGTTTTGTCTATGGTTAGTCGCCACTAACCATAAACAAAACGGAACTGACCTCACTAACTACCGGTTACCGGTTAGCGGAGTATGGAATACGCCTTTACCTTAGCAGATTTGCTAATGCAAGTAATTAACCTTAAAAGCTATCTTAGAGATAAACATTTTTAGTACGACAGTAATTTCAAATATTTTCCAGAACCTCGTTTATGTATGTAAAAATATATATTTGTACAAACTGTAATATACACTTAATAACACTATGCAAAAGCATGTGTTAATTTACTCAAAACAGCAGGCTCCAAGAAATTCTTTTAGAAGTCTTTTTTACGTCTGTCTGTCTGCATTAAATTTAAAAGTACTCTAAAGGAGTAAACAAATTTAAAGATTTAATAAAAGTATTGTAAAGTGTTCGATTACATTACAGACAAAAATGTTTAGTTTATGTTTAATTTGAGAAACTTTTCAGCACTTCTTTAGATATTTCACTTTTTAAAATCTAAATCTAAATCATGAATATTGTAATGCTCAAATTTCAAGAGAAGAAATATAAAATTAGTCCTGAAGACCTTTCTACCTATTGTTCTCGAGAAGACTCCCAATTTACAATTCTATTTGGTACACTTAACAGTGAGAAGCCAACAAGGTCATTGTCTCAGCATAATGCCATAACGACAAACGCTGCAGCGCTGGTATTCTGGCAAGACCTACAGCTGACAATAAATGTTCCGATCACCACTGGGAGAAGGAACAGACAGCACTATGAAAAACAAAACACGCTGTATAACCCAGGAACATATGTTGATATGGCATTATACACAATATTCACCTTAAACGAGATTTACAATAATAATAAAATTATTAATGCCCATAACCTAACCGTCATGTGGAATGTTGAATCGACGATCATGTTCCGATAGTCGTTTCTACGAATGACCTAATAGCAAAGAGCCTCTATCAACATCTTAGTGTCAGCGCGCACTGCGGTTTTTGGGCCTCGCGGCGATACGCAGACGCGGCGGAACACCAAAATCAAATCAAAATCAAAATAATCTTTATTCAACATAGACCTTTACAGGCACTTATTGACGTCAACAGACAAAACAAAAAAAGAAAAAGCTTAAAAAAAAACAAAAACCTTGTCCGTACGTACGAATAAGAAAAAAATTAAAAAATATTGACTCGACACCTGTTCGGAAATTGGGAGAGCCTTCTCGAGAAGAACAGGCAAGAAACTCTGAAGGTCTATTTTTATCTCCTCTTTTCAATGTTAATAATTATAATCTTAATATATATAAATCTCATGTCACAATGTTGTGCTCAATGAAATCCTAAACTACTTAACCGATTATAATAAAATTCGCACACCATGTGCAGTTCGATCCAACTGAGAGACAGGATAGTTTAAATCTGAGTGATCATCATCATCATCATCAATTTTAAAATTCTTTCAATAGAAAGCCACATTATTGCGGAGTGTCATCATCATCATCATCATCAGCGGACGGCGCGCGATGGCTTCGGGTTTAATTCAGTTCGCTTTCGTGCTCGCTCGGGGATTATTAATATTATGCCCAACGAAGTGGGCGCGGGTCAGCTAGTAATATAATATAAAAATACAATATAGTATAAGATACAATCATACCTAATACGATTACAGTCGTATGTATGTTTACATACACATATAAAAATAATACAATATTATAAATAATGTTGTTACCAAACATGGCTCTATGAATAGTGTCCCTATTCCCAAATAGTGTGATCATTTAGATAGTCACTTACTTTATAATAACCTTTACTCATGAGTGTCTTTTTGATATGGATTTTAAATTTATATAAAGGCAAATCAATGACACTTTGCGGAAGTTTATTAAACATAGATATACATTTCCCCAAGAACGAACAGCTAGTTTTATGGAGTCTGAACATTGGAACGGCAAGTTTATTTTTGTTTCTAGTATTCACATTATGTAGATCACTGTTTTTATTGAATTTATTATAGTTTCTATATACAAAAACTAAATTATGATATATATATTGACTAGCTAAAGTTAAAATATTAATTTCTTTGAACAATTCTTTTAGGGATTCTCTAGCCCGTAAACAGTAAATAGCACGAATCACTCTTTTTTGTAAAAGGAAAATACTCTCAATGTTAGCCGCTGATCCCCATAGCAGCAGTCCATAGGACATAACACTATGAAAGTAGCTGAAATAAACAATTCTTGCCGTTTCAACATTAGTTAAAAGTCTAATCTTTTTTACTGCGTACGCCGCTGAACTAAGTTTGATTGCCAAAATTTCAATATGTGGATCCCACTGTAGTCGTCAATCTAACGTAATGCCTAAGAATTTAGTATTATTTACCAAGTCAATGACATCACCATTCATATTTAAACGAGTATCAACCTGCCTTACATTGGGCAAAGAGAATTTGATACATTTTGTTTTCTTAGAATTTAAAGACAAATTATTAGTTGTGAACCAATACAGAACTCTCGATTTATTATTATAATTGCGGCGTAGGCATCGCTATTTTATGTTGTGTTAGTTTTAATAGCAAATAGGTGCGCGTACTAGCGGTGACTACGCCGTTGCCGCAAAAAATCTGCGTCCGATCACAGAATATCAGCGGCGCGGCGACCGCAGATTTGTTGTAATTCAAATCATTTGTACCGCGACGCGCGCATTGCGGCAAAACACCGCCATTTTATTCTGCGTGTGGTAGGAGAGTGCGTACAGTAAACATGTCTGAAGATTCGGAATCACCTTCTTCACCTATGAATGATATTCATGAATCATTAATTAAAAAAAATATTATCTCGGTGCAGAAACGACCCGATCTTTACAATAAAAATTTTAAAAAATATAGCAACAGAATAATAAAAACTAATTTGTGTAACAGTAGTGCACAAACACACACAGGCTGCTTCTATGAAATCCATTGTTTTCGTGCATGCCATTTACAACAAGACGACAAAAAAAACGCTCAGTGCGCGCACCGTAGTTGCAAAATGCAGCCGAGGTGTTTCGCCTGACGGCCAAAAACCGCAGTGCGCGGCTGCACTTAAGAAGCTCTCGCTTGACGGATGGAACAAGAGCCGGTCATACAAAGACCAGTGATTCTCAATGCGGCACATTATCCGGAGTTTTCTGTCTCTGCAGCCGTAACCACCGGTAGCTTGGGGCCTTGTCTAGCTGTCGGTGGCATACTCTAAGTTTCTTACAATATTTAATATCTTTTATAAAAAAAACTTAAATTTATGACTATTTTACGAATATAAAATAATAATAATACACAACAAAATTAACATTTCTAAAATATAAACATTAAGTGCCTCCAGAGGATTATTGAATAAAATTTGTCGACTATTCTACATACGTCAGTCTGTGACGTCTCCAGAGGTATGAAAGATAGCTTGTAATTGGTGACGAAGAGCGAACCCATCCTGCCCCGATCGCGCTCGCTGAGCGGCGTGAGCATCACGACGCTGTGCGCCGCGCCCGTCACCTGTTCGCCTGTTATAACAAAAATATAATTTTCAGGATTTGTCGTATGATCTGTCTGTTAAGACCTTTTTCTCAGGAACGCTCAAGGCTTTTAACAAGGGATAACAGATATAGATAGGATCTTTAGCAGTAGTAAAAAAATCAAAAGTTCTATTCATACTCTTTTGAAACATTTACAACTTACTATTAATGAATGTGCAGTCATTAAAATATTTATCCCACGTATTTCGGAACGAATGGTTATAAACAATTTCATAAGCATTTGTTATCAATATTTTATTTTAAACTGCTAAAATGAACAATGAAAGTTTTACAATGGTACAAAAACTCCACAATTTATTTATTATTTCTCTCATGACCTCGGTTTTATTCAACTGATAACATAACAGCGCGTTAATGGAAAAACTGAGCAACCATAATATTTCATATAACAAAAAGAAAACGTGTTTACGTGAGCGGTTCAGTTTCGTCCACCGACAAGACGCTGTTGCTAGGTCACTGGTTAAAACCCTCCTTGTTATCCATCCCATTCTTCTCAGTTCTATTCCAATTCCTTTACCGTTCACTGCAAGGTTGTGGAACTCTATACCACACAGTATCCGTGAATGTAAATCACTGCACACTTTTAAGCGCCGCGTCAGAGAACACTATTTAAATTCCTGTCTCTAGCTATTGACATTGATAGTTTATATACCTACATAATGTAAAATATGTATATATGATTGTAACCTTATATTATATATATATATATATATATATATATATTATATATATATATGTATGTGTGTGTGTGTGTCTGTATGTATGTATGTGAATATGTTTATAAATATATATGTAGATTTAATTACTATAATAGTTGTAGTTTTTATTGTACCCAAATGTTGTATCATTATATTGTTTCCTATCGCAGGTCTGCTGGTAGAAATTTCTTTAGAAATAAGCAGCACCTATGTACCTCTTGATTCGTATTGTTTTTTCTATATGTTGTGTACATAAATAAATAAATAAATAAAAAGAAAACGTTATTTGTGACCGGTGTTATAATGTTTTATGATAACATTACCCAGGTATATATATACTGCTAAGTAATTCATTAGCCAGCATTATGTGGTAATAAATCATATTAGCCGAGCGGCCACCGCTGCTGGCTTATGCTGGACATACCTAAGCGTGATATACTCTACATACCAATTCCTGCAATATTCACCAAATCATGCACCCACTTTGTGGAACGCCTACCAATGTGATGCATATATGTATATGTACCTACATATAAATACTCGATTTATCTCATTCATTCATCAAATCAAAATGTTTTCCAGTAAACACTAAATGTATTTACTAACGTTATTTACTAAAGGGGATTACGTAGTTTAAATCTCAAAAATACTATTGATTTTGGAAAAATTTGCAGAGGAACACTTTGTAGTTCGTTCGATTCGTTTTGTTGAAGAAGCTTGAAAAAAATATTATTTATATTATACAAGTATGTTATGTATGAAAGATAAATTGTTTTTATTTGATTTAGTTGATAAATTATCAATAAATTATTAGCTTTTAAAAAAATAAAGGAACACATTATAAAAAAGTTCTATAAGGTCATTGGGCGATGAAGTAAGAAGAAAAAGGACATTATCATCAACAAAGTTAGAATAGTTAGACAAATGCATCGTTATGCGCGCCAATGAAAGCGATGTTGCTACTATCAGCCTTGAGCGCAACTGAATAGAACACTTTTTATCTTGAATGATCTTATAAAAACTCGACCTCCGTGAACCGATGTTGCATTTCAGTACACTTGTTACATTTTTCATCGGTTTGAATTAGCTACGATACGGAGAACTCTTTGGGCAAACAGAAGGGCACTGAAACACGACAGATTTGGATTTTCATACAACTTTTGTCGGTCACTGCTCACATTATAATTTTTTATTTATTTTGATGAAGGTTGTCAAAATAATCCCCTTTTCATGTTTGAATAGTTACTCTGACAGTGGCAATAACCCCTTGTTACACTGGAACAAATTTGTGGATCTGTACGTACGTAAATTTGATGAAATGCGCAACAGTTTTTGATTTAATTCAAATATTAGATACATTATAGAAAATATTGTATTTAGTATACATACTTTTTCTTAATCTTATTCGTAATGGTTAATTGTAGGTATCAAATTTTTACAGCATATCTGTATGAAAGTAACCGTTTTATGATAAACAAACAATAATATTAATTGGAGATGCGCCGAGTACCGAGGTTTACTCGGCTCAATTTTTTTTCATCCGAGTACTTGTCGGAGTAATTCGGTTCAATCAAATCTGAACTATTACCACAGTCACAAGATTCTCATGCATCTTTCTAGAAATGCTTCGAAGAATTAACTTCCACCCAGCCACTGGAGCACGATGATCCTAAAAACCCCATTGCTTTAGAATTAGATTGCTATTTAAAAGAAAATTTATAGACACAAACAAGAGTCCTTTCGAGTGGTGGACAAGGCATTAACCAAGGTATCCATAGCTGGCACGTTTAGCAAGAGTATTTCTATGTGCACTTGCAAGCACCGTGTATAGCAAGCGATTATTTTCGGAGGCCGGTAAAGTCTACGAAGAAAAGAGGAATAGTCTGTTACCAAAACGCGCAGAGCCTTGTGTTCCTTTATCATAACTTACCTTCATTAAATTTTAATTCTTTTTATTACTGTTCTCGTAATTTTGTTTCATTACTACTCATTATTTAGCATAATTTTGATTTTATTAATTGAGATTTTCCAAGATTTCCTAAATTACCTAATAATTAGTTTATGATTAATACTGCTGTTTTAATTATATCTGCCTAAATATATTGCTTTTCTTAAACAAAGTATACTCGTTATCAAATAACAAAGTATAACAAGTTCTTCAGCCGAGTACGAGTATCAAAAAAGCCGCCGAGTACGCAGAGTACCGAGTATCAACCGAGTACTCGGCCCGTCTCTAATATTAATTAATAAATTGCACCATGTGGACAAGCAGGCAACCACAAATGTGGACGTTTTATCAGAAAAACTTGGTTGTTTTGTCTTTTAACTTTAATACTTTTCTTTATTGTGAATAAGTAAAATTGACCGTAGCGTACGAGGGCTGCTACTTAAGTATCCGGAATCTGGGATTTCAACATTTTTAAACGCAATATATATAAATTTTACCATGGAGGTCATCCTCCATGGTAAAATTCATTCTTTTTTTTGAAATACTAGCCGCTATTTTTTTTTCCTTATGTACGCTAGTGTTTTGTTTCTGATGGGTTTAAAATGTCATGTGTGAAAATATTCGTGCTATGATTTATTACGATTTTCGACGTGGTTTAACGAAACAACAGTAAAGTAAAGAATAAAATACGTGGTCAACGATTTTCGACCCGTGAAGATGCCGGCGACGCGTTCAAACAGCACGTTTCAGAGATACCGCAATCAGGGTGGAAAAAATGCTATAAAAATTGGTTTGCAAAAGTGTATCGATCATCGCGGAGAATACTTTGAAAAACAATAAGCCCATACTTAGCCATATACGTTTGTTCAATTTTTCTATTCCGGATACATAAGTAGCAGCCCTCGTACATTAAAGTATATAAATATATCATTATCAGGTCACGGTGACCACTGACCAAGTGAACCAACAGATTTTCTGAGGGGGTAATAATAGATAACACGTCTTCTCAATATGATGGGTGAATATACGCTATTGGGATTTTTCTTGGCCCACTTGAAAAAAAATACCTTTTGATTTGAAATTAATTATTAAGATGAGCAGATCGAGGGTTTTATTGATATTTTTAAGGGCCAGAAGATATTTAATTTTTTGACAGGTTTATGTCTTCCCCCCAATCGCCATGATGTCGTCGCGTTAGTAGAACAAACAGCAAACTAAAACAAATGAAACTAAATCTTATATCGATTTATTAACATCAAATCTAATTTGTGACACTAGCCTGGCTCGCTTGTGTTTCCCTTAGCACTTAAACTGCCAGAGGAGTGACGCCAGGGGGGTGACAAAATAATATATAACCTAAAAAAATACACCACGCAAACTTTATACTGGAATAATACGAAATACAGGATATCTACTCATTTTTAACAATACATTGTATAATTAATGCCATACATAACAGTAATATAATAATATATATATAAAAATAAACTTACCAGGGGAAATTCAGTAACTACTGGCACAAACACATTATTCACCAGTGTACCGGTAACTGACATAACATTATTTAAATTATGTACAACGCCTTTGGTTTGTATCTAATTTCACTCTGTCCAACGCGCGCTACTCAAGGCCAATGAGGCGCGTAAGCGGAAAATTTTGAAATTTAAATTGAGCCAGAGGAGGTGACACTTTTGTAAGGCCTCGAAAAAAGGTTTTATTTTAACTACTAATTATTTTATTTTACTATCTTGTTTGATAAAGTATATTGTGTTGTTTGTTCAGTTACATTAAAAAAACTATATAATGGTCAAATAATTAAAAAATAATGTGATAATTATAGTAAAATATATGTATGGGGCCAGCCAGGGGAGTATACATTTAGTACTATTTTCCGTCTATGTAAACAAAATTATCATGCTTATCAATATAATATTCTGCGGGACAAATAAAAGACACTATTATGTATTATTTACATATAAAATAACAATAATTTCATTAATTTTATATTTTATAATTCAATGCCCATCAGAGTACCCAATACCGTATAGGTAATGACCCATATACCTTTCAAATTCTAACCTAACTTCTAAAATTACTTACTATCGCAATCTTCACACGAAAAAACAAATTATTTAGATTTTTTATATTATCTTTGGGAAATTTTAAATATAGGCTTTATTCTTGTAAGGGTAAAATCTTTTTGTGTAAGGGTAAAATCAGTCATTCTAATTAAGTTATAAGGACGAGATTGAAAAGGTTAGGATCCTCTTGGATGAAGGACCAACTTGAGCGTGACGAAAATCCTAGTTCTGGCTAAACCCGATTGAAAAATTAAAGACGGTGTTACAATTTATTTGACAAAACAAGGAAACACAGGTAACAAACTTAAGAACATGAAACTAACCTGGCAGAAGCTTATCCATTTGCAACTCCACCACAACATTCGACGTCCGTAGCACATACTCATAGTCTTTACTACGCGACACTCCCATTCCCCATGAGCCGCAGCCCGACATATATGGAGTCACAGTTAGTTCACACGTAACGCATAATAATCCAATGCAACCTCAAAAGCGGTGTTGTCATCGCGCGAATAATACACAGCATTAAAAATACGGTACGTGGCCAATATTTATTTTAATCAAAGAGGGTATTCGTTCATAATTTTAACGTTTTATTCTAATTCCCACATTTATTCCCAGTGCAATAAAAATTTCGGACATTATTAGTGCAAGCATATTAAGTTTGTGTCGGCAACAATTACATTCAATAAAAGAACACGCGAAGTATCCTATTTACGTATGTACACAAACTTATACAAATAAACGAAATCCTTTTTAGGCGCGATTTTTGAAATTCGAATAATAACCGCTCAGCGAAATTTATATGATAACTCATTCTCGGCGTAGTGTATTTAAGCGTGTCTGCCCTAATAATTTCAAATGTTACTTTTTAAATTAATTAAAAAGTTAAACCATTAATGTGTAATAAGAAGCATTTCTTATTACGCCACTTTAATAAAAAAGAAAGAATAACACTATGTGGCAATTGTCTGATGTAGATGAAGTAATTGATGTCTTCGACTGCGACTCATCCTTCAAACTCAAACTTTACTTACAATTGCCCATTTCGCATCCTTCTCAATAATATAACTATTATTGAAAAATGCGTATGATATATGAATATTATTTTAACAACCTATTTGACTAAAGTTGACATTGCCAGGTCAGGCGCACATCAATAAACATGTATGGAAATCTATTGGCGAGTTTTGTCAAGGATCCTGCATAACATGTGCAAAAAGATTTTGTTTTAAATTTCTCCGTATATCGTTGCCTAAATATTAAAAATAGCGTAAACAACATTATTGTTTGACTTAAATTAAAATTACACATATTGTTCGTGTAAAACACTAAAGAATTACCGGCCACGCTATACTGCCGACAAGCTTGATACTCATTGTCCATCAAGGGTTGTAGTGGTACCCACGATGTGCTGGCCTGAAGCAGAGTCGAAACGCTGTCAGCCATCGACACGTGGCCAGCAAAGTACAGTATAATTCAAATTAGTATTTTCAACTGTACTAATTAGCTGCTTATTTTATAAGATACAAAACTAGTTATACATATTGTATCAAGTTAAAGAAGCTCCGTCCAAGCTAAAGGGTCCTTATGACCAAGGATCAGGCCGAGTTTAGTCGCTAGGTCATTCCGGTTGAGTCGACTCGATCGGTTTGCAGTCCGTTACAACCGTGGCACTTGGTTGCGGTGGTATCCATGAGGATTATCAGTCTCTCTCCTCCAGAGGGAAAAAAGTTTTAAAGAATAGATTTTTATTTTATATCTGAAAAAATCGGTTATCCCAGACATATCGCGGTTTAGGCGTTTGGCGTGTGTGGGGTCTTTCGTCGCACATAGACAATAGCGTTATTCTTCAAACCATTGAAATAATTCTTGTAGTAGAATTCTATAAAAATAATCATTGCTGTATTGGCAAAGGGAGATTTTCTGACTGCCAGTTAAAATAAATTGTTGGCATAATAGAATGCAGATGGCGCTTTTATTCCAAGATGGGTCAAAGTTATTTGTCATGAAACGATTTGTTCATAATCCTATGTAGTGGTTTAAAAACATACATTTATTTGTAAAGTTGTTTGCAATCGTAGCGTAAACAATTTTTTTTAAGTAATATCACATATATTATTTAAAAATTCATTTAAATTTCTTTTGTAAATTATCTATGAAGATTTATATACCTACACTGATTTTGATTTATGAAATTTCGCTCGAATGTCAAACGTGGCGCCATCTATAAACAGGCTTGGAAAACTAATTAATTTGTCACTCGGGAAACCCTTCATTAATTTGTAATCGTCGAAACTTAGGTCACAGATAATATAACATAAATATACCAGAACGAACAATGAATTCGTAAATTCGTTCTTATCGCGTTGGAATGGCAATAGAGAATGGTCGTTGTCTGTTTACGTATAATCTACGTACTGATCTATTTTACTAATTCATTATATATGCGACAGTATTACACGTTTGTGGCGTTTGTTAATGAGTCCTTTGGATACGATCTATACCTACTAATATTATAAGCGCGATACTTTGTAAATATGGATAGATGTTTGTCACTCTCACGTACAAACTATTGCATAGATTTTAATGAAACTTTACAATAATATAGCTTATACATCAGAATAACACATGTACTGCACTTTGTAAAGATATTTTCGCACCCCTAAGTGATAAGGGTAGTCCACCTCTAACATTTTAAGTATTGGCCAATTTTTCTATTTTTGCGTCTTTTTATTATGTGGCATAAAAATACGTACCTACAATCCTAAATTTTCACCCTTCTGTCTCAACTATTTTTGAATAGTCATTTTAATAAGATAGTTATGTTTTTTCTGCACTATATATATAATTTATACGACAAGGTAATGTTTACCGGATCAGCTAGTTGGTATATTATATAATATGCATAATACACTCAAACCAATGATCAAACACTTCTCCTGTCGCAAAATAGAAAATTTCCTTTTTTTTTTTGATTGGTCGACTTCAAATACATCTTTCAATTTCTACGCGTTTATACGGTTTTCCTGGAAACTTTCCTTTAACGAAGTAAATATGAAATTCGAATAACGAAAAATGTATTGGTACTAAGCAGAATCAAATCCTGGAACTCCCGATCAGAACGTCAACGCCGAGACCACAGAGTCACAGACAAATATAGTATTTATTGTGAAATTAGTCCAATGACCTTGCCGATGATTACAAATTCCTAGTAATCAATAAACACAGGGAAGTCCCAGGTTGGCATTAACCTGGTGCCCCCTCAAGGTCACCTGCAACAGCTTAGGCTTATTAGATCACAGTTAATTGGATACCGGCCGAGACAGAGCCGAAATAAGCAAATTCATTGTCGGTTTTCAGATAGATGATAATGTTATGAAAATGAAGTTTTAAAAGCGGTCGCACCACCCAAGAAGTAAAAAGTTTGCTGGGCTATCAATCTAGGCAGATATTCTCACTCACACTCAATTTGTTACTTCTAAACACTTGCATATTCCACATTCAGTCGCGCGACTTGTCGACCTTTTTTAGATAGATCAAATCTTCACTTTTTTTGCGATTTGGAAATTGGAAGTGTTGTAGCTTAGATTTATTTGCTAGAATACGTAGATATGATCTTAATATGAATGTTAAGTTACAGTATTCAACCGTGAGCAGGTGTGCAAAATCGATACAATGGATAATAGGGTTTCCAATATATGCCGGATCCGGGTGGGTGACGCGGCGCGGTGGTCCCGGTGGGGCCGTACATAAAGTACCTGGGCCTCACCCTGGACCGCCGCTGGAGCTTCGAGGAGCATTTCGTGCGGTTGGTCCCCCGAGCCAAAAGGGTGGCGGGCGCATTGCATCGCCTGCTGCCCAATCTCGGGGGACCGAGGGATGGAGTCCGCCGTCTGTACGAGGGCGTCGTGCGATCCGTGGCCATGTATGGGGCTCCCGTGTGGTCGCAAGACTGCGCGAGGTCCCCCCGCTGCAGAGCTCTGCTACGGAGCCTGCAGCGGATAATGGCCATACGGATCGTACGAGGCTACCGTACAATCTCGTACGAGGCGGCGACGGTTCTGGGCGCTCCCCCCCATTCGACATCCTGGCCGACATGTACGCGGCGACGTATGCGTCGGGGCGTGTCGACCGGGGGGGTGATGGGGGGAGCGCCCTGGAACCCGCGCACGAAGTGCCTCAGCGTGAGTGGCACCGACGGATTGTGGCGGCCTGGCGTGCGCAGCTCGAATTACGGATCTGCGCGCGCCAGCGGGCCGTCGGTGCCGTACTCCCGCACCTCGAAGCTTGGCTCCACGGGAAGGAGGAGGTCACCTACCGATTGACTCAGATACTCACCGGGCACGGCTGCTTCGGTGAGTATCTGTGTCGAATAGGACGGGAGGGATCGACACATTGTCACCACTGCGCATCCGACCTTGACTCGGCCCAGCACACGCTGGCGGAGTGCCCCGCGTGGGCCTCCGGGCGCCGAGTCTTGGTCGCAGAGATCGGGCGAGATCTGTCTCCGCCGGCATTGATTGCGGCAATGCTGGCGGACGAGGGAGGTTGGAGGGCTGTGGCCTCCTTCTGTGAAGCAGTGATGCTCCAGAAGGAGGCCGCCGAGCGGGGTCGGGAGATGGCCGATCCCGCTCGAAGAAGGCGGCGCCGGGCTCGGTAGCACAGCTGCGGCGCCGCCGCGGGTCGCCGGCGGGCGCGAGGAAGTCGCGACTGCTTCGGGGCGACCCGGGATGGACCACGCCCCTTCCGTGGTCGGGGGGCGTCGTTGGTGGAGGAGACCGGGGGAGGTAGTGTAGCCTCCCCCGAGGAGGGCTCCCCTCTAGGCAGGGGAGCGGAGGCTGGGGGTTCCTGGAAGTTGCTTTATGTTCCCGGGGGCTCCCTACATGCCTGAGGAAGGCCATCCCTGAGGTTTTTAGTGGGTAGGCCTCCCCCTTCTGGGGAGGAGAGCCCCACATAACCGCCGGCTCGCCGCAGCCGGGGTATGCAATTTAATGCATTTTCCTCAGGGGAAAAAAAAAGGGTTTCCAATATAAAACATATATATTGGAAACCCTATTATCCATTGTATCGATTTTGCACGCCTGCCTGCTTACATTCAAATAAGATGTATATTTTTACAATAATATTGAGTTTCAGAATTTGCTTGTACTTTTTGTAGGACAAGTTATAGGATTTTATAAAATAATATGTAGCAACAAGAAAAGTTGTGACCGTCACCTATGGGGCACCTAATTACTCCCTTTTGGAAGAACCACATGCAATGTTGTAAAGGGAAAACCTCAGCAGGGAATTCGTTTTACAATCGGGATGCGCGCGAGAGAAAATTCTTCTGAAACTGCACTGTGCCTGATTACTTTTATAACAACCCAATCGCTAGCGCAGTTTTAACACGAGGAACACTTATCAGCTAGGCAATCGATTGATGTAGTCCTGTAGAGTTTGCTTGCCCATTACGTGTCAGCGCATACGCCATATACACAAAATAACAAAACTAAGGACAATTAGTATTCTAATAATAAATGACATGTTTAAAAACCTGTCAGCAAGCCGGCCAACGACCTCCGGTGGCATCAGCGAATGAATCGGATGTTATTAATTAAATACTAATCTCCCGCAAACACTGGCATGAGGCTAGCGACCGCTCGATAGAAATAAAAAAGAACTGCCAAGTGCGAATCGAATTCCACAATGAAATTGGGGAGAAATAATGTGTGCGGACATGATTCGAAATTGAATGAAGAAATACCTTAAATCAAGTCAAGTCTGAATAGAGTCAAACTCAGTGGTATAGTAGTAACTCATTGGAAGTTCGAAAACTTCAATAGTTTGGGAGAGTTAAAAATATATTAACTTAATCAGATTATTCTTAAATTATATTTAGTTAAAATTAATTACAAATGAAAGTCCTAGAGCGAGAGATTGGTGTTACTTTTAGATTTGTTTCCTCCACTTCGAGGAAGATCAGGTGGCACCATGATTTAAGGCAAGATAGGAATACTAGTGACTGCATAGGACATAGGTAAATTTCAAAAAAGGAAGATTGTCAGTAAATTTCCTGCTGCTTGTGCAATACTGTAAGTATTTATTAATAAAATAAATGAAACAACACTTGGTTCATTTTCAGGTGTGAAGAAGCAATTTACAAGTTGCCAAGCTGTAGGTTGTTCTATACATATTAAAGATTTCATTTAGCATTTACTAATTGAGAACAAATCTACTATATAAAAATAAGACGGGTTTTCCTACCTGATGCTATAACTCCAGAACGCACGAACCGATTACTACGTTTTTGCATTCGTTGGAAAGGTCTCGGGCTCCGTGAGGTTTATAGCCATTTATAAGAAAATTGAGGAAAAATTTCAACAGAGCAGTATATCTTTTTTACATAAAACGAGCCATCTGGTTTGCTGGGTTTGCTAGTATAATATATAAATGATTATATATTTATGTATATTTAGTTTGTTAAGTATAATAATTTATTCATATTGATTCAATATAATGATAGTATTATACATACACCATGGCAATAGCAAAATTATTTAAATCTTAAAATTACTGTAATTCATAAAATTTTTGACATAAGTGGTTGCAGAGGTGTCCAACTAACCACCAGACAATTTAAAAAGAACTGTTAGCTATCTCTATATGAAACAAGAATACTCATTGGTTGACATTACACATTAATTTATTCACTTATGTAACACCAATTTGAAAAACATTCGTCATTTCTTATATATGCAAAATTTATATGGGGAAAAACTCACAATCAGTAAAAATATGTATTATAAGTAAAAGTCTAGTCAATCAAATGATAAGGTTATTAAATTAAATCTTACCACAATGAGGCAGATTTAATGATTTGTTTAAAAACCGATTTTCAGAACATAGCAAGGTATTAATTGGCTTATAAAAATCAACCCCTGGAATTGTGTTTTATGCATAATGTTAGACTGAACAATATTAAACTTAAGTGAAAATACTGTTTGTTAAACAAATATGTTACATATTTATACATAATAGTCAAAAATGTCATTAATTTGTTAAATGTTATTTATGTTGTCTATATCAAAACAAGAATAAGATGTACAAAATCAGTTAAGTACGAACCACTAGGTGTGCATTGCAGTGTCTTTAGTGGTGCTATGAGTTATTTCCCAATTTTAATACTTACCATTTAGTAACTTAGGTTTCACTTCTTGGATTGATCCATTTTTGTCACCATTATTCTGGAAATTGAAGTCTATATTAATTAAAAATTTAGTAACTGAGGAATCTGTCCATTTCTACAAATAAGGTGTGCTATCAATGCTGTATTCCCAATCACCAATTAAAATTACTGTCATAGCTCAGTGTCATCCCTACCGATACCTTCATCAACAATGCTGATCTAGTGGAGATTTGTGATCTTCACATACACTTTTACATTGAATTTTTGTGTAGATGTAACACCTGGTTACTATTGGTGCCTCAATGTTTTCCTTCAATATAGAAGAATCCTAAATGTACATTTAATATTGAAAAGTAAAAACACATTTATAAAAAGAAGGATCAATCCTGGGCTTCCTGAATCTCGTGATTTGATGATCAGTGCTGAGACCATAATACATACTAATAAAAAATATATAACAATGTGACTACTAATATAATATAATAATGTGACACGATAGTAACTCAGTACAATGACAAAAGAGTAGAGTACAGTATAGTTTTTAAATGAATTGTCTGATTGTTATGTGGTGGTTTGTAAGGGTAAAGATATTGCAATGAAAATACCAGGTATATAAAAAGCAAATCTAATATCACAAGTTGGCAATTTACAACTAAAACTCCATCAAACATAGATATTGCTGAGGTTTGTTTACAATGTAACTCTTGTCTTGAAACACTCTTAAAAGCCTGATAAAATTACAGACAGTACATTATTATTTAGAACCAATGAACATTTTACTAACCTTCAGACACAATACTATATTTTGTTGTAATTCTACTATTTACCATTTGTTTACTTACTGTACTTCCTAGTATAATTTTATTACTGTACATCATATTAATCTTGATACTCTTAAATTTTTAAACTGTAAACATAGCAAGTTTGTATAGGACACAGACAATGACTCAGAGAGACATGGTTTTTAATAAAGAGTGGTAGAAAACAGCAGTTATGAAAAACTATAGAAGACAGAATAAGAAGGATATTTGGCTACTCGATAAAGAAACAACAAATTTATCAAAACATTCTAGAAAAAAGAGAGGAAAAGAGAGCAAGAGGAAGACCAACAATAGCCCACATCGAGAAAATTTGAAGACAAGTTTAAAGTAAGATCTTATCAAGAAGTCAAGGACTTGGCATGGGATAGAAAGAATGGAGGACACTATGCAAACAATAGCATAGCTCTTAAGTAAAAGAAGAAGAAACATACCAAATATAAGAAAGAATTTATGAATTGAAAAAAATATTTTAATATGAAACATTAATAAATGTTTAGGTATAACATTACAATAATGTTATGTTTGTTTATAAATAATAACTAGTTTTAATTCATAAGGATAATATTGTATTAACACCATAAATGCAAACATCTATTTTAATAACTTATGTAAACCAATAATAAAGTAAGTATTGTCTCTTGGATCATCTCATCTCTCATACAAGAAAGATTAAAAGAAACTATTTTTTTTATTCAACAATAGATAATTAATAGAAACAATGCTACAAATATATATGACTACATTAAGAATATATTTTACACCCCTCTAATATTTTTTTATTGTCATTAGAGGCAATATAGAGACAATATCATAATAATATGGGAATGAACTATGGATGAGAGTATAGTGGGTTAATGGGCTAATTCAATATCAAATCTGGAGATTCCCTACCTAGAAGAGGAATGTCAGAGTGCATATATGATTTATTACGGTATAAGAAAAGTATGAGAATACTTCGGAAAACAGTTAATATCTTACCTTCGGTGAAACGTTGATGTAACTCTTGAAATTCTGTACTATTCTCTTTTTCTCGTTCATGTTTGAATGAGTCTGGTCAATCAAATGTTACATATAACTCACCGGCCAAAACGTAAGCATCAGAGCACTAATTTAGATGACACAATATTCAAATTAATCTGGATTTAGATTATTCACATGATTATTGTGGTACACGTAAAGATAACAATTAGACTTACTATATCAAAATGATATTGCACTAGAATCTATATATTCACTTGACAAAAACATTCTCGTTTAATAATATCATAGTCATTATAATAAACGTAATACGGCGATGAAACTTTGTAATTATTTAGATAAAAAAACAACTCTAGTAAAAATCTGTAAAATAAGTGCTAACAAAACGATAAACGTCAATTTTTTTTTGTTGATTTAAGGCTAAGGTCTTGGGACCATGCTGCCGTCATTTTTTTTTTATTTTATATTGTGGTCCGAATTGTGTCACTGACTAGATTGGAGATACTATATACGTATACCGAAACAGTGAGTAAGTACTCTGTGCTTAATCATTCTGGTATTAAGCAAATAGGTAGGTCGCTAATCCACCTACCTATAATGTGCAAATAACCCGGTCCGAAGGAAGCATATTCGTGCCAATAAAAGATATCGACGGTTGTGATAAAGAAATAATTCTGGTATGTAAGCAAACGTCAACGAAATTTGACATTTACAATTTAAACAAATTATTTTTATTGACCTTACAAAAAGAAATGAACAATTAGACTGTTTTTGTTTATATGTTTGTTACGCAATTTCGTATATTGGATTGATATAGATTAATTTTTGTTTTGTAGAATATTTTTCCGATTTTTGTAGAAATTAGTTCAAAAATTTTTAAGAAATTCAACAAAATGAAAAATAAAACTAGTAAGATAAAATTATTTTTGAAAGTAAAATCATAGCTGATTACAAAACTATATCAAAAAAATGAATCTTATGTTAAAAATATATTTTAATTATATACTAATACGTAAAAACCTTTAAAGCCAAACAGTCGACAAAATCATTAACACTTAAATATATCATTAATATTTACACTGTTATTTTTAGCGAATCCAGTTTATAGCATATCGTATTTCGATAAGGACCGACTATAGCACGATTAATTTTATTTTAAATCATCTGTAGTATCTATTTACTATTATAGTCTATAAAATTATTAGTCTGTGGTTAGGTCAGGATTGTGCATGTAAAAAATGGCGATAGTGAAATTTCTGTTCAGGATTTAAAAGCACAATCCCTCGGAAACTTATTTAGAAAATAAATATTTGTTTCACAGTATTTATAAGTTGTACTAAAAATGGCTGACGCTATGGTAGAAAGAAGACCCGCTGCTCGGTTTTTTTGCCACAGATGTAGCCTGGAATTTGAGGATGTTTTGCAGGTAAAAATCAATACTTTTTCATTATACCGGATAGTTTCTTTAGTAGTATTTCCATTTTACAGTATTTGGCCTTCAGATATGTTTAAAGATATTACTCTACTTGAATGATTATGGTGGATGCTTTAGTTGTCTTCTGATATGCGACTTACTTTTTTATTATTTGTTATCTAGTAGGAATCACTGGTTCTTCCTGCGACTGTCCTATCTGACTGGAATTCGGGATATCAGTAGATTATGCTCTTTCATAGTGCATACATATAAGATCACGTTTTTCTAAGTTTAAAGTCTTCATTGGATTAATTTGGTCATATTCCTGTATCCTTTTCTATTTTACTGTATTGCATTTGTGCCTACAAGTTGATAAATATGTGAATCACCTGATGGTAAGTGACACATTGCAATACACAAGTTACATTTCTGTAGGAAATCGTAGTTAGTATGCCTAGTAGGCATAATGATTTTGTAATTACTCTCTCAATATTGAACAGTATTTGTAAATTAGTTTGTTAATCTGAATGTATATATTTTAGGATTACACATGTCCATTCTGTGCAAGTGGCTTTATTGAGCAACTAGATGCATCAAATGATGGAGTACCACTCACTTTAGAAGATTTCAGTGATGCTGATATAAGCAATTTGGATGATATGAGCAATCTTGACGATATGAGTAACATCGATGATGCAGACGAAAATCAGCCAGTAAGGATTTAAAGATATATTCATATATTTTCTGTTTTTGAATTTAAATAAATGGTTATAATGTGTAAAGCTAAACTGATTATGGGGCTTGCAAATGAGGTTATTGGTTAGTTTTCATGTTTATGAATATTCAGCAATAGTAATTATTGTACTACAGCTTTTGCCAAATAATCTAATTTGCTCTGATATGAAGCATATTTTCTGTTCTGTAATAAAATATATCATGAGTATTTTATGGTAAGAAACTATTGTTGTAAATATCATATATGTCACCATGCAATGAAGTTGTGTAACGTGTGTAAACATTATACTGTAAACAATGATAACTCAATAAAATTTGTACTAAAAATATGAAAAAACTTTAAGATTTTAAAAGTGTCTTGAATATAATTAAAATTTGCTACTTCAAATTCACAATGAACACTCATTATGAAGTTTTTGTAAAAATGTACAATATAGACTGTTCTTAGATGATTATAATTTTGCACTATAACATTCAGTTATTGTTTGAAGAATGTTAGTTGATAGGAATATTAAATATGTTTAGACAAAGCGTAGTTAACATGCTCTTTCAAGTGTTGTTAACTATATTGTTACCAGTACTTTGATATAAATAATATGCATACTTGATATGTGTATTCTTATTATAAAATGCTATTGCTATTAAATTTTATTGAAACTGATAGATAATGCAGTTGCATTGCTGCTTTATTAGGACTTAGTGATGATTACAGTTATATAGCAGTAATGTAACTGTCCATCTGACAGTTTCAACCAAAATTTCATAGTAAGAGAGATATATAGGCTGGGTGCTGCTAATCAATGTACTCAAGACCATATTTTTTACTGCCTTAAAAACTTTTAAATACTTCACATACCTATTTTTACATCTTTCATAACAATTTACTTTCTTATGTTATAGAAATCAGTATATTTATTTGTATATTAAAAATTGAGTTTAAAAGTTAAACTGTTATTTGTAATAATTTGTTGAAGTCAAAAGGTGTTACTTAATATTGTCAACAAGAACAAAATGAGCACACATAATTTAGCATTATACTAATGTAAGACACCATTCTTTAAATTTCAGGGTACACCACCAGTGTTAAATGATTTAGCATTTTTGATGTCTGGAGGTCGAAGGTATGATTTACTATAATTATTCTAATTCAGACATTCAATAGTTTGCTTAAAATTATTTTAGTTGAATGAGAAAATAATAAGAACAATGGTTAAATTTGAATAGTACTGAAAAGTATGTTGCTATACAAATTTTAATGCCATTTGTCTAAATGCATCACAAATAGTAACTTTGTAAACAAACATACTTTTGCTGGTAATGAAAATTAAATTACTTAGTTAAATAAAATAGTTTGCACTGAGATAATATAGATAGTATGTCAACTTTAGATCTACATTGCAAGCTGTATACAGCTATTATTTATTAGCACTATACACACAATGAAGTAAATGAATTTATTAAAGTCTTTTTCAAAACTGACTTAATTTGTTTTTTCTCTTATGCAATGCAATATTACTTCTGCAATTATTAAAATTTTTACTAATATAGCTAGCTACATTGAATATAGATTTACAAGAATCAAATTGTATTAAATAAAAATTTCAATAAATGATTTTCATATTATAATGTACTTTGGGACAACTATGGAGTACTGTGGTGCTGTGGTTCAGTAAATTGGTCTGCCCGTTAATTTGCGTTGTGTCAGACGTGCATCTGCCACATTGACATAAGCCTCCCAGGGCTCACTACATCAATCTGTGCTGTTAGCATTCACTTATTTTTGCGATCTTTATTAAATCATTGTGTCACCTTGTAATAGCCTACCAACTCTGCAAATATCTGTTACTAAAGAATATAAAATTTTACAATGTTTTGTATAGTATGGTGTATAAAATGTTATGTCTTTCAGGGGACAAGGGCGACGCGAGACATTCATGGAGCAGCTGGTGTACATGATCGGTGGAGGGCGACCGCCGCCCGGTGTCGCCACCGCTGGATCGCCCTTCGTGCTCGTCGGCGCGCCCGGTGACTACGTATTCGGTGGCGAAGGTAACCACTTGTCCATCAACATAAGTATATAATTAGGATGTTGTAACTAATTTAATTATTGTAGTAAATTATAGTTATTGAAAGTTATTTTATATTGCATAACGTTATGAGCATGGTGCACAATTTTTGATAATAGAAACGTTGAATTTTTTTATATTTATTGAAGAAACAAGTATCTTAACATTATTAATTGAGTATCTTTTGTATGTGTATAATTCTAATAAGGTGTATCGATAAATATTTATCAAACAGTTCTATACTGACATATGATTTGTCTCATATACTGATATTGTATGTATAACAGTAAAGCTAAACAAAACATGTTGTTTAAGTAATAGTCTGAATGATCATCCCAACCAATTCGACTACAGCCATTTAGTGCAAAATGATTACTGGTCTGAGCTTTGGTTTACTGGTTATACTGTTCGCAAAACACTTCGATCACAATGGCTTCTGGTAAAACTAGTAGATGGAGCACTGTTATACATTCTGACAACATACACTTGGCATCACTTCCGTTAAAATAATTATCCTTCAATTTACAAAATACTTTTCATTCTTTCTTCAGTCAATCTTTTATTATTTATATTCCTTTAAATTGTCATTCACTCATGTTTATGTACACAATAAATTTAATTTATTTCAACCAAGAGGCGCTCACTGATAGACATAGGTATGTCCCAATAATTTTCATAGATCAGTCTATATATCAGGCAAAAATATTAGCACTATACAAGAAACTTCTTTCCTTTTTTTTTATTTTTTTATTATTACATTTGTTACTCCACGGACTCATAGTCCATGGCCCTTTATAATTCTTAATTAAATATTTTATTACAATTCTCTTAACTAACATGTACTCAATTTTATTTATTTTATGCAGCTAACAATATAAATACTTAATAATGATTAAAAATAAAAACAAAATACAAACATCAATTTTATATTACCTTAAATAATGCTAGAATTGAACGAACGAAAATGGCACCTAGGTTGCTGCATTATTTTGGTCCTTAAATGCCATTTGCGTATTGTAGTTTCTGACCTCTTCATCAGTTGCTAAGCATGACGGGGTTATGAGTTGTTTTATGGGGTCTTCCTATTCTCACTCCCCGCAATAATAGATAAAGGACTCTGTGTGTCTAGATATAGCCACTACAGCATGAGGAACACTCGTGGACCGGGTTTTTCGGTTCTCTGCCCCTCATGCCCCTGAGCCTCATGTATCGTGAGCAATCCAGAATTTTCTCCAGTACCATACCCTTTCATTTCGTATTCCTCCTTTTCCTCCTGTGTGAAGGTCAAGAATAGAGTTTTTGAGTCACTTCTTTTAGACTCTGCTTCTGATGCCATGGTGCTCGTCAGGGACCTCAGTTCCTTCCTGGACGTGTGTATGCCTTCGTATATCTTCTTCAACGCATACACTATATCCATCGGGCAACGGTGTGTGCAGAGAATGGTATCTGTGACTGTCGTTACGGCAGCTGGGTTGTTGTATTGCATTTGAAATAGGTAGGTGGTCATTACTGGTTTGTATCACTCATTAAAACCAACTCTCTTGCCCCGGTCAACCTACTTGCCATGATTATGGATCCAAAATCGACCATCAAAGCCTCGTCCACCAGTAGGCGCTTAGCTTTCTTTGCTCCGTTTATAAGCACCGAGGCAATAGTTTTTACTTTTCACTTCGCGACAGCGCCTAGACGATCCATCATCTCCCTGCTTAGTTCTTTGACCGTAGCAACAGTGCTAGTAAGGATAAACTTCTTTCCTTGTAATATAACACTAATAAATTATTTTTTGATCTAAAGTATTAATAGCATTACATTAAAGTATTAACAGCATTACATCAGCGTACGAGGAATACTAGGCAGTCTATGGAACGCCATCGCGTCTATTTCGTGGCGTTTATTACGTGTCAGCACAAGTAGGGGTGTTAATGCGAAATTTTGTATTAATTTTAAATTCAGTTAATCCCGAAAGTATTCAGATTTACGATTCAGGTCTTTGATGAGCACTCACGGTTCATCTAATATCTAACTTGTATGCCTTTTAAATATTATTTCACAACTGAAATGTCCTGTATATATTGATACATATATGATTAAAGAAAACGTAAAAATTGAAAATACATTTACCCGAGTTTTTCTAGCAACTGTACTGCTCGTCAGTTAGAACGCTACGGTAACGGTACGGAACGGAGCGGTAGCGTTCGTCGTTCTGAAATGGTTAAAATAAATAAAATGAATGAATAAATAATCGTGTTTGCAGGGTTAGACGCGGTGGTGACGCAGCTGCTGGGCCAGCTGGAGAACTCGGGCCCGCCGCCGCTGCCGCGCGAGCAGCTGGCCGCGCTGCCCTCCGAGGTGATCGCCGAGGGCCACGCCGCCGCCGGCACCTCCTGCTCTGTCTGCTGGGAGACCTTCCAGATCGGTCAGTGCTTCTGTAGCCTCCATTTTAACACACCAATCTATTTCAAGTGTTACGTTACGTAAAGAGCTATGGCAGCTTCCCATACATCATTTTATACAAAAATAAAGTAAGCGTCTATGAATGAAATATACCTTGTTTAAAAGAGCATGTATTGCTGATTAATAAGAAAATAAAATCGTAATTTAAGGAGTCCAGTTTTTGAGCAATTTTGTATAGAAGTTTTATAGGTTATGCCTTTAGTAACCATATTATTTTGCGCAACAAAATAAACGCAATAGATTTTGTGTATTAATACATATGTTACAATTAACACACAAAATGCGTGTGCTCACAGAGGATCTGCCGTGGCTACGACCGCAACCAGTCATTTTGGCTTTAGAACCTTATAAACAACAATATCCAAGAAACAGGCCAAAATCAGAATCCTTAAGCCAACCCAAGTCACAAAAGCAATATCACAGCCCGAGTCGTATTATTAGTTGCGAAAACAAGAGTCCTTAGGCAGTCCGGGTCAAAAATTATAAAGAAAACAGGGGACTCGAGCATTGGCACAAGGGAGCTGAGTGATGAAAAATAAAAACGAATCGTCAAACGTTCTATTTTTTTGATAGTTCTGGATAAGAGTCTCTTAGCCAGCGCCCATTTTCATGTTAATTGCCAAAAAAGGTTTTTAATACTGAATTTCATTTAAATAATTTAAAATCTATATAAACAAAAATACACTAAACCAAAAATTACATTAGCTATAATCATAAACAATTTAAACCTCATATTTTACAGCATCATTCATGATTTTAATATTGCAAAAAATAATTATTTAGTCTGGCAACCTTGTACTAAAACATTGTCGTGCCGGAAAAGTAATTTACATAATAGCTATTTTTAATGAATTACTTTTTAATCTGGCCTTACCTAAATGTGCCAAAATCATCAAAAATAGTTTATGAATATTTTATAATCATTGGATGCTTTGAGTTCTTAAGACGCTTTCAAAAATCTTAAATATAAAAATGAATCGCAAAATGTGGTGGTAAGCTCATAACTCAACAACGCCTGGACCAATTTGGCCAATTCTTTTTTGTTAAAGTTCGTTGAAGTTCAAGGAGGGTTTTTACAATGAGGAAAATTCGAATAATTATCGGAAATACCCTAAAAACAGCCCTTTTATTTTCCCATGCAAACATTTTCTAACTAAAACGTACAGTCGAATTGAGCTTTATTGTTATTGTATAAAGTTCATATTGCAAGCGCTCATTGTTGTCAAAACTGTGAAGGTGTGTTCCTAACATCAAAGAGTCAATTTGCGCTTTATTAACGCTACATATAGTTGAAATTCAATCATATCTATCAAAACAGTGTGCGTGCGTGCGTTGGAGCACAGAATACATCGTTGGAGGATTTAATGTCACGTTCCAAAATTGAATAGCCACAAAATGTAATAGGTCATTTAGACTTTTTTTGCGATTTGTTTGGCTATGCGACATTATCTATAAAATAATTAGGAACAAAAAACTGCCACTGTACAAATCTTTTTGACAGGACGAAGTCTGTCGGGTCCGCTAATAGTGAATACAAATCTGCCATAGCTCTTTCTCAGATATGAATACTTTGATTTCAAATGTATTATCTTAAAATAAACAACAAATTTTCACATTTATTTTAAGTAAGCTCGGAAGTTCTATAATTTACTATAAATAATCGGTATTAAGTTACTAATCTGTAAATAATGATAACAGTTTGTGAGATTTCCTTGTAATGGTGCAATTAAAAATTGCCAATTGATTCCAGCACGGATAATCGGTGACCGCGGGTTATGGTACCCTGTTTAGAAATTTACATAATACGAAGGCAGGCACTTGCCTCCTTTTGTGTAATCTATTTAATATCTGCAGCATAACCAATTTTCCCTGACAGTTAATCCAGAATACGCTTAAACTACCAAACTTATATAAACTATCCTCTTAAAATAATAACCAATATAAACTTCGAACAAAAATTTCATTACGTCCCGACAAAATACGTTACCTGGCGCATTGAAAAACTTTACCCAACATAGTAACGAAATTGCACTTAACACAGTCAGTATTAAGCCAATAAAACTTAATGGCGGACATTTCCTTTATCCTTCATAAGCGAGAATCCCTTATAAAGGACGGCGTAAGCACAGTAGACCAAAGCATTACGACCACTAAAGGCCTCCTCTTTTCGATCTGCTGTGCCATTTTTTTATACTACTGAGTATGACCTTACATAACATTCACATAATTTGCCAGTAATTGTTAATATTGAATTGAATCATTTTTGGAGTGCCGACTAAACTTATATGTATTTTAACATAACATAACACTTTATTGCAGACCAAAAACAAGAACACTGACAACATTTTTTGATTTTGACAAAGCAATTTAACTAGCTTCTTTAGCATGAATACCAAAATGGGTTATTGTAGGGCAATTTATCATTATACACTATCAGAATACAATGAATAAAATGTAGGCAAGTAGATGTGAAAAATGAAAAACAAAATTTTTTGTTGATTTTTTGCTGGCTTTTGAATGTTGTATTTTAGTTGTAAGTTGTAATTTTATAAGAAAGTTAATTGTTGTATGTGTTATTGTAACGTTTGTTGAGTCGTTTTGATATTGTATAAATAAATATATTGAAATTTATTTTATCTTTACATAGTATAAAACAAAGTCGTTTCCCGGTGTCTGTATGTATGTATGTAGCTATGTATGCTTAAATCTTTAAAACTACGCAACGGATTTTAATGCGGTTTTCTTTAATAAATAGGTCAATTCAAGAGGAAGGTTTATATGTATAAAACATGCACAATGTAGTAGTGGAATACTGACAATTTTTTCTAATGTGATGTCGTAAATCAACTTACTTTTTGCGCTTATATTGCAAACGCTGGCCAAACACTACGAGATTGGTCAAAATGATGTACTACAGTATTGTACAACTTACGAAAGTCCACAAAAAAGTCTGCGATGGTATATGTCTAATTATGTAATATAGGTAACTACTATTCTAAACTATTCATATTAGCATGCCACCCGTGCGAAGCCGGCGCGGGTCGCTAGTTTGTAATAAACCAACAAATAAAATAAATTTCAAAATGGCAGTTGTGTTCCACGATAAACGCTGTATCATGTCGTGTGCGGAGGTCATGTTAGGGGTCAGGGATAGTGAACTGGTGGTTCCTTTGGCAGGCGAGACGGTGAGCAAGCTGGAGTGCTCGCACGTGTTCCACGGGCCGTGCATCACGCCGTGGCTGCAGCTGCACGCCACGTGCCCGGTGTGCCGGCGCTCGCTGCTGCCGGCGGGGCAGGCGCACGCGCACGCGCACGCGCAGCAGCCGCCGGCGCGCACCGCGCCCGCCGCCATCCGCTTCTCCGCGCCTGGTACCACGCCCGAATCTACTTTTCTTTATTATACAGGCTTTCGACTGTAAGCGACCATATCAACCCCACTCCTAAACGGTCCGCTCTATACAGTCTGAAATCTATGTTTTGCTTTAGCTAGGACCGGACTCGGAGACTTATACAGGGTGTCCCAAAAACGACACGTCACAGTGACACTGGGGTTAGGCCAGCACAAGAGGCATCGAATAAGCCTAACATGACCTCAGTAAAAGTTGCTCGGTTTTCAAGATATTGTCAATTTAAACTTTTTCAAAATTTTCACGTTTTTTAACGTGTTCAGTGCTAGCATTACGTTAGATAGCCCTCAGGTTTCGATTTTTCTTTTGTACTCTTGTTGCGAATAGTTGCTTAAGATGATAGAAGTGTTATTTCCTTGATAACTATTGATAACTAATGTAAAATGTGGAAAAATACTGGATTGAAATTGAAAAAATTGAACAACGAAAAATTACTTTCAACTTTGATCACTTGCCGTGAAAAAAAATTCAAAGAAACTAAATGAGCAAATAACGTTAAAAACTTGCATGTCTTATGCTTATTCCAAAATGGTATAACACATGTGTCTTATTTTAATATTATACGATTTTTTAATGCTTCACTAATACTAGGAACCCCGGAAGCTACCGCTAGCAGGTAAAAAAATAATGTCACGCGCAACGATAAGGCATTGTTATTGTTATCTATTAGCTTTTTTGTTTGTCAAATGCATGAGAATGAAAGATAAGGATAGTTTATTACCCTTTTGTCGGCTAGATATTGTAAGCAAATAGCTTTGTTTTTGACGTACTATCGGGGACACTGGCGCCTTACCACCTCTAGAGCGTTAGTCGCTTGCACACTGCACGATGCTACGGCTACAAGCTACGCCTTTCGTTCATTCAACTATTGTGCTCGCGCGGAAACATGCAAGTGAGATAGCGCTAAGCGAGCGAGATAGCAATAAGCGAGCGATATTAAAAAAAATATCTCTATGGAAACGGTATTTGGTTAAACGGGGACGCGGCGTTCTATGGCGACGTTACAAAAGACACCGACCATGTTTTTGTGTGCGGCGCTTTGATATGCCGCCACAAGTGTTTTGACAACATTTTCTCTAGATTGCAACTCTTAACTGACTCTTTGACCATTGTTACTAACTGAAATAATTGTTTATATAGTATTAAGCAATGTTCAGCTTGTTACAAAACACTGCAAATTTGATAGTTGCTATAAAATGCTGTACACGAGGTAATTACAAATTTACAGCGAGCTACTATTTTTTATACCCTTGTTATTAACAAATATCATTGTTTTTTAATTATAAACAATGTTCCGTATGTTGCGAACGTTGCAAAATTAATACACGTTACAAAATAATGAGAACAACCTAATTCTAAGTTTGCAGCGTGTTACAATTTTTTTTGACAATGTTATTAACAAAAAACACTTTTCACCCCTTTTCAACCCTTTCCGTACACCCCAGAGCGCTGCAAAATCACACGGTAAGGTATTTCACCTTCCTTAATGACCCCTCAACATTTTAGCGAGTTAGTAGGTAATTTCTTTCGGGTTTCAGGCTCTAATGACTGGCCTTATTGTCTTCTCGATGAATATATGTAATTAAAAAGTTAAGGATAAACAGGATAACTCCGTTTTTAAATGCATTATAAACATGTGAGTTTTCTACATTTACTTGTTGATGTTACGGTTAAGTAAAACATTTTAGTTCCAGCAGATATTCCACAAGTAAAAATAGTTTTTGCTAAATACCAATAACTATTTTGTTTTTGTTTAGCTTTGACTTTTATTGCTATTATATATTTACTGCTAATGACTTATATGTGAATTAATATAATAGAAACAATAAGGAAAATATTAAAAACAAAAGAAAGTGAGTCTTAAAATGTATATTAATAATTCTGCAAACATTAACGTCTTTGATACGAGTATAATTAATCTTAATATTCTTACACTAGAGAAGCATTATTTAAGAATATTCTTTTATTAATATTCAATTAGATAATTTAAACGATTAAACAAGAAAGAATGGAGAATAGCATGATTAAAAATATGGAAACAAACATGAAATAAATGGTTGGTTTCATCGTCTGCCTAGAATTATGATTAGTACCCTAAACTGTATCGTTAAATGACTGGGTATCTTAACAATGCCCAGACTTTAATTTGACCACACAGCAGTGTCTAGATCAAAAATGGAGGAAGATTCGTCGCCTTTTCCTTATTTTATCTTAAGGGTGTGGAGTGGCTCCCAAGCAGAAGCCATCGCACTTCGACCTATTTGGGATCGCTTGTGCTCAACTTTTCCTTACAAACATTTTTTATGATATTGCATATATTATTTATTGATTACATTACTATCAGAAAATATAGTTAAATGTTAATATTAAATATGTAACTAATAAATTGACCGATTTACAAAATTTAACAGACTTCAAAAAAAATAGTTTCTCAATTCAACCATATACTTATGTTTATTTTAAGTTAGTTCGCGCATAAATTCGTCGTTTATGAACCGAGTTTGAGGATACTTTTTTGATTCGTAGAGTATCTTCTAGAGGGGCTCCCATGAAAAATTATCTAAATTGATTTAAAAGTTTTCAAGAAAAAACTGAAAAATAAAAAAAAGCTGTTTTTACATTTCATGCACATTTGATACTCGATTAGTCCGTCAATTGTAGATCGGTTTTGATTTATTTTTGTTTATAAAGTACACCCGAGAAGGTCCCATATAAATTTTAATAAATTCAAAAAAATAATAAATAAAATTTTTCGCAACAAAAATATATACCGCCTAAAACTATATAAACTAAACTATCGCCCTTCTCCCACAAAGACTGGCATTCATTGCTGGCCCCAATTTCAAAATAAATTATTATACATATAATATATGTATATTTGAAGTAATTAAAACATTATTTAAACTTTACAGTTCAATATTGTCACATTAATACATAAGCATTAAACTTGAAGGCGACCCTTCGGCATTGTTAAAATAACAAAATAAAATTAATATTCATATTTATCTTTTTACAAATAGAATTATTTACTAAATATGAAATAATTTTCAACGTCATTATGCTTCTGGGCCAATCAAAACAAAATACAATGGACTTCAACATCAGTTAGAATACTTTTGGCGATAAAACGCGGTTTGTATAGTCTTTATAGTAATTAAACTAATATTAATGTTGAGCAGAACTTTTTACTAAATTAAAACCTTTTTAAAATAGATACAACGCGTGTCCACTGAAATACGTCATTAATTGTTGTGTTACATAATCATATTAATATTTTTGTGTTTGTTGGCTTTAAATCTTATTTAAAATACAAGATAAATTAATATATTAGAAAAATGCAAACAAATGTTTGACTCGGCCGGGACTCGAACCCGCATTATGAATAGTGTATTTTGGTCTACTTTGGCTTGACAAAGTAAAAAAAAGTTGAAAAGTGACAAATGCTGTTTAAATTTTCGATTGGGGTGGCTAGTGTCGGTGGCAGAATAGTTAAGACGTCAACATTGAAGAAGCTAAAAAATTTTATTTGCATTAGAAAATACATATTTATTTAATTTAATATTTCGTCAATGCCCCATTGGCAGCTATGACAGCGTCGCACCTAGCTCGCATCGAGCGCACAAGGACTTCACACAAGTCTGAGCCTCGGAGTGAATCCCAAACTCGGTTGCAATGTGCAATTAAATTATCTCTGGACCTTTCATTTTGTGTGTCCCACCGCTGAACCATCAATCCCCAAAGATTTTCAATAGGGTTTAGAACTGGAGATCGGGAGGGCCATCGCACCGTTCGAATGTCCGGCTGAGCTTCAAGCCGCCCTTGCACCACACGCGCGGTATGAATAGGGCAGTTATCATGAATAAATATAAATTCCGGAACTTCTGTCCCCGGATACACCACACGCACAGTAGGGACCATGTCTCCTGGAGAAGCTCGAGGTTAGAGTTGAGTTGTTCGTGAATGAATGCTTCAATTGCACTCCACTTCGCAATTATATCTCCTTCACTCATTGATTCTGGTCCCAACTAGTTCAGTAGTTCATTTATTTATTTATTATTAGGACACCAGCAGTGCATGCATTAACACATATTATTAAAAAAATACAGAGTTGGTATAAATAATTTCATTTACTTCATTAGTTCATAAAACACTTCTTTCACTGAAGGAGAGTAAAGCGAACGGATAGATTACAAACATAGCGTGCGAGAGCGAGACAGTTGATTGGCTTGGCATCCTGTGGGTCAATTCCACTAACAAAATGAACCGAACTATGCCGCTTATCCAATCCGAACGCTAGAATATCACGTCATCTAACAATCTATGCAATTCTATTGGTTAAAAGTAATGGTTCAGCTGTGATTTGTTTGTGGAATACAGGAACTAGAATCACCGGCCGGTCGGAGTCTACCTGCACACAATTTCATGTCTTATAGCGCAAACATTATGTTTAGTTTTACTTGAATAATTAGTTGAAGGAATATTATCATACATGTGTTTAGTTATGCAGTCAAATTGACATAACGTCTCATACCTACTTAAAAGAACTACGATACAGATGGACTAATTGAACTATACGAATGAAGTGACGTAAATGAACTAAGCGATAAGGTGACTCAAATGGACCACTGAAGTACTGAGCCATGTGAACAAGAAGAACTAAATTAACTAAATGATTGATATACTTCATCTAGTCCAGTTGAAGTAGGTATATCATTCTTTACACTTCAGTGAACTATTTTTCGCACCTCTACTCGAGGTAGGACTGAGCAGTAGCCCTCCCGGATATTTCGACCAGCTCTCCGGGTCTAGCGGCACTCATCCATCCCCACATATTTGCACAGATTCTGCCCGAATTATTGTTTGGGTTCACATTACGAGGCTCAAAACGTGTATTGTCTAAGCGCCATAAATGCCGACGACCTATTTGGTTAGATTTAAAACTTTTTTCATCGGCAAATATAGCACGTGAAAAATTGAAGTCCCTATACTCTCGAGCGAACCGGGTTCTCGCTATCTTATTTTCTTCGCTTAGAATAATTTTTCTAGCAGGTTTTCTGTGATGTAGCCCAGCGCGATGAAGTGCTCTCCTTACAGTCCTCAAGCTGCAGTCAAATTGCTGGGCGAAGACACTTGTGGGCGTGAATGGCTCCACTGCATATGTGTTGAGTTGACCATTTCTTGAGCTTGTTGAGCATTAATTAAATATGGATGTGCCGAGCGTGGTCGATCGTTAAAAATCACTCTCCTCTTCGATTCGACGAACCCAAAGACGAACTGATCGTCTCTGAAAAACAAAAAAAACTGTTTAAATACCTAGGTTTTAGTAATACTTAAACTTATTAATTTAACTTATAAAATAGGTATAGGTCTTTTTAATAGAATCAATAAAATCATATTAAAGTTACCTATCTTTTAAAACTCCAACTTAAAAATCGAATCGCCTATGTCAAAGGAGCGCATCATTTTCCTTGAATTGCATATTATAACGCCCCGCAATTATAGAATGAATTAAATTCTTAAGACGTAGTGGTAAGAGTGAAGTTTACTTGCACATTTGAACGGTATGACACGTGCCGAAAGCGGCAAGCGGCGTCTTTTAATAATAAGATCAATGAGAACCGCCCGCGGTAATTTTTAAAGAATTAGCAGTGTTTTATTTAATTTAAGTATTAAGAGTAAGGAAGTCTGTGCTTAATAAAATAACATTCTACTCATGAATACAAACACTATTATTTTGGGACCGACTATTAACTGGACAAAAAATCCATACATATTGACTGCGTAGATATTGACTATTTGTATATGAAACGGTTTCAATTTCAAAACGCCACTTGACCGCTAAGTACTAATAGCTACTCGTAGAAGTATATCTATACGTTAAATAAAAAAAATAATTACCTACATCTTTATAAGATTTACTTTTAAAAATTTTTAAACATTTAAATAAAACTTACCGAGAAACCAAGTTCTTGCGAAATTTGCGTAATATTCCTGCCGATTTCATGAAGAGCAACTATTCTTCTTTCTTCAACAGAAAGATTTCGTAAGGCCATGGTCCTTGAGCAGAGGTCGTAGCGAGCACAGAAACTAACAGCAGCGAAGACGTAAACAATTCACGAAGGCGTAAAGCAGACTGATACCTATACCTACCAAAAGAGATTTCAAAATCGTTTGTTTGAAATCTCTTTTGGTATAATGAATGGTCGTAGTAAATCGTAGTAAAATACGTAACCAATCAGGGATAGCTACGCATCGCGTAGTCGTGCCCGGTGCGAGCCGCTTGCACACGAATATTTCTAAAAAGTGGTAAGGCGCGAGAGACCCCGATAGTACGTGTCGTTATCATCTTTTCAAAGAAATGGAGAAGAAAGAGGGGTTGTAGTTTTAATTCTTATGGCCCTGCACTGCAAATCAAGTTGTTACGACAGTTCGTTACCTTGCGTTTCGTACGACAACGTGTTAATCTCTGCGTTCCTTGTTTCCGTGTATTCCTTAATTTAAATCGACTTGGCTTTTCTCTGGACTCTGATTTCTGTTTTGAACGACAACTCGGCGCTCTGTTGGACACTGATATTGCTTTACGGAACTGTCTTATTAACGATGGCAAATCGTGGTACCCAATACACTCACCGTGACTACTCGGACATGCACTTGATTTACGGCGAAACCAGGCAGGTTTCCAATCGAGGCAATGTTTCGTACAACGCAAGATTGGCTGCAAGATTATACTCCGAAAGATATCCAAACCGTAATCCGACGACTTACGAAGTGATCTTAAGAGTTGTGAACGCTTATCGTGATGGCAGATTACCTGGAGTGAGTCACTCAGAAGGAAGACCTCGGACTGTTGACGACAACGTGGTGTTAGAGCAAGTACGAGAGGAGCCAGGAACTTCAGTGCGAATTATTGAACGCCGCACTGGTGTTCCAAATCTTCGGCACATCGAATTTTAAAACGCCACAAATACCATCCCTACCATATCCAACGCGTCCAAACACTGCTTCCGGCGGACTACGCTGCGCGTGTCCAGTTTTGCCGGACAATGATTCAGAAATGGAGAGAAAATCCAAATTTCTTCAATGAAGTGTTATGGAGCGACGAATGAGCCTGCAAAAGGGATGGGTATATCAATTTGCACAACATCCATAGCTGGCAATTAGACAACCCACATGAAAAAAGAGAAGACCGATCACAGTACCAATTTAAAATTAATCTGTGGACGGGAATTTTCAACGGTCAAATATTGGGACCGGTCGAGTTGCCGCCTGTTCTGAATGGACAAAATTATTTAGAACATTTGCGAAACAACCTTCCTGTATTATTGGAAGATACTCCGTTGGCGCTGAGACGAAGGATGTGGTTCCAACAAGATGGCTGCCCAGCACACTATGCCTTACCAGTACGTCAGTACCTAAGCAACGCATTCCCCGAAAGATGGATTGGGCGACAGGGGCCAATTTCATGGCCACGCGTTCCCCGGATCTAAATCCCTTAGATTTCTTTTATTGGGGTTGTCTAAAAGACAAAGTTTATGCGAAACCAATAAGATCCGAAGAAGAGTTACGGCGACGTGTATTCGATGCAGCTCGCACCATATCAGAAATCAGCTTAAGAACATTGAGCCGTAATTTTATTAGGCGATGTCACTTATGTATTAGAGTTCAAGGGAGACAGTTCGAGCATTTACTGTAAACTTATTAACCAATAAGATACATGTGTTATACCATTTTGGAATTGGCATAACACATGCAAGTTTTTAAAGTTATTTGCTCATTTAGTTTCTTTGAAATTTTTTTCAACGGCAAGTGATCAAAGTTGAAAGTTATTTTTCGTTGTTCAATTTTTTTCAAGTTCAATCCAGTATTTTTCCACATTTTACATAAGTTGTCAACGAAATAACACTTCTATCATCTTAAGCAACTATTCGCAACAAGAGTGCAAAAGAAAAATGGAAACCTGAGGGCTATCTAACATAATGCTAGCACTGAACATGTTAAGAAACTTGAAAATTTAGAAAAAGTTTAAATTGGAAATATCTTGAAAACCGAGCAACTTTTACTGAGGTCATGTTAGGCTTGTTCGATGCCTCTTGTGCTGGCCTAACTCCAGTGTCACTGTGACGTGTCGTTTTTGGGACACCCTGTATATCACGACATACATCTATCTCTCTTAATCTGACCCCATTTTCAATTTCAAATATATTGCATTCGTTATAAACACAGACACAATCTACTAAAGGGGTGGTGTGTCCTCTCTGACATCACAAACTTGGGATTTCATTAGATTTATCATATATAGAAACACATTTAGTAGAATATGGCCAGATCGTAAACGCTTTAATGCAACTAAAAGGTATCTTTTTAGCCCTTCTGATTCTTCCATTGATCTTTCATTTAAATATATTTGTCATATCTCATAGCATTCAATTTTAAAAAGTTGGTATATATTTGTACCAACTAATATAACTAGCGCATTTTACTAATTTCTGTTGTACTATGAAGTTTAAATACACCTTATTGGTTCTAAATTGTAATTATTTCTACTAATATTATTTGTACCTAAAGAACATCATACTTTTAAATTATGTGAGTATATGTAGACCAAATAAAAGATAGCCAACAATTACAATCTTAAGTAATGTAAACTATTAGGCGCCTCTCTTGAATTTATATAGAATGCATGAATTTATAAATGTTGTATTAAATGAAACTAAAAGTGTGATTGTAACTTATTAAAAAACATTTGGGCAATCAAGTCCAGAGCCCTTTGCTGACCATTTAACAATATTCAACCACCTCTGTGGCCGAGTGGTAAGTACGCCTATTTCGAGATGTCGTCTTCACTGCGGTTCCAGATTCGAATCTTGGTTAGAGCAAATACAATTTGTGATAAATATGCGCATTTGTGCTTTATTTATGGCAGCTACATATATATTTCAATAAAGAAAAATATATATGCATATTTGGGGTTAAACTAATTATTAGTGTAAGAACTATTAATTACTTTTAATTATTAAATACCTATTGTTTATATTAGTAATATTACTGGTCTTCAAAATTAAAAAATATATAAATTTTGTTGTAATCATTTATCAAATATTTATAAATTTTTATTGTTTATCAAAAATGTCACAATGAAGATAATCTTCTATTTGCAGTGGCTACACTCTCGCAATCTGGATCTTCAGGCACCTCGCTTTCAACTGGGCTGTCCACCGCTCTGTCTGCCGGTATCTCCACTGCGGACTGGGTATCGTCCTCGTCCACTTCCCTAGGCTCGGAGCGGCCTACAGATCGTTACAACATGGATATCGATTATGACTAGAGCCGTGACAGTGATTATGTCAGTGCCAGTGCAAAATACAGTGACTAGTGCCGTGAAGTAGACTGAGACAACACAATTACCGTTTTGACAATGGAGACTTGAGATGTGGTAAAAGTTTTATTCAAACAAACACTTTCATTTGTAGGAGCGATATGGAACAGTGACTAGTTAATTACTTACTGTTCCATATGGGCTGACAGATTGCACATATTTGGCTGTTAACAAACTAAATTTATTATATATTAATAATTATGTCACCTGAATAGGTTGTATAAAATAGCATCAATAAAAGTAAACAAATATTTTCTCACTATAAATATATAGTTACAATATATTTATAAAAATTCTTTGGTGTGGAATGTATGTGAAAATTTGTATTGTAGATTAAGTGGGAACCGTATTTTCCATATTTTTTCAGTAAAATTTTTAGTGCCTGTTTGGTTTCTTGTATGACACTGGTACAACATTTTTATATTAAATTAATGGATGAGTACAATTAATGGTGGAAAATAGACTATTCAGTGGATATAAATATTCAACATTTTCTGAGGAGGTCAGTATAATAAAGGCCAGTGGCCATAGAATTTTTCCGGTAATGTTTTACAGAAAACATGTTCATTTGAAGTCATTGTCAAACACATGCCTAAGTCTCCTTTGTACAGAGCAGCAGTTTTGTGTAAGTTAGTGTAATCACAGATTCTCTACAGAAGAAGTCGACATAACAGTGAATATGGTAGCTTATTTGCTTTTACATACATATAGTCATACTTTGATCTCGTTGAATGGTAAGGTATACAAAGATATTACAAACTCCCACAATTTAGTAATTCGCAATATTAAGGCAGTGTAATGGCACTGTCTGGGCTTTTATACAGAGTACTAAAGAAACTCAAAACAATATTTAACAGTGTTTCAATTATCAAAAGTGAGGATTTTTCTATAATATAGATAATTTTTTTTACTATAGAATCTTTATTTCTGTTGGATATACTCCATTCTATATTTTGACTTTCAGTAACATCCTATACATGGTTCTAGTTGGTTCATGCCTCTTGGTTGGCGTATATAACTCCCACAAAATTGGGGCTTATATAACGTTGGTTTATATAACATCAAATTGATTGTGAATATAAAATTAATTTTGACTTTATTTTTCATAAATTGATTATATATTGAAATTATGTTGAGGCGTTATGTAAATTTTATATATAATGGAATCTGTGATTGCGCTACTGTAGTGATTGATGTATGGGATTTAAAACAATATATACTATACATGTATATAAATGATTGGACTACTAAATAAATAAAAAATAGAAACAGCCGCAATAATACTATTAAAGCATTGCTTATACCAATTACCGTCTTGGTTTTAGAGTAAGTTAGTAACAATTATACAAAAAAAAATTGTATTATATGGGTATGTGCTTTCAAATCTGAAAGTTGCCTTGCTGTAAATTTGTTTCGTAGACATTGGTAGATGTATGTGTATTCCATACTGCCAGACTGATCTACATATATACATTATGAAGACACCCCTGGAAGTGGTCGACCCCTAACATGCAGTTGTCCATAAGTAATGCAAATTTGTCTAATTAATTTTCTAAGCTTTTTCATTTTTAATTTACATAGCTTATAGGTAAAACGCGAAAGAGAAATTGAGATGATTAATAGTCAAATAAGAGAAGTTAGTTATGTGATTTCTCTTTTGCTTTGGCCTTATTTTACTTTTTAAAGTTCAAGTTATGCTGAATGGTCACAACATTTTACAATATTTATCATAACCATTAATATTTTATGTTTTCTGATTACTTATTTATGTTGAATGTTGCAGTGTTTATGTGTAGATGCCAGCTTTAGTATGCTAGAGTATGAGCTCTTCTCTTTTTGTTTGCAATGGATTTTGGTGTATTGTCACAGGAATGGGGCAGGGGCATTCTGATTATTGTATTAAACGATGATTGTTATAGCCATGTTATAATTATAATTAATATAGTAATTTAGCATAGTAATATATGAACAGGAGACAGTATTTATAAAATATGACCTTCTTATGATATTGAATCAGAATTGATATGTAAAAGCATAATAATCATTTGCATTTTTAAATAAATTTAAAAATCAATATGAAATCCACTGTATTAAAATAAAATACATATTTGGTCGGGAAGATGAAATTCTTAACACTATACAACAAATGTAATTTATGTAATAAACATGTTATAATTTTTTTTATATATAAATAACATAAAATAAATATGTAAGAAATTTAATCCAGTTTTTATTTTTATTATTACTTAAATCAATATAGACTTGTAATAAAAAGAAACCAATTTGTCACACACCACACAGCAATATGATTGAATACAGTCTAAGCTTACCCATCTTGGGGTAGCCTAAGTTCAGCAGTGGGCATGTTATTTTAAAGTCTATTTTTAAACAACACGACTATATTCTTAATGTTATTAATAACCCATAACTCTATTCCTGTTTCTGTGAGAATACACGCTTGTTAAGCTTCGCTTTTTAAAACTCAAACATTTTTAACTTAATTATTTTTAGATTTATTGCTTAAAGCAATGATAATAAGCATAATGATATTAATTTGTATATTGCCTTTGTACATAAATTATTACTTGATGCTAAGTTCTATCACATGCATACTGTATATTCTAGAACAGATCTGGTAGTAAGGAGCAGCGTGAATGGTGGATACAGAAATAGCACGTGCATGGATATAGTTCAGTATTTGTCGTAAGCTCTCGTGTGCGCGAGCTCGTGTTCATAATTGGCAGTTCTGGAGACAGTGCGTTACCTTATTTTATAATTGATCTGTTAGCACTAATCGATGACATCATTCACATGTTTTTCTTTAAATATTAAGAGTATACCTTATGATTATGACATTTGAAGAAATAGCGACACGTTCGCGCCGTTGTCGTTCAAACACGCATTATTTATTTTACGCTAATTGTAATGACACAATATGAAATGTACAGACAAAATTTCTATTAACTCGCTTACACTCTAACACCTCGTTAATCAAGATTTTGAACTTTTCAGGAGGTCAAATATCTAATTTTGTTTTACATCGTAGGTTTTTGCCACATGTACTTGAAATTGGTAGATTTTTATGATCACTTTGTTTGAGTACGTTCTGTTAAAACTTTAGTGACGGTAAGAATATTTTCAGTATGAAAACATTTAATGTAAGAATGCTCAAAATGTTTTCATTTCATTACAATTATGTTAAAAACAGCTGCTTAATTTATTAGGTTTAAAAATTCTATGTAAAAAGAAAAGTTTTTTATGTTAATTTATAATTATGAGATCAAAATGACTCAAATTACATAGTTTTAATTAGAAAATTTTGGGAAAATAACTTATTATGGATCAACCTATTACATGCACACAAATTCTGTGAGGATTTTTTGGACCGCATCCTTAACATTTGCATGTATTACTTTGGTCTCAAAGAAAAAAAAAACAGACTTGTACAGGTGTAGCAAAACAAAGACAACATGACGCCACTAACACAACAATTTATTGTAGTGTACTAGCGTCGTTATTCTTTTAAACGTTGGCGTTTCATAAATTGCATTACCTTTATAGCTAATAGGGAATATTCATGTATTTTTTTTAGCTTATATTTCTCTAACATTTACCGAACATATAGTTTGATATATCTAAAAGAACAGAACAGAAAGTCAGGGATTAAAATACCCACCTGTTTGGTGCATTTGGTATGATGTCAAAATCTATAACAATGGACAAAATAAAACAAAACAACAAAATAAAACGAGTTTTGTGGTTAGATTGAATTGTACCAAAAAGTAGTAAGTATTGTAATCATCTTAAAGTATCAAGTTTTCGTCACATCTTTGATTTTAGTAGCCTTCAAATACTTAAAATCGGGATTTGATGTTAAGCATATGGTTCGTTTGTATCTGATTGTGACTTCACACCCAAATTCATATATAAAAAAAAATACTATAGGTACCAGAGGTTCTTAACTTTTCCTATGTTGTCATACTTATGAGTTTACTACAAAAAAATATTTTGCGGTCCAAATGCTACATAGGTGTTGATACGAATACAAATACAAAATATTTTACAATGATATTACTATTATCATAAATCTTAACAATGTACGAAATTTAATATAAAAAAATCGCAACATTTTTATTCTTTGTCGGCGTTGACTTAATAGGCGCAACCGTTCCCGCCTTGCAAATATTTGATTTTACTATAAATTTCTAGCGTTACTGTATTGCTCAAAAAGTAATTTTATCAAACAATGAAGGCGAATAATTCAACATCATTTATATCAATGGAATGCATTTTAATGCTCAAGGGTTTGTGTAGTATAGAAGCTTAAAACTAGTATATTATAATAGTTTATGATTGGATATTAATAAAAAAACTTAAGGTGTATTTTAATTAATGTTGTATGTAATGGGTGCTTTATTGTATGTAACAAATATTGTGATAGTTTGAGATCCAAAGATTACTCTACCGATCTCAGTATTGATGAAGTAAAATGATGAAGTTCAGTGGATATTGTTACAAAATTACAAGAGCTATTGTGTATAAAGTATTTCTTTCGGTGCTACAGTTCACACAGTCTTGTAAGATCTGACAGTCAATGGGCACGTCTAGATAGACCAACCGTGAGGGGCACGTAGGAGGAAACGCAGCGAGCCTGTGAGTCCCTTTTACACTGAAATGCGCATATAGTGTTTTGTGCAGCAGTAAACAGTAATATAACTAATTTTAAGAGAGAGAGAACAAATGTAAGAGCGGTGTCCCTGTTTCAATATTTTTTCAATCCTGCTCTAAGCGGTCATGGTAAGGCTTCTTGTCTTTAGGGAACTTCGCGGTTCGAAATTGCCGAGTTCCAATAGCCGATGCTCCTACGGCTCCTGCGGTGACATTCTTACGACCACTCATGTTCCAACGTCTCTAAACGTGTGTATTGCAATTACTAAATGTAACAACACTAGAAAATCAAACAAAAATAATCTTTATTAAATAGGCTTTTATTGACGTCAAAAGAAATTAACAAAATAAAAGAACTCCAAGAGCTAAATAAATAAAGTTTTAACTTAAAAATAACCTTGGAAATGTATTCTGGGTATTCAACATAAGTGAAGATTTTGTAGAAAAAATATTAATACCAATTAATCTAAATTATTATTTTTTAAATCCTAAGATATCAACAACCCTATATCAGCATACTACGCAGCAATCTATTGAGCGCCATTGCGGCTATAGCCAACGTGTAGCTAACATTTATTTTCTGTTAACAGCTGACTAGGTCACTTGAAAGGGTTTACTTTAATTTTCAAGTTGTCAATTCGAAATTTCTTGTAATGGCAATGTCACGACGCACAAACCTTGTTAAAATAAATTATTAAATTTATTTTGAATTATTGTAATTTTTATGTGTAGTCTGAACAACACATTTTCTATCTTCAAAATGTTCAAGTTTTAACATCATTGAGTTGAGATGATGGATGATGGACTCCATTTAGTGTAAGTTCATATGGTAACTGATCGGAATCTCAATGTGTGCAATGAGTCGAATTATTATTCGGTGTTGGTAGAAGTACGATTCAAAGTGTTAAGTAAGGTTATACATTTTCTATATACTACATAACAAAAAAAAAAAAAGTATCACAACACGACTTAATATAGCGAATCGTATTTGAGGATGGAATTATCTATTACATAGATATTTATCGGTCTGTTAATCGCAGTGTAATCCACCCTATTTGAGGCAGTCAGGGCCCCTACTCTGAAGAATATACGATATATCGCCGTCGCTTTAACTTCACTGTGTACATATAGTCGGAGTAGGACGTGGCGCGATAACGATACATTTTCAAATGAGTGTTCAGAGTACAGGGTGCGGTGGTAGTTCGCCGATGAATGCCTTTCTTGCCACGCCAGTTCCCGTAGCACGAGCAGCGAAACAATATATAATAAATCGTACGATAACCGAATCGCTATCCTGAATTTTTGTACTTTGGTAGATCGCTATGATAAATTAAGGTTTTCATACATTTTCTATACTACATAACATCATAGCTAGGTATCACAACACGACTTAATATAGCGAATCGTATTTGAGGATGGAATTTTACGAGATGTATAGATCATAGATATTGATCGGTCTATTAATCGCAGTGTAATCCGCCCTATTTGAGGCAGTCAGGGTCCCTACTCTGAAGAATATACGATATATCGCCGTCGCTTCACTATGTTTCGCTTTAACTTCACTGTGTACATATAGTCGGAGTAGGACGTGGCGCGATAACGATACATTTTCAAATGTGTGTTCAGAGTACAGGGTGCGGTGGTAGTTTGCTGATGAATGCCTTTCTTGCCACGCCAGTTCCCGCAGCACGAGCAGCGAAACAATATTATAATAAATCGTACGATAACCGAATCGCTATCCTTAATTTTTGTACTTTGGTAGATCGCTATGATAAATTACTAACTATTGCGTTTTGGTGATCATGCTATGCGGGTAGGCCTCTATTCTGATGCGAGGTATATCCAGTAGTTACGTGATTTTATAGACGCTGATGCACATAACGTAGACGTAGACGCTAATAACGGAACTACTATACTGCACTACTATATCTACGCGAGGCTCTGCTATACTGTTATTTACGTGATTAGCTATTATCTATCAAATAAATAATATTTTTATTTCTAAATGATCTATCGAAATGCAAACAGTTTAAAGCTGTCATGTAATTAATAAAGCAGATCAGGAGATACCGTGATACAAAAAATTAAAACTGCTGAGTGAATACATAATTGCAAAGTTTCAAAAATGTTGTAAACTAGGGTCTACTGTCTATGTAAGCCGCACGTCATGCGTACGCTATCATCAATTGACGATTGTCTGCCTCTTGTATAAATACTAAACAAGTATGTTCATAGAGTCATAACGTTGGGTTTTGTTATCACTGTCATTTATACTCTTTACAATTGTAGCTTATATGCATTCGTCAAAAGACGCTGCCATAGACAAGAGGCCTAAGTTTAAGTGCTTTTTACTGTTTAAGATAACATTTTTAGATCAAGTTCATTCTGTTGATGTCTCACTTTCCAACCAATAAGATCACACATTCCAATAATGTGCAACACTAGTTAATTAAGTAAGGTTAGCATTTGCAAATTATCTGTGATTTTGACGACACAGCCATAGATTAAGCTAGCATAATAGAGGGTACTGTCCTTTGGGGTGCTGGTTGGCATTTTGATATGGATTAAAACGGTTCTGTCAGCTAGGCTTTAGGAAGGAAGTAGTGTTTGTAAGCTTTCGAGATGTAGGTAGGTAGTTTTTAAAGTTTGTATTTAGATTTTGGAAATCGTCCTACCTAGGGTTGTCATCTAAAATACACAAATCTCACTTATCAACGCAAACAGTCGATTGTCGACGATCTGTGTAGCTACCATGAGTTTACATTCGCTTGCAAACAATATCGACAGCATACATTTTTGTATTAATTAGAGCGCCCCTAGCGGAACGTAATTGTACTGTTCTTTCATATTAAACTGACATAACTTCTGTTGTTTACTATTCGTCAAATACCTATCGAAGTTGATAGCAAATGTTTGCAAACGTATGTAAACTCATAGTAGGTGCACTGTAATGGCTAAACATTGAATTTTCGACTGCAGAGCTTTATTTTATATGTTTGTACGGTCAGTAGTACAGGCAAACCAAAAAAGACAAACCACATCTAATGAGTTTTAATTTTAAGATCGTTCTAAATCATGAATGAGGAATTGATTCAGAACAACATCAGTTTTTGGGTAACCTGAAGGTTTGTTCACTGTTTATCTGAATTTACTAAATTGCATAAACATTTAGCAAGTAATAATGGGTTTTTGCAGTACGAATACACTGAAACATTATATATTTTAAGTAGTTTCATAAGTAAATGTAATAAGCATAATATTCCTGGCTTGTAATATGTTGTCACTTAATGTATATATTGATAGTGCATAATGTTCCTTAGAGGAGGATTTTGTAATGCTATAAATTATTATGTTAAACTAGGAAGATCGTTCGAAAATAATGCCTTAAAACAAAGACCATCAACTAAGTATCTAAACTATACACAGTTTGTTGCTATTTTTATTTCATTTTAATATTAAACCATTTTGTACTAATAAATATTTACAAAACTATAAATAATTGTGCATCGAAAGTGCCTATATGAATTACGTATTTGTATGCGCATTATACATATGTATAAACAACATTTGGACGATGATAAACAATAACAACCAAAAATTACTGTTATATATATATAACAGTAATATTGAATGGGATACGATTATGGTACTGTAGAGTTTTATTAGCAAAACATTTAGCTTAAATTTAATCAAAAGTAAAAAAAGTAAAAAGAATAATAATTAATATTATTAATGTTGTTAACATTGCTCTAGACAAAAATGTATATATGGTAGAATTAAACCAAAAAGACCTCGGTTTTTCATAATGTCCAACATTAAATTTTGTCCAACATTATTCAATTTAACAAAATTTATTGAACAACTTCACAAAATACCGTACTACATACCCTCACACCAGTGCACAGTTTGTTTTTACAGGTGGCAACGACGTTCAGTAAAATGTTTTAAATGTATATGTTGTTTCCGATCATTACTTTTAAGTACTAAGACTTGTCTCCGTTTATACTTTGCAGAGTATGACTTCATTAAGGGTCTTTTTACACTGTTGTATTTTATATGTAACCATATAGGTAATATGATAATGATTCGTATTTATACTCTGTAATAAATAATATAGTATATGTATATTAGTTTACTTGTATACCAATTTTTACATTCGTATCGGCTTATAGTTTATGCATACAACAGTTATGTTATCCTGCTCTTTTTTCACAAGTATTGTGTAGTGGTTTGAATATTGTAAATATGATTGTACCTCTTAATGAGTTCTCCCCGCGAAGTTAGTGAGGTGAGGTAGTAACAAAGTGGTACTATTAAGATATGCCACTTTTCGACATTTACCACAGAAGATGATTTTTAAATAAATCATTATACAACTAAAGCTTTATCTATGTTCCTATATTTACCTTTGCAGTTAATTGATAACAAAACAAAATAAAACTATTAATAAATAAATGCCAACGTAATTTTAGTAATAATTATTTTTAATAAACGTAGTAAGGATGGACGAAAGAAATTTATAAGGCAAATATAAATGGGCCAGTTGCTACTTACGACCTAGATGATCATACTTGGAGTAATACTAAATACGACATACTGAAGGAAGGTCACGAGTAGCGCGCGAGAGCACAAGTCAAGAGTATCTATAACTGACGTAAGTATCAATTTAAGTGACAGTGGATAGAGCATATTGTTTGCAAGATTGACAGCTCATGGCATAGAATTAGAATTTTTTTAAGCATGACTGCGGTACAGTTCAGAGCTCTTAATATTATTTATGAAAAGTACTCACCCATTTAGGGTATGCAAAACTAAATAGTAATAACAATATATAAAAATTGAAATTAAAATATCAATATATAAATTAAATATCAGTAAATTATAATATCAGTGTGTTTTTTCAGGAATTTCCTGCCACACACTACTAAACTGTGGAATGAATTGTCGCTTGCAGTATTTCCGAACCGATGCGATATTGAAACCTTCAAAAAAAGAGCATACCTACTCGTATTCCCATTTAAAAGGCCGGCAACGTATCTGTGACTCCTCTGGTGTTGCAACTCCATGGGCAACGGTTATCGCTTACCATCAGCTGATCCGTTTGCTCGTTTGCTGCCCTATTCTATAAAAAAAAGTATAATTATAATTAAATATCAACCTCTTTAGTCAAAATATCATATTAATATTATAAACGCGAAAGTTTGTAAGTATGGATGTTTGTCCCTATTTCACGTAAAAATTACTGATTGGTTTTTAACAAAACATTAAAATACAGCTTTTTACATCAGAATAACACATAGGCTACAATTTATAAAGATACTAGATGGTGCCCGCGACATTCTGCGCAGGATTAGTATTAGTAGCTTATATTACCAGCTAGTTCATTAATACTATAATAACATTCGACTTGATTTAGCTTACGTTTAAGTGTCGATACTAGACTGAATGTCATTTGGAAGCATATTATACATTTTTACAGACATTGAGTGACAGTTTCTGGAGCGCAATACAGTATTCATTACTTTGCAATGGTGAATTCATTTCTGGTAAATGAAGTCTAATTTTATTTTGAACGATCTTCAATAATTCGCATTCTTTAGGCGGACTACTTTACAGAGAGGTTATGAAGAGGTTATGAAGCCAGTATGGACAAGATTGAAACGATGAGACATGCATTTCAATAATAATAATAGGTTATTATTTTTATATTATATAGATTTATTTCCCTTAGGAGAAGAGAGGCAGAGACCCTCATTGCAAAATCAAATCAAAATCAAAATAATATTTATTCAACATAGACCTTTACAGGCACTTATTGACGTCAACAAACAAAACAAAAAAAAAGCTTAAATAATAAAAAAAAAAAAACAAAAACCTTGTCCGTACGTACGAATAAGGAAAAAAAAAGAAAAAATATATTGACTCGACACCTGTTCGGAAATTGGGAGAGCCTTCTCGAGAAGAACAGGCAAGAAACTCTGAAGGTCTATTTTTTATCTCCTCTTTTCAATGTTAATAATTATAATAATATAATATAATATAAAAATACAATATAGTATAAGATACAATCATACTTAATACGATTACAGTCGTATGTATGTTTACATACACATATAAAATAATACAATATTATAAATAATGTTACCAAACATGGCTCTATGAATAGTGTCCCTATTCCCAAATACTGTGATCATTTAGATAGTCACTTACTTTATAATAACCTTTACTCATGAGTGTATTTTTGATATGGATTTTAAATTTATATAAAGGTAAATCAATGACACTTTGCGGAAGCTTGTTAAACATAGATATACATTTCCCCAAGAACGAACAGCTAGTTTTATGGAGTCTGAACATTGGAACGGCAAGTTTATTTTTGTTTCTAGTATTCACATTATGTAGATCACTGTTTTTATTGAATTTATTATAGTTTCTACTACCGGACTCCACTCCAGACTGATAGAGGTAACTCGACCGATGTGATCTTGACCTTGAACTTTGAGATGGCTCCTCAGGATCAGGAGAGAATGCGGTGCAGCGCTAGAAGTCAGAGTGACCCCGGCCGTGCAATGATTACAGCTCTTACTGTTTTATTTATCATCATCATGAATCGATCCACTGCATCGACTTTTATTGTGATAATAATAAAGAATACATTCATATAGGTACTTCAAACTTGTACTCAATTCGTTGGTTATTTTCGACATCAATTGTATAGAATAGATTGGATATACTATCTCAGCTAAAAGTCTAACACTGTATCTTTAAAATGTTTACTTATTGTGGGAATTTAGCTTATACCACAGGAGGCTAACAAAGTAACTATGACAAATGGGTCGGGTAAAACTAACAGAGGTTCATTGCGCGGGTTGATACCGCAGCAACCTGCGCACGTGGCCGCACACCTGCTCCCTGCTCCGGCATTTATTTATAACGTATGTAACTGGCCACTATGGGGTGTGTTTGTTTTTTATAGTATTGGTTGCCAGTGCCATGGGCAGGCACGGAACGATTAAAATTTAGATCTAATCTTTGTTCTTGTCTTTGATAAGATAAGACTTTTACATGCGTTTATTGATGTCAAAATAAATTTAAAATTAATAGAACACAAATAAATATGTATCCTAACGTACAATGAAAAATAAATTACCTATTCGGAATTCGGGGAAGTTTTCGCGAGAAGAACAGGCAAGAAAGATTAAAAATGTACTTTTTTCTTCCTATATCGATCTGATTCTCTAAACAAAGTATTGTTCGCCTGCGGGTCGTTATCGAAGTCATATTGATATTTTACGACAATGTATGAAAATCATTTCAAATTACAGAATACAAATTACGAAAAGAACTGACTTGTGGCCGAGATCGAATGTTTTTATGAAAAGCTTTACGCACGACCACCTGTTATTCAGGTTACAGACTAAAGCAGAGGTTCCCAAACTTTTTTGTGTCGTAGACCCTTTGTCATGGTTTTGGTACACCCCCTACTTACCTGATATTGAATGCCTACATCCTATAACTTATTAAATTTTATATACATATATAATATTAATATTTTTTTACTTCATAGGTACTAAGCGATATTATATTAGAAGATAGTATAATGTAAGTAAATAGGTGCTATCAGTGTATGTTGAGATCCATTATCGCGGACCCCCATTTTCATCTCATGGACCCAAAAACTTTGTCGCTGACGCTGACGCTAACCCTTGCCGGTTGTCATAGACCGCTAAGTGTTGATATAGCCCACTTTGGGATCACTGCTCTAAAGCTTAATATTATGAGATAAATGTACGTCCCAGACAGCTTGAGAACAAGGCGCTAACTAAGGTGTAGAATATTGCGCAGTTCGGCTTTGTAGAGTTAGGGTATGTATTATTTACATAAAAGTTATTGTTATATTATATATAAGTATTTGTCTTGGCAACATTCTACAAGAGAATATTATTAGTTGCATTTTACTTCTTTTTGTTTGTTGCTTATTAGATTCTCATACAAACTAATATCTTTTAAATGAAAGGGTTGGAGGATAAAATTGTTGCAACTTTTTTTTAGATATTTGTATACTAATATAAGGTTAAATAAAATTAAAAGTATATGAGCTATGCAATCATTAGTTTAATATGTTTAACATACTAATAATTAGTTCGCTATTGACAATGTATCCCGAGAACTTTGGTTATCGGGTATAATCTACACCCAAATTACAAGGGTTCAGAAAAACTACGAAGCGCTTTGTAAAAAGGTAGGACCTTTAACTTCCCTTGGTTCGTTTTGACGGTGGAACTACACTAATCTGGTTTTAAATTTGTACCCTCAACTCAACTAAAGTGGAGACTTTCTGTTTGGCCAGTAGAAATTACCTTTAGCACCAAATCCGTTTTTTATATGTTGGTATATTAGGTACATAATTTGGCTAAATAGTGAAGAAAAAAATTTGATGATTCAATGATTTTGTTTAAGTGTCTTGAACTTTTGAATGAAGCGGTTATTTTCATTACGATTTCTCAACGTTCAGTGGATAATTATTTGTACGGTATGGAAGCTCTCAATAAATTGTCACCAATAGATAGATTTAAAGCTAATCTGAACCGTCTAAGCGATCTGGTTTTTCATGGATATTTTGACAGGACCAGTTTTGTTAAATTGTTAACACTTACGACAATCGCGATTTGAGCACATAACTATTGTAATAGAATTACATGTCTAATAAACATTTACACATCATTCAACGTTTCGGTAAAGTTGCATCCACCGTGGTCACGATAAGACTGGAGAATGTTTCCACGTCCAAAGGCGGGAAGTACTCGCGCTTGTTTTTTTTTTCCTCAGGAGAGGAAGGCTGAGAATCCTCACAAGGAGTACGAAACGTACCCAGGATACCCCCGCAACGGCAAGTGTCACGGAGGTTATGTCGGACTCCACGCGACCGGAACGGTCCAGCCACGTGACCTACCGACTAAACTCAGCCTGGCCAAGGTTCTAGAAACCATATAGGCAAATCGTGAGGGCGACCGCCCCTCAGGAGAAGGACGATGCAGCGGAGGCCCATAAAGGGGGCCCAAAGCGCTAGAAGAGGCGCGGGAAGTCAAAGTGACGCCGGCCTTATCATTAGGTAACCTAGTCTTGGCGATGCTGAAGGCTGCCGAACTTAGGGATCATGGAGGAGTTGGCGGCGCAGATGCCGCCGGCAGCTCAGACGCTGCCTGCAAGGACAGAAGGTCCTGCGTCAATTGGTTGTCTTGGTCGATGAGGACGTGACGAGGTCTACGTTGAAGATGACGAGATGGAGGGGCTGGGGTGTAATCCACTGCCTTCCTAATAAGAGAATTCGCGTGTTGCTCTGCGGCTTTGAAGAAGCGTTCGGAGCAGGTTCAGAAGTGTTGATGAATGGTCGTTAAATCGAGCTCGCGCTTGTATTTGTAACGTATTTTTATACGTGTAAGTTTATCTAAAATTTTATTAAATTGGTCGGGTCATACCGGTTTTTTCACTACAGTATTTTTAACATGTGTTTTAAAATTTTTATAAGGCAAAGCATAACAGTTTTGTCGAAGTTTGTTGTATAAAATTAAAGATTATCCTATGAAGGAACCTCTAGTTTTTTGAAGATTGAACAGGCAATCTACTATTCACCTATCTTTGAGGATGATAAGGTTAATGATTTTGTTGCACATGTATATAGGCAGATAGTTGTAGATAGAAGTACCGGCCAATGATTTTTTTCACCTTTGACTTTCCTTTAACATTCTTTTAATTTTTGACGTGGCTACAACAACTCATTATTCCCCATGACTATAAATAGTGAAATGATTATCAGTAGTCATCGCATTATCTATGTTATATATAGCAAAAGAGTAAAAAAAAAAATAGACAGGAACGCTACGCTAAACGAACATTTAGTAAATTTTTATTTACCTTCACGTTTCGGCGCAACAAGTTCTCGCCGTTTTGACGTCGATGCTTTTTATATTAGGCATTTTATATTATTACATGTGTAAAAATCTTGAATGATATTTCTGAAAATCCGCACCGATTTTTTTCATAAGTACATGTAAGTTTATCTTTTCTTACATTTGATGATTTTGATTGATTTGATTTGATGAACAAAGATTGCATGTTGCGTATATTAAGATAGATGTGTGGAGTGACAAGAAATGATAGAGTAAGGAATGAATATAATAGGGAAAGTCGGAAAGTATTGTTAAAAAATTGAGAGAAAAGAGACTTTCTTGGTATGGTCACGTATTAAGCAGAGGGAATGATCATCTTACTAGGAAAGTTATGGACATGTGACAGGACAGAAAGTGGATGGACGTGTGGGGAGAGGAAGACCGAAGAAAAGATGGATGGACTGTGTGAATGTTGATATTCAACATATCAGAAGGGAGTGAGAGTCGTAATGCCGAGTGATAAAAGAGAGTGGAAGAGGAAGACATGCTGCGCCGACCCCAAATAAAATTGAGAACAGGGCAAGAGAAAGACTCTTGGTAACGCGAAAATTTTAAATTCAATACGATATACTTGTTATACGACACACACTTTATTATATCGCAAATAAATTTATAATACTTTCCGCATTAGACTGATAAAGTGTTACCTGTATCGAAATAAATAAGTAATATATAACTGAATATTTGATACGTGGCAAAATGTTGTGACGTGTCTGTTAATAAAACTTCATTGAGCAGCAGCACGTGTCCGTTGAGACAGTAAATAGTTATTTCATTTGAACACACGCTTGATTTCCACACAAGGATTTGTTGTTATTTATAATTAGTCCATAAACATGACCTACATTAAGCCCTTTTTAACTCATATAATATTTGATTATGATTAAAGTGTTTACTAAAGTTGTTAATGTTATCACTTACACTACACGATCAATCAATTTGTGTAATATTTAATGTAGTGCATTCACCGTTATTTTACCTCTGAGAATATATATCCTCAGAGGTAAAATATCCTATATCCTTAATGTGAACTGTGATCAGGATGATGATGCATACATATTTAACTGGATTGTCTACTCTATAGTATTTTTTGTTGTGTTTCGTTTTCTGAACATTCATATTTCAATATTGTATCATATAGAGTAAATGTAGACGAGATATCGTCTTAAATTATATTGAGTAATATGACATTACTACGTAAGTTGCATGTAGGGAATTTTGAATAAAACGTCGTTGATTCCAATTTCACATTGATACGTCTCAATAAGCCCTTTTTCGTAGGTAATCTAGGTATTCAGATTTTATTTTAAACTTCGTTTGCTATTTTACATTTTTAATTAGGTATCTATTTTATTGATATATAATGATTTTATAGCGTTAGAAGTATTGTTGTCATTATTTATTTAATATGAATAATAGATAATGGATACATTAGTGTTATTCAAAGTTTTTGCCCATATTTTTGAACTCAGAAATTTTTTACTAAATTTCAATCAATCAAAGAAACCTGTTTTAACAGGCATTATTAGTAGGTATATTAGTTTAACTGTCAAAAATATTTAATTAATTGGCTGTCGCATTTTAACAGATAAAAATGAGGATAAGTCCTGTCAAATTAGGTTTCTTATATTGTTAAAACTTTAAGTTACATATATTTCTATGCAAATCACAAGACGATTAATTTAACATCAAAGTAAATCTCTCCGAGCATACCCGAATATAAATGAAATTTTAATAAAAAAAATCAAATTATAAACCGTTCAACAGCCAACGAACTGGCATTACCACGTGGCACCCACACCTGGCATCAAACCTTTCAAATCTAAGACAGCTGGCGTCTTATTATCCTAGAACCCGCTCCGAGGCATCCTCGTAGCGCCAACAAAGGAGGCGTCAGCTGTCCTCACAGCTTGTGCCATAAAAAATAGGCCAATAACTCGATGGCGAAAAAAAACAAGAAATGTCGAAGGAGCGGCAGGTGCCCCGTCAGCTGCGCGCGCACCACCTTTGTAGTAATTGCGCCTGCGCCGCTTTTATTTTGTTTACGCGCGCGAGGTCAAAGACTTGACGGTATATTTTTGCACGTTGCAACTGCACTTTGTTCTTTGATTTTTGAGCTGTGAACGCGGCGTACGCTGAATTTCATCACAATTGGATTAAATTATGACAATTATTGACCTAGTATTGCTAAATGACACTTGGCTTAGTTTTAACTTTAGTACTCACATGCGGTATTCGTATTTTGTGAACATGCTGAGACACGAGCAATCCTGTCATTTTCAGCATTTATTAATTAGATGACCGGCTATGTTCACTATAATACTAAACACGTTCTTTTTGTTCTCTTAACCATGTTGCTATTTACACCGTCGGCTTTGATATTATAGCACAAGGAAAAAAAATATAATTTCTAGCAAATATATTTAACAAATCAATTATTGAATTTTTGATTTGATTGAATAATAATTATGGAATATTTAATTAACTGTAATTGAATAATCATCCTTTAATTTAAAAATCAACGCATTTTTAGTAGTTTTGATCACCACATATCAAATAACATAATACACCCATTTTGCTCAGGTATATGTATTAAAATAAAATGTTGCCTTAATATTCCTTAAAAATCTCTACCGAAGATCTCATACAAGTTTATAAATTACTGGATAAATTGTTTGAAATAAACTCTGGAATCAATTATTGGATAAACACGTGTGTAACTTATGCTCAATTTGTGGTCACGTACTATGTTCCAGATAAGCTCGTCAGCTAACTACATTACTATGAATATTACTATATTACCACGAATAGGTGCGATGTAAATTTCATTTATTTTATCCTATCAACTGGGTCGATACGAATCTTCAAATTTTTAGATTTGCGGTCCATGACTTCACTTTCCCTAATTTATAGTCAAAGTATCCAGTAATACCGAATTTTCATTTTTTACACATATACCAAATAGCTTTGCCCAAACTAAGCACAGTAACGTTTGTCTTATGGGTAACGGATGGAAGGAATATATGAATCTAAATCGAGATGTTTTAATACAAATATATATTTATTAGGATTCATGACACAAAAATTAGCCTTACGGAGACTTGAACCCGGAACTCAAAACCGGCAACTACTACAAACCACTCGATCACGGAGGTTATCGATTCTATTTTAGTTGAATAATCGTGATTCAATATAGAACATAACAAGAGTAGAGTCGTTATTGCTTAGTACAACATAATCTCCGTGATAAAGTTTAGAGTTGAATCGTGAATTTGAGATTATTAGTTCAATGTTTTTCATTCCATAATGTTGTAATCTAAAGAAATCTCTACAGTGGTTAATAATTTAAGCTTTTTTACAGCATACAGAACATCAGTTTAAATAAGAGCTTATGGTAATCACAAGAAATGTTAAAACAATTTGTGATCTTAGTCGAGCGCAGTGGTGGCATCGTGTCGATCCCTCCCGTCCTATTCGACACAGATACTCATCGAATCAGCCGTGCCCGGTGAGTATATGAGTCAATCGTGACCTCCACCTTCACGTAGAGTGAAGCTTATTTGCTTTAAGCGATTTGCGGGAGTACGGCACCAACGGCCCGCTGGTGCGCGCAGATCCACTATTCTAGCTGCGCATGTCAGGCCGCCACAATAGGCTGTGTGGACTGGATCATCCAGTGCTAACCTTGACCAACCTATATACATCCAGTCTGGATGTATATAGGTTGGTCAAGGATAGCATGATTGAGTCGATTAAATTTCGAATCAAAGCTCGGTTCGGATCCAATGCGTTTGTATGAAACCTTAAAAAAATACACTAAAGTTATCTGGACGCCGTGTCCTTTTCAAGGGCGCTGGTACTGGTCTCGCCACTTGTTGACCGTTTCTGTGACTTCCACCTGTCAGAGTAATTAGCATGTAATGAATGCTTATTATGCATAAATTAAGGATAATCGATCTACTTCTTAAGCTTATAAGGATTGCCTAGTCATAACGCTTAAAGAAAGATGTAAGATTACTATAATCAGAGTCTATTATCGTAATAAAAATATAAATAAAATATGATTGTTTTATATCCACTACTTTCTCAAACATACGATGTGCTTAGTCAATAATATATCAAACCTAAATCTAACCTTATTAACATAGCCGTATGTGAGTGACAGAGCTTTTAATTATTCTAAATAGTAAACTTTATTATATTATATTCCTCGTACCTATATTTTTATTCTGAGATCTAATTATTTATAAGTGAATAATAAAAGAAAGTTGGTTTGCTTGAGATTTTAATTCTTGTTTTTGCCATAAGCAATTAGTGTACCGAATACATTTCTAAATTGCATAAGTAAATAACGCAAAACAAAGATCGAGTTGAGCGGGAATTGCAACCGCGTTTTCAATAAACCATGTCGAGGTCATCGAGTAGTTATCAAAGTTACTTAGTCAAAGTAAGAATGAAAAAAAAGTTCTTGCATTTATATTTTCCGAGATCTTTCGAACAGAAACACTTAAGAATCTCAATAATTAACAAAATATACAATTTAAATTCAAATTCATAACATCTATAGGTTATGTCAGCTGATTTTAAATTCCACGCGTATTTGTTTAGATCGTAAAATGCTGTATTACTGTGAGCAGCGTGGTGGCGTGATGGGGCCGATCGATGGTGCACGCCGAAGTAGGTCATGGGCCCCCTGGCGCACCCCACAGGATTCGAGTCCCACCTAAGGTACGCGCCGTATAGTCCGTACTGGATGTGGCATGTATTTATTTATAAAGTATAATATATTTCATATTTTGAAAGAAAAGATGTTAATTTATTATCTTTCTTCTTTTTTCACTTGTCCTGTTCCCAATTTTAATTGAGGTTGGCGCAATATGTTTGAAAGTTTTTAATAAAATATATTTAAAGTAATTTATAAATATGTCGTTACTTCTAAACAATCTTGTTTTTGGGGGGACGTCACCATAGCAAAAACTTTGTCTATTTTCCTTCCACACAGAAAAAAGTACTAACCGGTGTGATTCTCAAGAAAATTTTTCGTGTTTTTTTTCATAGGTGAGTACTTATTATGTATTAAAAACTAATAGTTTAATATTGAAAATAACTCTATTATATTTAAAGTTATAAAAATAAAGTATTTGAAAATTGGTTCGTATAATAACTTATATAAATATTTCAAATAGATTGTTTCATGATAAAACGCACGTACTACATACAGATTCGGATATAATTCTCAAGAAACAGCTTGACGATATAATTATTTTATACCAGAAACGAAATGTTCAACATTGCTCTCTATAATTTGTAAGTATCAACTTTGTTCCTTGCTCTTACGTAAAGGTTAACTGGCAGTAATGACCGTATGTAAGTGATAAAGCTGTGGATACTCATTAAAAAGCTTAATCAAAAAGTAAGGACTACATAATAGGTAGCAATATGTATTTTATTTTTTAACAGTAGTCACAATAAATTCTTAAATATGTATAATGCTGAACGTATCATTGTTCTGAATTTTAATGTTACTATGCCTTTTCAACTTTAATAACAGCGATACAGTGTTTGTTGATAATACTATAAATTCAAGTTATACATAAAATAATCAATATTATATCCCACCTAACATTTTATTTCAAAATAATTTTCTCACTAGCCATCTCAGATGAAGATGTTAGAAAATGTTTGTTAAGTTGAATTTTATGTAGAACGAAGTTCAATTTCCCTTTTACCTATTACTATTGTCTTGATTTGTGAAATGATTTCTCTAAGATTTCCTAAGCATGGCATCTCGTTGATGTCTCTTCCAGTGGTTAGAACGTAGTCCTGTGTTGTGTTCGTGCCTAACCCAAAAACGTAGCGGCTGGGCTGCGTTGGGGTTATTTCTCGGTATCAAAACTGTCTCGTTCTAACCAAATATCATTAATATTGACTAAATACAGAACAAAAATATGTGCAAATGTCGGACGCTGATGATGTTAACCACTTGCCGCGTAATTACTTGCCCTTACGCGGTTGTTCAACTTTGCCTTGGAAGGTTATCTAGGACATTATGATAATAGTGTAATGAGAGCTAAATTAATGTAACGAAGTGTATGAAGACATTTTGTCGTATGGAGGCAAGCTTGTTTATTATACTTATAATATCCATTGTTTTTACAGGCTTTTGATTTTAAAATTCACTCTCAGTAATTAACCAAAAGTAAGCAATGTAAGGCTTGTATTGTGAGATCTAGAGTAACTGATAAAACATACGTATATCAATCTTACATGAATAAATATTTATATGATACAAATAAGTATTGACAGCTATGATTAAAGCACAACTGCTATTCGTATTCATCATACAAATATCTGCCGGCACCAGGATTGGAAATCAAAAAAGGTGACACCCGAAAACCAGTATTACAATTAAGTTAAGCGAAGATAAAAAAAATTAAAAGCCTTATAAATTTGTATTTAACAGATATAAAATAGCAGTTAGTTGTTTGTTTATTTGAATAGATTTTATTATAAAGTTCAAAATTGTGCATATTCCGTATTTTCTTAATCGTTTAATAAGTGATTCTCAAGAAGAACGAGAACATGGATTGTAAATACATTACTGTGTGTTAAATAGGGTTGTCTGGACTGTGTGTATTTCGTCGATATACGGCTCGTATCAGCCTCGTTTGATCAAATATACACTTCTTTGTCTATCCGGCATTTAATAGTCTTTTTATTCAATCATAGAACTGGGTAGACTTTATGTACGGTTGCTAAGTAAGGCGGCAACGACCGTGTTATTAAACCGTGGTATGGGTGGTGTGTGCCCCAGCTATAACTGAAGATTATGTCCAGGTTTGAAGGCCAGATTTTTACAATAATGTATTTTAGGTGATAGTAACCCTAGTGATAATGCTTACTACAAACATACCAACTCAAATCCTTACTAATATTATAAATGCGAAAGTAATTCTGTCTGTCTGTTTGAAGCGCTTTCACGCCAAAAAACTATAAAAACGATTTTGATGAAATTTAAAACATACATAAATAGCACATAAATAGTCTAGAGTTAGAAAAAGGACATAGGCTACTTTTTAATGCGGAAAAAGGGTTTTAAAGGGTTGACATGGGAGGTAAAAGGTTGTATGAAAGTAGCATAATTTTTAAAGTATACTCTTAAGGGGAAAAATAGGGTATTAACATTTGTATGAGAATTTGTTATTTGAAGCTAGAACAATGCGATTTTTTTCTTTGGCTTTTGATTAGATATATCTAATCAAATGATTGGATATAAATAAATATGTTATTAAAAATTTGACCCTAAAGGACGTAAATTAACAATAGGATGAGATTTGATTTTTATGAAAATATGTAATTTATTAAAATATATCTTATTTATTTGTAAAGTAATTAGCCTAAATAATTAAAAACGTTACCTAAAGTCATCATTCCAAGCGGACGAAGTCACAGGCATAGCAAAATGAGGATATCTCACGAGTTCAACAGTGAATGATTATGCTCAAAGTAAGCGAGCTACCTTACCGCTATACTTTCTACGTCGTTTGGTGAGTACCGCAAACATCCGTGTTTCACTCGAACCTTCGCCAAATTCAGCGCCTTTCTGTTTAAGGGGCTTAGTACCTCCCACGACCTTGGAACAATCGGCTCGTGATTATCGGGCTATTCTACATTATAGTACAATATTACGTAACGTGGGTAACTATTATATTATTCGTATCTAGGAAGTTTAATTATTAGCTTTGTGTATATATTGTCTCCGGTGTAAATGTTGCTCTGTCTTGAAATACATGTCATTGAGTATTATACATTTCATTTTCTTGCGAGTATATACTAGTATTGAAGAGAATTGTTATGATAAACTCGCATAAGCAAAATATATTATATATATTTATCTATGCATGTATAATATAATAAATATTTATTATTTTTTTATTTCTCTCTGTCATGCAAATAATAATTCCGCTCGCATGAGAAAATATCATTTGTTTTTAATGTTTTTTTTAATAAATAAGAAACGAAATGAATTGAGAAAATTAAGTGAGTGAGAACATGTTTATGTAATTTTATAATAAAGTTCACAAATGATTCAGTAGGTATTTATTTATTTTCCTTGAAAACCTACAGCGTATTTCTTGAAGTACATTATGATTTGTATGATTCCAAGTGTTTGTTCATAAACAGATTCACTACAAATAAATAATAAATAATTGAAGATACAATGCTGACAATAGAAATAAAGTATTATTAAGCAATTATTGTATACCAAACCCTCAAACAAACCCACGAATGACATTTTCATTATTTATCTAGTTAAGGAAATAAATTATTATTTGGAATTTATTAATTTTATGGAATAAAAGTGTAATGCACGCGAGATAGCACTATACTCTGCAGCACTGGTATGTTTGCTTCAATGTTGTTTTAAAGTTACCCTAAGTAGCCTCTAAGTCATATTAAGAGTTACATTAAGTATTAATTATTCTGTTGATTACAATCAATCATATCTTATGCAGTGGTAAACAGATGAATGGAAAGAACATGAGTAAAAGGGGCAAGAAAAAAGTCTTAATATTGTCAATTATAATAACTTTGTTACTATTGAAACAAAATAGGATTTGTCTGAACATATTACACTACATGATGACTGAATAAGAAAAACTATACAGGAGGGAAGAAATTCTCATGTAGTCTTGTACAACGACCTTGTATGGTTCATCCTGTACAAATCATTTGAGTGTGGGTGAGATCGAATGAGATGTTTTCGCAAGATATGCAAGTAACATTTAAATAAATAGGAATAAAAGTGAAATTGGTCAATTTTAATTCTTGTGATTTAATTAAAATTGCAAGACTTAATTCAACTAATACATTTTAAGTTAAATGTCTTGTAAAATTTTCTGATTTTTCTAATAACATTTTAATGGAAACGCTTTCTTCTACTTGAAATGTAAGAAGATTTAGTGCATATTTAGATAAATCAAAGAGACACGTTGTATGTAAAGGTCAAGGAACTATAACAAGTTTAAATAAAGTTTTAAATCTTTAATAGATAGCGAACGATTGCAATCGCCGTTTGATGATCATGATGAGAAATAAATAGATAAATGTGACAATATAAAAATAGAAATATTTGATGTTAGGCAACGATTTTCCGAGACAGAGAGAGTTACTCGCCTGAATAAAAGGTGCTTACAGTCTCAGAGTGTTTTTCCCACGAATGTTTGTTTTGCAATTATGACTAAAAATACATTTCGCATAAGTAAAGCTTAAGTTGAGCGTGTTAAGAGAACACTCTTTATATGGATTTGACTGTACCTTTTCAACATTGTATAAGGTACGAGTCCTCTTCCTATAATGACATGAAAGTGATTAAATATGAAAAATGTAAACATCTGGATTCGAACACTTGTTTTCAATATCGCGTTTTTTGTTATATTTTATTTTTCAATATAGCGTGGTAGTAATTTTAAACAAAAAGTAATGTTACAAATACTAGAATGTATTTATTACGAGTTTTCTAATAATTATCGCTTCTACTTTATAGATTTGAAGTTCCTATCGCTTTGATTGGATATTTGATGTATAACATCTGAAAGTTAATTAATAGGGGTCTTACGGTCCGCCAGTTATAGGCGTCGATGACAGAAGACGACAATAACACGAACGCATGAAATATATGATGAAAAATACGCATAAATAAATATAAATAGTGCAGAAGTTATAAAGGGAATTGTCGTCGCTTCAACACACATATATAAGTTTTGCGATGTACAAGAACGAAGAAGAACAAGTATGTAGAATACGATATTAAAAATTAAGTGTTCCAGAAATCAGATGGAAATAACTTTCTTTGTTTTTAATTTACTAATCCTAAGAAACAACGAGATATATTTTCTAAGCTTGTCTATAAAAAACCTTAGCTATAAAGAGAAAATCCCGTCTCAGGTCAAATTGCGGCATAGATCTCATTATGCTGGCGGCGTTATCTCTCTGTACCGCTAGAGCGATACGTTGGGAGAAGGAAGCGCCAGTCGTAAGATCTCTTGTAGTTTGGACCCGTCGTGTCGCAAAGTTTTAAAAAAATCTTTCATGTCGGCTAACTATAGATAAATAAATAGTTCTTACACTTACACTAATTAGCCTAGCCCAATGTAAGCTCTGTAAGGCTTGTGTTATGGGATCTAAGGTAACGGATAGACATACATATATATAAATATACTAGCTGGCCCAACAGACGTTGTCCTGTCAAATGTCTCAAATGTCAAATGTCTCAAATGTCACGTTGTCTCACGTTGTCTCAAATGTTTTTAAATAAATAATTTAGCTGAAAAACAATATCTATATGACCGTATTGTGAATCTAAACCATTCTCAAGCCCCCTGGAATACACACAAAAAATTTCATCAAAATTGGTCCAGTCGTTTAGGAGGAGTTCAGTCACATACACACGCACACAAGAAATATATATATTAAGACTAGCTGGCCCAACAGACGTTGTCCTGTCAAATGTCTCAAATGTCAAATGTCTCAAATGTCACGTTGTCTCACGTTGTCTCAAATGTTTTTAAATAAATAATTTAGCTGAAAAACAATATCTATATGACCGTATTGTGAATCTAAACCATCCTCAAGCCCCCTGGAATACACACAAAAAATTTCATCAAAATTGGTCCAGTCGTTTAGGAGGAGTTCAGTCACATACACACGCACACAAGAAATATATATATTAAGATTTGATAGATATACGACTATGACTAAGGTACAATTGGTCACATTTAGTACATAAACATTTGCTCCCATCGGGTTCAAACCTGGGGCCGCAGAGATGGCGACACCTTGAAACCGGTGTACCGTGTGTACGGTGTGCCGCAAAATCGTTGCTCAGTAAGGACTAGTATGTGCGGCACTTCATTACCTGGGCCTGGTCAGTCGCAGACTTAGTCTTTGAGCATTTGGCCAAGTGTAATGTATTTGGCTACCCACGTTTCCAGATTTGTTTCTACTGAATAATGACTAAATAAGAATGTTTTTATTAAATAAAATAATTTCTATATCTTTTAAATGAGAAGTATGGGAAGTAAATGTACAGATATTAAAATTATTAGCAAATTTTGTTTATAAGCGACTTTACTATATTGTGACAAATGAAATATATTTTGTATGAAGTATTATTGAGCGACCCGTGAATACGCTATCGACATGTCGGTACACACACATTTATATATATATAAATGTGTGTAAGTAAATGAGAGCAAGTAGAGGCTGGTTTGTAAGGAAAACACGTTCTATTTACGGTATAAGATTATAATAATAAAAAATTTACAAAACGGTAAAAAACGCGACTGACAAATTCTTTCAAAACTCACAAAACTATAAACAATCCAAAAAAGGTAAAAAATACAAATCATTCTAAAAAAGGTTGCTATCAGCAACAATATATATATATAATTTGATATATAAAACACTATCTATATGAACTTCGATCTAGCTTCCTTTATTTGGTACATACTAAGAGGTAATCATTTGACCAGTAGTATTGGTGACCACCAGGGGTGAGTATTGGTATTTAAAGAAAAGACTTAACTACTGATTACATTTTCATTTTGAAATTTAAGGTTTCTAAATAGTATATAAAAATATACAATTTCAAAATGAGAATTAGACATCTACTTTATTTCGAACACAATTTAGTTTTTAGTGATACCGTTTTTGGTAATTTTCTATAATTTATTCTAATTTAACTTAAAATGAAAATCAAAAACATGTATTCTTTAAATAGGATTTTTACAATTAGTTTTGTACGACAAAGATGTTTCGCCATTGGTTCACAAGTCTACGGCGGGACAACTTGTACTGGAAAGAACTAGTAAGAAAACCAGCAAGGGTGTTTTCTAACTGTATTTTTAAAGAGTCGTCAATTAGAAGTTGGCCTCTGATAAATAGTCTGAACCCAACTTCATTTACAAGTTCACACTACATCTATGAAAGCTATAGTTTTATCATGTTGTTTACTATAGTAAACATATTTGGCAACATGTTAAGTCATTACAATTACCCAAGCATTGTTGTTCATTCAAGTACTCCTTAACATTATAATATAATTTTTTCATAAGAGTATTTTTGACAATAGATTTAAATCGGTGAAACGGCAAATCGGCAACACTTTAACAATATAAAATGTTGTGTAAAACAATAATGCTTCGCATACATAAATAATGCAAATTATCAATGTAAAATTTGTTTGCTCAGCCTGTAAACGAAAGATGTACGAATTCTAAATAAAATGTGGTAGTTATTGACAGAGGATAAAATATCTTTGGCTTAAGGCCGATTTTTCTATTATTGGATTACTTCTTTCCGAGGATACATCAATGTGTCAATTTTTGTCAAATCTCATATTTATTCATATTTATTCAATTGGGGATTTTCGGAGTAACAGTGACACTATGAGTATTCCAATCTTGCTTATAGGTGACATTTGTATATCCAATTGACGTCTAACTGCTTCATAAATTATAAAAAGTGTTTATAAAATTCCACAGTATTGCTATTTTATACAAATTTTAAATTTAGTTTGATTACGTCAAATATTGTAAAGCCAGCAATATAAAATGTTTAAGAAAAGGTTATTTATTATTAGCAAATGATTATTTCGTAATCTATTTACACAACTTTGACATACTCTTATTATAGGAAAATACACCACTTGCAATTTATTATGCCGTTTGTTTTCGTTTTAGATTATCCTTAAGATATTAATATCATAACAGAGCTAGCTTATAAATAAATTATTTATCTGAATATTGCGCCCAGTGATCTTACATCGTTCGTCCTGCACTAATTATTTGAATGTGAACGGGATCACGTGTGCGGAATTCCAGAATTGCCAAGGAAATGCTTCAGCTTAGACTAAAATATTTAAATAAAATCGAATTATAGGTGAATATAGAGACATAAACTTCTCTCTCATCTTAAGGCGATTAGGCCTTAGGCAACTACGTTGGCTCAGCGCGGATTATTTGACTACGTACACCTTTAAATTATTCCTTTACAATAGGAGCATCAGATTAATGTACATAATTATAAAATTCATTCGAAAAACAAACGTTCGACCCCGAGCTCCGCGAATCATTCGATTCGTCGGCCAGTGCAGAGACCACAGCGCCATCGATGTTCTTTCGACATATAAAAGTGCATATCAGAATTGGAATAAAGTCTTGGAAGATCGACCCTGGGCTTTTCTGGGATTGTATTTCCAGTATCGAGACCACAGGCTTACTAATATAATGATTAGAAAATTTAAATCTTAGACATTGTTATTGATTTGTTTGTACGAGTATAATTAGATTTATAAAAATGGTTTGACGTCACATGTGACAGGGAAGATCTACGGTGGTTATATATATTTTAATTTTAACTGTCAAGAGTTTAAGATGTGATGAATTCAAATGTGTATCGACCATTGATTTTATCCATGGCTAACGTTGTGCGTCCGCCCTATGTGAGATTACAGAGGGTTTATTGATTAAGCGCTTTTAATTTTTAGTGTACCAATGTAGTTAATAATAACTATTTGGTCATTTGTTCTAATTACTGTGTGTGCGAACATTAAGTGTTAGACTGCGGAAGATGTAAGCGGAGTTTTTGTGTTTGATTTGATTAGTGATCTGAGTCCATACGCTTAGTGGTTAATTGCCGTTTTATTATTTAGAGAGAAATCGTTCTCATTACAATAAATCATTGTTTTATTTCAACAATAAGATATAATTGAGCCAAATTGACATCATCAGTTTTTGAGAAGATACCGCGGGGCTCGCTTCAATTGTAGTGTCAGCATTATCGTTATTTACGTGTTAAAACGAAGAAAAAGCTTGATAATTACTAAGCTTTTGACATTCGTCTCACATTTAGTTGTCATAATAGAAACATGTTTAAATAAAAAATATTCCGAGCTAATGTATCCCTAACCAACGAGCACTTGACTTTTCGAGCCCCATTTCTTGTGGTCACAGATTAGCTAAGGACTTCAATCAATTTTTTTCAGAATACAAAGACATAGGTACATTCGTTATCTTTTCAATGAACCCTACATATTCGAAGCGGTAGAAGATAATGGTACACATTGATATACGAATATTTTGATCAAAGCACGACTCTCCCCATTCTTAACAAAATGGAAAACATTACACGATTTTAATGGCAGCTTTAGAGGATTCTTAGAAAAGCTCGGTACTAGGGGAGCACGAAACACAGAGAGGTAGCTCATATTGATCTTCACTAGGGAACGCACTCAGACCGAACATGCAAATATAAACGTTTTGCTCGTTGGAAACTTTGGACTACAACTATACTTTTTTAAGCCCACACTTCAAAAGAAATAATCATTGTAAAACCTTATAGAAACGAATAAACGGTCCATCTGATAGTAAGTGATAGCCGACGGCCATAGATACCTGCAGTTTTAAACGTTTGGAACAGTTTGGATATCCATTCGGAAATACTGCAGACAACAATTCATTCTACAGTTTGAAATAATATTAGAAAAAAGATAATGTATGTATGTGCATCGTATTGCTTTGAGTGTGCAACGTCGTAGGCTGTGCATATAACAAATAACAGCCGGGTGCCTACGCGATGACTCACTCGTAATAATAATTTTGTTTGGTTCTATGGAAACGTTATAATATTATTATAACAAACTCGTTAATATTAAACAAACAAAATATTTCCCTTTGTTTTGTTTCATTTATAAATGTCACATTTATATCTCATAATATAAGAAGTACATTCAATAATATGCATGAAAGTATTAATGAAACTATGTATTAGTGAAGTCAAGGAAGCTAGGGAAGTATTTTTGGATCGTAGCAAGTGGAAAACTGTGATCTCTGCGTACCCTACCTGTGATCTCTGCCTACCCATTGGAAAAAGGCGTTATTATATGTACATACATACATGTGTATGTATGTATTTTCAATAATGAAAGCTGCATCCATGCTATCTACTATTATCTTTGTTCGTAAATAATTTCTTTTTTTGTTAATATTGTTTACTTATGAAATAATACTACTTATGAAATAATATTGTTTACTTATTTACTTATGAAATTCTCAAATTGTTTGGATATTGTTTTCCATATTTATATACGTATATATATATATATATATATATATATATATACTTTATTGCCATAATTAGTTACAACAAAAGTAAAAAAAAATGTGGAATTCACAAAGGTGGACTTATCTCTATTAGAGATTTCTTCCAGCCAACCTGTGAGTGTCTAATACGTACGTATATTTGTTATTGAATACACAATTACAGAAATTTACTACAAATATTTGTACAAAAGCAAGCTTATCTCTTTAGGACATCTTTAGCAGTAAACTCTACCATTAGTCTGAATTAAATGGATCAATAGTGCACAAATCTCAGTAAAAGGAATGGTGAATTTGACTTTTGCAAATCTACCAAAATTCATTTAGATAATATATTATAAAACTATGTAAATCATAAGTACTCGTATATCATTCATTAAAAATCGAGTAAACTTTATGAAGCTTTTGAATTCATGTCCAGAGAATAATTATGTTAATCACAACTTTGAAAGAAAGAAAAATGTTGAACAAAGTTTCAGCCAACAAAATACAAATATCTGATGAAAAAATAGGAGATTGTTTTCATTTTCAATTTAAACAAACACTGTGTGGCGATCACGATAAATCTAAAATAAATAGATTTAAATTAAAAAGATATCAAGTTAAATATACGAATAAAACAAAATAGTTTCAAATAAAAGAAATGTATTTTCAAATAAAAAATAACTATGTTAATACTTGATAGACATCCGCTTAGTTAGATATAAACTTTTATATCTCTAAACTACAATAAGATTTGTCTAACCGACAATTAAGCAGTTTTGTCATCATGTCAATCATTAATATGTAAATTATATGTTGTTTCTCCAATAGAAAGGTATATATTAAGATTTAAATAAAAGAACTGTGTATTTTTTTCATTAGCCAAAGCCAGAGCGAATTCTGCAAAAGAAAGTAATTTTATATTTGCCATTCGATCGTTTTTAATATCTATTAAGACGGTCAAATCGTGTATTAACATTTCGCCGAACCGAATACTGATTATTTCGCATCAACGCAAATAGGAGTCGAATTCAATATTGAATGGCTGCGATGAACGCAGACACAGACAGACTGAGTTATTTGGTTATAATTACTTTGGAGAGATCAAAGCGTTCTAAACAGAATCAATGCCGTCTCCCCATGGCGGCGCTGCAGGGTTTTTGCATTCAGGGTTACCAGTTCTTCGAAACTAGATTTATGTATTATTATTGATCTTTTAAGGAAAGAGGAAGGAATTAAAATGAAAAAAAATATTTTAGGGTCAACAAAACTTCAACAAATCGGTTTAGTTGGATTTTTTTTATATCGGCTTAGTGTGAATCAGGCGCTCGAGAATCTGGCCTATTGGATTGCAGAGAACACAGCGAACAAGTAAAGGCTGGCTAAAATATTATTCGAAGCCAATTACAATCAACACACTCATGTATTTCTTTCTTTTTTACACAATATTTTTTAAAAACTATTTTTTTTTTCATTTAGCTACTTGTATGTATTGCTTATTAAAATTGCCAACACGTATGGCGCAGCGGTCGACTGAAAGGGGTGCGGGTTCAATTCCCGCACGGGACAGACATTGTATGATCTTTTTGTTCTTTTTTTTCCCCTGAGGAAAATGCATTAAATTGCGTACCCCGGATGTGGCGAGCCGGCGGTTATGTGGAGCTCTCCTCCCCAGAAGGGGGAGGTCTACCCACTAAAAACCTCAGGGATGGTCTTCCTCAGGCATGTAGGGAGCCCCCGGTAACATCAAGCTACTTCCGGGAACCCCCAGCCTCCGCTCCCCTGCTGATACGGGGGAGCTCTCCTCGGGGGAGGCTACAATCCTGTCCCGATCGCCTCCACCGACGACGCCCCCCGGCCACGGAAGGGGCGTGGTCCATCCCGGGTCGCCGTATCCGCGGGTGCGACGACCTCGCGCCCGCCGGCGACCCGCGACGGCGCCGCAGCTGTGTTACCAAGCCCAGTGCCGCCTTCTCCCGACTCCGCTCGGCGGCCTCCTTCTGGAGCATCACTGCTTCACAGAAGGAGGTTACAACCCTGCAACCTCCCTCGTCCGCCAGCATTGCCGCAATCAATGCCGTCAGAGACAGATCTCGCCCGATCTATGCGACCAAGACTCGGAGGCCCACGCGGGGCACTCCGCCAGCGTGTGCTGGGCCGAGTCGAGGTCGGATGCGCAGTGGTGGCAATGTGTCGATCCCTCCCGTAGACATTATATGACTTACAAAATTTTTTTGCGGTCTGGGTGTCTGGGCTTGTGAAATTTTTATATTTGATAAAAATCCTAGTGTGATAACTCTAATAACTGTAAAATGTAATCATATTAATCACGAAAGCAACATAATTATTTTATACCTCAAAATTGAGAACATTATAGTCATCGCTTTCTAAAGAAGATAATATATGTTAATAAATGTCAGAGAAATATCTCGGCCAACAATACCACACATTACATATAGATTTTAGTAATATGTTGTAGTAGTTGAGAAGTGAATACAATAAAAGTATAATCTATTTTATGAGAGCCCTGGCTACACTCATACACCGACATATTTACATGCTTTCAGACGGATCAATTCGGTCTGACGAAAGCGACAAATTAAATATTTAATAATGGAGGGATGGAGAGGGAAGGCTTCGTTGCTGTCTGGTTTCTGTATCATGCAGCTATACTTCCATCTTGAATACGGACTTATTTATTTGTAAAAAATTACTGAATAGTTGTAGAGAAAAAAATGCTATTTTTTCATAAGACGTTTGAAAATTTGTATACATATGTAAGTAAAATGCAAACAAAATATTCGAATCTGGAAGCACATCTACTAGTGTTTTTTAAAAATACAGTTTGTTTGTTATCATTTATTTAGCATTTTTATAAAATGCCAAGTCACATGAAAAGTTTTATAAAATACAAGAAAAGTAGAAGAATTGTTAATGATATAACTTGGTATTGTTGGTATAAAATGCTAGTTTGATGGAATTACAATTCTACGGTTTCCCAGTTTAGAGTGGTACTCAGTATGATATAATTCTGCGATATTCAGTTTTAAAAAGTTTTCTTTAAAGTAATTATAAGGTCATGTAGATGTACAAAAGTAGAAAAAACAAGCGAAAATATAAGGGGCATTGTGAATTTTATACAAATTCGTAAGTAGATATGAATGAAATAACAAACAAGTCAATTAAAAAAATAGAAGAAATCTAAAGTTGAACACAGTAAAAATTCTAGTTTCGCTACTTAACTGGTTCTATAATTAAAGCTTTGCAGTTTTTTTGTTATACATAACAATGTATATGTATAAACTAAACATAAGGATAAATTAATCTAATCTATAATGACAAGTAAACAATAATGGGTATAGTCAATAAGTGGGTACCGAATCCTGACATGACTTTGTGCTGTCATTTGATATAAATATTTAAAAGACTAGAGACAAATACTTCGTTCCCTTTCTGTCAGTGGGGTCCCCTAACCCCTAATTGATGACGAAGCCCTTTGACATTGGATGACCTTGACGCATGTCTAATCTTTGTATGTTTGTTTTAGGACCCGATTTATTTATATTTTGTGTAAGGGTATGAGTCAGCGCCGAAAATAGCGTTTAACAAAATAAATATTCATATACAACAAAATAAAAAATTGAATGTAGTTGCATATATACAAATGTCTTGCCACAGACCAAGTCACATGTCATTATGACTACCGTTGACCTTTCACTAGTATAGATCTCAAGTTCATTTTTTTGAAAAGTATATTAATATTCACTAGTAGAGAGTTTTTCAATAAGAACTATGTTTTGTAATTCAAAATAAAACAATGAAGTTACATGTAAACGATTCAAATTTTTTATGTATTTTGTTGTATTTGTGTTGGATTCGCGTACACATTAGTTCCGCAAATAAATTATTGTATGTTGTCGCCACTGCAAATTTTCCCCTTTGCTTGTGTAATATGACACTGGTTCATGCAAATTTTAATGATTCTAGGTTAACGAACAACAGTTGTAGGTTTTGATTCCTTTACGAGTGTCAAACTATGCATAAATATAGCTTAATCTTTTATGATGGTAGTACAAATTTACGATTTTCACGTGACGTTTGTTTCGTATTTAATATTCAATGATCAATAAGAAATACCCTATAGATTTTGATAGTATAGGTTGTGTCAAAAATTGATTTTTATTTTAGTGGTCTATCTACAAATTTACTGTTCTACAATTTTTCCATTACGTGTGCCGCATGACATTACTTTATAACAAACAACGATTTTTGATGAACGGGAAGTAGTCTGTAGATTTAGATTCCTGTGCGAATTTAAAATATGCGCCGAAATTGTAGCATAAAATGCTATTACTTTTTATTACGATGACTTAGGAGTTTGATTTTTTACAATTGCAAAGGATTTGAGATCTCAGTATTGCATAATTAATTTCAACTTGATACCTCTATATACTCCGGAGAGAAAAAGTATTGGCCGACCGACAAACAACTGGACAACATAGTGATTTTATAACATTTTTGTTTTTTTTTGGTACGGATTACGGAACCCTTAAAATAATATCTGGTACCAAAACGGTTACAGATATTGATTCTCTCAACAAATATATTAATTTTGTATGTGATTGAGTGTATTTTTTCTTTATTTCTAAAAGAAAAGTCCAAAGCATTAAAAGACTTGAGTTATAGTAAAGGGTAGACATACATAAATTATATATAGGTAAATATTTTTGATAGAAATATATATGTTAACAATCATGATTAGGACATAAATGCATTCATTATACATACGCATTCATTACACAAACATCTGTCCCCACCGAGATTCGAACGACCGACGGACAGGCAGATTTCGTTATTTTAAAACCGGCGTACTAACCGTTCCGATATGTTAAAGTTGAAAAAATCTTATTTAATTAATACTATTAGTAAAATGTATTTTAATAACCGTATGCGTAAAATTTTTATATTTCAATAATGCCTTCATGATTTTGAATTTTAAAACTGCAGTCCATTCGATTGACTCCGTAGAAAATTGTCTTCAATATTTAATCAATTATCTTGCTGGCGATTGAAATTAGCTCTCGTTTAGCTGCGACTGCATTTTATTAAGTTCACGGAATTATAAGTGATATAACCAATTTGAATTTATTTCATATTAAAATTTATAAATCTAAAATAAATAAAGCAACGTGTACTAATAATTTTTCTCAAATTTCCCGACCTTTTGCATTAATGAACGTGAAATATTTATTATAGTCAGTGAAAAATTAAATTAAATCTTCACGTTAAAGCAAAAAGCTCCGTTGGCGCTGGAACCATCAATTTTTTATTGACTGTCGTAATGACGTCACTCAAAACCGCCCCAACAAAGCAGGTCAAGTGCGGGCTAGGTTTTAATTGCCAAGAGTTTCCCCCCATGATATTCTACATCGATAACGGCACGTTTTGCCTCAGCCCTATTTTTTTTGAAATACTTCTAAAGTTACGATCTTATTTCAGATATAATTTGATTGTTGATTACCTATTTCTTCTGCAAAATTAGATGCTTCATTTCATCATAAAGTATGTAATTAATTCATTTTATCATACTACTAATTATTATTATACTTCGTGGTTCGTATTCGAGATTAGTAGTAATACTTTTATATATCATCACAGTTCATATACGCCCTCATCGAGGGGCACGACCCCACCTGGTAATGGCGATTGATCAGTGTGGCTTGGCTGACTACATAACATACATCTTTGAATTTCTTCGCAGGTGTATTGTATGTAGGTTGCCTCCAGATGGTTTCCTTCTCAGTAGAAGAGTCAGATAAATGTACATGTGAAATTTGAAAAACGAAAAACATAAAGCAGGATTGACCCTAGTCTCCTAGAATCATCCGATTCATAAACCAGTGCTGAGACCACACACCATCAACGCTCTACAACAATATTAATATAAGTACTTTTATTGACTCATGTAGTTACGGCTAAGAGACACCACGCCGTACACTAATCTCTTCGTACGAATCACTAGTATGATTATGATAGAACTTTACTAGGTTTGTTTAATCACGGATTATCTAAGCCATCAATGTAGTACTGGTACAAATAATAATAGTACACACATTTCTAAAGGCAACTAACATTTGCCAAGGGTTTACGCCTTCGTCTGTTGACCGTTTGCGACTTCTTTGGATTCCGTGGGTACAGTTTGTATTGCTCTTAAGTGCTGTTAGACGAATAAGTGTTTTATTTAAATATTTTATTCTTTCTTACATAATTATTGTTTCAATTTTGACTGTACATCCAACTAATATGTAAATACGAAAGTTTGTAAGTATGGATAGATGTTTGTTATTCTTTCACGTAAATACTACAAAATGGATTTAAAAAAAACCTTGAAATAAAATAGCTTATACATCAGAATAACCCATAGGATACATTTTTTTTAATTAGATGAAATAAATTCTGCGGACTCTTTGGTCCGGACTCTTTTTTTTGATAGTATTTTTGTTTTATGTCCTTATTTATTATCTATTTATAAGTAACATATCAATTCTCGGTTGGGAGAAGGTGTCTTTTCTCCGTGTTATGGGAACAGATGCCCCCTACAGTCATAGCCCCATCTACATCTATATTCTACAACAATATACTATTACAACCATTATTAACTATTCCTTAAGACTAACAATGTTTTTAATATCTATTGTTAGTTTTTACATTTTGTTTATATATATATATATATATATACATACACATACATACACATACATATATATATATTTATATATATACCTACATATACATATATATATACATACATATTTGTTACAATTAATATGATTTCCTCAACGTATTTATATATACAATTTATATTGTTTTGGTTGCTTATTATTTAATTATTAGCATTTTTTTCAATTTTTTATTTATTATAAATTAATATTATTTGCTATATATATAAAAGGTTTCCTGGTTAACATTGCTAATATCTTATTAAGAACAATTTTTTTTTTACAAATGTTTTCTGTTTAATCTTGTTTTCTCTTGGATACAAATTAAAAAGATATTGTAAGGATTGTCCAAAATATAATGATAAGTATCTTGCGTAGACGCAGGCGTGGGCATAATATTAGTATGATCTTTATAACTAATCGTCAAATGCATCATTTAGTTATATACATATATATATACATACGTATATAAATTAAGTTAATATTTGTCATGTATGCAAGTTGTCTAAGACAGGTAGGCTTAAGTTAAACATCTGATTCATTCCCTCCAAAAAACCCGAAACAAAACAATGCGTGTACAAGGTCCGATTAGTTACCTACGAGTAAACAAAGGGGACATATGTTAAGGGCGCGGCACTTTAGTGGGTTGTAAATGTGCTCATAGAGTGGTGAATGCTTTAACAAATGGATATGAACGTTTCATTCAGGGTCGTTTTCAAATCGAAAAGCTTTAGTAAAGTAATACGTGATAATATCAATAATGAACACATTATATTCAAGCCTAAAGTAAGTAGCATAAGGCTTATGCTAGGGTAGATGCCACGACATAAGTCAGGTAATAAAAATGTGCATATAAAAGGTGAACACACAAACTGCTGAATAGACTTTAATGAAACTTTACAATAATATAGCTTATACATCAAAATAACACACAGGTTACAATATATAAAGATATAAGCTAGTTGAAATACTAATCCTGCGCAGACGAAGTCGCGGACACCAGCTAGTATTTATTACTTTACTATATTTGAAAGCTACTAAGAATAACGTATAGGAAGTAAGAAAACACGTGTTAAGCAACTACAACAAACAATAAATACATTTCTGAGAATTCCTACGTTCAAACATATACGATTTGTATAAGAATTGTTTTTGAAGATCAGTGAACTTTATGTTTATTAGAGTTTAAATAATGATGTACTATTTCGCTATTGTGAGTGGTCGCTATAATATACAAGCAGTGTTCCATAATAAGGGTAACAATGTAAACAAAAGAAATCTTTACAGTTTCTTCGTTTTAAAAAGTTCGCTATATAGATTACCTGGCCCCTAGATAAATAATTGTGTTCGTTCAATGCGTTTTCGAAATAATTGTGATGTCTAACGATAATATGTAAAAATAATTCTAAGAACAGAATCATTGATGAAAATCTCTCATATATGAGAATCTCTATCAACATCGTACGTCTATGTTATACATCTACAAGTACAATTAATAAGTATTTAATAGATAGCTATGTAATTACAGCATTATGTATTTGAGATTCACCTTTTATTTAAAAATAATATGTATATAAAATACTAGCTTTCTGCCCGCGGCTTCGCCCGCGTGGATTTCGGGATTGGGTGTATATAGAGGGTTAAGGGTCATAGCTTTTGCCCACGGCTACATATACGCGGAGGTCGGTTTATGGTGCGAAGATTTTATCGCGCTTCCCGTGGGACTATCCGTTTTTCCGAGATAAAAAATGCCGCGAAACTCCTCAAGAATCACTCTATCTATTGATGAAAACCGCATAAAAATCTGTGCAGTAGTTTTTGAGCGAAGCCTTTATTGCGCATCCCGTGGGATCTGTCGATTTTTCCGGGATAAAAAGTAGCCTATGTTACTCGGGGATAATGTAGCTTTCCAAAGGTGAAAGAATTTTTGAAATCGGTCCAGTAGTTTAAGCGTGAAGAGGTAACAAACAAACAAACAAATAAACAAACAAACACACTTTCGCATTTATAATATTAGTTGGGATAAAGAAGCTAAACAAATGTATTTATATTTAATCTTTGAAAAAGTTTATTTAAACCTTTAAACGACAACTTTTTTTTAATATAGTGTATCCATTTTCCATTAGCGTAAGAAAATTTGAAAGGAAGACTATATATTTTTACGTTTCTGTGATTTGTAAAGTAAGCTCCCATTTTCATTTATAGTAATCAGTCAGCGTCGACACAGAACGAGGTCAAATACCACGGCAGGGGTCCGCTGAGCCCTTATGCCTCCGATAAATTAACTCAAATAAAATAGTTCCTTACAAATGAGTCCGAACGTCACAATAACACGCAAACCTTCAAAGTGGCGGACATAAATCAGATGCAGGGGCCGTTGTACCCGAGAGGAAGCGGAGTCGATGCACCTTGCGCACACCAGCGCCGCGCGTGTGTGGCGGCGAACCACGGAAGTACATTAACATAGATTCCGCACTCACCCAGCGTTACCCTTAATACGGACAAGTCTACACGCACACGGCGGTGGTAGCACGCGTGGCAGTGTGTGTGTGCCGCCTCGTAGCTACGGGAACAGTCGAGGGGGTGTGGCACGCTGAGGCTGGCTGGCGCGCGTGTGTGCGCCGCACCGCAGTACGAGTAGGCTTAGCTACAGTTACCTTTCAGAGTGCGAAGGTTCGTAGACCTGGCTACAAACGGGAAGTTTTCAGCTCTCGTATTGCAATTACATATTTTGTTCCATTTTGTTGGATAAAGTCCTATGTTTATTAAATTGCATGTATATTCTATGTTGATATTAAACATTATCGCTACTAGAATAATGTAATATAAAGCTAAATAGTATAATTGAATATATTCAATAAAAAGGTGCAATAATAAAAATATTCCAAAATTTTTTGGTTTACTTCAAATCAAGCAATTCAATGTCAATTTTAAATGCTTTTATACTGAGGTACTGGTGATATGTTAACATATGCTTATGATGATAATTGTGCTTTAATTCTATATTTATTATGAACGGAAATTAATGGAGGTGCTACCATCTAAGTATTTAAAACATCGTATACAATATATATATATTAAGAATATTATAACACGACGAAAGATAGTAATATTTAATATTTTAATTTGAAGCTGTATGACGCCGTTATATTTTTTCCTAAAAAATGTCTTATTTTAGAAAAAAAAAAATAATAAAAAATATATGTACGTACGCCGCATGACAAAGTTAGTACGCAGGGCGGGAATGCGGCTCAGACAGGCCGTGCGGCAGGGGCGCGGCGCGCACGTGTCCGCGCGCCGCTGTGTGCCGCGCGGCGCGCCCTCGTTCACGGCCAGGGGTCGCCGACCGCGCCCGGGCGGGCGGCGTAACCTCGCTCGCTACGAGCTATGGCTACGGCACACGGCTACGGATCGTAGCTTCCTCTTTTGTTTCACGTCTACGAATAATAATTACCTTATATTGGGTCACTCGATACGGTGATGGCTTTTGATTCAATGCCATTATGTGCAATGAGAGGAACCATATTTTATCAATTTCTTCTTTCTATCAATTTCTACATTGAGTAATGATTACGCTATGTTACTGGATCACCCAAAAAAGCTCACATTATTATGTAAAACAACAAGCATATTTTCTCCATATCGTAACGTTAAGTGTTAAATCAAATTGTCTTCAGTTTTGTTTGATAGTAAATGATGATAAGATTAAAAATTGTAACTACGCCTAAATTCTTCAATAATAGAGGAACATTTTATATTGATTAATTGTCGGAACGCGGAACTGAACAATGAAATTAATATACATCCAAATTTAGATAAATGACGATAAATCAGAAGAAATGGTAATTTTATTCCACATGGGCATAAAGGTACAGCTACGAAGTAAACCAAGTAGAAAAAATTTTTGTAGCAACAGAAAATTTTAACAAATGTTTTGTTTTTGTATTTATAGTACATTTATTATCTGGTAAAGTTACAAGGCTATAATTATTTACATACAAATCTCTGTACGATGATTGACACTGATTTTAATCTATGTAGATAATTAATAAATTCTATTATCTTGAAAAGGATGGTAATCTGCAATTTCTAGGAAATAAACAGAAAACAGTTAGTTAAAAATAAAAGCATACGCCACTGCGTAAATTTGCAGCCAAGCTTACATCCACCCAGACGACCCCCCGCCCGGCAGTAGCGATACAGACATACGTTTATAGAGATACGTCCTATACTATACATACGTACAGATACACTTCAGTTTGTGGTTTATTGCTCGTAAATGTTTTTATAAGGTTTTCGGCTGTAAGCTATATTGACAAATACAGTTTAAATTAAATGCATTAACTAATGAAGTTTCATTTATTAAAGAAACAAATTAATTTTGTATTGTGCTATCATCAACATTGTTATATTTTTAAATACTATATATTGTATTATAGTTGAGGTAAATATTGTTATATAGTAGTTTACTAATAATAATTGAATTTCGAATTTTAATAAAAAGGAATATCAAAAAGTTAAGGTTGAAAGTTTTTGATGCGTATAAACTTTCCGTTTATTTTGATAAAATATTAAACATTACAACTTTCAGCTTCGTAAATCCAAAACTGCTTAAAATATTTATAAAGTTTTAAATAATTTTCTTTAGCTTCCGGCTTCTACTAGGGAGTGACTTCCCAGTTAGGGTTGTCACTATTCACTATTCACTATTCACAAAAGTCTAGATGTACTCAATTTCCTCCAAACTGCACTTAACTGTAGAAGCAGCAGCTGTTAACAGGCTGAAATGACTTGTAGATTTATTGAATATAAAGTATGTTTAACATAATATGCAAGTTGTTTCCATATTATATAGTTTTTTGAATGTATATATATTTTATTAATTTTAAAACTATTATGACAAAGTGTTAAATGTAAGAAAGTAAGGGCAGATAATAATAATTACACAGTTAAGTTTCAATTATGTTTCTCATTTGATAGAGCGACGATACATACAATAAATCATAGGTTTTCACCAAATGATTTATTGCCAACCCTACTCGGACAGGGCTGTCCCGAGTCGTAATAATTAATGGGATGGGATATTTTACGACGTGAGTAAGCTTGCGCGGTCGGGAATTCCCATTGGCTAAGGATTGGTGATTTTATAACTACTAGAATAATAATAATAATTTTGCCTAAGTGACCTAGTGGTAAAGAAGCTCTAGTATTCATTTTCCATGAATTCAAAATTTTGTCTTTTAATCTCGAAATTTATCGTAGATTGTTTTATCGCTGCTGTTGACTGAAATAATTTTATAAAAACTTTACATCCTATCAAGGAAAGTAGACGACAATTGTTTGCTGTATATAATTATGTTCGAACAATGGCTGTGATTGGCGGCAAGTGTTACAAAATTATAGATTTCCAAGCGATTCTCAACTATTTGTGGAGTGTTCTGAAGAAGTTATGGCACTCCATAACACACGCAGTGGACAGAGAGGTGAAAAACGGAACAATACGTAATATATTATTCCTATTGTTTCGCCAGTACTAATCAAACTATTGTATTAGTAATCTTAATACAATGGCAAAAATGGTGTTGACAAGGAGGTGGTAGGCCTTTATGCATGAACCCTTACACTAAGATTGAAGTGGATATTTTTCAATTCAATTAAATCTCTCTTAAAGCGTGAGACGTCGTAAATTGTTTATGAGGGTAAACCTTCAGGCTTACATTCGATCAGGTTTGATTATGTTGGGAAAAGTAACATAAGTGTGCTGTCCGAATGTTTTCGAATAACCATTCCATAGAAAAGAAACTCTAAGCACAAAGTAGGTCCATTTTTGCCTTGTGATAGAAGATCGGAAAATAACAACGCCTTTTTAAACCAGCATAAATAATATTGCTGAAAATTTGAGATCGCAATTCCTGGTAATAATACGTCATTACTGCTATTCACAAAATTAAAAAAATATATATTTATTAAGCTTTGTATTCTCTGTAATTCAATACGCTACATGATATCATATGGAAATACCAGACCTAAATTTTCGACAATCTTACTCTGGTATTTTAAAAGGATGATGGACATACATTTAGGTTCGCACAAAAGACATAATTGCATGACGTAAACTTATTTTAATATACGGATAATGTAATTTTATCTATTAATTACTGAAATACTATCGTATACCTTAGATATACCATTTAGTAATATACTTCCTAACATCACTTAGAACAATAGTTGCGGAAAATATCCGTATATACTCGTACAGTATATATTAAATTTAGAATTATATATTTTCATACATCAACTGAAATTTATTTCCAAATATTAAATTTACTAGCAGTCTAGCGTAGAGAGTCTGGATAACCAGGAAACAATGAGGCGGTTACATAAGCCCGGGCGGGGGTTACGCAAGTGCGGGACGGGGGTGCCGGATCGATGCGCGGCCGTTCACCCGCCTGCAATGCGCCGCGCGCTCTGCACACCCTCGCTGCTTTATGATGCCCTGGTACTTGCCGCTGCGTCCGGGACGGCGAACTCGAAAAAAAAAGTTAGCGGCGCTGGCTACCGGTGTCTAGCAATTAATTAAATTTTAGTACTTTTGTGAGTGGATTATTTTTGTATAGTGTTTTTCCGTTTTATTTTTTATGAATATCGTTTATGGTTTATCTAGTTATGATTAAACTTGAGAAAAGGCGTAGAGTAAACATATATAGAACAGAAAGAAGAATATAAGAAAAAAAAAATAGAACAGAAAATCTGAGATTACAATATATACAAATTTGCAATTTCATTAATAATTTATAATCAATATGAAGCACATCGATTTTTACGATGTGCTTCATTTACTCTTTGGAGTGCCCTTGCTTTATGATACTATTGTTTGTACATTGGCGTAATGTCGGTGTCAAATTAATTTGCATATTTTTATTTATAATTATCTAGCGAACCCGGCTCCGGATCTATCAATAACAATAAAACAACTTGAACAACGACAACTACGGAAGATGGTAGAATTCTAAAACTCATATTAGAAAAATAAATAATACCTCTGTATTTTCTAATATTTGAATATTTATTCTGTTGTTACTGTTGAGGGCCAGGGAAAACAACAAATATATAATAGTTTAAATAGGTTTATTTTTTGTAGTTTGATAAATGGCAATGAATAGAGTAAAATTTGTATTGAATTGTACATAATATTGACGCGTCTTAATTCCCTACGTGAAACATGGAGGCGTGGAGTGAATCACGTAGTCATCTACGTGACCGCGTTACGTTCTACGCGCTACATCGCCCTACGGATGCGTAGTGAATCTAGCAATTTTGAAAAATAGGAGATACCATTGTTCCCTGTTTTATTTAGGTTATTTTTGTATGTGTTATTTTCTATTTATATATTTTCTTTTTGCCTGTCTTTTATTAAGTTAGCTATTGTCCTTAATAGTAATATTTCCCTACAAAAAAAGGAAATTTATCTGTCTGTTACATCAAAACCACTGAACCGCGAGGAAAGACATAGGCAACTTTTTTATATGATATAAATATGTAAAATTTTTATGAAATGTATCTTATTTGAAGAATAATTAAAAATGCAACCTAAAATTACGTTTCCAAGTGGACGAAGTCGTGGACCCAGCTGATCTTTAATCTAATATATATAAATCTCATGTCACAATGTTTGTGCTCAATGAACTCCTAAACTACTTAACCGATTATAATAAAATTCGCACACCATGTGCAGTTCGATCCAACTTGAGAGATAGGATAGTTTAAATCTCAAATGAGTGTCATCATCATCATCATCATCAATTTTAAAAATTCTTTCACCAATAGAAAGCCACATTATTGCGGAGTGTCATCATCATCATCATCATCATCATCATCATCAGCGGACGGCGCGCGATGGCTTCGGGTTTAATTCAGTTCGCTTTCGTGCTCGCTTCGGGGATTATTAATATTATGCCCAACGAAGTGGGCGCGGGTCAGCTAGTAAAATTATATTTTTGACGACACGTTTAGCATAGCGATCGAGGGATCAGGTCGCGGGTTCAATTCCCGCACAGGACAGATATTTTGTACGATCACTTAAATTTGTTCCGGTCTAAGTGTGAGATTTTTATGTTTCTTACTGCACCCATGACGTAGGATAAAATACTAGTGAGTAGCAAAAAAAAAAAAAGTTATTTGATATAAACTCTTCTAAGCTGAAATCTACCCATATCAACAACATACTTATATAATATAATATAAAAAATAATGTAATTGCAAAATAAATTACTACACCCATTCTCTATTTATATCTCGTTTTAGTACTTCCCTGGTGCAAGGTTGTCTGGAAGAGATCTCTTGTATATTTGCTATTTGTTGTTTTTAATTTTTTTGTCTATGTTATTGTTTTTGATGTACAATAAAGAGTATGTTATTTTATGTTATGTTATGTCATGTTATGCCACGATTTGTAATTTTTAATGTAGTTTTCGACTTGACAGATTATTCAAGGTTGGCTTGGTCACTAAATGACTAGCCAAATACTATCCTCCTAATCGAATTCCAGTTAACATCATACAAGACACCATTTTATTATATTAAAAAACCAAGTAGATTACTCTAACCCACTTGATGATAAGTAGAAATGGAATCTAATTATGAAGATAGCTAGTGTACGAAACCTCGCCACATTAGCCATCCTCGCGCTACCGATCGCCTCTTCCCGCCTCTTACAAAGGGCTTAGTATTTTAAGAAGGGGGAGTGGGAGACATATGTTGGCATAGAATTTTATTATTTCATAGTGTAATATAAAAACAAGTAGTCATATTTTTTTGTTCGTTTTGTAATAGTATCGATAGCTTTCTTGTGATCGATAGCGTTCACGCTGTTATGGCAGAATAGAAAGGCTGATATTATCGAAACTAAATCTTAACGACAGAATGTGCTTCGTCCTGGTGTAATTGTAAGCACTCAAGGTTGTTGGTCACATTTACCTCACTAATAATGAGTAGTACGTTTTCAGATAGACCACCCTTACAAATTATCATTTGTATTGGTGACTAGCTTTCTGCCCGCGGCTTCGCCTGCGTGAATTTCGGGATTGGGTCTATAGAGGGTTAAGGGTCATAGCTTTTGCCCACGGCTACATATGCGCGGAAGTCGGTTTATGGCGCGAAGATTTTATCTCGCTTCCCGTGGGACTATCCGTTTATCCGAGATAAAAAATAACGCAAAACCTTGCTCAAGAATCACTTTATCTATTGATGAAAACCGCATGAAAATCTGTGCAGTAGTTTTTGAGCGAAGCCTTTATTGCGCATCCCGTGGGATCTGTCGATTTTTCCGGGATAAAAAGTAGCCCATGTTACTCGGGGATAATGTAGCTTTCCAAAGGTAAAAGAATTTTTGAAATCGGTCCAGTAGTTTCGGAGCCTATTCATTACAAAGAAACAAACAAACAAATCTTTCCTCTTTATAATATTAGTATAGATTCTTAGATCTTCCTTAGATGTTCGTCACTCAAAAATAGCTGAGCTACATTATAATTTAATATACTCGTAAATACTAGTGTAAATTAGTTTTAAGTTAACATTGTATTAGAAAGTCTTGTTTTATTCTGTTCATATAAATATATATTTTTATTTAGTTTGTAGTAGCAACAAGCGCGTAGCAATATTCTACTCACAGGCCATTTAAGTAAAAAGACTAATAAAATGATTTAAAAAACAAAATTTTCACTTTGTATCACAAAGTCAATTAACATCGAGCGAAGGCCAGAAAACCACGCACTTTCTTTACGACGCAGTTTTTTGAAGTTGTATTTACCACCCTCTCGATATAATATTTCGAATTTAAGTCGCTATGAATCGCCATACCGTGCATAGTATTTCTTTTTAATTATCATACTTTTTATCTTTAGAATGGTGCTTTGTTGTTATAGTAACCTAACCTTTGACTTTGCATTTTATTAAAAATGCAAAATAATTTAATTCGCGTTTTATCGATTTTGCATATTAAGAGACAGAGTTGAGTTAATTAAAAATATTAGATTAAGTAGGCAAGAACTGTTTTTTCTGTACATAAATGTTTAAGTTTTGTAACAGGAACACCGTTATAGGTCGCATTTTGTGCTTTATGGTTTTCAAAAAATACTTTGAACGCTATTCTTGACATGATAAGAGTTGTCATGGATTAAGAGCTTCCTTAAAAATGTTTAATTATACAAGAAAAAATATATATTATTTATTTATCGAAAATGTAATCGTATTGATGATCCTCTCAATATAGTTTGTATTTTTTAATTTGCAGTAAACATCGGAGCCCAATATATCTAGACTGAGCAGCTTAGAAAAATTAAAATTTTATCAATTTTATAATTTGTGTCTGTGTCAAACCGTACCTACTCGTAGTATGATATGAGATGTTTAGCTACCTCGTACACGAGGGATTATTAATTCCAGGAAGATACTTCTTTCAGTATGATTATAAAAGATATTGCAATATTTTCATGGCTTCTGGTTTCTATAAAATACCTGAAATTAATTTTCTTCTCAGCTTAAGGGCGTTAAGTGGCTTCCTCGAACTAAAGCTTGTCGTGTGTTTTTTGAGCTCAGCTCTGCACGAAGTTTTCTGTTACAAAACATCACAAGATTTTTTCCAGTAATTACAAGCTCTACTGTTATCATTCATTCTAATATATTTGAATTTTTCGCTTATTTTTTTTATGTTCATCTTCAATAAAATGTGGATAATGCATTTGTGGACATAATATTTTTATGCTGAACTATTCAAAACGTGACGTTTTATTTTTTGATAACAGGGAATAAAGTTTATTATTAAATTTTTTTTTTTCAAAGCTTAAGCTAAAGATTGGTATAAATACATAAAAGTAACGCAGCATAATTTCCTATTTATGAATGGCGTTACTGTCGTTTAAACATGTTAATTAAAGACATACAAGGATATGTTATTCTTGAATATTATTAAATTATTTTGTCGTACTCAGTTATATTTTTTATAAAAAGAAGCTTTGAGTTGTAATACTGGTACTATGTAATCGTTACATTACGTTACGTTACTGGAAGTGAAATTACCTCCAAGTTTAGAACTATGATTCTAAGTGAACGACAGATAGTGAGGCAGACTTGTTTTGTATATGGCAGAGGTTCCCAAACTTTTTTGTGTCGTAGACCCTTTGCCATATTTTACGGTTTTGAGTACTTAGCTGATATTGAATGCCTACATTCTACAACATAGAAAAAATTATAAGCATATATATATTTTTTACTTCATAGGTACTTTTATAAATAATGTATATGTATTTATATTAGAAGATAGTATAATATAAGTAAATAGATACTATCAATGCCCGATTTTCATTTCATGGACACCAAAATTGTTTTTTCGTTGATGTAAACCCCTTGCAGGTTGTCATAGACCCCGGGGGGTCGATATATACTACTTTGGGAATCACTGGTATATGGTAATAAAAAAAATTAAAAGTTGAATATTACAAATATATTTGTTAAAATTGGCTGTATTATTTTTTTTATTATTTTTTATTATTGATTTTTTTCGGGTTTTAACCGCCTAACCGGTTAGGCGGTTGAAACCCGAAATAAATCTTCTTCATTTAGTTTAATTTTGGGAACACAGCCCGATAATACCCGCATCGTCCCGTGATACAATACCCTGCTAATCCATCATGCCGGTCGATTTGCCATCCATTACCGCCTCTGTTTTTCTCGAACTGTTATATAGGTCCATCCATATGTGTACACAGACAGCAATGCGGCTTACTTTAAATGTTGACCCTGTGGTAGTTCTTATGCTAATATGTTAAAGTTAATGTTATCTGTATATGCGAGTATTTATATTATATAAAAATACTATAAAGAGGTAATACGAGTATTTGTACGTTAGAATTCACGGAATAATTTCATGTATTGTAATGATCCCATATTCTTGGAATTAGATACGGAAGTGGTTTAAGAGTTGGGAATAACGTATGCTATTTGTTATTTACCACAGCAATTACATTTATTTCTCGGTATGATGTCATTAGTACTAAAACTACAGTCGGGCCAATTTAATAGGCCACATTTTGACATTTGTTCATAGTGAGGTGACCTGCTTAAACACTCCGATTATGGTGAAAAAATCGATATTTACTTCAAACATATGTGAATCGAATACAGTTATTATGGAAAAGTACTTTCTTTTTAATTTTAATAGGCAAACGAGCAAATGGATTACTTGATGGTAAGTGATTATCGCTGCCCGCAACAACAGATGTGTTGGCGGCCTTTTAAATGTGAATACACTCTTTTTTATAGGTACTGTATTAATATATTATTTCTCTGTTAAAGAAGTTATTATTGTTTTTTTATTATAAAACAAAAGATAACATGTTTTATTTTTAATAAAAATTTGACTCAAAATAAATCAAAATCAAGATCAAAATAATCTTTATTCAACATAGACCTTTACAGGCACTTATTGACGTCAACAGACAAAACAAAAAAACAAAGCTTAAAAAAAGAAAACAAAACCTTGTCCGTACGTACGAATAAGGAAAAAAAAAAAAATAAAAAAATTGACTCGACACCTGTTCGGAAATTGGGAGAGCCTTCTCGAGAAGAACAGGCAAGAAACTCTGAAGGTCTATTTTTTATCTCCTCTTTACAATGTAAATAATTACAATAATATAATACAATATAGTATAAGATACAATCATACTATTAATTCATGGTCAAACTGACTGACTATTAATTCATGGTGAATAATGCTTTCACAAGTAATCATTGCATTCATTCGATTTATTGAGGACATCACTTACGTATAGACTTCACTGAACGCAACATTGTAACAACGGTCATTTGTGCATTTCCAAACTAAAAAATATTGAATATTTTATGTCCGCCATTACAAGGTTAGTTGAGGAATTTTAATGAAATGTCAAATGTGGCCTATTAAATTGACCCGACTGTAAGTGTATGTTTGTAAACAAATGATCCAGATAACATAGCAACCAATGTAAACAATAACCTCAATTTCTCGGTTATGTACACGTTTGTATTAAAAGTGTATTTAAAAAAAAACTCATTAAAAAAATATTATATACTTACATTAAAATGATCCTCACAACGATATAAATGAGGTTTTAGAGAGTATTTTGTCCTGCGAGTTCTAACCAAACATATCTTATAGAATTGCTATTCAGAACCTTAATAAACAACTTTACTGGTGTTTTCAAAGTAGAATTCTTGCAATTCAACGCTACACACTAACGATACGGATTATAGAAACTCATTTTTATTTCATAAGTAATCTTTCAACACGATCTTTTTACTAACCTAAAACAAGCGTTGCTTCTCTATCTTCTAGTGATGGCGTCTCCAGTAACTAACTCGAGTTGAATTTTCTCTGACTCGAGTATGCCGATCATTTGAGACTATACTCATTTATAACAAACAAGTATCTTTTACTTTTACTATTCTACATTTGAGGTTAACTTGCTGTGCCGGTCATTGTTATTCGTGTTATTCGTGTTTTAAATTCTGTTTTTGAAAAATGCCGGGTCCTAAAAGAAAGTCTTATAGAAGAATATTGTTTTTGTTACAACTTATAAGAAGTTTGTTTTAGTTACTTTTTTTTATATATAGATTTTATATATAGATTTTTATATATTTTTGTTAATTACTAATTAGTAGTTAATTGAATGGAAAATATTTTTCGTTTTGTTTTTAGTATAATTTTCCTTTATATAAATAATTAAATACAATACAATTAAAACTGAAATATCAACAAATAATTTAACTACTGCAAGATTATTCTTTATGATAGTAATAAGTTAATTTTCTTGTTCTTGAAAATATTGTGATTATAAATTAATTTATAATCAAAGTACAATCATGAGCCTATGTTATGTATATACATAATGCACATAATTCACCATAATGTTAATTTGATTTTATTTTGAGAAGACTGCTGTATAATTGCATAGTTTTATTAATAATAAATATAAATATTTTTGAAAATTAATAATATTTTATAATAATATTTTTGAAAATTAAAAGTCAGACCAAAAATGTATAAATAAATGACTCGATTTCAAAAAATAATTTCCTTTTTACTTTAGTTAGTAGGTATAACTCTTCCAATACATTATAAACAAATAATATAAAAAATGAAAGAATTGAAACAGATAAAAATATCTGTCTGTTCTGTCTGTCTGTTCATTTTTTTTTTACTATTAATGCGAAGTCGGAGAATAAATTGGCAAAATTAAAAAAAAAACATTAATTCTTCCATTTTGTTCAACTCGAGTTCAACCCGAGTTATATAAATTTTAACTCGGGTTAAATCGAGTTTTGTTTTTCCGTGTTGGCACATCACTACTATCTTTGGCGTTTGACAACTTTGACATTTCTTTGTTTTAGTACAATTGACGTCACAGGCATTTTGGCGCTTTTATTTTACGATAATAATTTGATCTTTTTTCCTGCTTGCAGGATAAATATTGTGCAAAAATAAAAATAACACTTGACTATTTCATGTAAACGAACATTTTAAAAAAATTTGAAAAAATTGTAGAATAGCCTATTAGGCGCAATAAGGCGTCGTCTTTATTGCGATGTATGAGGAATAGCAGTAACTACTGCTCGTCATGATTGTCTCATACAGAAACACAGGATTGAGATAGTCATTGGGCATGTAATATAGTTGATAGTTTAATTTAGATTATTTTATCACTAACATTACTAACTTACTTTAAAAGAAATATATATTGCTACTAACGTACTCGTACTAATAAAAATATGGATGTAAAGTCTGAAATAAATATTAATTATTATTAAATCACGCGTCTTTATAAGACACGGTCAAAGGACCGACCGATAAGGCGTATGCGGGGATACAGATCCAACGCGTAGAGGCCATTTAAGCAAAATTTAATGAAAGTATGCGTGGAGTGTACCAACTGGGTCTAATCTCTATCTGCATAATGAAAAATGCAGCTAAAGACTACACCCAGTAAGATGCACAGAAATTATGTCATTTGTGGTCAACAAGTTTGTGGATTTTTGCATTTCGATTTTGGTGGTAATGAGAACCGGACTATAGAAGAGACTCCGCTCACCTGCCTTCTCAAAGCCTCCTAATTGATTTTAAGTATGGCAGGTGGTGACTCGCCGCTCACTAAATGGGTCCCCCAAAAAGCAGACCAATATTGGTGCGAAGAGAGCAACATTGGTGTGAACGGCTAAGGGTGTAGAGAGGTGTGTCTGCGACAGCGATCGAGACGCCGTCGGCGTTATGACATTATTACACTTCCACCCTTCGAGCATCTGCTCTTGCGACTCCACTCTGTCCGGCTGGTTAAGGCAAGACAGAGGCGGGTGGCATACGTCTCACAGAAGCACATCGGTATCCTCGGTGACGCATCTCACCTACAGGTCGCTGCCCTTAGGGAGACTGACAGCACTGATGGGGCATTTATGGCAGTAAAGGGACATTAAATGCTCCACCAGCGGGCGATGGGGTGGTCACTTCCCTACGCACTAATTATTATTATAAAAATTATTATTATTAATATATAATGAATTTTCAAATACGGAACGTTATAATTCTCTGACGTTATAACTGACCTACGACTAGCTACGGCGCAGTGCGGCGTAGGTACAGACGGCCATAGGGTGTTACACCCTCTAAATTATACAGTACTAGGTTTATTGTCGGCGGGGGCTAGCACTAACACTATGGACTTGAGAAATTATAATTCAAATTTTACATAATCAAGTGAACGGTGGCAGATTATGTCATCAATGATAACATTCGAATATAAAATTTTGAAAGGTCCTGGTGTTGCGGGCATATGCTGGAAAATGCAGTGTTAGTACACCGATGATTTGGTGATGGTCACAGTGTAAGGTGATGATAGATGTTAGCAGTGCGTGAACGATCAGTGTGGAGATCTATGGGTGTCTAGTATTGGACGCCTTTTGATTGAAAAGACCATCTTATGCTTATGTTTTTGTTCAATTTTCTTTAGTTATAGCTTCATATTAGAGGGATTAGGCCTTAGTTAACCACGCTGGCCTAATGCGGATTGGTCGACTACATATGTCTTTGAATTACTTCGCAGGTGTATACAGGTTGCCTCACCACGTTTTCCTTCACTGTAGGAGCTTCAGATAAGAGATAAACTTACCTTTGTATAAAAAACTATATTTGTATGTATTGCTTATATACATGTAGTCACTTTTCAGGGATATTGAAAGATTTCAGTTTTTCACTTCCTACAATCCGAACATACTTTCTAGCTTTCTAAACTTTTATTAATACTTTTATGCACATGATATGTATACTCTTGACCTGGTCTTTTTATATTCGAGGATTTTATATGACTATTTGGTTCATGAAAGTTCGTCTAAATCGTTCCCCACCAACTTTTTTTCTTTTTTTTTTCCTCAGGAGAGGAGGCTGAGAATCCATCATGGATAGCACCGCAACAGGCAAGCAGGGATGCAGTGATTATGTCGGACTCCTGGTGAATCGAGGCGGCTCGACCCAACAGACCTACCAACTAAACTCAGCCTGAGCCTTTGGTCCTAAAGACCCTACTGGCTTGAAGTGACAGAGAGCCGAGAGGCACGGATAGCGCTGCCCCATGGTAAGGGCATAAGCGCTAGAAGAGGCACGGTTCACCAAAGTGGGACCGGCCTATGTTGACAGAGAACCTACTCGTGGCTAAGCAGAAGGCTGCCGATTGAGGGATGACAAGGGAGGCGACGGCTCAGACGCCGCCACTTGCAGGTCTGGAAGGTTCTGCATTAATTGATTAAGGGAGTCGCTAAGGACACGCCCTGGTCTACACATCCTCTGCCGAATATTGACTGTTGCCTGAAGGGCTCGTTACGATATTGAATAAAGACAAATGCCTCGCAAATTAACATGTTGTTGGGAGTAGAGGTCCCTACGGAGGTCACATTGAGGACATGGCCACCAACTTGTTCATTCGTGTATTACGAGTATATATTTACTCTTATACATTTCTTTTGTCAGTCGACTTTCATCCATCCTTTCTACGCATCCAAAAGTATTGCTTGTATATAATATGAAGTTTAAAAACTAGTTGAAAATGCAAATACGTGTAAAGTAAAGAATCACGCATTGGTAGGAGCTAGGAAAATAAAAACGTTCAAACTAATTCAGGCACGAATAGGTATTATGATTTTTTTGTAACCACAAAAAAAAACTCGTTCTGCGGTTTGACAAATGTTACATTCAAAGATTTTTATTTAAATTCACAATATACTTGTGTTGTTAGTTACATGTTATTAGGGGGAGAAAAATTAGCTTTCTTAAAAATCTTACGTTTTGTCAAAACTAAATATCTACTCGTATCTATCGAACTTTCTTTACCTTTCAAACATATTAGACTTCATTAACAATTTCATTAAAACTGATTTGAAAGCTTATTGATATAAAAGGATAAGAACAAACAGAGTCACAGAAGCTTTCGTAATGTCTTGGAATAAATAAAAATGTACAGAGTTGGCAAACTGTTGTCAATCAAATTTTACTATTGTACGTATTTTGATCATAGTTTGATATCTATAAACAGTTTTATAACAAGTGATATGACTGTCTATTTTGATCATGCTGCAATAATAAATTTAATTATATAAAGCTAAATTTCTAGCAATCATGAATTCATAAAGCACTAGGTTCGCAGCCGCCGCGGGCGTTCAGCAGACGGCCGCAGTCTAGACGTGGGGTTCCGAGTGCATTTTTCTGTCTGGATCCCTCATCGTCAGGATCACGTCTGCGTGCGTCCAATTTTTACAACCCCATTACACCCTAATAACTCCCATATTCATTCCAATTACCATTTGGTAGAGGCTGTATTCCTTTGATAGATAAATAAAAATAAAGTGAGCTACACATATATGTAGCTAGGTCCGCTGTAAGAGGATTATTATTCTTTTAAAGCCAGACGCACAGTTGCGTCGCGTTTCAGATAACATTTTAGTGAAATATTGACTCTTATGCATAAAGCAATAAGATCTACTATTTGTGACATTTGTAAACTTATCTGTTGTGTATATTTACTCAAATCCATCCGTGATATTGAAATGCGAAGTAATTAATTGTGAGGGCTGGGGAGATGGGGCTGTCTGGGCCTTTGATGGTGACCCTCCGTCATCTCTACAATGTTAGTTGTTTGTATTCTATATGTACTTGTATTTATAGATTCATATACTGATGAGATCATCAACGTTTTATGTTTGTTTTATCAGTGAATATACATGAACATAAAGGTTTTCTCAGTGAATATGAATCATTTAGATAATAATTGAGTTGTTACATTATAAAAATAACGTGTCGCTTGTCGTTGCTTTCTTTGGGATAAATTAGTTGGTTCTGAAAATCTATAAAATTCATTTTCTCTGCCTCTTGATAATGAAAGGCAAGTCTTCAGTACAGTGCGTTGATTTAAAGCGACATAAAAAGTTCTGGGTATTTCATTAATTTGCTATTTTTTAAATTCCTATTGGCATGCATTAGATTTTTTCAGTTTATACCTTGATAGCGACCCGATCTGGCTTTGCTTAATATAGTATAGTAATATATATGTATGTAAATAAGCCTTCTTTTATCGCTCTATCTGTTGATGAAAACTGCATTAAAATCCGTTAAGTTCTTTTAAGTATTCAGCGCATTGCAGCGCATTGAATGAGCGGCAACGCGTATATGATGCGACTGGCGTTTCAAGTTACACAACACAATGCTATGTTATGTACTGAAAATAATACTGTTTCGATTAGATTTATCACAGCCCTTACTATGATTAGCAAAAATGTCTTCAGCTCTATATAATATATATAAAATAAAGATAGCGGAATTACAAAATATACATTTCTGTAAATTTGAATAATTATTCTGCTATTGCAGACGAAATACTGCAAACAATTCTAACAAATTGGTAATTATTTAAATCAGGTTTTGAATTCTTCATGTATATAGATCGGGGAATACGGCTTTTCGCATATTAGTTTCGCCATTATTTTAAATTATTGTTACAAAAGAGTCATATTTTTTCTATTGACATTTTCTATAGATTTTTAAAAAATATGAATTTTTGAAATGATTTCCTTTGTCTGCAATACAGTTGTTTAAGCGTTGATACCAGTTACCAATAGAAGCAGGCACCATGCGAAAATGCGTCACTGCCAATCGTATGGATTGCTGTACGCTCTAAAATTGTTTATAAATCATAATACAGAGGATTAAGATCGGGACTTCATGACGACTAGTCTTTAGATCTAATAAAGTATATTTTATTCCTAAAAGAAATAATGTCACGCAAACTGCGACAATGATTTGCGACGTTTATTATTTTTATTACAAATTTCAAAGTGTCAAAGTTACAGCTCTGTCTGGTCGTTAGTAATGGATAAAATGGACGCTATTGTTGAAAAAGTGTAGCAAGGTTGGCATTTATTTATGTATTTATATAATCAGAACTACTAATTTAGTATAAGTGTTCATATAAAATGCAAAAAATCTTTTCGCTCATTCTAATTTATCATATAGAAGTGTAGTTAATTTTACTTTGGAAAAAAAAAGTTCAGATATTATGCTATGGTTGTCAATATGTAGGCTATTATTTAGGGCTGCAACAGTTAATACAGGCACAAACAATAAGCTTTTCGCTTTGTTAGCCCGTCTCGCGCGTTTCACCGGCAACTACCAGGAGAACAGAAGCATAGAGGCGGCTGTCGATAGACCTATGTACTGTGCTATAGGTGTTGCAGTCGCGGAAGCGGCGACGCGGTCGTTGCATCCCGACGTAAAGGGAGGTCGCCTACCCCCTCCCACCCACTACCAGCCCGGGCAATCGCCTCTCGGTTCATTATCAAAGTTCACTAGTACGTTGCACACATACCTCAAGCTCTGCAGCCAGACAGTTCCGTGCTCACGTGGACTAGTTTTGCTTGAGCTTCCCTGCCTCCCTTGTCTCGGTCGCTGTACGTAAACGCAGCTGCATCAGCCCAGCGTTCGCAGCTCTTGTCTAGCTGGTCATTGATGCCCGGGTTGCGGGCCGACCAATGACGGAGGCTGCCGAGAGCACCAGTTTTGACTGCTCCCCGGGAAATCTGCAAAGCGGAAATGCGCCAGAACAAAGTTGATACGTGTCCGGTGATTGCTGGATTTCAACCTTATGATCTCGGAATACAGATCGACGAAAATGTAAATATGATGACGACGCAGCTCTTAGGTACAATGAATCAAATATATACTTGACTATTTATAAATTGAGTACTCTGTTGTTACTATTTAACGATTTTCTCTTTAATATTTAAAAACATTTACGATATTTCGTAATAAAGAGTATTTGTTAGTCTTGACCCCTCTGATTTATTGCACTGGTATGAGCACCTGGATACAATTAGACCGTAGCTTCACATTCTTTCTTGGTTCTACCGAAGAAAAGTCGTTTTAAACTTTTCCTTTAACATATGTATGTTAAAAGTAACATGATACACATATGATAAATAATGTATAAGATCCATTCAGTAGTTCGAGTAATTTTTTTTATGAATTATTGCGTATACTTGGAATCTATTTACTTTTAATAAGTATAAATCTACGATTAGGATCAATAAAATAAATCCTTTTTTAGATCGAAAATTAGCGTATTTGAAATAGATTGATCTAGTTTTTTTAGGCGATTTACCGAATAGTTTCTATGTCGATAGTTTTAGATTTTACATATCTACTCGTATTATATTCAGATTGTATTTAGAACTAGCGGACCCGACAAACTTCGTCCTGTCAAAAAGATTTATAAAGTGGCAGTTTTTTTTATTCCTACTTATTTTATAGTCAGGGCAAAAAAAAATTATGTACAGAACTGTCACCCTGGTAGTAGGGCGTTGTGAATAAAAAATAATTCATTGCAAAAAAGGTCCTAATGAACTATTAGATTTTGTGACTATTCAAGTTTGGAACGTGACATTAAATCCTCCAAAGATGTATTTTGTGCACTCACACATTGTTTGGATAGATATGAATGAGTTTCATACTTCATATAGCGTTAATAAAGCGCAAATTGACTCTTTGATATTAGGAACACATCTACATTGCTTAGACAACAGTGAGTGCTTACAATAAGAACTTCAATACAATAACAATGAAGCTCAAATTGACTGTACGTTTTAGTTAGAAAACGATTGTATGGGAAAAAGTGGTTGTTTTTAGGGTTTTTCCGATAATTATTAGAATTTTTAAAACCCGTAAAAACCATCCATGAACTTCAACGACCATTTTAAAAGAAGAATTTGGGCCAGGCGTTGTTGAGTTATGCGCTTACCAACACATTTTACGATTCATTTTTATATATAAGATTACAGCTTCCACATAGCAAATTTGATAATTGACTAAAGGCTTTCATACAAGGTAGAATATATAAGCCTTCACATAAAACAATATATAATGTACTCGGAGATAGGGGAGTGAGCGCTAAACTTTAGTAAATGAATCGCGAGGACTATTCAGCGCTTATTTCATAAGCGAAATTAACAGACGAGACAGGAAGGGAGAGGACCGGACATCGGCACTTAAACTATACTGGCAATTATAAACTTGATTTATATGCAATATACATGTGTTTCTTACAATTTCTGAGAGAGTGGCACCGTGGTCTCAGCACTGGTTTCTTAATTAAGAAGTCAATGATATCGTGTATTTTGTTTTTTTTTTTAATTCGTATACACTTTTATGGTCAAGGAAATCATGCATAATGCTGCTGGCTAAAGCTTAATCACCGGTAGGTTAATCACTCTTAGCGGAAGAGCGGATGACCTGTGATAAATTCTTTTATTTGATATATTGACAAACAAGCAGTCTACCTAGTCTAGTCGTAGAGTCTTTTAATTGTAAGTGGCTACAGCCGTCTATAGTATATGTAGTTCCTGTGAGATTATCAGCGAACCTGAAACCCCCACACCCCCACAGTGTGCTTTGATCCCGATCATTCTACGGATTTCATAATTTCTGATTCGATCATGAGAAACTCCGAGCATAGCCCTCTCCATTTTCTTTGGATAAATTAACACACACAAATTATTGACTTTGGAAGGAGTCACTGCTTCTTCTTTCTGAAATAATTTATATAAGTTATTTAAGAGAAAATAAAATGTTGTCAGCACTATATGATCATGTGAACCTGAAATAAACTATATGATTTTGAACTATCATCATTTTATAATTAATTATGGTTTGAGAATCACAGACGTCGCGTCTCTCCGCCCAACAACCTCTACACCTATATCTAACTGTATTCGTGTTAGAGGAGCCGCCGTCTGCGCGCAAGACGAGGGGGCTGGAATCCGTTGATGGAAATATCAATTTTAAGTATTTCAATATTGCTTGTCACATTCATTGCTTATTTGAAGAATTTGTATCATATGTACCGTAGTTTTACGTGTGTATTAATTTTGTGTACCGGAGTACCGTACCATGTACCGTGTGTACTAGAGTGAGAGTCATCTGCTTGGGTGGAAGTATCTCCGTCTTACTTATTTCTGCTGCAAATTAGTGTTTGCAGTGCGATAATTTACTTTGTGGAGTTTGTAGGCGTTACAGATTTGCTGCGAATTTCACAGTATCCACATGTACTGTAGGCGATTGGAACCTTCTTACCATCAGGTAGGCAGCCTGCCTGCTTGCCAACATAGAGCCACAGAAAAAGGTCTATTTGACAATACGAATGATGTTGTGTCATGATATACAGTTTTTATGGTAGTGAAAAAAGTTTATTCAAAAGAAAGTATTAAAAGGACTAAATATTAGGTGTTTAGCTAAGAAATATGTATTTATTATTATTAGCCAAGAAAGCAACATATTTGAAACTTTTAAAGTCAAACTTATACATATTTTTATGTTCAGGGATCTCCACTATACGCGACAGTTAGAACTTAGAACCGTCCACTACACATTCGTAACACCGGAGAAGCTACAGGCCTAACATTAAACTAACTAATAACGTAAATTAAAAAAAAACTGTACTAAGCTGATGAATAAAATAACAGCTTCTGTCGAGATTGTATTTTAAATAAACAAATTGTGATATTCAAGAGTCATCAAAATGTGGACTGTAGCTTAAAATGAAATAGTTTCTGTAGGTATATAATGTAGCTTTTTTACCTTTTTAATATAAGATTTATGTTTAAGATAGAAAGGGATGGTGCTACGGAGCCCACATAGTACCATCCCTTTCTAATTATATTCAAACAGAGATTTAAGTTTGAGTCTCATTCTGTAATACAGGCATTACTACAGAGACATTACTAATTCTATTCGTCTTGGATAACAGTCAGGTAAATAATTTGTTTTTGTTGCCTTTACGTTTCGACAAGGTTACTCCAGCAGTGGTGGCGAGGAGGTAAGCCCTCCTCGTTATCACAGCTGGTGTAACCTAACTATTATGTGGATATACGAATATCACTTTGTTAGTTTAAAAATAGAACATTATTGTTAAGTTGTTAAGGTACTCACCATGTTGTAAAGGGAATTGACATTTTGTTGTCTGACTCGAAGGACCAACAAGATGTAGGATTTATCTCCGTACAATCAATGAGTTGAGAGATGAGGGTTAGCCGAGGTCACTGGCTTATAGTTATGGAGCCTACCTCTTGAACGGTTTAGATCTTTGACAAGCATCTATTAATAAACTTAATTATTATTAACCCTCACAATGACCCCTTAAATATTATTTCCTTGGGCTTGAAGTACCCTGTATTGATGTTAATACATACTAATTGATACTGAACTTTATTTAAAATTAAGATAATGTCTAATGTGTCCGACAAAAATGTTTTGAGAATAAATGTGTGAGAGAAATTGTAGGTCCTTCGGGGCCCCCCTGAGAATGGGGCCCTGGGCACGGGCCTTATGGTAAAGACGGTATTGGTAATCTCATTTTGTTCTTTGTATGTTCAAGGTTTAATGTTACTGTGTTGTCAATAAGTGTCTTTAACAGTCTATATTTAATAAATATTATGTTGATTTTATTCAGTGAATTAGGTACACATCAGTTCGAATCCTAAGAGCGAATGCTGATAGTTGGGAAAGCTCCATAACGCAATTGAACACCGGTATGTAATTAAGTATTAAAATAGTTCATAATTGATAACATTAATTTAAGTTCATATTGTTACTAACATTAATATGGAGTTTGTATGTTTGTATGTGCGTACCTTTTGTAAAATTAATTATTACATTAAATTACATAAGAAATAATTCTATTATTTCTTACTCTGCGACCATTGAAAAAAATTAACGTAGAAAGTAGATTATATCTACATACAACATTATAAGTTCGGTTTCTTCCCTTACTTCCACGACTCTTTTATATAAAGAAGTTGTTAAATCGAGCGTTTACTTGACAGTATGAAAAACACATCTTCTAGAAGCTGGGCAGGTGTCTTCGCTTCATAAAATCTGCAAAATATACCTTTATTCGTGTATTCTCCATTTTTCCATGTACGTATGCGCGCATGGAAAAAATATATAATTTTTATTTTTTGTGATCCCTCAATTTTAAATGCCTGTAAAAGTGTTTGTAGAATAAAGATTTCAGTTATCTTATATTGATTTATTTAATTTTTCTTCATTATTTGTATTTATCCAATTAATTTATATTTACGTAATTAAAACCTAAATTTGAATTTTACGGACACAATTTTAGGAAACCATAATTACTAAATAAAGTCAAACATCTAAATCCATATTAAAAATATCATAATAAGATTAATCAAAATCATTTATTCAATTATATATTGACTATGTACGCAGTTGGAGCTTCAGGACATGTTATTTTATACATACCAATCAATGCACTAATTGGCTGGCAGTTTGTGATGCAAAGTACACCTAAAGGGAAGAAAACAAGGTGTTCAATCCGGTGCTGTTATGTAGGTGGAGCTGGTCTGCGGGTGCTTGCATCAGAAGCGTCGGCGGCGGTGACCACACTTCATGTCATATAACATTTATGTAGACAGTTATTATTAAGAGGTAAAGTTTGGGAGTTTCGCCGTTCGGAATAATCTCTGGCATTACTGAAACATTTTTAATTGAATTTGTAGTACAAAGTGTTCCCTCTGGTTCAAATAATAAATAAATAAATATTTCTTATACTAACACCAATTCTAGCCCGAAGTGAGTTCAGTAAAGGCTTGTGTTATGGAGTCTAGGGTAACGGACATACATGCATATATAAATATTTTTAACATATATATTAACATGTATGACTAAGGTACAAATGCTCGCATTAATCACACAAACACGTGAACCTACCGGGACTTGAAATTCGGGAAGTTTTATAGATGACGACCCCTTGAAACTGGTGTACCAATCACTCAACTACGGAGGTCGTCGAATTAACTAAGTTCTACCAATAGACACGAACGCTGTACGAGAATAAAACGTCTTAAGTGTCGATAATTTTATGGTTCGTGCTACAATACAGTTGAGTCGAACAATCTGCTCGATTTTTTGTATATCGATATTTTTTATATTTATATTGATGCTGGAAGTTATTACTTTTCTATGTTAATAAAGTTAATGATACACCACGCACCTGATAAAACTTAGTAATTTGAATAGTTTATATTAATGTGGCGTATCACTACAAAGTATAGAACAAAGTCGCTTTCTCTATCCCTATATCCCATTTTTTTTTTTTTTTTTTTGTTCCCCTGATGTAAATGCATTAAATTGCATACCCCGGCTGTGACGAGCCGGGGTTATGTGGGGCTCTCCTCCCCAGAAGGGGGAGGCCTACCCACTAAAAACCTCAGGGATGGCCTTCCTCAGGCATGTAGGGAGCCCCCGGGAACAGCAAGCCACCTCCGGGAACCCCCAGCCTCCGCTCCCCTGCCTAGAGGGGAGCCCTCCTCGGGGAGGCTACTACCTCCCCCGGTCTCCTCCATCGACGACGCCCCCCGGCCACGGAAGGGGCGTGGTCCATCCCGGGTCGCCGTAGCAGTCGCGACTTCCTCGCGCCCGCCGGCGACCCGCGGATCCCTATATCCCTATATATGATTAAATCTTTAAAACTACGCAACGGATTTTGATGCGGTTTTTCAAATAGAGTAATTAAAGAGGAAGGTTTATATGTATAATAAAATCCATTAAATAGTGTAGAACTACTGTTATTTATGAGGTTTCTTATATCATGTCGAATCACATGAAACGTACGAGTGTACTCAAAAAATTGCTACTAAAATCCTTACTGCAAAGGTATTTTTTTTATGGCATAGGGCAACAAACGAGCAAACGGATCACCTGATGGTAAGCGATAACCACAGCTTATAGACACCCGCAACACCAGAGGAGTCACAGATGCGTTCCCGTCCTTATATATTGTTTAAATTGAGGTAGATACTTCTATTATTAAAAAACAAGGCTTCTATTTTCGCACTTATTGTCTTATTAAGTGTGTGACAGGCAAACTTTATAATATTTTGAAGAGAGGGTTTTATTTTGATTGGAAATATAGCGAAGGGCTCTAACGTGGAATTCTGAATGTAGTCAGGGATTTCTTGATTGAATGATGAGCTAAATAAAGTTTACAAGTATTCTCGAGTTAAATAACGTTTCAAAGTAATTGTTGCCCAAAACAAAAATAATTTTGCTTTACTTTTCATCCCTTAACTTACTTAAGCCAATTCATGTAATAAAAAATATATATTAAATACGAATTTATTACGCATTGTTTTAATTGTTTTCCTTAAGAATATTGATGTATATTTTCCCGCTTCTTAAATTCATTTTAGAAAGGGATCTTAATGGTTTTCTAGTGGGCTATATGGTGGCTAGCGCGAAAATTGAAATGCACATTAAATCTGGTGTTAAGCACCATTAATTTGTTCAAACAATTACTTATGTGTTAGTTAGTTTGGCTGGGCTCCACCGCACTTAGCCTCACGATTGGGCCATTGTGCGTTTACTTATGTGTTATGCGAGAGTTTTTGCAGTATACGTTTATATATAGTTTAATATATAGCTGCGAGATTTATTAAATAAGATTACAAAGAAACCAAAGTCACAGGACGTTGGTTATATTAAGAAGGAGGTTACAAACGTATATCTGCAGAGAGCGCTTCAATAGTACAATTTTTAATGTGATCATAAGAAAGAATCTATTATGATCTGTATTGTGGAACCAAATATTACTTTTTGATTGGACGGTGTGATTTTAAGTTTCTCTGTTAAAATTAAAAAGTTGACACAAATGCATTTCCGTATTGCTTGATCACCACAATACCAACAGATAGACAAGGCGGTAAAGGATTAACCGATAGCTATAGTGACTGCTACTACCCTCGCGATCGATTAACATTCCAGTATCGCATCTCACCTCAGCATCGTTTGTACCTCGAGATGCTTTTTATTACGTCTTGTTATGGCTATAACATATGCTGTTTGGCTAGACAGCACAGTTAGGGTATATAGATGTTCCTTCAATCCTAAAGATGACATTTAACGTGCTGTTTAAGCATCAGATGAAGATCAAAAGATTTTCCTAGAAACGTCCTCAGTAATGCGGAAGCACAAATCGTCTGGACACCCCAATGCCCAGGCCGCGAGGTGGAGCGACGACGGCGCATCCGGCGGTAGCCATGACAACCGCCGCTACCCCTACACCCGCCTACCCGTGCTCCAGCATCGCAGCTACCTCGACGCGGCTTGTACCATGGTATGCTTTCAATTATTTAGTGTTGTACAATCAGCATAAAAAACAAATAAATATTATTATAACGGCGGTTTTCTACTTTCATCTTCCTCGGTATCTTATAGGGCTACATCTGAAGGGAGACTACCAAGATCTTCTTATTAAATAACATCGTCTTATCTATTTCTGTGCAAATAGGTTCCGGTTATGTGGTGGAAATAGGTTTCTGTTTGAAGGGCGGAGGGAGCGAAAAAACTGCATAGGGCTTTTATATATACACTTATATGACAGAAAAGTTAGAAAATAATAAAATAAACTGTATAACGCGACTTTCCTTCTTATGCCAAATAACTGCTGAGAATGGTGGAGACTACCCCTGTCTGTGCCTTCCTGCTGTCTTTACTAAATCGTCAGTTCAATTTGTGTGAAACCTACCAACAGTGCTTCTATCAGCATACCTTTCCGCCAGAGTAGCCGTAAGTTCTGCAGGCTATATTATTGATCTTAGTTCATCTGAGGACTTTTTAATTATGTATTTGATTACTCAGAGAAATTCCAAGCGTTGTCCTCTTCATTGCGTTTTCGACGACATTGAACGTCCTAATAAGGCCCATTGTGAAATTTGCTATTTCGAATAAATTGTATTTATAACCTAGACACGTCTACTGCTGACGGTACTGATTGTGTACAGTGATCGACGATCGATGAGACGCGTCGGCACTTTTAGCTTTGATGTAAGTTCATACAGAAATGTGATTTATTATAAAGCAAAATCACACGGGAACTAAGTTCAGCTGTTATTTTGTGTAGTGAAATTTTGCTTAATCTTAACTGTATTATTAGTTACTAGCTTCAGCCCGCGGCTTCGCCCGCGTGAAATTAGTTTTTGTCAATCCTGGTCCCTTTTGTCTAAGGTACCAAGATTCATGGTCTTATCTTCAATTCATCTCCTATTATACCTCCACACTGGTAAAAAATTCAAAATGCTAGAACAAACGATTTTTTGTTTCTTATGACGTGATATTTGACATACTTGCATACTAACTTTCAACCCTTATTTCACCCCCTAGCTGGTCTCAATTTCAAAAATGCTAGAACAAATGTTTAATAATTTCTTATCAAGTGCTTAAATATAAAGCCCCAACTTTTTATTCAACCCCTTCATCACTTTTTTCGAAATAAAAAGTAGCCTATGGTCTGTCTTAGGGTCTAAAGATTGTCTGTACCAAATTTCATCAAAATCGGTTGCGAGGTTTAAGCGGGATTAGCATCTTAGCATTCATTTAGTTAGTCGTCACCGCGGTAAGAGATATAAAAAATAAAGAGGGTTTATTAAGCCTTTTGGACAAGTTTAAACAACAAATCTCTAGTATACTTTTAATTATTTATTACGAACGCTAGATCCAAGGCTATTAGCGAATTTAATGAAAATGTGCGTGCAGTGTACTAAGTAGGTCTAATCTCTATTTGACTAAAGACTTTACCCAGTTAGATGCCAGGAACTATTGTCTTTATACGTCAAAATGTTCTTGAACTATATAAATATATGCGTTTCGATTTTGGAGATAATGAACAATGAGCTATGGATGAGACCACAGTCACCTACCTTCTCAATGTCTGCTAATTTACATAAGGTGACACGTCATTCACGAAATGGGCCCGAAAAAAAAGCAGAGTAATATTGGTGCTCAAGAAACAACATTGGTGCTATGAACGGCTAAGGGTGTATGTAGTAGGTGTGTCGGCGTTATGACATTTTTACACTTCCATCCTTCGAGCATTTACTCTTGCGACTCTACTCTGGTCAGTCGGCTAAGGTAAGAGAGGCGGGTGGCAAAAACCCCCCATGAAGCATATAGGGTGTAGCAACTCTGCACTCTGGACTGACTGCATTGATGGGGCATTTATGTGTCATATAAATGCTCCACCAGCAGGCCATGGGGTCGTTACTTCCCAATGCACATATTATTATTATATAGTTTATATCTTCGTTATTCAACGTGACGTGGTTAAGAAAAATCTGAATATATCTATTTTTATTATCACGTTTTACCTATTCATCTGTAGAGGTATCCAAATAAGAAGCTACCTACGCTTACTTATTAGCGATTTAATTTATTAGCTACAAATAATTTAATATAACAGTAAAAAAAAATTTGATTTGAGTTATATTAAGAAAATATTTATTTTTGGATAATTACATTTACTCGAAGGTATTTGGATAATTACATCCTTCCTGTCACAAGTTGAGTTGATAGAATGTTTAATTGGGCTACAGACACTCATACAAAAAATAATAAATAGTAGGTATACATATATTTATAAGTGTCATTAAAGGTGTCAGAACCAAAGTCCTCTATCACAATAGTATGTACTTACGAAACAATTCCAAAAGTTTACATAGTTCAGGGTAAACATTTTCTTATGTCTAACATTTAACAAAGGTGATTTACATATCACCTACGTCTAAACTTAGCAGTATTAATTAGAACGAATGTTTAAGATGACAGAAATAAGTATAGACGCCATGCAGCTATAATTCTAACCTCATAAAAGTTTACATAGAAATTTAAATTTCATTCCAAGTGTTAAATCAAATTAACTTTCTGATTATCAATTGTTAACCCTGCTAAAAGATCTCATAAAATAAAAAAATCGGAATATTTTGACAAGTATATTAAGCGTGTTGACTCAAACTTAGATAATTCTAAATTAGTTCCAGGTGGTTATTTTGTAACGCATCGATTGTTTGAAAATCATAATCGAATTAGATGATTTTATTAAAAAAAGCTTATTAAAAGCCAATAACTGTTGGTCGATTACTAACAAATGTGCGTAGATCATTCGGAAGGTGGACTTATAAAATTGATTCGATTATCATTGCAGACTTACCACAGTGCACCTTTGTTTCCACTTACACTGGGCCTTAATAGAAATTGGCTAAGTGTGGGTGTTATTACATCTTTAAAATCAAACATAAAATTTTTACATTTTACACGTGAAAAATGTTATGACATTAATTGACAAGTCTACGGCAGGAGATGTGGTGCTGAAAAGAACCAGCAAGAAGCAAGTAAAGGCAAACTTTTTTCTTCCTGTTTTTTTACAGAGATACTTTCTTTACAATTTTAAGCACGTTCATGTTACTTACCATAGTCAAAATATTTAGCAACGTACTATTGAGTCATTAAAAATTGAACTGAAGCATTTTTATTATTTAACTAATCCTTAACAGTATTATAAACTTTTTTTCATAAGAGTATATTTTACAATTGATTTAAATCTGTGAAAAGGTAAATCGGTAACTCTACTATCTTTTCTTCGGAGCAAACAGGTGTGAATAGATTGCGTAAAGAATGACATGCGTGTGAAACTCGTGAATATAAATTTGACGTTTGGTAGACAAGAGTTGAAAAATAAAAGCATATTGTGAGATAAGGGCTTGAGAAATAATTTAAAAAATGTATTCATCAGATTAGCATATCTGCGTAAGAAATTTATGGAGTGTCACAAATTAGGAACATCCATTATAACAAATTTTAACATAAAAACGATGTTTAGGTTCAATTACCTTTTTCATAGAAATAAGAATAGGCCTAAAGTACAAAACCACTAAGAATACATGAAAACATCACATCAGGTTTCTGATACTCGTAAAAAATTTACACATATCATTTGAGTTTTAATGCCCGCGAACTAAAGGGATGTTCCTTATCAAATAAGGAAACTATTGAATATTTATTGAACTATATATAGTTCTTTGCTTGTCAGAGACTTTCTACTAAGCTTAACGCATACCGAATTGGGGTAGGTCGCCTAAGGCAACGAAACATCGCCCTTTACTACGATCCGCTTACTTCACCCTGGTAAAGCGCTTTACTCTCAACTCTCAATACATCGCTGCATTATTCCTCCGTTTTATTGTGGAGCTATAAGGAATGCTGTAATGAATACTATGTGCATAGATACAGTATGAACTCGGTAAGTGATACGCGCTTTGCAACCAAATTATTGGAATGGCGAAAAAACAAACGCAGACGAGCTGTAGGCGGGCTGTGCTCGACATTGCATCACGTGGCGCTTAACGTGCTATTTTTGTTTTTAATCTAAGCTTTCACTCTAGATTTAAAAAGAGTTAACAAACGATATAATGGTGACAGAATAAGTTAAAGGTTTGACAATTTTATTCAATGTGATAAAATTCATATACAAACGCTAAGTTTGACAGTTTGTAAATGAAAAGAAACCTTTTGTAATAGGATCCTTTCCAACTCAATCAGACTGAATTTGTCATAAATATAGTTTTTTTTTACTGCCACAAGAATTATATCAATACTTACCACATCTTTTATATCTACTCATCAACTATAAAAGAAAGAATGACCCAATTAATAATGTTTTTTTAAATAATTTTATTCATTCAATTCAGAGTGTATGAAACACCACGAACAACGACTCAAGAGTTCAATGCCGCGAATAATAACAATTGAAGTGCTAAAACTGTTTCATTAAATTATATTTTTAATTAAATGCATAGTGAATAATAATATTTCATAAGGAATATTTTTGTCAAATTGGATAACAATTTGTTTACGAGAAGAAAAACAAAAGAATAACGATCTGTCCCCATAAGTTGATGTGCTAATAAGCTAAAGAGATTATTTCTAACAATAGACGTAATAATGTTTCATTCAATAACGTGATAAAAATGTAATCTAAGATATATATTTTGTGTATTAGATATACATATATTATTCTCAATTATGAAATATTGTTTATATACACAGTTCATTGACTTATTTTTGACAACTAAAAGAAATGATATGGTTTAATCGAAATAAAAATTCGTTTCGGAAATGTACTTTCTTATTGCACATTATGTGGTATTAATTAAGGAAGTAGGTAATTGTTATTAATTATTGCTTTTTTATACACATATTAAATAAACATTCATATATATAACTATGCATATAAATAAAGCATTTATTTTGGTAGTAATATAATTGTAACCGAATGTGGGATGGGGGCTGTGCCGTGCTGTCTGTCATGTCCTGTAACAAGATATTCAAGCATTTCTAGGGAAATCTTTGAAAGATTCCACAGAAATACTTGTATGTCACGAAATGTATTACACTTAACTTAAAAATAACCATAGAATATATTCAAATTGTACAAGTGTTTTCTGTTACAATCTACAAACTATTATGGAACTTGTACTAATTATAATGTTCGTTAGGCGATCATATATAGTTAGAAAAAGTGAAAACGTCTGTGGCGTGATTGGAGAAACGATTTCAATAACCAATCGAACGTGCTGTGATGACGAAACTATATGAGTATGAGAATGCTATTCGTACACAGTGCGTAAATGACATTTGAAGCTGTGCAATTATAGACTATATTACAATAAAATAAAGTATCAATCATGCACACGTAGATGTCTTGACGGAATCCGTGTATTAATTCGTACAAAAAGGAATGAACATTTCAACATGTCAACTTGCGTATGAACATTGTTATAGACGAAATCACCAAACGAAACTTGAATGTGTGTACTCAAGCCGAAGTTAAAACATTCGTAAACTAGCAACATTGTTCGGATATGTTCATTTGATAAAGTGTCTAGACGGCTTAAAACCGCACTGGTGCATTTAGATAAGTTAGTTTACTCGTGGTGTTAACATTGTAACTGCGGAGCGAAGCAATCGTTCATAAATTTGAGGAGATTCGGAGAATTAATAATTTTTTGCTTAACGACAAAATCTTTCAAATATTCACATTGCTACTGTATTGTTGCAACGATTTTCTTGCTTTCTTGTGTGTTTGTTTCATGTTCACACAACCTCGTTCTGATAATCTATGAAGGCACGAACTTACTCTATGCTAGTGATTATGCGTTGGTGAACCACGCTGGCAGGTGCTGGTATTGTGTTTGTTTTGGCAAACTATTGTAATTAATAAATTTTTAATCACTTCTACATGTCTAAGCACTTTAAAACACTTAATAGGTTAGTAAATATAAACTCTTAGTATTTTTGATTTCATAAAAGGCCTGTACAAATAATAATTATCAAAATAAAATTGATTGTAGAAAATAATTCTATGCTTAATTTTTGTAAGCTTTTTGATTGCATTAATTTCGTTATAAGTATAAAATCAAATATGGTTTGAAATATTTCGACAAATTAATCCTGTGAATTTAACAATGTCTTGTATTGGTAAAGACTTGCTTGGTTTGTTACATTTACAATTTTTTCTCGCACAAACGGACAGAAATTACAGAGGACACTTGTAGTGTCATATATCAGTGTGTCACAATTTCCACGCGGTCTTGTAGACTAAATGCCAAATATACCCCCTCGGATATATCAACAAAAGATCTGCCCATCCGTCAAATCCTTCGATTCACCTGGTAAATATTGACTGTTTAGTCCTTTGTTTTTAAATATATATTTCTTCTCGGGGGAGCGGTGTACTCTTCCAGCGAGAAGGAGATACATTTATTTTTAAGTTTTCGATGTGCGGCCTCCAAATGTTGGAATAATATCCCCCCCATTAGGGATCCACAAAATATAATTACATTTAGGGCTAGACTTAAGAATTTTATTATAGATTCACAAAACGACTTTAATAATATTAATCTAGATAAATCGTTTATATAATTCTAAATAATATACTCAATTTATTTATATTTAGAAATAAATGTTTAATTTAAATATCAATATAGTAATGCTAAATCATATATTACGTATGCTTACTAATTTTATCTTTCGTTTATAAATAATAGCTCATAGTTATAGTAAATAGTTTCGGTGTCTTATTAATTATCATTAATTACTAATATTTATTTACTATCTACTATCTACCCTTTTAGTTCGGGTACGTTTAACGCAATAATTTTATGTTATCTTGTATCCTAACATTATTCGTGTACATTGTGTCTGTGCTGAATAAAAAAGTTTATTATTATTATTTACTAACCATTATGTGTCATTCTTATTATGTTTTATTTATGTCTTATGAAATCTTCAATTCAGTCTGTTTCAGATGATGAAATAAGCATAGCATTAAAAATAATGCGTTGACTCTGATGCCGAAGGCTTTGATGGAACGAGCTACAGGTTCCTTCTATGATCAATAATTCCCACAATGAGTCTCTAGTCTGAGTCTCTGATATACTTAATAAGTTTTTTTTAAGCTAGACGCTATCCAAAATGCTGGAAATAACAATAATCATCCCTATTCCTGAAATATCACTGATAGAAGCCCATCCCAATCATCTAAATTCTTCTATTAATCGAAATAATATGATAGTAATGAAATGAGGGTATAGTGCCATTTATATTATGATTATTTCAGCACAGGTTGTCTGAAAAATATCGCTCTTATCCACCTTAAGATTTTTATGTTTTTATGTGTTAATAAAGAATATATGTATCTATTTATTGAAATGGACTTTATTTTTTTTTTATGACTTTAAACGAACCCCGAAATAAATTTAAGGCAATTTAAATAATAGTTTGAAATAAAAAACCTTTCAATTTCGCCAAACAAAACGACAAAGGGTATATTTCATCAATTTGCTTCCTCGCCGCAGCCGTGCTATGGTGGTGCGGCGGAGATCGAAGCGGGCAGACGGCGGCCCCCTCCAGCGATCTGTTTGTCCGCACTCCTGAACTCCTGGTCGTTGCTTAATTAATATAGAGTGAATGCAAACGAAACACGGACGCGGAACTAAAAAGATGATTGTTTCGCAGGTAGAGGGGTGTTTGCGACGGATCGTACGGACGAGTTTACAGCCGTTATTATATAAAGATGATAACATTGACGTGATAACAGTATATATATATATATATATATATATATATATATATATATATATATATATATGAAAACGATTAAATACAACGTAATCTTATTTTAATATTAGGCCATCTTCATGATATCTGCATTGATTTCTTACTTTGATGTTATGTTAACAGTAAATAAAGGGCCAATGAAGTTGTATTGAGCTGATAATTTTATAAAGTATGAAATAGTTTCATGAACTGATCTTTTTATTTATAGAACACGCAAACTCAACATCTCAATCTCAATCTTCACTTGTGGCGGTAGAATCGCGAGAGCGCACCCCGCCACGCGCCCACTATACGGGCTTAGAGGACACCGGGGGATTTTAGTGGGTAGGCCGGTCCGTTTGACCAGAGAGCCCCACACACGGCCGCGCCTAGCCAGCGCGGTGTCATGGTGTATAAGGAGCGTTCCCCTTCGAAAAAAAAAGGCAACATCTTCACTTAACATCAGGTGAGATCATTGTGAAATGCAATCAAATTAGTGATAAAAAGAAATCTGCACAATTTAGACCACATTATATTTATATGTTATTCAAGTTCATTTTATTCAGTTGGTATGTAGTTAAACTCGGACCAAACGTTGATGTATGGTGTCATACTGCGCGGTACAATGTGTCTTTTGTATGGGACATAGCGCAATAACTTTTCTTAGAGTGACGCTATACGTTGCTGTTTAGTTTTTTCTGTAGCGACGATGATGGCGCTTTGGTCTTGTTACTAGCCTTCAAATAGCATGTGTGGGTTAGAAACTGTGGTAAATTTGAAAGAAATGCAAAGGTATATGGTGTGTCGACTACTCTGTGCTGAGCTAGATTAGGTAGACTGAGGCCTAATTCATTTAACTTACTCGCTGACTCGTTGCCTTCAGTGATATTGTCTAGGAGTTGTGATATAATCTGCTTCTTTTCCTGATACAATCACGAAAAGCATCTTGAAACGAAAAGAATATTACCCTTATATGATGAATCTGCCATACTTTTATATCCTCAAAGCATTTGCCATCTTCTAAGTAACCAGGGTAATGTTTTTACAGTAATTTGAACTGTCAGATCGCCCCTGTATTTAGAATTTTAAAATAATCCCGTTTTATGGACGAACGAATTAAACATTTATACACCAAACCTTGTGAGTAGGCTTATATATAAAGAGTGCGCTTCTCTCTCTCTCTCTCAATTTCTATTTAAAACACACCGTTGCAGCTGCCTGTCCATTTCAATTTTAGCTGTCAAGCGTCCGCCGTACCGTGTTAGGGCGTCTGCAGACGTGTTATTTAGTCGAAATATTATTTAATAGTATGTCTCTATCAGAAGTGACGGTTCTCTAGAAAAAAAAAAACATAATCATCAAGTTTAAAAAATAAGCCTTAAAATCAAAGTGAACATAGAATTTATCCGTAAAACATTTAACTGATTTGCAGTTACATAATTTAGCAATCATCACTTAATGATGTGATTTTATAATTACAGGTATTATTCAGTTGGGTATGTCTAGCCATTAACACACATTACGAGTAAATATACTCATACTCCCGCCGACACACGTACGTACTGAGTGACTTTATATCTTGTCATATGTTGGCAATGTACACTATGATATTATAGGCTATTGTACTATTCACCAGCAGATGGGACTGCCCTTGACTTTGTCAAGATATGATATTAAAAGAAAAAATCTTACACATTTTTTTCTTAAAATTATTTCTACGTAATTAGTTATATTACGTAATATTTTTTCCTAATTAAGACTTACCGATAATACTCGAGTTAATTGTTGATATTGGATCATACTATTTGTCAGTCTTATTCTATCTATTGACATATGTACTACGAAACAAAATTTCTTTGTTTCCAAAATATTCAGTCACTGTCAGAGACGATGTCAAAATCTTCAGCCTCATAGCCAATGCAGCACTGATCTTTTCTTTCAGAATTAAGTTTCAACCAGTGGCGAAATCGCTTGTTTCCGGTGTAGTATATAAGCAACGCAACGCCTACTAGCATTACTGCCAGTTGGCTACGAGTTTACAAGGAGTAGGATCTAATAGCTACGAATATAAGTCGTAGCGTTTTCTTTTGACGTGTGTATCGGGGCGAGGCATGAAGTGGGCTACTTTATTATGTTATATTGTTATTTAGATAGTCTTGATCAATAGTCAAGAAAAAAATATCCTCCATAGATAATACATTAACCTTTATTACAGAACTAAGTTTCAATCTTATAGTGGTGAACTGCTTGTTAAAGTTGTAGGTGTGCAAACGCCCTTAAATTAAACAAAGATAAAAATTTCCGGTACGCTGCAAACTCCAGTTTACGATGCTATAGATGTACTTGTGTACAGCGTCTGGCTGCTGCTTCGATCACGTCTATAATGTATACATTCATAGGACCGCTTTCTATGGGCGATTTTACAATCAAATATCGGGTTTATTCCAACACAGTAAGGTCGCTGATTATTCGCGGAAACAAAATGCACGTATGCTAAATGCTAGGTCCGAGATAACAAGGGATCATGTGCTAGACTTAAAAAATGTTTGAGAGTAATTCATGCGATATTTGGATAAGTAATAAACAAATTCTAAAGTTTTGTATGGATGAAGGCAAATGGAGCTTATATTAAATTAAATATTCGTTGCAACTTTATGAAAAACAATAAAACGGAAATTTTCTTTCTGTGAAATTATTGAATAGAACTATTTATTTATTTATTTATTTATTTATACTTCGTGTACAATGTGTACAGTGGCGGACTTAATGCCTGAGGCATTCTCTAACAGCCAACCTTTAGATGGTGCAGAAAGCAAGGTGGTAGATGTACCAGTGAAATGACTATTTATAAATCATCCATATATATAAATATAAAATCCTAATACATAGATATCATATATAATATACTAATACATAAAATTATATCCGAAATAGTTAGAAATATATCTATAGTAATAAATAAATAAACCGACAAATATGCAACGAGTCTTTAGAGTATATTATTCTGATGAATATGTTTTCGCAACTTATTTTTGAAACTAGTTCTGCTAGTTGATGTTTTAATATCGATAGGCAAAGCATTCCAGAGATGAATTGATTGTACAAAAAATGAAGCGTGAATTATTTCAGTATGGTGAGATGGAAATTTTAGAAGCAAGCCAGATGATGACCGCAGAGATCTATAGTGAGAAGCACTTAGGAATTGGAAGTGAGGACTTAAATAACTTGGTGTATTAGGGCCATTGACGATAGTGTATAAAGCACTCAATGTTCTCAGATATCTACGCTGCCGAATAGTCAACCAGTTCAAGCGCTTGCGATACTCGGAAACGTGGTCATATTTTCTCAAATTAAAAATGAACCGAATGCAGTTGTTCAGAAGCCGGTCTAGTTTATTAAGTAGATCTGCATTCAGGTCGAGATAGCACACATCACCATAATCAATGACAGGGAAAATCAAGGTCTGAACAAGCATTTTCTTAATATCAGCAGGTAGAAAGTTTTTTAACCGATATAACGACCGTAACATTCCAGTAACTCGTTGACATATGCTGGTAACCTGCGGTTGCCAGCTAAACGTAGCATCTAAATAAAGCCCAAGATCCTTCACGTGATTACAAAATGGAATCAAGTTATTATTAAATACAATTGGACAAACATTATCTGTGTCCACTTTAGCAATGAGTCTGGGACCACCAACCAACATTGCTTGACATTTCGCTGGGTTGACGAGTATTCCAAATTGGTCAGCCCAAGATTTAATAACAATAAGGTCGTCATTAAGCTTATGAATAGCCTCATTTATATCATTAACAGCAGCTTGAGCATAAAGCTGCAGATCATCGGCATACAAATGATACGAACACCGAAGACGGTGAGTTATGAGATTAATAAAAATTGAAAAAAGAATTGGAGATAAAATGCCGCCTTGAGGAACACCAGCCCTCAAGTTACTCCAAGAAGACGATTTGTCCCCTGAAATAACTGACTGCTGACGATCCTGAAGATATGAAGAGAACCAATTACCAAAAAATAAAAGAGAAAAAGAGAAAAACTATCTGAATAGATTTTTTAATATGGTATACTATTTTTTTAAATCGTAAATCTTCATCATCAATCTGCCCTTGTTCCACTTATGGGAAACATTAGAGCTTGTTTTGCCTCCATTACATTGGATTTTTCTGTAGAACTTTTATAGGTTAAAGTTATCGGAAATCGGACCAATAGTAGCAAACATGGAAATTAGCAAATTTTGCCACTTTATAATATTACTATAGTCGAAGAGTTGCACGCCGCTAATTAAATAGTCGTTTGGCGAGACTTCGTTAATCATTAATACGTTACTTAAACTAACGAACCATCTGATTATTTAACGCAAGTTACGCTATTTCGTTAACGCATACCGAATTGCATGTTTCATATCATTGCCATATTAATCTGCTTGTAAACACTTATGTACGTTGTATGGTAACGACATAATTAATTGTAAATGTTGTTATTACTTTTGATAAAGCTGATAAGTTTCTAGCGCCTATTCTTCTTATCAGCTAAAAAATACGTTCTGAATGTGGTAGGAAAAATTGTACGATTCAAAAGAGCTTTTTATAATGTAATATTTAACGACCTCTCTAGTCGAGTGGTTGTTATACCGGTTTTCAAGGTGTCGCCATCTCGAGGTCTCGGGTTCGAGTCTCGGTGGGGGCAAATGTCTGCGTGTTGAATGCGAGCATTTGTACCTTAGTCATGGTTGTTACATTATATTTCCACCAAATTCATTTATATATGTATAATATATGTATTGTCTATCTGTTTCCCTAGATCCTATAACACAAGCCGGTGTACGTTTGGCTACCGCGCACGCCATGGTGATGTCTCTCCGTCTGGGGGACTGTCCAGGGCTTCTCGGACAGTCCCCAGACGGAGTCTTACATTACCTCTCAAAGAGACATTAAATCGCAAAAACTTTTATTGCAGCATATACCAACATCTCACTTCATCTGTAGTTTTGCCATTGTTTTAGCTTAGAGAGTAAGCTACCTATTCTGTATACCGTCTACGCCGCCCGCATAAGTCCGCCCTGCGTAGCACAAACTGCTTTTATTTCCACTTTTTTTAATTTGCGCCTCATGCGCTGTTTGTATATTCTATGTTTGTGTCAATTCTTTCTTTAGAAATCTCTATGTAATATTTTTCTTTAGAAATCTCTATGTAACATACTTTAATCTCTATTTCTTTTTAACTATCAGATAAAGATTATTAATTATATTTTTTAAGGCGTGAGATCTTCACACCTTATATTTCCAAGAAATTTTAGGTTTGTAGCACTGTGATCAAACAACTTGCTTTATAATTATTTCACCAACACTCTTATGGTGAAGGAAATTATCGTCAGCCATCTTGTAGTCCAATCCAGAGCATGATTGACTAAGGCACGCTGATTTAGCGTAGGCATGTTCTTTGGTGGAAATGTACCTATATGAAATGTTAGGTAAGCTGGAATAAGAAGGCAACAATGCATTTTACCGGGATCATTCATAAGCTAGTATAATTAAAACGAATATATATTCTTTAACGTTTATACGTGCATCACACGTTACATTATCAACGCGAACACTACCTGTCCCAATGCTCTGCTGCCACTCCAGAACTGTTCCTATTTTATTTTGGTAAGAAGCTGATTAAGACACTTCTATGTTAGATAATAATAAAGCATTAAATTGTGCACGATAGTTATTGAACGAGATTGCCTGCTATAAAATAAATGTACAAATCTTTCTTCAATGATATTGAACTTTATATGGTTTACATTAGGTTGAATATCGATTAAGGAAATTTGACAAATATGAATAGTTTGATGTGCTGTTCTCAGTATTATAAAGTAGTAGACGGCTTGACGCCGCGTTCAGCGCTTTGCTCGGATACATGTCGCCGTCACAGCGTAGCAGCGCTGTAATGCGAAGCCCCACCCTACATTTCGCCGCAGTTGTGTTTGGGTGCAGGTATGTGCCGAGCAAAATAAGTTATTGTTGCATGTAATATAAAGTTCAAAAATTTAATAGTTAATATAAAACTAAGATTTAATACAAAATGATAATATTCACGAAGAGCTCTTTTGTGTTGTTGACGAAAATAACGTGAAATGAAAGTAAGTTAGGAGCAATTTTCGCTATGAACGTTTCACTGTATTCCATTTAGAAAAACAGAAATTTACACTCAATCATATTGATATTGCAAAGTATTTATTTTTTGTAAAAAAAGAAATGTTCTCTTCGTCTTATGTCGTCAAAACCTCATTCCCACAATTAATCAAACGTAATCGACGATGCGTCGGTACTCATACTCCGGGCGGGGAGGGGATCTACCTACACTGGCTAGTATCAAATTAGCTGGGAGTTGGCTCCTGCTGCGTCTCTTGCTGGGAGGATTACGGCCCTCACCGCATTCAAGTGCTATTTAGATTTTACAACAATATTCGTTAAATAAATATTTATAACGTATTGAAGTCATACGTATCGACATTAATTTATAGTAATGATTTGATGTTATTACTCTGTAATTTGATTTCCATATGTTTCCCTTTCAATTGGAGTATAGGAATACGAATAATGTTGCAGACAATCGTACACCGAGTTTAGACCCTTCTTGCTACTGCACACATTATCCCTGGAAAAGTTGTCTGTTCTGTGTAATATGTGCCTCATATAATATGTATGAATGAATGTGTGTGTGGTAGTATATAAACTCATTATCTATCGGTCTATATGCCATAAATCTTATATATAAAAATGATTTGTGTTGGTAAGCTCATAACTCAACACCGCCTGGACCAATTTGGCCAATTCTTTTTTGTTAATGTTCGTTGAAGTTCAAGGAGGGTTTTTACAATGAGGAAAATTCGAATAATTATCGGATATACCCTAAAAACAGCCCTTTTATTTTCCCATGCAAACGTTTTCTAACTAAAACGTACAGTTGAATTGAGCTTTATTGTTATTGTATAAAGTTCATATTGCAAGCATTCACTGTTGTCTAAGCAATGAAGGTGTGTTCCTAACATCAAAGAGTCGATTTGCGCTACATATAGTTGAAATTCAATCATATCTATCAAAACAGTGTGCGTGCGTGCGTTGGAGCACAGAATACATCGTTGGAGGATTTAATGTCACGTTCCAAAATTGAATAGCCACAAAATGTAATAGGTCATTTAGACTTTTTTTGCGATTTGGTTGGCTATGCGACATTATCTATAAAATAATTAGGAACAAAAAACTGCCACTGTACAAATCTTTTTGACAGGACGAAGTCTGTCGGGTCCGCTAGTAATATAATATTATTTGCGTCACAAACTAGCAAACTAGCTTTCTGTGCTAGGTTATAATGAGTAAAAAGCTATATACATTACTAGCTGGTGCTCGCGACTTCAATTGCACATGGCGGGGTGGCCATGTGTCCCGGCTTGTGTGGCTTTCGCGATTCTACCGCCATTACGTGCGGATATACCTAAGTGAAATTCAATACGCGCAATTGTTAATGTAACACTAAGATTTTACTATTTTTGATAATGAATAATTACGCATTAAATATGGTTGCTTCATTTATTTTAATAATGTTACAATAGTAATAGAGAATAATAATAGAATTACTAATAAATTAAAAAACAGCCACCAACAAGAAAAGTTCCTAATTCTACCCTGCCTGGCCGAGTGATCACATTGCAAACACATCATATCACATCACATTGGCATATACCATTAATATATACCAGAGGTTCCTGAGTGAGACTGACTGCACTGATGAGGCTTTTTGGTATTTAAGAGGCATTGAACTACCAGCGGGCGATGGGGTCGTCACTTCCCTACGCACTATTACTATTATTATTAAGTTATAACTCCATTGAGAAGACATTAGCAGTACGTGATTATGAATTTTGAAAAAATATATTTCTATTGAATTGTAAAATAATATTAAATATTGTTAATTTTTAATTTTCAATCTGGTATTTTTCATATTATATTTAGATTTAAGAATTAGGTTATTTATTTATGTAACAATTTTAGTACGCCTTTGAGTGATGCAGAGATGTTAATGATAAAGTTTAAGGACAATAATATCAAAATTAGCTAAAGCTAATTATTATTGTGATGAGTATTAGTTATATATATTAGTGATATCTTAATAGTAATATACCCAATATACATAGGTAATAATAATCTTAGATGATTGTATGCGCGTGTCCTGCGGTTGTTTTTTTTCATAGTTGTGATAATGTACACGGGTACCTGCTTTTGGTAATTTGTATCCTTTTGTGGCTTAGGGGTAGTCATCATCCTCCTCTTGCCCATTTCCCATTATCTGGGGTCGGCGCAGTAGATCTTTTTCTTCCATTCCTCTCTATCAGGCGTCATTTCCATGCTTACTCCATTCATTCTTATATCATTCTTCACACAATCGATCCATCTTTTATTCGGCTTTCCTCTACCCGTGTATCCCTCCACTTTCATATTCAACATTCGTTTTGTGACATGACTTTCATCCCTCCGCATCACAAGTCCAAACTATGCTAATCAACTTCCTCTCACTTTTTCTACCACTGGCGCTACTTTCAGGCTTCCTCTTATATACTCATTCCTTATCTTATCCATCCTTGTCACACCACACATCCATCGTAACATCCTTCATCCTTCTTCTTGACTGGGGGCTTAGGGGTAGTCATACTCTCATTAAAATCTCTTCGGCAGTGTCGTGTGTCGTTACGTTCCCTATAACATAGTTGAGCGAAGCGATGGCTGGTTCATGCGTCATGCTCGTGAACGGGTGCTGCCAGCGGAGATGAGTCTGCTCTTTGATATACTGGGTACTATTTATTATAATTAAAATTTAACTTTAATATATTCTTTTGAAACTGTATGACACGGCATTCCTAATATAGGCATGTTTTCAAATTATATTTTTATTAGTTGTATTTCCTATATTATGTAATGGAAAGTGACTTCATGAATTAAGGTCATTTTCCAAATTGACGACTCTGTATCTAGTATCTGAGTTTCTTGCCAGTTCTTCTCAGTACAAGGTCTCCCGCCGTAGATTTGCGGGTTCCAGGGCGCTACCCCCATCGCTCTCCCGGTCGACACGCCGCGACGTATACGTCGCCGCGTACATGTCGGCCAGGATGTCAAATGGGGGGGAGCGTCTCAGAACCGTCACCGCCTCGTACGAGATGGTACGGTAACCTCGTACTATCCGTATGGCCATTATCCGCTGCAGGCTCCGTAGCAGAGCTCTGCAGCGGGGGGACCTCGCGCAGTCTTGCGACCACACGGGAGCCCCATACATGGCCACAGATCGCACGACGCCCTCGTACAGGCGGCGAATGTGCTTATGCTGGTAACATATACAGTAATTTTTGTAGAGGTTATAGATATATTGCGAACCTCACAAGAACTACATGTCACTATGTCGGCTGTGACTTTAAGTAGGTAGACTGCTTATTCGTCAACACATGATAAATAACAATACATGATTTATATTTCAATGATTTATGAATGTAAGACCATATCTGCCCGTCAATCTATGAAATAAATAGACTTCATGTTAATATTATCATTATAAGTAACTTAATAAAGCAGTTCAATGAATTCTAAGAAAGTCTTGAATCAATGGCTGTTCATCTGGGTTGTTTTGTCTATTGGACTAACAACAAACTTTTGTAAACAATACAGAACTCAATATTTTTATTAATGTTTTATGAAATTATTCCTCATTTGCTCATTTTAATTTATAATAATTTATTTAGAAAAATACCACCGTATTAATAATAATAATTTATTGTAATACATTTTATATTGTTACTCGTATTATAAAGTAAGGTCAATTACATGTTTTCACGAATAAACAATACGTAGAAATATTTTACTAATTTATAAATTTATATTGTCGCGAGTTATATTATGGCAAGTTTATCAAATCGAGTTGAAACAAAAAGAGAAGTTATCTATACTAATATTATAAAGAGGAAAGATTTGTTTGTTTGTTTGTAATGAATAGGCTCCGAAACTACTGGACCGATTTCAAAAATTCCTGCACCTTTGGTAAGCTACATTATCCCCGAGTAACATGGGCTACTTTTTATTCCGGAAAATTCGACAGATCCCACGGGATGCACAATAAAGGCTTCACTCAAAAACTACTGCAGAGATTTTCATGCGGTTTTCATCAATAGATAGAGTGATACTTGAGCAAGGTTTAGCGGTATTTTTTATCTCGGACAAACGGATAGTCCCACGGGAAGCGCGATAAACCGACTTCCGCGCATATGTAGCCGTGGGCAAAAGCTATGACCCTTAACCCTCTATAGACCCTTTTTTTTTTTCTTTTCGGGCGCCGGCCGAACTCTGACCCGCGGCGGCGCCGTAGCTTTGCTACCGAGCCCGGCGCCGCCTTCTTCGAGCGGGATCGTCCATCTCCCGACCCCGCTCGGCGGCCTCCCTCTGGAGCATCAAGCAGTGATGCCACAGAAGGAGGCCACAGCCATCCAACCTCACTCGTCCAATGCCGGCGGAGACAGATCTCGCCCGATCTCTGCGACCAAGACTCGGAGCTCGGAAGCCCACGCGGGGCACTCCGCCAGCGTGTGCTGGGCCGAGTCGAGGCCGGTGCAATGGTGGCAATGTGTCGATCCCTCCCGTCCTATTCGACACAGATACTCACCGAAGCAGCCGTGCCCGGAACCCTCTATAGACCCAATCCCGAAATCCACGCAGGCGAAGTCGCGGGTGGAAAGCTAGTTGTATAATATATTTTTGAACCTAGATAAGTCGGTGCTACTTCACCTCTTGTTATAGATTATTGAATAGAATATCATCTCGTGAAAATGAAAATCGTCTCCTGAACAATAATTCGTTTTTGATAAACAAAGGAAGGGTGTTGGCAGACTTAAGCATGATGTGTATGGCCATAATTTTTATTTGACACAATTTAGTCATTGATAAATCACAAGCGAAATTGACTTTTTTCTGAACTTTTTGTTTGAATTTATACATTCTTTATAACTGTGGAATAAATTAAAAAAGGAATTGTGTAAGAAATATTTACGATTCGGGCGGGATTAAACCAATTCTTTAACCAATTTGACCAACGCCCAACGAGTACGTATCCGACTTCATTTAAAAATTGAATTGCATTGTTCATCTTTTATTTCGTTGATCCAACGTAGAGTTTACTTAATATAAATAACTAAGTGTCAACATCTAATATATAATATACTGGTTTCAGTAAGAAACTTTACTGGTTTTATTAAAATTAGTTAAGAATATTTTTAAGAATATATTTCTATAGAGTTCCAATATTTTTTATACCGCATTGCTTTCTAGAGTACGTGTCGTCAAATTTTGTTTATCTCAGGTAATATTGGCATCTCCGCTTTTTACGGCTTTATTTTAATGAACATGCAAGAGTACCAATAAAACTTCAGAGAAACCTTGTACTCTGTTAAATACATATTTAAATTATATGTCTATGTTGAGACATTTATTATAACTATATTTATAAATTACGTTACGAATTAAGAGGCATGCACGTAGCGTTGTTATTGAATAACCAATAGCTGTTGCAGTAGGGAGATAAAAGTCGAATAAAAAGATGCTGTTAAAGTTTTCAAATTAAACGAGCTGCAGTGGTAGTCGGTCGTCAGGGCGGCGGGTGGTTGCAGGAAACTGCACAATCGATGTTGCCAGACGCTCTGCTGTGGATCAATGTGTCTCTAGTACTACGCCAAGGCCCGGGAAACCTACCTAGGCGTGGGTGTGTGCGCACGGCGTCTGTGTGGCACCGCTGTACGACAATTTAATGTAGAGCTGCTATTTTATATGACTTCACCTTGCGGTTATGCGGGAAGCACAATTCGCGAGAAGCGCGGGGGAGCTACGTACTTTGGACGCATGGGATGTCTGCGAGTTTCCCCGGATCTTGCGCCTGTGTGCGAGTACTACGCTAGTGGTCGTTCCATTTTCAAACGTCGGGAAACTTGTGAATCGGTTATCTGTGTACCCGCTGTTGTTGTTGTGCGTTGGAACGCCGCCCGCTATTGTTTTGTTTTATCCTCAGCTTTGCAGAAGGTGGGTAGACAGCGACAGGCATGCACGCGAACTCTATACATTTCACAAAATGAAAAAAGAAAACAAACAAGCAAATCCAGCTTATATAACGTTTTAGGAAGTACAGCTTGCGAATTGTCCAATAATGAAAGCATCCCTCAAATCCTGATGTATAATAATTGAGGGTGGATTCGAAATGTGACAAAACAATTGAAAAGGAGGCGTAATGTTTAGGTTATTAAGCAGTATTTTAATGGTAGTTCAGCTTCAGGGGACGTATTGGCGTTTCGTTTTCTGACGAAATGTTAATTATTTAGGTTCTGCTTTAATAGTAATACATTTTTCTTGACTACTTCTAGATATTTGGAGTAACTATTATTCTTAAGAAATCATCTCTCTTTTTTGGTTAACATCAACTTCATCATTCATGTGGATTTCTCTCTAAACAATGTAAAATGTTACAAATATAGCAGCAAGTATAATATTGCAGAGTAAAATATTTCTTTTGAAATTAAACCATTAAAGTTGCTATTAAACACGCCTTACGCGCGCTATTAGTTATGGCAAACACACAGTGAGTACCTCGAGCTACCTTATTCTACTACCTTAATCTACCTTATTCTTATTTCCTCTAAACTACGAGTATACTAATGCTTTCTCACCTGATGTGAGTTATAGTATCACACACAATAAAATTATGAATAAATTTAAAAGGAAATACTTTCCTAGTACAAATTTCATTTTTATTATATTCCAGTATCTTAAAATTTATTTATCCTAAATAATATGTATGATAAATACGGATAAACAGAGGTCCGATCGGAACTCAAGCCAACCTACCTTGCTCACGGTGCATCCACGTGACTTTACGGTGGTTGGTATCTTTCGTCCCCAGGAATTGGACTTCTTGTGTTGATTTCGCTCGCATGAGACGAACTAATCACAATAACGTGGGTATTACTGAATTTATAGTAATCAACACATACAACAGAAAGGGGGTATACTCTTCTCTATTTTATAAAAATAATAAATTTTTATTATAGTGTATCGAAAACTCGACGTGGGTAGATGGTTCTACCCACGGAGACTAGGTGGCGTTAGCGGGGCAAGTAGTGCGCTGCACATACACGAAGAAGGTACCTATGTTTGACAGTGGACTCGTGGGAATGGCGCGATTGCTGTTATTGCACAATTAACAGATCTGCTCTGGCGTCGCCCACAAACCGCACTAGGCCTTTTTTTTATCTCCCTTCGCCGGAGATCGCGGGGACTACCAATTGGTATTACATCGGCGCGACTCCGGCAAGAACCGCACTAGGCCTGCGTGATGCGGATGGTTCCATACCACTAGGATACTTTTTAAATAGGAAAGGCCCCAGTGCCCGACAGTACCAGACGCTGTGTTGTCATGGTGGATTTAAACTTATAATGCACTTCTTGTTGGCATAAAATCGTGACTTATGGCCTGAAGTAAAGGGAAATCTCCGAAAACTGTAAATTAATTGTTGCTACATAAATAATATAACTTATTTGCGGAACCCTCCTTATACGAGACTGACTCTAACTTCACCGACGTTTTCTTTAGTTACATAATGTTTTTTTTTACTGTTAACAGACGCAGAGTTTTACAATGATATCTTCAGAATTATTTGTTTAAGGTGAGACATTTCGTGATTCCTCAGCCTTGCTGACGATATACTGGAATTTTGTCAAGCTTCACCACAAAGGTATCCTTATGATTGGGTAAAGTCACCAGGCAAATCAAAAAGATCGGAATCAGCCCTCATCACCGTGCCTCAAGCAGACTTATTAAGGCATGTGGCTATTTTTAAGTGGCTTTTCAATCAGATACAATCGGCCTACTTCTGGAGCAGCGATACATTGCCGCTTGCTATCATGGTGCAAAACTGCTTGAGCTAAAAGGCATAAAGCAGAGTAAGAGGATCACCAGAAAACTGGGGCACCCTGAAAAGATTCTCTCTGCTTTCTGATTGCTGAATAAATAATACTTCGTTGTCCGTCGGGCCACTCGAGTTCGCGCATGGAGACGAAAACACTCTATATCGCATTCAAATAGTTCAAAATAACTTTTTTCCTCGAGTCATCGGGGCTCCTCGTTATGTACAAATATCTCGACAGAGACGTAGACATCACCAACAACATCTAAAGTCATGTACTCGAAGCGCTTGTTCAAACCAGCACTCAAACCCGCAAATAAAACGCGCGTCCGATTGTGCGGTTACAAACCACCTCCGACGCCCTAAACACCGACCCCCCAAATAAAATAACACTTAGTTAAATCAACTATTCGAGACGGCTTCTGTGTCGCTTAACAGTGCAGGTTTGTAATATAAAAATTGTTCTTATAAAATAGTTAAATTGTTCTAACATTTTATTAATTAATCAAGAGTTAGACTCCTTAGCGACGCGAATGATTCGTGGCCCTCGAAAGAAATCCGTATTATTTAAGAATTGAATTGACTACGGGAAAAAGATACTTTTCATTTTTTTTAACGTCACCCCATATTAGGATTTTTATGTTGTGGACCGGAATCGAACCCACGACCCGTTGCGTAGTAGCCAATCACTAGACCTTTACGCTAAAACTTAAGTGAAAATAGACATTTATTTACAAAAAGAGGGTATTAAAAGAAAGGAAATTAATTAAAGCACCTATTAAAATTACAAGAAATACTAAAATTTAATTTACTAATGACAGCAAAGAATAAGTAACAGATTGTTGTCGAAATTTTCGAACAATCAAATCTCGAAGTCTAGTTTATACAAGGAGGTTGTGAAAGTAAAAGTGTTTTTTCTTCTTTTGTTTTAGGTGAATAAAACAAACTTTTCAGAGGCGGGTGCTAAAGTTGTTTTGTAAATTTTACTCCCTGCCTCTGTGAGGATGTATAATATCTGCAACGAACTATAACTATCAAGGTGAACAGAGAAATCGCGTTAAATAAATAATGTGACTGGCGCCAGGCCGGGTAGTTTTAAGCTTAAAGGTCGAAGTTCTGCGCCTAAGCTGTTATGACGCAGGAGAAAATAGTTGTATTGTATTGAAATAAATGAATATGTACCGAAATCGAACTGAAAATCTCTTTATTTTTACTAATTATTCTTTCTAATGTAACTTTTCAATAATAAACAAATTCTAAATGCATATGCTGAAAAGATAAGCGATAATTAATTGCTTATAACATAACTCTTTATGCAGACCAAAAACAAGAACACAGACAAAAATTACATCAAATAATAAAGGCACATCATTGCTAAACATCAATCTCTTTCAGACAACCTTAGACCGGGGAAGTACTAAAATGTTTAGAAACTTTTAATGCTACATTTATTTATATATAGTCAACAGACTAAAAATAATTTTTCAGCTAGTAGTTATAAAAATTTACAATATTTCCCGTACAACCTTTCATATTCCATTTCAATCTTCTTACACATTAAAAAGTAGCCTATGCCCTTCCTCAGGTTCTATATTATCTGTGTATCCACGTCCAGGTTTTAGATTATCCTATGTAAATCGGTTTATTAGTTTTGACGTAAAAGCGCGACAGACAGACATAGCTAATTTTGCATTTATAATATTTGTGAGATGTTGCAACTTGTGGCGTCTTTTTGACAATATTTTCCTTTGCCTCGATCGTTGCCCATGACACTAGCTATTCTGATTTACCAAATGATTTATAATTACAACGACATTTCGTAGCAAATATAAATAAAATTTAATGCTTTATTATATTACAAAAACATTTGGGTAGTCTCAAGTTATTTTAACTTAAGTCACAAGTAAACCTAGGTAAAGCATATAAACAATATAGCTAAACGGAGCGGGTGTAGCTTACTATGCTACGAGGTATGAGGCGAACGAGCACAACCACCCCGGAACGTTTCCATTGTACACGGGTCCTTGATTATTGATATCGTCTTGTTTAAAATACGTATGGTAAGGCAAGTTCGTTATTTGAATAAATCAAAATCAAAAATGTATCCCTCAAATAGGATTTTTACAATCTCTTTTGCACGTTAAAAAACCTACATATCATAAACAGAAAAAGTGTACCCAGTCCTGATCACTAGTTCAGTTGTTTTTTTACTTGTTATTTTAGTGTTATATTTTAATTTGTTTTATTTTTTGTTTTGGTAACTTTTGTTTTGAACTTGAATCAATTAATCAATATGTATTTGTAGAAAACAAAAATATACAAATGTCTTAAAATATATATGGTGTGATGCATTCAGCCCGTGGCTAAGCATGCAAATATAAATTAAATTCAATTAAGCATATATATCAATCAGAACAAATAGAATGTAAAAAAATCAAAAGAATAATGCCGAATAATGTAATTAAATACAAAACAATAGCTACAAAAATTTTGTGTTGTTAAACCATAATTCACATATACACACTATGTCATTGTTCATTAAGAATTCATTAATACTATAATAACATTTTACTATTAGCAATTTTGTAAGCATAGATTAGATTTTTTGTAAATTACACTTTTTTATATTGTCTGGCAATTTGTTATAGATTTTAGGAGCCATTTCAACTACACTTTTTTCATAAGTGCTGACTTACACTCAGAAACTCCTGGGGCGTAGCCTACTGTGTATAATTTCATTTAATGGAAATAGTCTAGGACTACTTTTGACAAAGAATCAAATTTCAAGTATATACAGACGTGGCACTGTTAATAATTTGAGAGATTTGAAATATGGCCGACAACTATCCATATACTATATGTATCGTGCGTTCGGTCACAAATATAGAATCTTAGATTCACATACATCCAGACCGGAACAAATTTTTGTAGGTCTTACAAAATATCTGTCTCGTGCGGAACCGCGAACCCGCGATGCGTTGCGTAGTAGCCGATTACTTGACCACTGTATCATATGTGTCGTTGAATGATGAAAAGAAGATGTCTTAAACTTTTAAAATTTTAGCACCATATTAAATATTTATCTTTGCATTACTTATTAACTCCAAAGTACAAATTATGGTTACAATAGAATCGCAGTATTATGTTTTTTTTTTAAATCATAATACATAATAAAACTAATTATGACTTCAAAACTATGTTGTTGCTTAGTTTAATGTCTATTGAGAAAAAAGTGAAAAAAAGGTGAAAAATTAAAAATCTTTCTCACTTAGTTATTAAATAAATAAGTAAACACTAAGTATGTAAATTCTTTGAAATCTCCACACAAAACGGCACAATTACACGTCAACCCCAAATTTTGTCATTTTTACTATTTTATAAGATTTTATATCAAATATTTTTTGATACAGAATATGAAAAATGCTAATTAATTATTTAAAAATATTCTATATTTATTTCTAGAGAACAATGTGACAATGTGAACGCGCACCAGTGACGTCACAATGACGAAGTCGCCCTACATTTATCTTTTATGTCGCGATGCCCGATCCGCGTTCCGCAGTGCGTTCGTTATGATCGTTTTCCAATACACAACTGCTATTAGATTTGTTACACTGTGTATGTAATAAAGTAGTAATGTACATGTAAATAAAGGAAAGTGTAGCAAACTATACAAGTGGGGTGCTTTACTAAAAGGCCGGAAATATCTCCGCCTGATTCTTGACTGAACACTTCATGTTAGTATCGTGTACACATAACTTAATCAACTTTATCTACTTAATAAGAATAAATGGCTTAATGTGTTATTAAAGAAATCTCAAATAAACACAGTTTAACTAAACACTTCTAGTTTTATTATTTCTACAGCTTTGTCATAGTATTTTTAAGGGTGGTATTTAACTGATTACCATACAAATCCTTAACTCATAAAAATACTAAAACATACATCAAAACAAGAATTAGATGTACAAAATCAGATAACCGCTTTGTAGTATTTTTTAAATAAGTATTTTATAAATATCTTTAATAGCAATTTTTTTAAGCTTTGGTTTTGTTTAATAATAAATACACGTGAAGTTCGTAATTATGGATGCATATTTGTTACTCTTTCACGTAAAAACTGATAAATGCATTTTAATGAAACTTTACAGTTATATAGCTTATACATAAGAATAAGATATACGTTACAATGTATAAAGATATACGATAATATAAGCTATTCAAAATACTAATCCTGCGCAGACGAAGTCGCAAGCACCAGCTAGTAAATTATATTATTCTATATTTATTTTTACAGAGGGGTTGCCACTCGCAAGGGTCGTGCGAATAGGATAGATATCATGAGCAAATTCTATTAATATATTTCTGCTGAAAGCGTACTTATAACATAGCTCATACCGTCCCTACCGAGAGCCACGAGCCTTCACTAAGCACGCACGCTGAGCAAGCAGTGCGGATTATACCCACGAATTTCTACGCAGGTGAATTACCTAATATAAAAAGTACTCTGTGAATTACTTGCATTTTCCTTCACCAAAAATGTGGAATACTTTAGTGTAATGTATAAAAAAGGAAAAACACATTAGAACCGTGGAGCTCCCGATTTAATGGCTAGTGCCGTCAAAGTGCCATCGACCTCCCTGCGTTGCGTTTAGCCAATCAAAATGCCAGATTATCATGTCATTGAACAATCTAAGCGATATAATTGGTCGAACTCGACGATTTAGTTTACGAGTGACGATAAGGGTAGCTGAAATATTTCATGAAATTTCACTCCTATTGTATCACATAAGAGATTGCTTAAAAACTCTGCGACTTAATTATATTGATAGATACTTTCATGTTTGGTCATGCAGACATTGTCTTGTTTTTACTCTATGTTTATGGTATAGATAGTTGATACCACATTAATGGTTGAGGTAGAATATATATATATATATATATATATATATAATATATATATATATATATATATATATAGTCATATATTCGATTTTCTAATACCAACATTTTTATTACATGTTGATGAAGCAACTTTATTACAAAAGTGTGACGAATTCCAAAAAAAATATTCAGATATAATAGGCCCTAATTTTTCACCTCAATTTATTAATATTTACCACCTAGTTTTGCCTCAACAAACTCAAGTATGGACTGTTCACCAGTTGTGTAAGATAATAATTAGAAACTATGGAGCGCTATAATGCGACCTAACAAAAGTATTTACAGCAATGTTATTATTCTTTACAATTCCTGTAACTTCTGCTGCAGCTGAAAGGTCATTTAAATTAAAAATAATAAAAAAATATGGGCCAAATTCGACTCCGACATTTATCGCTAAAAGCAATTGAAAACAAAACCGCATTAAGCCTAGATTTAAACGAAGTCATTGAAACTTTTGCGAAAACTAAAGCTAGGAAAAAATTGAAAATATAATTATTATTTTGTCAGTTGGTAGGCCCGACCTTTATATAATAAACCCTTAAATCTTCTATATTTCATTTTATTAGCCTAGCCTACACCAAGTATTGATTGTAATTTATGTTGTTACTGTTTGATATTTTTATCACCTGCTCTGCAGTGCACAAAAAAGAGCTTATGTAGCTTAACATTTTTAAACTATTTGTATATTTCATATTTTCATTTGATAAAACCTGATCAGTTTACATAGCAGTGGGACTCCATTTTTTAAATTGCCCCAAGGCCCTTGGTTACCTAGCTACGCCACTGCTAGTGGTGGTGGTAGCAGATGGGCTAAGGTCCTTCCTTCTTTCGTGGTAGTGTCCTTACGGGTCCCCACGACCCTGTCACGCCACGGTCAGTTCTCCTCGGCACGTCTGACGGCGATGTCGGTCGCGCCATCGATCGAGGGCTTGCGGCAGGCGTCTGTGGAGGGGTATCACTGAGGTTTTTAGTGGGTTGGCCTACCCCCTTCTGGGGAGGAGTACATAATAATAGTACATAATTCTGCGCTTTTCCAGGTATGCAATTCAATGCATTTTGCTCAGTGATAACAAAAAAAAGGTCCTTCCTTCTTGCGGTGTGACGTCAGATAACATCCTCATGGTGCACCCTGGGCAACGTCTTTTGACGGCTAATAGTCTGACAGAGGCCGAACAGGGGGGCCGCTTCTAACAACCAGCGGCGGAGGGTTCTAACAACCAGAGTGGATGTGACTGTCGCTTTTTCCATCAATGGGTTTATTTGTTGTATGAGAGAGAGATCATAATAAGTTTTATGTTTGTGTAACCTACTTACGTATATATTTTGTAGTTATAAATTAATATTTTTAGCTTCTAATACTATGCTGATTTTTATTCTTTATACATAAAGTTTCCCATAGAAAAGAAGTATGATCCTATCTAAATATAGGATTTTTAATTCTCATGGTAAATATAATTTTGGATCTCAAAACAACTTTTCAATCAAAATGCCTGTTCGAAATTACATTAGATTATATTTAGCCGTATTTATCTGATACTGTTCAACTGTATTGTTGTGAAAACTATTTCATAGGCCAGTATTCATGTTAGCCTGAGATTTAAATCATCCTTAAATTGCTGGTAATAACGACGGTTTTCAAAATGCATAGCAAATGTAAGTCTGAATTGTACACAAATCTGCCTTATGAATAACTTTCAGTTTATAACCAATTTACTTTTAAACTAATAAAAATTTTGAATTCATTGGTGCCATGTCAATTAAGGTAACCCTCAAAGAGTAGGCATGTGCACTGAGTCCACTGCGACCTAGATTCAAAACTCAGTGAATCCTACCCCTAACGGTGAGCCTGTTTATCTATCGCTGCTCACACGTCAATGTGACAGCGTATCGATAGGACAGACTGTTGGACTAACGCCACTCATTTAATTTTGTTGGTGGGTACGACAAGGATGCGACTTTTAACCGCGCCTATTGTTCCCCAAACTGTAATAGTGTAAATTAAACTCTCATACTTCACTTACTATGTTCCCGTATAATAGGCGACGGATGTCCCAGTGTAATCGGCGAAGAGCATCCTCTACAACAGGGTTTCTTAAACTTTTTCCAGTCACGGACCCCTTTCGAAATTTAAACAACTCTACGGACCACTGTAAAAAAAAAAATTGTTATAAAAAAAAGCCGTACTTATATATTATATTAAATACTTTTATTTATTTGAACTTTAATCATTACAATTATTAAGAACTAAGTTAATGAGAAGGGTGCTGTTGTTTGGCCTCAATGAGAACGTTAATTTGTGGAACTGTCTTCGACAAAGCAAGTCGCATGTCATCTGCGACGTTCAACCGATTGCGACTTTTTGTCTTTATTGACATCAGAATCGAGAACCCTGCCTCGCAAAGATACGTAGTAGCAAACGGTATCAAAATGAACATAGCTCGCTTGACTAGAAGAGGGTAAGCTTGACTTAAGGAACCCCAAGTCGCCAAGATCTTTTGCCTGAAATTCAGCTTTGAAAACTTCTTTTGATCTCATGTCAATTAGATCATCTTTAATAAGATCTTCATCCCTAATGCTGTCAATATCGATTAAAAATGGGCTCCGCACCCATGTTTCTTTTTCAAGCGACTCTGGGCTGAAATAACCTTCAAAAGACGTCTGCAATGTTTCCAGATGCTTAGACACCTCTTTCTGTACCTTCTTTGATGTCATGTGGCCGTCACTTTGTGTTTTTTGCATTACCAACTCTTCCAACATCGGAAAATTTGCAAAATTTCCTGATTCCACTCTCCTTTTCCAAAGTGGCAGTTTACCTAAAAAACCTTTCAGCCGTTCAGACGCATCCACAATGGTGACTGCAAGACCCTGAAGAGACAGGTTAATCTCGTTCAAATGAGTAAATATATCAGCTAAGTACGCTAGCCCTTCCACAAAATCTTCTCTTTAAAAATATTTTTGCAAACTCACCTCCTACGGACCCCTGATACACCTGCTACGGACCCCTAAGGGGTCCGTGGACCACACTTTAAGAAACCCTGCTCTACAACAACATTTAATTTAAAACATCTCCAGTTATTAATTTGATTATCTACATCAAGGTTCTAAGGAATGAATACATTATATGTTTATTTAATCTCTGCTCCTTCTTAATGTCACAATTAACAGGTATATAGATGTTTTAAATAGAAAACTAGAATACAAAGTTATCAGTAATTCGCGGACCTCCGAATCCAGAATATAAAGAATCATTGCTGTTTTATGCTAGTGAATCAGCAGCAGAGAAGGTAGAAAATATCTCTCAGGTCTATTCATACCGTGAATTTGTATTGGCTTTTAAGCCTAAAGAGCGCGATGTAACAATATTTCACGACAACGAAATTGCAGGTAGAATTAAATTATTGTCTATGATTAGATACCGTATACGATTAGGTTACTTCGGGTTGAGATTGCTCTAGGTACAAATATAAATTCTGATATTGACAGATTTTTCACGAAGATATTATATGAAACGATTTGAAGTACGTATGCGATTTCGAAATCACCGCTGACTAAATAGTCAGCGGTGACTTTGAGGTCACGGATTCCTGAACATCCAATTTTTGAAGGTCGATCGCAGAGCTGCCCCTGCTGTATATATATATATATATATATATATATATATATATATATATATATATATATATATTATATAATATATATATATATATATATAGACTGAAAAATCAACACATCAACTTCAGACTCTTGTCAATATGTTCTCTAAACAAAACACAGATAACATTTCCACAATTATGACTTGATTACGAGTGGGTACGGGCACTCGTAATGAGTGACTAAGGTAGTCATATTCAAAAAATAAAAATTATTGAAAATCGGTGATTATGAGTCACATCGGAGATTTCGAAGTCGCATACGTAATTCGAAAATAGGTCTCCCGGGCATTGCTGTCCGACATTTTTCGTGTTATCGCTGACGAAAAACAGATGGCGTTACGTGTGCTACGTAGCGTTCCAGCGACAGCAACCAAATTTATCCGAGCGCTCTCGAGCTCGGCGGCTTTGTGGCGACTTCACTTCTTATTTACTTACTCGACGACTGAACACCTGTTTTTTAAATTACCCTATAGCTTTCTATTAAATATTAGTTGAGTTTCTTTTGCATATATTAAGTCTTAAGCATCTAGTGTGTCAAAAAGTTACGTCATTCTCTTAATAATCGGAACTCCAGAATACTATTATTATCAGAGAAGGATATTATTGTGGTTCTTGTGCAGATTGTAAATTTGATGCGAATCTCACAGGAATAACATCTAAGAGGGACTGTGTCTAATAATCACCAGATATACAGTTAACTATAGATATACAGTAGTAAAAAAGAATGTACATACTTGTGTGCTTTTGTTGTGTCGAGAACGTTTGGAAGAAACAATAATTTAGATGTTTGATAATATATATTTATAATGATATAAGAATGAAAGGAGTAAGCAAGGCTGATAGAGAGGAATGTAAGAAAAAGATTTACTGCGCCGCCCCCTGATAATGGGAAATGGGCACGAGGATGATGATGATGTTTTATGATGGTACGACAGAGATTCGACACAGACATAACCTCTCTCATTGCCCAACTTTAAGCACTGCGCGCCGCTAAAATGTGTTAATTAAATAATAAACTTTATTGCTTAAAGGGACATTCCATATTAATATGCGGCGATATCGCCCATACAAATCTGTGCACGCGATTTGTGAATTACCGACCGTGGGGTGCTGTGTTCTAGTTTTGACGTGGATTCACCCAGTTGTTATTTGCTGATATGGCAACCCTATATGTATTAAGCATATACATACATATTTATCAATATCAAATACTTATTTTACAAGTAATTTAAAAAGAAGCTCACGAACTGGCTTATCGAAAAATGTTTTTATTCTGTGAGTGTTTTGACTATTTTAAATTAAAAATAAATTATGTAAATTATTAATCGCTTAATCAAACTCTTTTTTATTGTGCAATTTCAACGAATTAAATTTTTATTTAATGTTTTTATGCCAAAAAGCAACATTGGTTTCAATTTCAAGTTACTAATTATATTTATTTGTGTTATACATTGAAGTTTTATGATAGTAATTACTGGATCCAATATTGTAATGTAGTATTATTTGAGAAAACATTTCACTTGTTTATGTCATGCATTATAGTTTTTGGTGAAATATGCCATATAATTGCATTAATTATATAAAATATTTATACCATATTTCCAGCAAATAAATATTACTTACTTAAATTATTTTGCATCTACATTTTTCTCTCACTTATTGTGTAACTGAATGAAAATTAAAAAATACGTTTTTGTCATATTTATCAACATTATGTAACTTAGCAAAATATTAAAAATTAAAACCTTTACTTAAACCTAAAATTAAATCAAACCTAAAATTAAAACCGAAACCTATTGTAGGATTTTATTAAAGTCTCCAAAAGGTGTCTTCAGAGTAATGTGCCATCGCCCTGGAAAAACCGGTGACTCAAAGCTCGCTTTGCTAGTAATGTAAACCTGAAAGCCATTAAGTACATCAGTTGTGGGATCCGTCGATTGACCTCTTTCTGGAAGTTTGTTCTATCTAGTTGGACTATTTGTTCCAGGTAAACAGACTCGTCAACAAGTACCTGTATAGAGTAGTACCTCCAATCTTCATAAGAAAGGGAGCTACATGAGAATTTGAGATGTTTTTCATCTTGTCCATGCTCTTTTAAGACATTTTGTTGAGATTGTGTTCAAGTCTTCCATGGTTTCATGGTGTCTATGGTGTCTATAAAACAAAAGGGAGACAGTACCAGGGTCGTTTGTTGGGTACCTCCGTTTTGCCTATTTCTTAAGCAAAATTGCAGTGTTCATATTGCTCTCGGTGTGAAGGGTAAGATAAACAGGGAATTTTTATTTTTTAGGTATTGTGACTTTACATCTTATGTCATGTGTTGTTAACGTACACCTTGGTTTTAGCAGGGGCTGCAGATTTGTTACAAATCTCACAGGTACGTCTTTTTCACAGACGTCATGCATGTAATATACGTCAAATAATAAAGTTTAGCTCAGTGTTACTATTAAGAGGTACAAAGTGATATTAATATGTTGACCACCTCCGTAGCTGACTGGTTTAAAGGTCTCATCTCTGATGTCCCGGGTTCGTGTCCTGATGGTGGCAGATGTATGACGTATGTGCGCAATTGTGCCTTAGTCATGGTTGTTTTTATGTATTACAGTGGAAAATATTGACATTTATGTATATCTAACCGTTACCTTATATTCCACAACACAAGCTTACACTGTAAGGCCTGTGTTATAGGCCAAAGTAAGCTTTGGGCTAGGATAAATGATTTGAATGTAAGAAATTTTTATTTTATTCTTGTATATTTTATTATTGGTATTGACAAAACTTTAATAAAAGTATTTATCAATTTATAAATACAAAATATGTCCTTAAAAGTATTTATTGTAAAATTAGATTTTGTTTTTAAAGAATTTAAATACAAAATGGAAATGGATGTTGTGTATTTTGTATTTCAAATATTCTTTATTGGTTTTAATAAAGAATAATTTATTTAGTTTTAATTAATAATTATTTTGTTATTTTCTATATGTAATTCATCACCAATCGTAAAATGGATGACATTCACGTACGTCAAAAGGGAATAAATACCGTACATCAAAAAAGTGTCGATTAGTTTATCAAACATTATAAGACAGTTAGATTCCCACCAGAGTTAAATATTATGTTTGGGTGTTTTTCATAATTATACATTTATTTGGCAATTTTTAATAAAATGAGAAGACACAAATACTTTGTGAGCTTGCAGTGAGCTACGTATCTTCAAAAATCTGTAAATACTTCTAATTTTAATATCGATACGTTATTTATTCTCACAAATATTATTAATGCGAAAGCAACTGTCTGTTTGTCGTGCTTTCACGTCAAAACTACTGAACTGCTTGAACGGGAAGATTTTTGATGCAGGCATTGAAATAGGGGATGAAACTTGGTAAGGAAAGGACATTTTTTAAGAATTTGTAACTAGAAGGAAAAATTTTGAATCTTCATTTTTAGGCTTTGGATTAGATATAAATAAATACAACATTCAAAGTTTGTAAAAATTTACCCTTAAGGAATATAAAATAGGGTATGAAAGTTTTTGTTTGATTAGGCTGACAAACTACTTAATAAATTTTTATAATTTTATAGGAATAGTTTAAAATGCGGAAACATTTTTAAGAAGGCATATGGACATTCATACCAATAAAAAAAAAATTTTGAGTGGAAATATCTTATTAAAACAGCTGTCCGGGCTTAGATGCAATTGGATATGAGGGTAATTGAAGACAACGGGAAGAACATAAGATAGTGTTTATCGGAGAGAAAATATATGGTTCTTTTTGAAAAAGTCACCAACACAAATTTGTAAGCTTGCTTTTTTCTTTTCCTAATCAATTTTTAGGAATCTGTAAACATTTCTAAGTTTCATGTTAATACGTAATTATTAACAGTAAATAAAGTCAACTTTGACCTGACAAAGTAAGATTAAGAATGCAATCAAAATATTTGAATGAGACGGGACAGTGCTCGGTGGCTGATTAGTTTGTTGATGATACAAGTTCGAGCTCTGCTTTATTAAAATATTTTGTTTGCGTTTTATCGTAATTAAACATATATTTTGAATTATTTAATAAAGTGCAACGTTACAAATGAAAAATGACTTAACATTTAGTAATAAAAGTAATACTTCACATCTTAATTTTAGTACCTTTTGATGTCAGACACCCATCATCGTGGTAACATGGGAACCGATGGGAAAACAGGATATCGATAAAAAATCGATTATTTGTGAAACAGGAGAACGGAAACCGGACGCACGACCGCAGCCTCCGCGCCTCTCACCGCCACGTTGATCGAAATTCCTCGGTTAATGTATAAATTAAAAAAAAAAACAATGTACCTGTTGGTTTGGAAGCCTTGACATTTGATTTTGTCGCACTTATTCAACAACTACATATAATGTAATATATGTATATTTTACATTGCAAGTATTTGAAATTTTCATGCAATCTGGACGACTTTGTCATTCAATTGCCCTTACTCAAATGTTTTTTTTATTCGGGATAGCCACGTTTGTGATACCTATAGGGTTATTAGGTAGATACTACTAGGCAATACATGGGGTTCTCGATTAACTTCCCTACTGAACCTCTCCGTATTGGGATAGCTGGGATAGACCCAGCAGTGGCTACACATCGCCACAGCCTTGCCTAGGCAATAACTTGGTACTTCGCTTCAACAGGGATCATCAGTTTGTTGTCTCGTTTACAAACTCTCAGAGGAGTATAAAATTTGGGACGATAGTATCTCTTAACGGATTCTTAGTCAAATAAATTGGTACTGCGCTCTTCACTTGGGCTACAGGGATTTGATGGTCGAAAATTGTGATTTTAATTTATGAAAATGGGAAACACTTGTTCGTCATACGTTCTGAACCTGGATAAAAATGTTATAATCGGACTCGTAAGAAAAAAATCTTGTTAGTCTATTGCGCTGCAGTGATCAATTAAAGCACAGACTATAACTCTACATTAGTAAACATTGAAACTTAAGAGTAAAACTAAAATTCACGGAAAAGAATTACGTACCTAATATTGAGAAATTATCACTATTAATTATCGATACAATACAATAAAATTATTACAACGGATATACAATAATATTAAACACAACGGATAATTAAGGTTAAACTTTAAAGTTTAACCTTAATTATTACGTATATAAATATAATACCTTAATTATTACGTAATCATAAAATTTGTTTTCTACTTTTGTGTGGGATAAGATAGCAAGGCTGTTTTGTAGAGTGGTTATTGGGAGCGGTTAATTAACAAGATGTTATCTTCATGGTGTAGGTATTGGGAAAAGCTACCGCGATTTTTAAGGAATTATAGACATAGGGTGTGAAGTGATAATGAATCAATACACTAACGTTGACACAATAATATTCGCAGATTATCTTCTGCCAACTTATTGACATAAGCTCGTTTTTTAATAAAATAAGCAGTCAACCAATACGAGTTGACAGATGGAATAAAACCTATTTGCAGGCGTATGGACATTATGCAATAAGACGACGCAGGCCCCCTTACAACCGATGACCGTTAATCCGAAAATGAATGCTCCCTGTGTGCCATTAAAAGCACAGCATATCCTATTCAGAGAGTTGTGGGTAGAAGTATTGTTTCTAATATAATATATTTTTATTTCAAAACGTACAAATATTGAAGTTGACGTGACCAAAATAACTGGTAAGTAAATAATGGAGTATATAATTTTATATAAGTGCATTAATTCATCACACTTTCTTCGAGTTTCCAGTGAAAATAAGAGTAAAGATACATAAGTTTAAGACATTAGTACAACTAAAGTGTCGACATATATAAGTATTTTGTGATATTTGTGTATATAGGTATACATATACAGGTATGTTGTGATATTTGTGTATATATTGTACATAATATGGTAAGTATCTATCTGTATTTGCTTCTATGTTGCATATGAATATGTTTATTGGTTGGCTGGAACTGATCTCTTCTAGAGATGTTGTCCGGCCTTGAACATTTCTTGGGTTTATTTGTTAGTAGTAATATGTTTGTGTACAATGAAGAATTATATATAAATTTCACCAATTTAAAATTTTAAGTTTAAAGTTTAAGTCTGACTTATTATTATTTATACTAAACTAATATTGTACAACAAAATTAAAATCATATTGTACAATAAAAGTATGAATGTTTCCTATATAACACTATTTAGGATTTGCCTATACGGTTCTTAGAACTTAGGCACAGGCTGAGTTTGGTCGGTAGGTCACGTGGTCAGCTGGTCGCATGGAGTCCAACATAGCCTCCGTGACACTTGCCTTTACGAGGGTATCCTGGGCACGTTTCGTGCTCCTTGTGATTGATTCTCAGCCTTACTCTCCTAAGGAAAAAAAGGATTTTACATCCATAACATAAAGGCATACGTATGTTTAAAATGGTGCTAAGTAATATCAGACCAAAAAAGCATTCACAATGTGAGGCCCTTAAAGAACGTAAAAAATAACGATTACAGAAACAGAAGTCCCACTCACTGAGTGAAGTTATTTTAGATGCTTTGTACAGGACCTCATGGTCAAGACAGGAAATTATGGTCTCCGTTTTGTATTCGCCCATTCTCGACGATAATTGCTCATTCATGTACGACAAATAGAAGATGACATAAAATCTGAAATCTGAAAATGCACATGTATCAATGCAGGTGAGGTTTCTGACATTTTAAACATCTATTTGCTCTAAATATTTTCATACTTATTACCTACAAGTATTATGAATAATCATGCTTTTTCATTTTGTTTTACTGTGAAAGTATTTATTTATTATACAAATAAATAAATTATTTCGTGCCTGGGGTAATGAAAAACCAAAACCTGAGTAGCGAGTAGCATAATGTCTGGTACCCAACAATTATAGAATTATTTTTTGCACATTGTCTCCGTCACACTAATCTCGATTTTCGTAACCAATTGGGTAGTAAACCGGTTTCAAGGTCTATCTGAGATCCCAGGTTTGAGTCCTGTTGGTGGCAGATGTTTGTGTGATGCGTGCAAGTATTTGTGCTATAGTCATGGTTGTTAATATATATTTCTATCAAGAATATTTATATATGTATAGTCTATCCGTTACCTCATAATAAAAGCCTACGTACTGGTAATACTAGTCTTCCATCCAAGCCGTAGGGCCCTTATGGCCAAGGCTTAAGCTGAGTTTAGTCGGTAGGTCACGTGGCTGGACCGTTCCGGTCGCGTGGAGTTCGACATAACCTCCGTGACACTTGCCGTTGCGGGGTATCCTGGGTACGTTTCGTGCTCCTTGTGAGGATTCTCAGCCTTCCTCTCCTGAGGAAAAGAAAATAATATTACTAGTCCAGCCTTTTTTTAAAGTAAGGCTACTTTAAAAAAGGCTGGACTATAGGTAAAATAAAATAAAACATTTTTTTTTCTTGCCTGTTTTGTAATAATATAATCATATTAAATTTTATTTGCACAGATCAAGGATACAATTACAAAACTATACACATAGTAAATAGATTTTTCCTGTAAATAAAGGTACAGCATCAAAAAATCCGCATACTGTGCTCTAAGGTTTCTACTTTTGATCTGGTCCAGTTTTTGGAAATATTCTGGGTGGGACACTTCTAACAAGCAAGCATTCCTTATATACACAAGCTAGAGGCAAAATATGAAGTTGCCTAAATAAAGGTCTGCAGCACAAAAATCCTGTCTACATCCACAGAATTTTCCCAAAGAGTCAATCCATAACTGAGGACTGACATGACCATGATAGGTTGTAAATGATTAATGTGTTATATTACACAAAATTAACCTCAACGCCTACGTAATTCTTAGTGAGCTACAGAGAGTATTGTATGTACCTGATCTGAATACATACGCGGCGAAACCGTTGCCTGGCAACTGCCACACGTGCGCTTCGCCACGGCCTCGTCCTCGAACTTACCCACGAGACATAAAGCATGGCTGATCAAAAGGTCCGTTCATTCTTTCGAACCCTAATTCGACGAAACATGTCTTATTGTATCAAATTTTTTGTTTGACCTTCACCATTTTTATAGAAATCTAAGTACTGAGGCTAAGGAAAAAAAGGTGTTATGCATTCACAAGAAGGAAGTTTATGTCTGATATTTAGTAACGATAAAATGGGTAACTGGACCTAGAATTTTTGTTATGACAATAATATTAGAAAACTGTCTAGTTTACGATAGGTTTATTGGTATATATCTCGTGATTAAGTTATATAAAAGTAAATAGTAAAAACATATCAATTACTTTAAACAACTTTTATATTACATGACTTATGATTATTTTATGTTGCGCAGCATTTTGACCATAAGTTATGATAAGATCTTATAGTTCAAGCATAAGTGCTTTGGTAATTAACGTGAGAGCAAGAAATATTTACATATTATACAATAAAAATAATAAAATAATACAGCAGAAGAAGCAATAAAAATAATCACAGATAATTACGATGTGTCGAGTAACTTGCAAATAAACTACAAGGAAAAATGTATTACATAAAAGTATAAACTCGTATGAAAGGGTTGGTGCGAAGAAAGTTAAAGTAATCGGCTGCTAGTGAAGTTTCACGGTACCACGACTTTCTGATAATTGACGTAAGGGCTACATAAAATTGTATAAATAAGGTTGTATTTGTTGTGATTGTAAATGGAATTTTACATAATATCTTTTGGCAGGCTTACCAATGTTACGGTGTCCGGGATATGGCTCCCACTTAAGGACATTTCCACGCCAGCAGTAGTACTGCAAGCAAAGTGCTCTTGCCTACTACCACGTTAATAGCAAGTGAAGGTTCTTAATTCTTCGGGCTGTCGCTGACCAAGATTCTTCTGCGGATTTCATCATTTCTGTTACGAGTTTGAGCCTCCTCATAAGATCCAGTAGCTTCTAATTACATATCAATAAATATAACATTCAAAGTTTATAAAATTTTTATTCTTGAGGGGGTGAACATAGGGGATGAAATTTTTTGTTTAATTAGACTCACAAATTACTGATATTAATGTAATTTTATATATCTCAAGTGGGACCCTGAAAATGACAGGGATATTTTTAACACGAACACGATTAACAATTTTTTTAAGTATTTCCCTCGAATACTCTCGAAGTATTTCGTCGTTATGGGAACAAAAAGAAATCGCATGGAACTAAATGTAGGCTGTACTAAGTTTGGAATAACATTATTATCTCAAAATAATCCAACCGACTCAGAATCAGTTCTTTGCAATCAATCAACGATCGACCCGATCACAAGAGGACAAGTTGATATTAGGTAACTAAGTAAAATTTAAAAATTGTCACAGCATCCTAGAGGAAGTTTGTAATATGACACCAAGTATACTTGCTACGTAGTACTATTTGAAATCTTTCTATAATCTTCATGCTTCGGGATAAGATTGAAATTTGAACTTAAGGCTTTAACAGCCGCTTGTTAATGTGCTACCGCCGGGTTCGGTGCTCGGCGCTCACACGTTTTTGTGGCGGATGCGAGTGCGCAGGTGTTGCACGAGGCCTAAACAAAAGCTTGATTTGGTATACAAATATGGTTAGTGTAACTCCTGCAGTAGCTTTTTGTATGCTACGTACTGCTGCACTAAGTAATAATTATCATTAAAATATTTTTATAATGTTGCGCATCATAATATTCTTCACATTAAATATTAATAATTTCATAATTATGGACCTGCCATAATTATGAAATTATTAATATTTAAGCGCCATAAAAAGAATATATTTTTACATTACTAACCTATATATTTTAACCCTAAAGTGCAAGTTTTGATTACAATTAAATCTCCGCATTAGGATATTTCAAAGTAAAATAAAAATATAAAAAAGTATCTGCTGTTGTTTTACGTCAGAATTTTGTACATATTATATTATATTATTTAACTTTGTAACAACTAACTTCTTGTCTTTAAAACTATGTTATTACTTAGTTTAATGTCTATCAACGTGTGTGTAAAAATTTCTTTAACTCTCTTGATTATAAATAAGGAAAACGTTCATATAGAATAAGCGAAATTCTATGAAATCTTCATACAAAACCGCAATTTCATACTTTAAACCTTCATATCAAGAATGGAAAAAATAGAAAATAAGTTGCATCTGCATGTCTGCATTTTGAACCTAACCGGAGTCAATTCAAAACCATAATCTAGAGACTAGAAGTCATAATCAGTTTAGAAAAACTAAGGGATATCACTCTCTTCTTGAACATGTCATTAATCACACAGTCCATCCATCTTTTCTTCGATTTTCTTCTCCCTACACGCCCATGTCCTTTCATGACCATAACTTTCTTAGTAACATAATCGTTCCTTCTTAATATGTTAATAATGTAAAAAATAATTATTGAAAATTTAAGTTAATTTGGTATCGCTTCTGCGGTGAAAACTCTTTGATACAAAGCGCTTTAACGTCATGCTTCACTGCGCTCGGCAAAACGTCATAAGTAAGCGGCGGTTACGATGTTTTGGTTGAACGAAATCTATACTTCGACAAGCGATTCAACAGTTGTCTTTTTTCTATGGTCAGACGAGATCACATAGATTTAGCGATCTAGCTGATTATAGTTCTAACATTCACCAGTATTTGAACACACTTTTTCCTTTAGTGTTCTTGTCTATCGGTAGAATATATGTCAATGGTTGATTCCATTTTATTGTAATCAAGCAATTTTTAAATAATGCCACAATCTGAAAACAATTGACAGTCAGATGCACCAAATTATATTTAAAGACTAAAAGAGTTCCATTTTCATCTTTTTTCATCATCATTTCATCAAATATTTTTTTAATATTGTTTATGTAAGTGGCCAATTGGGTGATTGGATATTTTTTTTCTCATGAATATGAGCATACTGCTGAATTAGCTGAGAAATATTGTAGTAGTAACAGGGTACCTGTGATTATTTGTTTTTAAAATACTACGACATGTTTGAGGCTTTTACATGGATTGTTTAAAAACGCCCCATGACTAAAATACGCACAATACACTGCAATGTAACGTCACAGTATGCATACATAAAGTTGTCTAATTTGTATGTACATACGTTAAATAAAATTGTCAATAACATTGTTATTTTTATATTTATATGTATGTATACTTCCTACGTTACTAGAACTATGCTGCACAAGATGGGCCTCACTGAGACCAATCTATGCAGGGCCTGCAAGACCGAGGAGGAGAGCATGACACATCTATTGTGCAACTGCGATGCTCTGGCCGGCAGTAGGCAAAGGTTGATAGGGATTGGATACCCAAAACCCAACGACTTTAGGGTAATGCCACCAAGGGACATAATCAGGCTCTTGAGCACGATTGATTGGACTGACGGTGGTCAAGTAACTGTCTAACGACATTAAGGAGTAGGAACTAATGGGGTAGCACAAAAGACCCATAATGGGTCGAAGTGCGTTGGCACCTCACGGTAGCCACCCCGGCCCCTAAGATAGATAGATAGATACTTCCTATGTTAAAAATATAAATTTCCAATATATAGTGCCTTAAATGAATATGTTATCTTAACAAATATATTATATATATATATATATATATATATATATAATATATAATATATATATATATATATATATATAATATATATATATATATATATGCGATTAAAATCACTTTCATTATGCAAATAAATACATACATCCATGATTGTGATATGCGATCTAAGGTAACGACTGGAGTATCAATTTTCGATGGGGCTACAAGATTATTATCAGTTTTCATAAAAAGATCTCAAGGAGATTTTACAAAAAGAATATCTCTTCCCGGTAATATCTAGCAGGTTAATAAGACTAATCGCAAACTTACTGGATCAAATTTCAAGTTGGGATAAATTGAATTCCAACATTCTCTTCTAACATCTTGGTGTCACGTGGTCAGAAGAATGTTTAGCTATAAAACTTTAAAGTTTAAAATTAATAAAAACGAAAGCAATTAGATTCTGTTTCATCATCATCACAGCTCATATACGTCCCCACCAAGGGGCATGAGCCGACCTTAACTAAAGGGTGTCAGGTTTATGTTTTCAAAATTAAATAAAAAAATATACTGTTTAACATATAATTTTAATAAGAGTATCAAAATACAGTACAAATTAGGATTTTATTTTTTAAAGATTATTTCATCCAAATGCCTTCCCATCTTGTTGCACACACTGTTCAAAACGGAGTATCGTATTCCGCGCCACATGTGCAGTAAACTTGGTTCAATTGCACTGATTTTTGGCCGCATGTTTTCTTTTAAGTCCACAACAGTTCGCGGATTGTTGATGTAAACTCTCTATTTGAGGTGACACCACAAAAAAATCTATGAGGGTTAGGTCGGGTGACCTCGGTGGCCAAGGGATGTCCCCAAAGCGACTAATCAGTTTTTGAGGAAAATTTTCTCGCAGTAATTCTATCGTAGCTCTGGCCGTGTGTGGGGTCACATCATCCTGTTGGCACCATGTGTGTGATGAGAATGATGAATGAGCTCGCAAGTTCGGCAAAAAGAAATTTGTAATCATAAGCCGATAATTCTTACTATTGACATTCGTCGCTTGGCCCCATGCATCTTCTTCTTCAAAAAAAATGGTCCGATTATCCCACTCGTGAATAAAGCGCACCACACAGTTACCCTTGGGCAATGTAACGGTTTTTGGTGCTTCAGTCGAGGATAGCAAGTTTTTGGAGCCTAGTAACGTTAACGATTTGCTTATTAACGTGCCCGTTTAAATGAAAATGAGCCTCGTTGCTCCAAAAAATGGTATTCACAATGCGAAAACGGTCCAACATGGTTTCACAAAAAAATTTGCGTGACACAACGCTGATTTAGTGCGGATTGGTTTCCCTTTGAAACCCTTCGCAGATATATTATGCAAGTTGCATCACTATATTGTTCTTGGCCGTAGGAGCGTCAGATAAATGTACATGTGAAATTCGAAAAACAAAAAACACAATTGTACTTTTTTTTGTAGGATAGGGCAGCAAACGAGCAAACGGATCACCTGATGGTAAGCGATAACCGTTGCCCATGGACACCCGCAACACCAGAGGAGTCACAGATGTATTGCCGGCCTTTTAAAAGGGAATAAAGGGCCTCCTCTGGTACCCTCACTCACTCGGCGAAACACAGCGCAAGCGCTATTTTACGCCGGTTTTCTGCGAGGCCGTGGTATAACTCCGGTCGAGCCGGCCCAATTCGTGCCGAAGCATGGCTCCATCGCTCCCGGTGCCCCATGAATTATCCGATTGGTAAAGCAGTGCCGAGACCACAGCGTTACTCTCGATTCTATTTCCATTGAATGAAAATATTACCTAACAATTGCTGACGCTTTTATCAAAAGAAAGATTATGTTTACATTGGTACGCTAGTTTCTAACATCCGGTGTGTTACGATTTGGATTGCTAAATCATATTCATAACACATCGGAAGTCGTTAGAGTTTTTATTAAATATTTCGGCATGTGTAAACCCCAGAAACTGAACAGTGATTCTTTTTCTTCCTTATCTTGCCCTGTTCCCAATTTTATTTGGGATCGGCGCAACAAGATTTTCTCTTCCACTCTCCTCTATCCCTCGCCATTTCGACACTCGCTCCCTTCTTTAACATATCAACATTTACACAGTCCATCCATCTTTTCTTCGGTCTTCCTTTCCCTGTGATTCCGATGTGGAATTTAATAATGATATGAGAGAACTCTTAGCAAGTAACTAAACAACCTAAACTCCATGGCTATACTAAAGCTATTCAGTTATTATATATAGAAATATGTATATACAGATAAATTTTTAAGTAGGTGTGGGTGGGTGAAAAATAAAACGAGTCTCGGGTCTGATTTTAATGAACAGTCAAACTGTATCATTAACATTTTTATGATCAATAATCTTAGTCCCTATAACCCGTTGATTTTGAGTAAGAGTCCATAATAAAGAATAAATTCTGGAGAGGAACGACTAACGGCATTCTTAAGGAAACAGCCCATGAAAAAGAAACTTTTTTATTTAAGTCACGTTACCATCACATGTTCTCTAATTAATTGTTCAAAAGATGGCCATTGTTCTTAATGCCTACCTGAATTCGACGATGTAAAGATTGTACTTTACAATATTATTAATTCCATGTAGAAAAAAAGCCAGCATCTCTCAACTAATCAGGTAGGTGAAGGAAATCATTTGAAGGTAATCACTTGCCATTTCACTCACCAATTAGGAGGCTTTGAGAAGGCAGGTGACCGGAAACTTCCATAGGTTTCCCGGTTTTCATTACCACTAAAATCGAAATTTAATAGTCCACAAACGTTTTGACCAATAATAATGACAATAGTTTCTGCGCATTTAACTGGGTACAGTCTTTAGCTGCATTTTTCATGGTGCAATAGTGATTACACCCAATTGGTACACTCCATGCACACTTTCATTAAATTTCGCTTTAATGTCCTCTACGCGTTGGATCTGTATCCCCGCGCACGGCTTATAAAGGACCGTATCTTTTAAAGATGCGTGATATAAGGGACAATAGTAATATAATAATAACGATTATAACGATTGACGCATTCACGGTCTAAGATCTTCTAACGTTCGCAATTAAAATCGTACTGTGTAGCGACGTAACTGTTAGGTAGATAAATAAGTACAATTAAATTGATCACCTATTTTATCAATAAGTTGCCAGTTCGTATAAAATCCTAAATGTTCCGCAAGCTAGGACTGCGACCATGGAACTGTCAGCAAAATTTGACATATTCAGCAAAATTGGGTAAATTTTACACATATTAATACACAGTGATATAGACAAGTCCATGCTAACTTAGCTAGCATAAGTATAACATAATTCGCGCCGTGTGATCAGGTGCAGTCTTGCTGGACAATACGATCCAAATCGGTCTTTTAAGTTGAACTACCAACACGGTAGATTGAACTCCTTTTTAACCAAAAATTTGTCACGTTTGTTTTTTGAGTGCATGGAGACTACATTTTTAAGCATGCAGTATAATGTTCACGTTGAACTTTTTCGACCACTTGCACAGTGGTCCAAACAGAGTCTTTAGATCTATGAGCGTTTCCCTACTAATGTTATAAACGCGAAAGTTTGTAATATGGATGGATTTAAATGAAACTTGACGATAATGTAGCTTATACATCAGAATAACACATAAGCTTCAATTTATAAAGAGAATTGTTTTTTTTTCCTCAGGAGAGGAATCCTCACAAGGAGCACGAAACGTACCCAGGATACGGCAAGTGTCACGGAGGTTATGTCGGACTCCACGCGACCGGAACGGTCCAGCCACGTGACCTACCGACTAAACTCAGCCTGGCCCAGGTTCTAAAACCATATAGGCAAATCGTGAGGGCGACCGCCCCTCAGGAGAGGGGCGATGCAGCGCAGGCCCATAAAGGGAGCCCAAAGCGTTAGAAGAGGCGCGGGAAGTCAAAGTGACGCCGGCCTTATCATGAGGGAAAGAGAATTGTCTAAAATATGACGATAAATGTCCCGCGCACACGAAATCGCGGGCCTCAGGTAGGCCAGTCCTCTTGACCGGAGAGCCCCACACACGGCCGCGCCTTTCTAGCGCGGTGTCATGGTGCACAAGGTCGAATCCCCCCCCCCCTCAATAAAAAGTACAATATCATTGAACAGGTACTGTTCGAAATTACGAATTTTTCTCGAATCCTCGAATCGACTCCTCGGTGGTACCTACACGTAACGAAAATATCTAATTCCCGCAGCTATTAATATCGTCTATTATTTATAAGTCAAGTCTATTTGCTAAATTGATTGCTACGTTCGTCATACGAGTATAATTTCGGATAAATATGAATAGGATAATATATAAATGGAACATTCCTGGCTCAAATCATTAGTTGGCTTTTGTAAAGTAATAGCAGTTAGTGTTCTGTATAATACAGGATATGGTTTTCATGGGCTACGTTTAGTACGTAAGTTGGTGGTGCTGTGATCTCGATACTGGTATTCTAGTCCGGGCTACTCCGGGCAGCGAACTCGCGATTTAAATACTTTTAGTTTCATATGTACATTTTTTATGTCCTTAAAATGAACTTATACACCGTATACACTTGTAAATATATTCGAAGTTATACTTAAAATTACTATATGTAAAATCTACTAATTACCGGGTTAGCGTGGTTATGTAATGTCTGTTTTCACCACCAATTGGTGGTTAATTAAACACTCCTCTAAATTGTCACTTCTGATAAAATAGTTTAAATGGGTATGTAAATAAATATGTAGCCTACACACGCAACTCAAAGCTAGAGTCTCCAGATGAGATGACGTATGTATATGAGCTAATAACACTAAGTACAAGAAACATACGTTTCACTATATTTTTTCCTTTCAACTACGTAGTAATGTTGTTATTAATCAATACAAAACGTATTTTTTGGTTATAACCAAAATGATAAAGAAATGTTAAATGAAATATCCAGAATGCAGTTGTTCATTGATGCACTGTTTTTATTAAGATATGAATGTATTAATCCTTTGTGGTATATTCATATATGTCTCCCATTAAATTTGATATTTTGTACTTTAAATTTTATGTTTAGCAAAAGTTAAAAAATGGACATAGACAACGATTGCGACATGAATACAAACAACTGCAAATAAATTTTTTAATTACTTCATGCCGTAACGGGACAAATATTTTAGTAACCGCACATTAAAAAAATGCATTATATATTTAAGAAAATGAATTAATACTTTGAGTAGATATATTTTATTACGGTAGGTAAATTGGTGGTTAAAAGATTGTGCATTAACTTTACTCGATTCAACAATATACTATTGTCGGTGTATTTTAAGTTATTGGCAACATTTTTACATTTCCTGACCCGTGGAAGACATCTGCACGTTTTCCTTCCGCGCGGATAACGGGACACTGTAATTTGTCATCACCCCTCGGAAATCACATGGTGCAAGTGAATATTTTTATAGCGTTTCACGCAATTTTCACACTTGTTTTACACCATTTTTGAAATATTCACTTATAATTTAAATACATATTATTTTCACCATCACACCAAATATAGAAGCCCACTGCTGGACATCGCTTGATCCTGTACTGCTAGCTGCTTTCCGCCACCTACACCACATTGTCAAGAACCTGCCATCCACCGCCGCCTCGGTCAGATTTTTTATTGGCCGTCAAAAGACGTACAAAATGCGCCACGAGGATTATCTGACATCGCCACTCAACGTTATATAACCATTAGCAATATTGCGCTTATTCAGTTTCGGACTATGCCATATTTTTTATTGAGCGTTGTTAATTTTATAAATCGGTATAAAATCTAATTACATAAATACAAAATGTTCGAACCGTATCAGGACGCTGATGGAAATTTCCCAATCACGTTGAGTCTGAGCAAAATAATAATCTTTTGTCCATTTCTTTACATGAAAATTTTCATGTTTGATGAGCAAAGGCCGAAAGTTTCCACAGATAGTAAGTATAAGCTCGGATTGTGTGAGAGTTTATGAATACTTTCAGTACTACATAATAAGAGAATAGCATGTTATTTTAGTTTTGCTATCATAATTAATTTCATTTTTAAACTGAATTAAAATATATTATTTCTTTCTCACATGAAGCATCTGAATTTCACATCATCTACATAGTAAATGATAAATCGGAAATACCTTCAACTTTTAATTCAACAAATAAATAATAATTTTAAGATTGTTATTATGGTGGCAATCTTAGGTAAGACGTAGATATACCTTCAGTCGGCCTAAGCTCTATGACTAACCAAATCAAATAAAAAATATTGTGCCATAATAGGGAACCGAACCCTGAACTTCCTGCTTAACAAGCAATGGAAAAAACTGGTTCAGACAAAAGTGATAGTAAAATTGCCGTTCGATATGTATTTATGATACAATGATATTATAAACAAATGACGTAAATACCGCACTAGCGCGTTGAAACTGCGCCGTTCAAATTCGGACAATTGGTGTAACTTCGTCTAGTCGTATAGTAGAAGCGAGAAAATACTGGTTCCTCGCTCCGATTCTATGTTCGTGCAAAACTATCTCTTTCCGTTCCGTACTTTCGGAATTATTTGTTTCTTTCACTAAAAATCTTGTGAAATATTAAAAGATAAGTATGTACATGTACAACAGTATGAATATATGTTATCTTTAGTAAAACATCAATGTAGACATATTTCTCTTGTGGTTGACTGCAACGATCGCCCGAAGACTAAAGTGCATATGACGTATACAAGTTGCTACGCAGCTGTAATGGGGCTCAGAACGAACGAGCAAATTAGGCACTTACAGATGCTCTAAGCACTGATCGTGCCGTGAAATTACCTTGAATCGTATAGAGAGTATTTCTCTCGTTTCGCTCCTTAGTTTCCTTACTGTATTAGCACATTTGCATACTGTAACACGATGTAGTAGCTTTAGTAAAGCTTCCGCTAGGGGCGCTGTAAGCGCTTTTTGGAGAAACTCTTAGGCGATCTGCGTTTCAGAAAAATTCTGATATTCCAGTAGGTAAGCCTAGCTTCGTTATTGTTTCGAATAACAATAAAGATAGATGTATCTAACTTTGTTATATGATAGAGTGAGAAAAAAGATGTCACGAATGTTTTGTCCGTTTTGCTGCGTGTTGAACAAAAAATTCGATATTTTCTCAAAGCTGTTTTTAGTTTTGTAATCGCAATACGCATCACTACTTTATTGACTTAATTTCTACTTAAAGAAAAATCTTATTTTATTGTTTAAATGGGACGTCTCCCCAAACAACTATAATGTACTATAATGAGACAGACAGGAATTATTACACGATACAACCATAACATCAAAGATATGATCGCTAATATTATGTATATTTATATAAAAAATATCGGTATTTGTGAGGCTTCGTTTATTTATTATTATGTTGGTGGATGTGTTTCTACCTATCTATATATAATAATACGGATTAAGCAACATAGTGAGAGGGAAATTAAATAAAAGATATTTCATCGAAAGTTATAGTTTATATTAGATTTATAATAAGATATGTGTCTACAAAATTTCACTTTTTTCACAACATTTTGTCAACCTAAAGCGTCTACCATTTTATTACGAAAATAAAATTATCGAAATCACTGGGTCTACGAACGACGAGGGCTGATTTTACGTAACCATTATTTTTCAAAATATAATCTAATAGGCAGTTATTTATGTTGCATATTTTACATGAGTAAGTCACAAACTAATAACGGTAAAAAAATAAAAAAATATCAATCCATAAAACCAGCCCCCCGTAACTCAATACAACAACGTCTTTCTCATACATATACATTCATATTTTATCGTTACATTTAACTAGAGTTATACAGAATAATGATCTTATGAAATATAATTATGCATTTTTTAAATTTATTCAATATAATAATAATACTTATTAAGTATCAAATAGGTTATGAATAGTCAATATCGTCCTACAGACTACTATAGTTATATAATTACGTGAGTCAAGATTTATTCTTTATAATTAAATCAGTTTATTCATTATTATTAAATTTATTATTATTCGAATCATAACCAGTAAACAAACGTACAGCAGCCTCGGCCCGACGGGCGCACATAATCACAAAAAAAAACATCGTCAACACATAAAATAATAATCAATAATAATAATCATACAGATAAAAATCATCCATAAAAACATTACAATAAAAATCTAAACATTAAAACACGCTTAAAACAAACATTATATTAATATTATCATAATCGTACATGTACGTATAAGCGATAATCGTATAGTCAAAATAGTATGAGCATGGCGGGCGGGGGGGCGCTGCGCGCGGCCGCACATTACCTAACAGCGCGGGCGCTGCACACAACCGACTCATTACCTATACACAACACATTAGCTAGGCGGCCAGGCGGCGCGGCGCTGGGCCGGTACTGGGCCAACGCTAGGCCGACACGACGTTCGGCCGGCGCCGCTGCTCGGCCGCCATTCACTACACTACCGCTAACTCTCAACAACAGGCCGCGCGCGCCGCTCCCCGCGCCGCCCGTCCCTTCGCCTATTACAATATTATAATAATATCTTAAAAAGCTATTCCGTTAAGTAAGCTTTATAAATTTTTGATTTCTTATTTATGCTATCAATAATAATAATTATACAACTTTTTTTAAATTTTCTGTATTTTTTTCCAAATTCTATAGTAACGTTACTTTCAACTCTCTCTGCGGCGTAGAGCGCGGCATGCGCTCCACGACCCAATAAAAAACGTTCATAATAAGAAAATATATTCAGAACAACTCTGCCGACTTACGATAGGTACGGCGCGGCGGACGGGCCGTGCCGGCGAGGCGCCGACTTTTGGCACCAGGATTTCGATTACGCAATTTTTTATTCTTTTAATATTTAACGATTCGAGTAAAAAAAGTCGAACCGCAGCGCGCGAACGTGCGGCACGAGGCGGGCGCATCGACGGGGCGCTTACGACGACGAGATGATGCGGATGGCTTGGTGCGCGGGCGACGAGCAGGCGGGGCAAGGCGCAGCGGCGGAGGCCAGCCGCTGCGCGCACTCAAGGCAGAACAAGTTGTGGCCGCACGGTACCAATGCAGCCGCTACGCCGCGCTCCGAGCACACGCCGCACGCGCGCGCCGGCGACGCAGCCGGGGACGGCCGCGTCGGGCCCCACGCCCACACGCCGGCCGAGCCCACGCCGCAAGGCGACTCGAACGACGGCGACTCGCCGAGCCCCTCGTCGCGCTCCGTCGACGACCAGATGCCGAGCAGGTCGCCGAGTCGCCCCGACGATCCCGATGAGCACGACCCGGCCGACGAGAAAGTGGCCTCCTGCTCGGGCCGCAGCAAGGACGCGATGCCCGCACGGTACAGCTGTGCCAGCGGCTCGCTCTCAGCGGGCGTGGCCATTCCACCGCCGGCGGCGCCGGTGCGCAGCGCAATGTGCGCCTCGATCTCCTTGCGCGCCGCCTCCACACTTTCGGGCAGCCCGGTCACTTCGAATACGGGTTCGCGCTCACGCGACGGCGTTACGATGTATGTATGAGTGGTGTGTTGGATGCGCTTGATGGTAGCGCCCTTGGGTCCCACTACGAGGCCCACGACGCGGTAGGGCACGCGGACTTGCGCAGTGACGTGGCCGGGTGCACCGGCTGGTGGCGGCGGGGCAGCACCGCATTTACGGGATGCGCGAATCTGGGAGAAGTGCTCCGCAGCAGATAGAATTTCACGCTTGGCGCGTGCGACGTCTTCCTTCCGGCCGGTTACCACGAACACCGGCTCCTCCCCACGCACCGGAGTCTTGATGTATGTGTTAGTTTTAGCTCGGAGAGCTTTGATCTTGCAACCTGTAACAAGAAAAAGAGTCTAATTTAATATCCGACTCGGATGTGTGAGAGTTCGCGCCGAAAGTATTTTTACTCCCGTATTATATATAGTACATGCGTGAATAGTGAAAAATGTCGCAGTCCTTAAAGACATCCGCTCGACTATCTCGAATAGGCTCTCTCTATCATGGCGTCAATGTAGCCCGTGCGATGACTCTCTCACCCCCTAGCCCCGGCGGGAACTAAGTACCGTCAATCGGCGCCGAAGAGCCACGTGAAGCGCTCGTTTGTGCGAGAAGTGATATACGGAGAGGTAAGTTCATAATATGCAGTAAATTAATAGAAAAAGCTACATTTACATTGCAGTAAAATGTAGGAAAATATTAACTTCGTTTTGTTTCAATATTACTTGATTCTACTTAGTCACCATCACCATATTCGATAAAATATTTGTAACTCCTTTGCATAACACCAATGCAGCAACGTGGAACGCAGTTGGATGAATAGAACGCGTCACATGTAATATTTGAAGCCTAAATTGTTTTATGAAATCGTAAACCTTAGTCAAGCACACCTTCTGACAGTAAGCGTAGTCGAACGCAAAAAAAGACAAACAAGGACACTAAGAATTCATTACGGTAATAGGTTGAATTCATTTCGTGTAAAAATCAAGTATAATCCTCAACGTTACAAATGGGGAGGCCTACATAATGGGGGGTAGTTGTGAATCATAGGGCGTGGACCCGGGCATTAACCTTTGGCGCGCCAGCCTGTTTTTAACTTTGTCGCTCAGAGATAAGAGCGAAATTCCACAATGCTACCATCGCCGTGATACGTATTTCAAGCCAAATAAAAAGGGTGTTAAGGTATACAATGGTTTGAAATGGATCTTAATTCGGAAATGAGCGTAGCGGGTATCGGAAAATAATATTTCTGGATTGAAATCGGCTTGGTTGTTGTAATCGATTAATGTCACTTATTTCTTACTTTATTCGATTTTTTACTGAATTATTTATGTGAGTCGGGGCTCTTAGATAACTTGTGCCTATATTTGAAGCAATTTAAATAATATTATTACACTATAATGCGATTTCTATGAAACTTCGTTTTTTTTCAAGAGACCAAAATTTATGTAATTTTTACACACCTCAATATACATTGAACTAAATAATAACTTCGTTTTGAAGGCAATAAAATTAGGCATCGCAAAGTTATAGTCCATAATGTACATGTAACCGGACTCATTTTTAACCAAAGCTTATATTTCCCTACGGCGTTTAAATTAAAAAGTTATGACGTTTTAAATAAGCACAAAAACGGCAATTTCATATTTAAAAATCTATTTATCGGTTCGTATGTGCTCACCTTATATCAAAGTCATTAAGTTCTCGAGTATAAATTTCGTTCTCTACTGATACTACGCTCTACATCGCCCGTACAGTCAGCAAATGCAGTGAGTATAATAGCTCGGTCCTGGTTAGCGGGGAGCCAAGCTCTCCGCAAGAATTAGCACGGCGGCTTCGCTTGCAGAAAATGCCTTAATCTTTCCTTCCGTTTCGAGAGCATGTTTACTAATCACTATTGTTGCTCATAAGACTGGCATTTTCGAATGCACAGCACACATGAATAAAATACATCGATTTCTTTAACACAATTTTTTTGTAAAGAAAATATTTATTGATTAATTAAAATACTGACTTAAAGTAAGTTTTTGGATACTTGTATACGATGATTTCCGGAGGTAACTTGTGTTCATTTGGATATTTGGAGTCTTTCCTATGATAAAAAAGTAATGATTCTTTAAAAAGGTAAGTGGTTGAAAACTAAAAAATATATCTATTTTGATATAAAATTCTTATTCACGCTTCTTATCAAATGATACCAATAACATATATCATGTAAGAAAGCTGGAAGCCGAAACCAGAATAATAACTATTTTTCATAGTTAGAATCTCAAATAAATATTCAGATAATGTGAAATCGTAGTGTCACTGGTAAGTCGGTTCGGTAAGTATATTTCACTAGAGCACGTTTCCGCCTAGTCGTAGCTACGAGACTACGCGCTACGGACACTCTACGGCGACCGGGTCAGCGCCTCTCCATCCCTCTGCAATTCTACATTCTTTGTTTTACTACGCCAGTTTTCATTTCAAGCTTTCTATAGCATTTTATCGCTATTTATTTGTGTTGTTGATTTCTCTTTAAATTCTGTCTTTCTATGGCAGTCTGAATCTGTAATCTGTCGCGAATGTTTGATGTATATTCAAATAAGTGAATAAAAAATACTATAACTCGTTTGAGAATTGTTCGCTCTTGTATAAAAATGATTTGTTTACTTATCCATAAAAATGACCATAAATTGGAATGACTATTGGAATTTATCATCACCGTTACATTAGTTTAGAGACGCCCGTTGTTAGACAAATCCATTGTCAAAGGATCCTCATACCGATCGGTTCTGCGGTGCTAAGATTGAACTAGTAAAATTTTGCTAAATTAAATTCGTTTGACAAATTCGTGGTTCTCATTATCGAGAAACGCAGACATTTGCCACTTGAGAAGCTTTCCTCCTAAACTTTCACTATTACTACCTATACAACCTTTGAATGTAAATATAATATTGATCATGTTTTTATAATTAATGTACATATATTTTTTGTTCTTAGAATGACAGGATATATGAAATATAATCAAATGAAAAGGCGATCAACAGTACCTTTAATCGACTATTGACAGTAAGCGAATATAGAAAAGAATTAATAACAGCTGAGGAAACTTAAACTATAATGAACTCATATGTTGAAATCATAGGCAAAAAGAAAACTGTGGTCTTTGCCTACAAAATGACCTCAATGAAAAATCTAATCTAGGAGTTAGGATAGAATTAGGATTATGTATTATGTGTAAATATGAACATAAGAAATGTATATTTTGTAGAAATTGTAGTATGGTCAGCCGGACATTGTCATCGAAATCAATAATATCTTTAATTTATAAACTGTCGTAAAACTACAAGATTAATAGTTATTAATTTCATTATAACATTTTTATGGCGCATCTTCAAAGCTCGGTGATGACGGCGAATAATTATTAATATTCACAACTTTTATATATTGTTATCTCAAAAAGAAGCAATAAACGTGATTGCACACATTATGGGCTATTAATATCTTTTAAATTATTTAAATTTATAACTCTACAATGGGCGCTTTTTTACAATAAGATTCACGATAAGTTATTACGTGTCTAACCTTTGAGAACAGGCGAAATCATATTTATATATTTTATTAAGTGATCATGGTATGTGGCATGTATTTATAATAAAACGCTTAGCGACAAAATATAATCCAAACAATTTTGTTGTTATTAATAATCGTCGACGAATTACACTCAATCAACAAGCGTGCAAAATCTCGTAAAAGCTAAATACTTATTAAGCTTTAGTTCAGATTGTAATAAATAAATGAAAAACTGTGCTTAACCTATAGGAAAAATCGTATATTTAAATATATACTGTACCATACATCCTACTGTAAACGGGACCGTTTCTATATTACTATGTAAATAGGATACTTTACATCGGAAACCACTCGAAAGTTATATTGTTCTCGCCTGCGAAATCAAGTGTTAGATGTGGACTGAGACCATCGCCGCCATGACATCTTTGGTCACCACCACATTCTTCGTCTGTGGAAAGATGCTCGAACTAACGAAAAGATTAGATATAGGTCCCAATACACACAAGTTGGTACAGTCTCACGAAATTAGTGTGATATGGATATATGTGTTCATATCAACACGCCAGACTTTACATGTTGTCTTTGAAACAACTCTTACGACGATCGTAACAGCAGCGGTTTTCATAGAGCAAATACAAAGCTTGGCGTGTTGCTTTTTGTATGACAGGACAAGCGTCACACAACATCACTAATAAGCAATGTCAGAGCTTTATGCTTGTGGAATAAAGACGAGAATTGAGTGATTTATTACGGGCAGACACTGACAAGGGTTGGGACGTGTCTAATTTACTTTGTCTTGAAGACTTTATTGTAATTAACTTGGTTGTGCATTGAGCGCTAAATAGGCACCAGCGAGAATTCTGCGTAAACCTCCATTGAAAGGGATAAAGACTAGATGTAGGTCAATAATTTTGGACAAATTCAGTAAATATCTTTAATAGACCTTCAGAGTTTCTTGCTTGTTATTCTCGAGAAGGCTCAAGGTGTTGAGTCATCATTATTTTTTTCCTTATACACATTAACGAACAAGGTTAAGTTAAGCTTTTAGTGTTCTATTAGTTTCGGATTTACTATAAACAATAAGTGTAATTAACCAATAAGTTATTATAACCATTAAAACTTATTTTGACGTAATATGAACTAAAAATTGTAAGATTGACTTTAACTTCTAATCTTTAAAAAAAATGTTAAGTTTATTTTTGGTTTAAATGTATATATTACACATTGCCATTGCAAAAAGAAAATATATTTATTTCTGTTAAGAAAATCATATTTAGTAAAAACTTTTTTAATAAAAATAATAATATTTCTTTTTAATGTCGAGAAATTACAAAAGATTAATAAAAATAATTTTCTTTGTTTTAAGTTGTTTATTAAGTAGCAGTATATTAATATTATTTGTTTAAATCTAAAATATTGGCTTAAATACAAAACCTATCAAATTATTATATAAGAAAGAATACATTAATAAATACTTTGTGACGAGTAATTAGAGCATGTGTCGTCTAGAAAGCCATCGAAATACAATTAGCTTTTAAAGTTCTGCAAAATTCTTAACCCTTGTTATCTAGGTCAAGTTAGCGTCGTCATGCGCGGAGATTCTGCTGGGAAAGGCTGGCACCGAGGGAAACACCAAAAAACAAAGTCATCCGAAATAATGAAGACGATTTCTTGTCTCACTCGCACACTGTTATCTCTCTCAGTGCCGTCAGATATTTTGATTAATCGATTTGGTTCTTTTAATCATTTCCAGTAATAACATAGCTAATCAGTGCAATGGTACGAGATAACTTTTATAATTTGGAAGCGTTTTTATTAGTGAACTGGTGTTATGTAAGTTTAAAAATGAATACCAGTCAAAGTAAAATTCGAAAATATCAGGTTTTAGTTACGGGTTACAGGTTCAGGTTTCAGTTTTGGAAGATCGATTGTCGCACAGCATTTAGAGTTGCACTATGTATACTAACTATAGGAAAGTCTGTAACTAAAATGTACTGAAATGTGATACGATACAGAATATGATACTAAGGTATTTGATGAATTCAACCAAATTTAGCTTGTTATGCAAGCTGCCCTAACTCGAGTCTCCATTATCAATTGTATTTAGATCCCTACACTGCTGAGGAAAATAAATATCAAGGAAAAGAGAAAAATAGAAATTAAGATCTAGCAAACTGTTCCGTGAACGACGACTAGTCACCAGAGGAACATAAATCACAGGAGGTCGCATAACAACTGCGTCGGGCTGGCAGGCAGTCACGCGGCCGCGCCGGCGTGTTTTCCCGCCCGCGCTACAGCTGTTTCTACACAATAACTATAGGCGTGCTTCCTGCCCATAATGGATGTCCGCGTTTTCATCTTCCTGCGTTCCCGATTCATTGTGATACAGTATTTTTCTGCGCTCCCAGTGTAACAACTATAACGTAGGCGAATTGGGCGTATGATAAATTACTTTTTTTCAAATGCGATAGATAAAAAAATGGTAAAAGTCTTGGCCAATACGTTTGGTGTTTCGTCATAGAGCGTTGGACAGGGGCCAACAGTGACGCATCGCCGTTCAAAGAACCGACCGCGCTGGACTCGACACAAAAATCGTCAACACTTACGCGAATCGCACAAACATGGAATCAATATGTGTGCACGGCACAAATAGTGGTGTTTGAACGCCGAGAGAATATTTGGTTTGGATAAACAGCTTATGTTTCGCGGCAAATTGATTTTTGACGTATGGTTAAATTCGCTTTGACTATGCATATAGTGGTTGAGATTTTTTAAAAACATAAAAATAACATATTCGTACTTGTTATTTTCTAATTCAGATCCAACAAGTGGTTAATCATGTGAGATTATTAAATGCACATCTAAGCAAGTATGCACATAAAATTACTGATATTGCCAATAGTTTTTAAGTATTTAAATGTATAAAATACGCGATGCGGCGCTAGGAAGTGATTCAAATCAGCGGGCGTCTGTCAACCACATTGCACTGAAAGCTCAGGGCTCATGTTACGTCGAGACTTGCGGCCCGATAGTGATGTAGATTGATCACTAATGAGTGGAAGACGCTAAGTCTACGGTGCCGAAAGTGTCGCATGCGGAAAGATTTTCCTTAGGCGGTGTAGCGTGCGGGGCGGGGGCGGCCGCGGCGGGCGGCGCCGCAGGGGCGCGCGGCACCCCGATCGATACCGGTCAACGACCCGCCGGCCGCTGCACTGCCGACACTGCCGACTGCCGATCCGCCACCTCCGCTCGCGAATTTAACCCACATTCTCGGGGACCTCGCTAATTATCACACGCGGATTGCGTTTAAATTTGCATTATACGTATTTGGGTCACGTTAAACGGTGGTCAAATTTCACGGAAATTCTGTAGTACAACTGCACTTGCAATTAACGTACGATTGCTAAAAACAAAAGTTTATCTTAACACACAAATTCTAAAACTAAAATTTATCTACGCAGATTATATGCAGATAAAGAACGGGGCCATAGCTGGTGGAAGAGAGCCGAAATTCCTCGTTGTTTATTAACAAATTATGCTGGCCTACTCGTAATGTAAATCACGGTCATATTTTATAAAATTGCCAAAATAAAGGATCCCGAGGAAATTTAGCATGAAGGAAATAACTTTTCATGATGTTTTCGAAGGGCCATTGCACCCGGCTTACGTAACACTCGGGTACAGAGGTAACGCGGAGGTAGGCCGACGCGCGAGTCCGGACCGAGAAGTCATACACTCCGTCTAGTCGTAATCGACAATGATCCTTAGTCTCTTAAAAATAGAATCTACAGTTAAATTGATGCGGCTAGGAGATGTGCGTTCAGGGATGATTAATGGTGCTTCTTAGCGACCGTGGGTGCCGGGGAGGGGGTGCGGCCCTAGGCTTTGGGGTTGATCGAACTGAAATTGGCAGCGTCAACGCCCGGCCGACATTTGTTCGACTAAGTAATTTATTAAGGCCTGTATACGAAATAATTTAATAGGAACGTTCTAATTGTAAATCAATGTATTTTCAGTTTTATATAGAGCTGTAGGCTATCCCAATTTAATATTTTATTATTATTATTAGATAATTATTGATATAATATTTTTTCAAAATAATATGTAGATAAAACCTAGAAAGCTATACATGTAAATATTATTAGTTATCTCGTTTTGACCGATTACACCTAACCTAATAAATGTTTCATATTTACGCAGGTATTCAAAAATTAAGTACATATTCAAAACTATATTTCACAAAAACTAAAAGCACTTATAATAACAATCTTAAGGTCGAAAATGTAGATCTGAAAAGTTTTATTGTTCCACCTCTGAGTAATTACTCAACATAGCGTGAAGTAGTTACTTAAGCAATTAGCAACCTTGTCCATTCGACAATAAATGTTCATTTCATTTATGACGATCTGACGTGTTGATACATTATGGGACTGGGGATTGACATGTGGCGTCTGGGGAATGTCGTCGAGGTGCGAGCGGCAGGCTGGCAGGTTGTCTCGCTCTGATTGCCCGAGATAGACATCTTCCGAGGAAAGGGAAATGGTAAGACGAGTTGTAGGTTATTTTAGAAGTTGTCCCTTTTTTGTGATTGCCGTGAATTATCTTTCACGACTTCGATTCTCGGTTAAGATTAATTTAGAATTATGAAAAACATGAGATCAAGTAATAAATTAACCCATATACCTATAGGGGGCTCTCATGAAATTTTTCAGACTTCTTGAAATAAATTGGAGTCTTGATTGTCAATATCAACATCATATTACAAAGAAAAAAATATGCAATTGCCCTCATCTGCGCATAATTTATATATCATATTCGTATGATAAATTATATTATCTGGAATTTATTTTATTGTAAACTTTTCGAACTAAATATTATTTACATTTATATAATTCTTGGTGATATAGCTTTGATGCACTATTAGCGGGACTATTGTGTTATTAATATTGACTTTCATTTATTTTAGTTTAATTCGATTATTACTCTGATTTTAACAATAAATGGTAAAAGATTACGACAGATTAACAGACGTTCTCTCTAGCCGGTAACCACTTGAGTCGTAAACTGTTCTGTCTATACAAACACGTAAAAATAACAATATTATAAACAATAATGTTCATATATGTATAAAGACAAATAAATTGATTTTATTATGCACTGTGCAGTCTCCAATCTTTTAAGCTATTATTTATTGATGATAGTGGAATTTACGCGTAAGTTTCAATATTGTAAAATCTACATTCAAAAATCAATCTAATAAGGATGAAATTAACAAAAATTGTTTGCGAATAAAACGAAATACTTGTAGATTATCTGTGTCTACTATGAAGCAATGAGTGCTGTATGTAAATTTTTGCACTCCCGTCCTAAGTACACATGTGCCAAGTTATAATTAGCTACAAAACGCTCTGTGTAACAAAATCTACACATATAACATTCTCTGGTAAAGTTAATTAAAACGCGTTAATTATGTAAGTTTTGAATTAATATAATTCACAGCCATTATATTTTTTTCCAGGATAATTGTTACACAAATTTTATAAAGAAGAAAGAAAGAGTATATAAGGTTTATTATTGGCGAATCATTTTGTTTTGGGTAGGCGAGACCCGTGAATGATAACATAGCATAACATGCGAATGATCCTGATACGTTTCTAGCGGATGGAGATTGTGGCGAGAGTATCTCCCCGATTGAATAGAGACTGTATCAGCCGGACTGGGGTTGATGCAATATAAGCGTAAAAGCTTGGACCTTCATGTTCGTCCTGTAGTGGGGGTGGATATTGGATTCTAATTATAACACATCAGAAGTCACTGGAATGCATCAGTCAGTGACATGGCGCAGGAGACGCTCATGCCACCAACTTTTCTCGCAGCGTTTTGTTTGCTTTTCAGTTCCTCCCGAAACATGCGTATGTTATCTTTGATTGTAAGCAATTCCTAATGCAGAAAAATTTCGACAACTTGCAATTATACGAATTAAAATTTAACACTTTCTCAGTAATTACCTTATTTTAGGAATAATGTTGTATTTCTTATTTTTTTTCAGAAATGTTGCAGTTGTTGTTTATGAACAAAATGTTCCTTACACTAAATACCTAAATGAGGTTTATCCAGTGACATCAGAGCCCTAAGGCCCATTCACACAACAATTTTAAAGGCTGCGCCAGCGTGTTTATACATACCCGTTAGGATTCCATATAGAATTTAAGCTATTTATATATACATCGAAAAGAAAAATTTATATGTAAAGGCAAGGAATACGTGACTCCGAGCGACGTGAATAATTTTATCAAAAATTATGTCAACTTTCATCAAAATCGGTTTTGTGAGCTTTATATAAGTCTCAAGCTTCTAGCTTTAAAAAAACGAACTTTCTATATAAACTGTCATCCCCTATTTGAACCCGTCACAGTTCTTTTTTTGTTGCATCAAAATGTAGCATAAGTCCTTTCTTAGGTTCAGTTGCATTAATAATTTTAGTAAGCTTGATAATTATATAGGTGCGCTTCTTTGACTCAACAAGCTTAGTTCTAGCCGTCTTAGTATTAGTCTTCTCACACTCGTACAGTCGCCACACATCAAGCTTGAAAATGGGATAAGGGTAGATAGCTATATTTATAAATAACACTTTTTTACCATATAATGTATACACATGTGTCCGAATTATATTTATCCAGTTAAATATAACTTTTAATAACGTCAGAGCTGGCGTTATAAAATTATGTACTTCTATAATGTAGCGAAAAAATATAAGAATCATGATTTTTAACGAAGATACAAGATACGACTTGACATCTTAAGTTGTTACTCATAAATTATTGCGATGCTCTCACAGGATGCTCGCTATCTAATAAAGTACCTATTTGTGACAGCAAATCGTTTATCAGATAAGGACCATCGCAATAACCTTTAGCTTAGCTTAGCTTACCTTATGACATTTAAGTTTCGTCCTAACTTCAAAGCAAACGTCATATTTTGCTTAACTTAAACGCAGCAGTGTCTTATGTCCCAAGTTTACAATGTACACTGCTGTCTTCGTAGGTATTGTAAAATTTGTGGATATTGTATCTACTTACCACCAGGCGGCCAGTCAGCTGAGTAAAAAAACAGTTGATAACGATTTTATACTGAGAACTTAGAGCTTAAATCCAAATTTGACACTAACAATTTGGCACTAAAAAAGCTAAGCACAACCAGTTTGGTCTGTTCCGCGTTATGGCGAATAAAGATTAGAATCGCCACCATAATCTGACGCAGCAGCTCTCACGACCGACAAACAGCCGATGCATTTAGAATACTAATCTTGAGGCTTTCGAGGATGTATTGCAAAAAAACGCAGTCTGTGTCTATCGCATCGATTGTAGCCTGTATCAAAAAACAATCTAAATTTGTCAGAATCTTGCCAATTAATAGTTTTCATATTTACCATCCATATTCTGATATGGACTCACATATCCTATGTGAAAGTTTTTTGTAACTGAAAGATTCTTATATAGTTTCGACGGTACCTTGTTATTTGCTTAATATTTCTTAACATATTAAGCAAATGAAAGCAGATAATTCCGTTTCAATTTAAGATATTAGCTCAATCACTTTGCGAATTATGATACTTTATAATAATAACATTAAAATAAAAGGCAAAATACTTCGTACAATTAGCAGCAAATCGCCATAATATTCTTTCTTGGTATAGCGTCAAGGTACATTCCAAAATAATAAAACGACATAATTCTGAGAACATCTCTATATTTTGGCTTTATTATAAAAATGGCCGAACATTTTTAATTTGATTTAAGTTATTTCAAATACTAAAGAAATCATTTTCTTAACCACCGTTAGAGTGACAATGCATTGATAATGCATCAAATGTTAGTGCAACTTCGTTTTAATTCACACTACTAATCTTTCTTTTTTATAGGACAGAAAGAAATGCAATAATAATGTGACGTTGAAATTTGTCTATCAATTTATCAAGTCATGAGTTTCTATAGTCCATAAAATCAAATCAATCAAGTCCATAATGTCAATGCGGCAGTCCATAAAATCAATTGTACATATTCGAATCGAGAAGTTTGGTAATTTAAAAATGGTCACCGCACCAAATATCGTTTTGTGCGGGTTAAAATAAAAACAATAGGTGAGGTGGGTGAACGCACCGGTGTGGCCCGGTTGGAACACTGCCAAGGCGCCTATCACTGCACTCCCACCACGTAACCACTATGATAGCTAATGCCTATGTAGCGGCGTACCGACGCATGCGGCGTGGGTAAAGGGTTGTTCATACTGCACACGAGTCCGTTACGTTACATCTAATTCGCACGAACGCTTTTCGAAGTTCAACAATATTGGGTCAAGACGTTGGGACAATATAGAGGTTGCTGTTTAAATTTCTTTGGTATGTGGACGGAATACCGACACAATTCGGTTAGCCAGCGTTGGCGCCAACTATCAATACACTAAGGACTGCTGTACACGTTGCTCCAACGCGCTGGGCTAACGTTTACGCGGTTTTACGTAACAGACCTTATGAATTGTCTTGTGTATGTTCGAACATCATCGCTTCAATTATTTCTCCTGTAAAAAAGAAATAGCTATAAAACGAACTAGCTTTTATTGTTAATCATCAGCATAACAAATTCCATAATTTAACCTTTTCTTAGACTACTTTCACTGACAGTTAGGTTATTTCATTCATATTTATTCATTTATTTTGCGTTCTTAAATAATATGCGCAGTCAGAATGGATTTGACTTCACTTTTGATTTAATAAACTTGTCTAAAAAACGCACTACCTTCGTATCCGAAGGTGATAATAGAATAATAATAACTAATAATTGAACATTCATAATAAATATAGCAACAGTACCGTAAAAATTGTAATACAGTGGAAATTGTTTATTCTTAATTTTGTTTTTGTTTATTGTAATAAAGGTCTTTATTTTCTGAGATCTTAAAGAATATGTCAAAGCTCTACGTAGTTTTTTCAGCAAAAACAGTGGTATTTTAGTACAAAATAAGGTGGCGTTTTGTTTCTTTTTTTTTTCAATTAACTCTTTTTTTGTTTATGGCCTATCTCCAAAAACCGTTTTATTCCGTGTCTGGTTGAGATAAAATAAAGCGTAGATACCACAATAATGTATTTTTTTTTTGTAGAGTGTAATATCGAATGTTATATGAAATAGCTAATTGCAAAATAACTAACACTCGAAAAGAAAAGTATAATCATTTCGAAATTGAAAGTCACATATCTATATTCTGATTTTTATATAAACAACTTCGGAGATTGCTCTGTTAGGTCCTCGTTATAAAAATAAATAAAATAAAAAAATTGACAATTATGTTTAACACGTTAAACAAAGTTATAATATAACAAAACCATAGCAAAGCTTTTTAACAACAGCAACAGTTTAAGATTATACAAATACAATACTTACACAATGAGCGTTTGTACAAATTGCTCCAAGTTTGTTTGTAAATAGAAGAAGAATTGCCAATACGAACATTTTTATGGATTTCATTCATAATCAAATTTGACTGAGTACATATAAATGCTAATCTTGAAAAGTACAAAATACACAGGAAAAATATTTAAAAAAAAATCTTATAAGGTAGATTGGTACCCAATATTAATGTAAAACAAAAAGACCCTGTGTGACACTATCAGTAAGAAATATATTTATCAATTATCACTAGCTGGTACCTGCGACTTCGTCTGCGCAGGACATTTATCGACATATTTTGGACAATACACACAATATCTTAATAAATTGTAACCTATGTGTATAAGTTTCATTCATTAAAATCCATTCAGTAGTTTAGAGTAGCAAACTACAACTCAATTTAAGAAGCTGACTAAAAATTGTTTATGGAATAATAGAGGGTAATTAATTTATTAATACATACTAATAGATAAATGTATACCAAAAACACGAATTCCCTGTTCTAATAAAGCAAATTATTTATTTGACAATTGTCACTCTTCATTTATAATCATAACATTTAGTTAAAATCGATATGATTTGATTAACTGAATTGGTATAGTAACAACCTTGAACTGTGATCCTAGTTTGGATAATTTTCATAATGTTATGCAACTGAAAAGTAAGTATGCCTCTGTATCTAAGCCCACACATCTAAGCTCCACTTTCTTCTACGAATAACGTTACGATTATGCAATCTGCATGCCAGGATTACGACGCAACGTTATCGGTCAATGAACCCGGACTATCTCGGTGCACTGACATACACCGCCTCACCTTGGTTTCGTAAAAAAAACTCGCGTCTATTCTACCGACAGACGATAGTTTAGGCATCAGTCACCGGCTTAACAACCAGGGCATCATGAGTCGCGCAGATGTTGATAACTTCGTCTACGAGCAGCAGCTCGTTTCCGGTTCGCAGAGGTCGAGATTTTTTTACGCAACTAGTGGTGCTAGAGCAGAAATAATTTACAATTCGTGTGTTTTTGCAGCAGCAGAGCAGAAATAATTTGTAGTTCGAATGTTAATGTCGTGATAAATTAATGTCATTACACCGATTATGAGTTTAATGGTAGTGGTTTGAAGGCCTTTTGTCCTAATTACAATCATGTTTTCGTTTTAAACTAAATTACACGAGCAGAGGTTTTGAGTATTTTACCAATCACATAGAACTGTAGAGAAATATGACACTGAGTTCAGTTTCACTCCGATTTTGTAGAAAAAGATAATCCTGAAATTCTTTTTAAAGGTTTAATGTTAGGATTTTAAGGAATAAAACTAAGTTACCGGAGTATTATAAATAGAAATGAATAAATAATAATAGGATTTAAAATACACTCTGACGCACACACACACGGACAGATATACACACGTATACACGTACCCATTCACACACGAATACACTCACAAACAACTTATAGTCTTTGATTTTAATATCGTATGAATGTTTAAGTTTTTACTATAAGTAATTAATTAATTAAATGATTAATTAATAGTTAATATGTATTTACCTACCAAGTCTGTTTTAGTCTTTTATTATATTGTATCTCGAAACCTGTTATTGGCATCAAACGTAACAGGAAAATTAAGGGAGTGTAGAGGTGAAACGTTATATGTATTTTTTTGACGTGACAACGTCTAGTAAATTGGTACGGCGTGGAGTCATTCTCGAAAACACCGTAACGGCCGAATCTGACGCCACACGGAGTCCACGAACGGCGTAACGGCCGATCTGACGCCACACGGCAACGTAATAAAAATATAAATGTTATACATTACTTTATTGACGTGACAACGTCTATTAAATTGGTACGGCGTGGAGTCATTCTCGAAAACACCGTAACGGCCGAATCTGACGCCACACGGAGTCCACGCCTACTTTGCTCCCAGAAAAAATTACCATGTAATAGACGTTGTCACGTTCAAATATCGGCAGTAGACGGAGTTCTACAGACAACCAATTTTTTTCTTACGTTCATTCAATACATTCTGTAATCCTATTAACTACTTTATACTTTAGGCTAAACTCAAGAATCTTTATGAAACCAAACGAAATAGCGTTAGTCTGATTGGTGTCTTTGTCTCAACTCCGATTTTTAGAAAAAAAAGTTTCTATTCGAATAATGATTTTCTATTGATAGTAATGTATATTTGACATTTCAATAATAAATTTAATATTGCACACAAATTTATAAGTCGTAGAGCTAGACCAAAGTTTATTGAGGACAAAGGATCTTTTCGCCGTTTGACACTTTATTGCTGTTATAATCCTCACTAATATTATACATATGCGAAATTAACTCTGTCTGTCGCGCGACGACAAAATTGTTGAACCGATTTAATGAAATTTGATATACAGATAATAAAGTGTCTGAAGGACGTAGAAAGGAAGGATGGACGGGAAATAGTTATTTATTATACAAGAGTGGAAAGTTCCTTTTTAACCGCGTGCTCGATTTGGATGACCGAGCAAGCGAAGGATTCTAAAGTTGAATCACGAGCGCAGCGAGTGATTCTAAATTAGAATCCTGAGCGTCAGCGAGGGAAACAAACGAGCACAAGGTGAAAAATCTTTCACTCGAGTGCAATACGTAACTTTTCATCCCACCTCAGCGAGGAAATGACAAAATGAAAAAGAAAACAATTTATAATGACAAATTATATTAAGCAATAAAACGTGAAAAACTAGAATGGCGCGAAGCACGCAAATAAAACAAAGAAACCAAGAAGGTTCCAAATTTAAATTTTTCCACAATTTAAAAAGTTTTAATCATAAATTTGGCACCATAGAGGTTACATTAAATAGGTTTAATGACGTTTTGAATTTACAATTATATTGAGTACTCATTATATGTGATGTTCTAAATTCAAATCTACTTTGCCGCTCAAGCGAATAAAATAGAATTTTCCAGCCAGATTTCGAAGCGCAAAATTACACTTTCCGAGGTGGTGGGATGAAAAAAATATTTTTCCATTAAAATGAAAGTCCGATAAAACAGCTGGCCGGGTTCGATGTAATCTGGTATGAGCGTGAATTAAGACACGAAGAAGAATATAAGATAATGTTTACCGCGGAAAATCCGATATAACAAGAGCGAAGCCGCGAGCGGAAAGCTAGATTTTCATAAAATTTTCAATAAAAGCTTCCTATTTATTTCTTGTAGAAATACGTAATCAATTTTTTTCATCACTACAGAAGTGTAGCGCGCACACCTCCACGGGCGCATTCCATTACATTCTAATTGTTTATTAAAAACAACAAATGCAAGTGTTTCACAAGGTTGTTGATATCTATATGATATTAAGTCACCATTAGCTGGTCGTTATGACATGATTACTACAAGAGAGTAAGCCTTCAGCCTCAGTGCCTCCGCGGTTCCTTAGCGCGACCTTGGCTTAGCCATTGACCGTGCGCGCGCGCCGTCGACGTCGCGGGTTCCCCACCGATTGTCGCTCGCCGATACTCAGCCGTTCGACATCGCGACTCACTTTTTGCTATAAATTATAATTATTCTATTCCGAGCTTAGCGCGTTTGTTAACCTTATCAGGTGACGTAATTCTTCTAGTCAATGTTTACGTAGAAAAGTTTACTAAACTAAAAACCGCGCTGTAGGTTTATTTGTTGTGACTTTGCTAGTTTATTGAATTTCCAATATCAATATGTGTCAGGATTAATCTCTTTACTTACGCTATCTTGTGTTTGTATTTACATTTTCTCTCAGTGAAACTTCTGGGTAACTGACAAAACAATGAAACTTACAAAACAATAAATCTTATGTATAATTTAAGAAACACATCACACGTACGAGACTACTAAAAAAAACAATACTACGTTGACAAAATAACAACAATAATTTAAATTCACATTTAAGGATAACCTCTTTATTTACGATATGAAATTTCATTGCCATCCACTCCGAAACATTGTTCATAAATAAACAAAAAAAAAATAATGGAGAATCGGCAAAGCACGTCTTCAATATTTATATTCCTTTGTACCTACGCGATCATATTTCACATCATAACTTTTCCATCACGGAAGTCCGCGTTAGTCGTGCGATAATGCCCCTTATTCTTGTCACAGTAAAGGATATGAATGTAAAGTGAAAATGAAAAAGCTTGGAGTAATTTGCAAGTGTTACTGGAGGAAATGGGTCGCTCGTTCCCTCGGAGGATGCCCACGCGATGGAACACGTGTGACAGTTCGGCGCTGACAAAAAACGCGTTCAGTAAACAGCCTTATGTTGTTTACACTACAGTGCTTTTTTGCACAATCAATTGAGATAGACGGTACAGATGACTTTATTGGTTGAATTGATGATGAACAACATATTGTTTTGAGTGTACATATATATGTACATATGTATGTCAAAAATATTTTTGAAAGGTTCCGAAAAAGTGTGAAAGGGATATTTTTGTCAAATTGAAAACACTATTTGATCGGTTTGTCTAGTGTGAAGTTTGAGCAAATTTGTGCCTGATTATATGCATATTTTTGTTAATATTAAAACACAACATAAAATTGACTTCCGTCCTGTCAAACGCGTTTGTCTTTATACACAAATCGGTTAAGTTCAAAATACAATTAATGTAAAATAGAGTACATCCACAGTATTAAGCAAAATCGACATTCAATGAATAACAGGAGGATATAAGAAAATAAGAGGAAAATAATAAAACATACCGGTGCCTAAACCTAATCGTTATAGAACGGTACATTTTGTACGTCAGTTTATAGCCGAGCATCCCGAGGGAACTCCCTCCTGGAGTGTAGGGGATCAATCAACTGACGAGTATGGTGCGATGACAAGTTGCAAACAATAAATTCAAACTAAACAGTTTCGGCTTAATGCCAGTTTCGTGTATACTTTCAAATTCTATTAAACTGTCTATTGATAAATTATCATAGACTGGATATGCTAATATTTTCCAACTGCCTTGAAGTTGGCCCATGTAATTTTATCATTAACTAGCTTTCTGCCCGCGGCTTCGCCTGCGTGGATTTCGGGATTGGGTCTATAGAAGGTTAAGGGTCATAGCTTTTGCCCACGGCTACATAAGCGCGGAGGTCGCTTTATGGCGCGAAGGTTTTATCGCGCTTCCCGTAGGACTATCCGTTTTTCCGAGATATAAAATACCGCAACCTTGCTCAAGAATCACTCTATCTATTGATGAATACCGCATGAAATTTGTGCAGTAGTTTTTGAGCGAAGCCTTTATTGCGCATCCCTGGGATCTGTCGATTTTCCGGGATAAAAAGTAGCCTATGTTACTCGGGATAATGTAGCTTTCCAAAGGTGAAAGATTTTTGAAATCGGTCCAGTAGTTTCGAGCCTATTCATTACAAACAAACAAACAAATCTTTCCTCTTTATAATATTGGTATAGATTACAAAAGGTAGCAACTATTTAAATTTTCTTAGAAATATTAAATTATAAATAAAGATATTTCTGTTTTACTGCCATTACATTGTCTTTAAATATCCAATGCATCAATAAAAATTATGACAATATCAAAAATTCTAATATTCATACTCATATACCTATATCACATTAACTAATATAATCTTTGACATAAAATTACATATATCTTCATTGCTCAGTAAATCAACGCGATTATTCTATTACTTCTATCCAACCTTATAAATCAATAAGTCTTATGAGTTTATCATAATCGTTACCTGTGATTGACACACAACGCTCCAACTTATCGATAACGGCTACAGTACTTTTGCGATACAACTAACACCATAATTGGTTTCATTGTTAGTTTTTGCTTGAGGGCAGACATCTAAGTTTTGTAAAAAAATGTTAATTGATTACTACGCAAGAACTCTGCGGTAAAGCTTTTGAATCATACACGCACTCATCCACACAAACAACTTATGCTGTTTGATTTTAATATGGTATGAATTAGCTTTTACCCTAAATCTAACAATTAATTAAAAATTAATTTGTATGTACTTACCAAGTCTATTTTCAGTATTTCATTATATAGCATCTATAAACCTGTTATTGGCATCAAAAATGTATTTTAATACTATGTCTATTGTGTACTATTATGTCTGTCGTTTTTTATTTGTAAACTAACGCATTTTATAAATGATGTTTGTTTACAAATAAAAAAAGAAAGAAAATTAAGGGAGTACAGAGGTGTCCATTTTTAAATCACATCATATTCTCAGATTGGGTATTGGTATTGATATTTTAACTTCCATCTTCCCTTCCGTTGTTGTACGTAACAATAAAATTGAAATATGCGAACGTAGTTAGGATCTGAATGGAGGATAATGTTATTAAGCTCCGCAAATAACAGCTTTGAATGCAGATGAGCCCTGAGACCAATCTAAAGTTGGCGCCTCAGCCGACGCTAGAAATAACATAGCTTCTAGAAATGTCGATGTCCACACCGCATGACGCATTGGCGGGCTATCCCACTGTACACAGCAATTAAATAAATATTACTGAATTTTGAATTGAGTCAAAATAGGAATAAATTATTGATTGTTTGAAAAGCTTTGATAAGTGACAGTGGGAGTTAATAAATGCAATAATCAAAACGAAATTGCGCACTATAAGTCAGCTGGTTAGGCGAAAAAGCCACTAACTATTGTTGTTTACTAACATTCAGTTGTGCACACGGCATTGAAAGATCTAAACGCAACAATGGGACCATTGACTTTCGCTTAGAGGATTATGCTATCCGTGTACCATAATACTGCGAAGTTTACTCGAACATTTGCCGAGACCGATTCGATTCGGATATTTTGAATCGGTAGTCGCTCTTTCAGCACTATAACGTGTCAACTTTTTATTGCATCGTCATCATGATGAGATAGAAATTGCAGTATCGTTGTGGTGGGGGGATTTTGAACACTCAATTAATTTGTTCGTGGATTTGACAGCTTCGAATTACTTACGTCTCACTCGTTCTTTTAGTACAACGCGTCGCAACGTTAGTTTGGGTGAGATCGAAAAAAGCGGACTTATTTCCATGTCGTGATTATAACGCGTAGAGTGTTTTTGAGAACAGCGTTGTCTTATAAGAAAGCCGTTAATGTAAGTGGTCCAAAGTAGGTGCCGGGAGAAAATGACGAATGTAAGGGGTTGATGAACGCGAACAGTCTATTTTGGAGCGACTAAATACGTCGGCGGCTCACCGAGTGACATTTACTCGCGCTAGGTGCATCATTCTACTATCAAATACTAGAGCTAACTTTGCTCTACGAATAGTTTGCAAGTAGATGAATTACGTACAAGAAAAGCAAGAATAATTAAAGTTTTCACAAGTGATGCGTCGCTAATAGTTTTATTATAAAAAATATTAATAGGACATATATTATGCCTTAATAACAGATCGATTATATTACGTAATAGAGGTTCCTGTAGTCCATTACTGACAAAGCTATGCCAGATGTACAACTTTCAATTACTAAATAAGACCCATAATTGGGTTTAATATGATTAATAACCGGGTACTTAAACAACTTTCCCAACCGATAGACAAAACAAGACAAATTAATCGATATAAACTTAATATTATCTAATAAGAGGGAATTATCAATAGATAGCTTTTAAAGATATATTTACTTACTAACAGTGTTCGCTTCAATTCCTTTTGGCACAGGTAAGTTGAATAAGTTTTAATGTTCTTTTCTTGGTAAGATGCATTTACAATTTATATTGTCAAAACAGGTAACAGGATTTAAAGCAAGCAGTTTATATTATCCGTGTTTTCGTCAGCCCCAGAACATTATAGACTAGATACGTCACCATTTGGTACGCCACTAACCAAATCAAATTAAACTATTAAACTGTGGAAAATTATTCTGATCACAATATAGATTCACGCATGGCTCACGACTCCGTACCTCGTCCGTTGAGTTTTTTGTGTGATAACAATCTGGTTATGTCGGTTGAAATAATTCTCTTTGAAATATTATGACACGCACTCGTATGTTTTGTTAGAAGCGTCTGGAAGCTTTTAGGACACAACAACAACAATTTCATCGGGAAATGAATAATCGTGTAAATATGGAGTGGCGTCTTTGGATGCTTTATATTTTTAAATGGCAAAGCTTTCTGCGTTGAAATATTTAAATTTTTGGCATTATTATTAATCATAAAAATAATAATATACAGACTTATTGATAGAAATAAAGAAACAATGAAATATACACACAGTCAAAACCATACCAATCATTCTTTCAACCACTGGAGTCATACCTAGCACTTTGCAACCAAACTTGAAGTTTATATTAAATTCTGTATGCATTATGCATACAGAAATTAATATACATCCTCTTCCAGAAAGCGACCATATTGAACATCTTTACAATTGTGAGAAAATTCCTGTCTTTATAGACAGAAGATTTCTCACAATAAACTCCTCCTATTTCTTGCTTGGCACAATGCCCGCCGAAATAGTAAATACAGCCCATTCACTTGGGAGATAAAGTTAAAAAAAATATTAATAATATTTATTACAGGTACACCAATTTTTTTTTATCGAGGGAAATGCTTTGACGCACCGTCCAAGCCCCCTGAGTAGGGGACAAGAGTGTGTGGGACTCCACGGCAACCGCGACTACCCACTAAAACCCTCGGGAACACCTCACAGGCCATGAATGAGCGGCTACGAGCATGCGCAGAGCGCTGCGCTCGCGTAAGCCGCTCGGCCTAGCCCGCACCGCTCCAACGTGAAACAGCACGGGCTTCCGTCTCCGCTAGAGGCATGGGGGTAGCTAGTGTTCTCCGTAGCTACCCCCACCATCGCAGGAGTCATGTGCAATGCAGGCGATACGGTACCCATCCGCACCGCCCGCCGACCCCCACTAGGACGGCGGAATCAGGGCATTGTAGCACAGGTACACCAATTAGCCTAGCCCAAAGTAAGCTCTTATGTTATGGGATCTAGGGAAACGAATAAACATACATATATTATACATATATATTTTTTATATAAATATATTTTAACAACCAAGATTAAGGTACAAGTGCACGCATTCATCATACAAACATCTGCCCCCACCGGGACTTGAACCCGGGGCCTCAGAGATGGCGACACGTTGAAAACAGTGTATTAATCACTCGACTGCGGACGTGGTTAAATGATCATTTTAATGAAACCATTCAAAAACTACTGTAACTCGTAACAAGTGTTAAAAACTATTAATTTTGATTATAATTGATACCTCATTTAGTTACATTTAATTAATTATTATTCTATTAAAATATACCTTTGCCAGATATTTCATGTAATTTCTGCATACAACGGAACGTGTAGCATACAGCTACTTTTGTGAAGATATAGTCTATGATTGGCGTCTGGATTTTTGTGAAAACAATTGTCGAGTGATCGTTGTCAATTATTATATATGAGATACGTACAGTAAGAATATGATGTAAAAGATTTTGGAAGTAAAAGAAAAAGTAAAACTTTAAGCATATGTATTTTATTTAAGTTTATACAAGAGAAAGCAAAACATTGAATTTAATAAAAAAAATTGCCGCCAGTTATATTTTGCACGGTACAAAATTTGAACCAACATTCAGCATTCTGACTGAAAAATTATTTAAAAATTCAAGTAACGGAATTTAAATAATTCCAATCCTATAAGGACAGGAAAAGGCAGCTGCCAAATAAATTATTTTAAATTAGAGATTATGACGGGAAATTTCCATATGACTGATATTATTCATTATGATTTGCTAGTGGAGTTATATCAGACGGAACAAGAAAACGATACAACATACTAATTTATAAGATCAGATCAACCAATTCGGTTTAAAACGTTCAGAAAATATTTTATAACTAGCGATTGAAAGTTTTTAATGAAAATAAGAGATGCTGTTCTATTTTATCATCATCATAGCCCATATATGTCTCTCACCGAGGCAATTTCAGGGGGGGGGGGGGTTATAGGTACCTATAGAGAGCAGAGGAAACAGCGTGGTCGAAAAAAGTCCACTCCCCAGTATCCCGATCGGAAGTATGTAGAAGTCCCAGTGGCCCTAAGAGCAAGAAGTCATGAGGCTTAGTGCGGATAAAAGCCCAGCTAAACTAAGCATGACCTTAGTCAAACACACCAGCTGTCATTTTATATTAATCCATTAATAATGTACATTTGTGAATAATACATATAACCATAATGATTATTAAATACGTATGAAACAATGTATTTCCATTAACAGCAATCTCATTTATACATCCAGTTCGGCACAATAAAAGAGCAACTAAAAACAAGAAAACTTGTAGGTAGGTAGTTGGAAATCGAAACCAATTCGAACAGCCTTTTAACTTGGAAACTAGAATTGAGCTCATTAAAAATATATATTGATACATATCGCGAAGTGGTCCGCGATCCAATTCCGAACATTTTAATTAATGCTGAGCATAATGCGAAAGCGATACAGTTTGAGACAAAGCCGGCGACAAAACAAGAGCCAGATCGGCCACTTCGCAGAAACGAGACAGTTTTAGAGATCCACGTGCATGGATACATGAATTTAAGAAAACAAACGCATCCACAGTTTAATGTTTCATCTGATGGAACTTAATGGTATTTAATATTGCTTTTACAACAAATGTGAAAGCTTATACTTCACTTATTTTTAATCGGTTTGTAAAGTGGACTGTAATAATACTTCAATTGTTAAAACCGGCAACCGATATATCCACCGAAAAAGCGATATTACAAATAAATTACACAATAATAGTCAACAATTAATCATAATTTCCAAATTCGAAAATTCTTCTTTTAAATAAAAAATTATGTAATCTCGATTTCTGTGTGATCTTTATAAAGTTTTTTACTAACTTTTTAACAGCATTTAAAGCATTTGAATATCAAACTATCTTTTATGTATACCTTATCTGTATACGTAAGATACTTACAATTTTAGTTGTTTATTTAATTACCACAGATGTTTAATAAATACCTTTCCTTCGCAAAATACCAGTGTATATACAGTAAAATTACTAGGTACTGTGACTTATTTTATTTCACCCCCCAAAAACTACAGTGTATGTTGCCAATACACTGTAATTTTTGTGCTGCAAATCTCACAGGAACCACATGTACTACGACTGCAAACAAACATCCCCACATATTTCATTAATGCGAAAGTAAGTATGAGTAGATGTTTGTTTCTCTTTCACGTAAAACCTACTGGATGTATTTTAATGAAATTTTACAATAATATAGCTTATACATCAAAATAACACATAGGCTACAATTTATAAAGATATACTCCATGTTAATATAAGCTACTTGAAATACTAGTCCTCCGTAGACGAAATCGCGAGCATCATCTAAAATTACATAAAAAAACACACATTATTCAATATTGCCATTTGCCACTCCAAAGTAGATAAATCTAACGAATATACAAGTGCTTTAAAAACACGATGGCGTCGCTCTTGACCGATTCACAAATTGTTTCTCAAATGTGATTTTTACGAGCCGTCGCGTACGACAATTAGCGGGCAGCGTCCGTCGACCGCTTCACGACCAATTTGAAGCAGATTAACGTATCGAGTTCCAAGTTCGCCATTTTTTACTAAGATCAGCCTTATGGGTGATTGGCTCCTATTACTTTATTTATCCTAGCTATCTGGATACGCGTCGGGATTGTCCAATGGGCGACGGTAGTGGAAGTGTAGCTAGAAAAAAGCACATATTTTGTTATTGATACTTTGGCTCTGTGAAATTCTCTACACTCGACTGAATAATCTTTGTAATAAAATTAATAAATTGATAGGTTTTAAACGTTTTAAGTGGTCTCGACTAGTATGAAGTAAATAAGCAAAGCGGTTGACTCTGTGTCAAAAAAAAAAATTAACTTAGTTACATTGTTTGTTATTTATTTTGCATAAAAACTATTTTCCTTGTCGTATGACATAATATTTGAACATATTTCCTGTCATTTTAACCAGCTCGGCCAACGTTTTGACTATTCCTAGGAATTATCCAACTTCCCTACCACCAAACGCAAAGTTCAATGGCCGCGTGGTGACCTAACTACCAGGATATCAGAGGCACGGTGGAGTTCTTCGCACGCGTGGCAATGTAAAATGAATAAGTCAATTACAATGACTAACCATCGATTAGAGGCAAGTTTAGATTACTTGCGGAAATACCGCGAGAAATATAGTATAACCCAAAATAATTGAAGCTTTTTATTTTTACATATGCAAACATTAACACAAAATTATTGATATAAATATCCATGTAATATAAAACTAATAAAGTTGCAGTTTAATTTAATAACAATCTATATAAAATTGAAACAATTTTTGTTAGGTAAATTATCAAGCTTAAAATAAAACATTAGTCTGTTCCGTTTATTCTTTTGCACTTGCAGTACTTATTGCAGTAATGATGTAATAACATCGCCCGTTTTTTATTTTTTGTGTTAATTCTGATTAAAAAGAAGTACTCATGGCGCGGACATTTTTTTTCTAATGGTATTTAAGTATAACAAGTACTGAAGGATTATCTGTTAATGTGTCAATCTGTTTGTTACCTTTTCACACTTTAACTATTGAACCGATTTTGATAAAGATTGACATAGAGATATGTCCAGTCTGTTAAAAGAAAATTATTTTGTAGACAGCTTAACCATCATGGTGTAAGGCTTAAGGCTTACTGTGAAATACCGTGTAGAAAATATTTAAGGTTAATAAAAAATTTACGTTTTTTATGCTAATAGTTTTCCTTATTTATTTAATGTTATTCAATAACTAAGAAAACAAACTTTTAAATATACCTCAATAGACATTGAACTTGATAATAATATAAATTTTGAAGGAAAAAAGATGTTAAAATAAAGTTTGTCGATAAATTAATTAAAAAAAAAGGACCAAAATTTGACAGTTATATTATTTCCCAGAAAGATTTGTAAACTCGTCGGCAGAATCCATTACAAATTTTAAACAAGGCGGAATAAAGCCTCTATTTAAATTCAACATATAAGTTACTAGGTTTCTCCAGCAATTTTACCGGCTATTGACACTCAATTGTTTCCACATTGCACTTATACTAGAAATTTCAATGAAATTTTGCGGGCGGAATCTGGAGTGAAGCGTGCTCGCGCTAACTTGACACTGGCAAAATTGTCACCGCTAGTGATGCGAATAGTGCTTTCATTTTTATACGTCCTCGTATTCTATTCAGGTTTGGAGAGTCACTTTTTCTTTCGTTGCGCGGTATCCCGAGTCAGCCTTGACCTTCGGCGGCGAGCGGGCGGGCGGCCGTCGACCCGCCGCGCGCAGGGCTGCCTCGGCCATTCATCACAAACGGCCTGAAAACAATTCCGGCCTAGTTTCTCCACTATTCGAAAGTAGAGGTGCCCTGACTCAGGCTTGGCTTGTGGAATCGGCTTCTGGTTGAAGTAAGACGAACATAGTCCGGCTTGGTAGTGTGGTCAATCATTACGTGTTTAAGCATTCGGGACAAGTAGTAGTACACACAGCAACACATCAGATTAATAGTGACCCTGAGACAGTTCTTAAGTAGCTGGTAATAGCGACGGTTTTCAGTGTAACTGTAAAACTTAACGTGTCGCTGGCTGTACCTAGAATTTCCTGTTTCATCAATCTAAATATATAAATAAAAGAAGTAAGATTTGAGAGCTGGTGGGAAATACTATAATAAAACTAACAAACAGCTAGCCTCACACATTTAATTTGTAATAATAATATTGATAATATTATTCAAGATATTGTCAGAAATATATAATTGGTAATCTGCAAAACTGTTAAAATTATCATTAATAATTATATTTGATAATAATGTCGTTTTAGTTTAGGTCATGAGTATTCGTACACCGACGAACGTGCATGAAAGTATTAATGAATATCGAGGAAGCTAGGGAATTATGTTTGGATCGTAGCAAGTGCAAACTCTGATCCCTGCCTACCCCCAAAGGAAAGACTACGCCTCTTTCCCAAATGTATGTAATATATGTAAAGATCAAATAAGTTTGTATAAATTACAGACCAAAATGTTCTGGCGTTGACAGATCTATAACGATATTTCGATTCTTCCTTCGAAACGAACCTCTTCAAAACCATGACCATGCTGTTTTAATAGGCCCTTATCCAAAAATACGGCACGTTACGTTACATGATAATTCTAATACCGATTCCTATTTTACAAATTACTGACCCGAGTCAGCCCTGAGTAAGGATCGGCGTACACTAGTGCGATGCACTTAGCCACACTATGCCTTCCGCAAATTATGTGGTGTTGTAGACCCACCGATATTAAGTACCACTTTCGATCATGGCCACCATCTACATTCCTTCTGGCGATTTATTGGTGATGCTATTTATTTTAATTCGTGTAATTTTTGCAGCCTTTCGTTTGGAGGCTGGGTAAATAGTATAATAATAATATGTTTTTATTAATAAACACCGAGTTACATGGCCCAACACATTTCAACTATGTCGATATTGCAAAAGAATTTGGCCTTTAAATCAGGTACCAGCGGAACTCAAACTAGACCAAAGCCTGTATCTTGAGTCTTGAGTGCTTACAATACTATGATTATATGTACCAATACTTCCAAAAACTTTCCAGGTTGGACGACAATATGATAACCTTTGTAAACTTTATTATTTAACAATTTTTCAATTTTAATTATAATTTCTATATTTTGTGTTTTGTATATCTATGTGTGTGTGTGTGTGTGTGTGTTGATTATGTGATGATATGAGTGTGTGTGGTGTGTACGTATATAATAAATAAATGAATCAGGAGTGCATACAATTGTGTGAGGTATCCAAGATTTATATTGAGTAGAGGGCATTAAGTTTTCTGTTTCATCATAAGTCAATGAGTATAATAGTGAGTGAGTGTGTAGTAAATAGTGATTCACTAATATTAACATCAGCTAATAAGTGGTGAAATATGTATAAATAAAAATTGATTTGTCCAAGTACATTTCCAAAGGAATAGGAACTGTACAATATGTGGATTTCGTAATAAGTTGATAAGGGTATGTATTTTTTATTTTGACCATTGCATAAAAAAATTAGATTGTTTATAATTTTTAAAGGAATAGGAACTGTACAATATTTGTGGATTTCGTAATAAGTTGATAAGGGTATGTATTTTTTATTTTGACCACTGGATAAAAAAATTAGATTTGTTTATAATTGTTAATCTTATCATAATGTCTGAAATGAGCATTTAGGACTAGTATACTGGGGTGTAATACACAAATATAAATATTCTTCTAACTAACGAATGACGATACAAAAGAAACATGTATTAAATTAAAAACTATTTGATCGACTAATATTCGATCTGAAGACATTAGGAGGTGCGGCGACCCTAAAGTACAGTCTAAGGGGCGCCTCGCGAGCCGTGACGATGTTTCGTTTCCGCTGAAGGCATTACTTCGAAAATGGCCCTTATTGTGAGTACAATAACTATCGTTATAATATGTAAATAAGGATCGTCTGATTTGATCGACGAACATACTATTAATCGTATTTTATAAGCGACGATATTTTTGCTTGCCGTCTTGCCGGTTATCTCGTTAAGCAAACACCACACGATAAGTGATCGTATCACTTGAATCATGAATGGCATATGCATACGCAATTCATTCAATTCGTACGCGGCCTGCGATGTCCGATAAAGGGCTACGTCCATCGCGTGTTGAGCAGCCGCCGACTTTACAACAACAATTTACCAGCCATCAATCTATATTTAACAGAGTATATTGTCATTTAAAAGTTATTTACAAATTCCCCGTCCTGTGTGTACACGTGGTTAAAACAGGGCTTTAATCCAGCACAATGTCCAGCATTCATTCACATGCGGGTCCGTCGTGAATGGTCGCTTAAGCTCACACGTTTTGGTTAGCAATAAAAGGTTTTAGCGTAAACTCATTAAGAGTTCGCTGGGCATATTGGCACCACGTGTCCGGAGACCTTGCCGTACCAGGTCGTTTACTCCCATTACGTAACGCCTGTATAATAATCGGCGGAATTTTTATTGACTAATTATTCGCCATTTTTTCTACGCGGTGAAGTCAGCGGATATAGCTAAATATTCAAACAGTGTATCATTCGAGGCTAACAATAACACACAAAAACGCTTCGGTTTGAATAATCTCGCGTCGATATCTATGGTATGTTCGCACGGAGGCAGAGGGCAGATGTAAAGTAGGCTTTATGCCGAGATGCAGCCACATTCCACCGTGATGACTCGACCGGACCACCATTGTGAGTTTCTTCGCAAACAACGCAGTAACGCTCCCGGTTACTGTTGGTGTGGGACAGAACGAGCTATTCATCAGCTGACGGAGTCAACGCCCAGACGGATTAAAGGGCGATTAACGAGCGCGGCTTCATTTATGACCGGAATACTCGCGGAAGGACCGCCGAGACCCTCGAACTAATTGAAGCGTCAACAAAACTGACTCTACTGCTTCACTTTATTTTGTATCCCCTACCTTATTATGTTCTGGAGGATGCTAAGCAAGCTGCGACTTTCGGTTTCGCATATAACTAAAAATAAAGAGCAATCGAAACCGGTTACGCCGCTGCCCTAAACTCTTATTATTTTAACAAGATGGACTCATGTGAATTTTATTACGAGCTCATAAACCAAATGATAGTGAAAGATTCGACGTTATAATCACGGCGCCAGAAGCGGGTACGAATACTCTGATAAAATTATCGATACCGGAAATCTGGATTCGACGAAGATATCGAGAGAAGTGTGACTGATAACAGTTACACAACCAAGGAGCCAAGGTCGCAGATGTGGGAAGCACAGGCGCGCCGTTCACGCGTTATCTGCTGGAATGTTTGCCCAGCATAAATAAGCAGCGCGATCGAGCACGCATTCGATACAACCAATGTTTATGGGTGTGAACGCACTCGCCTCGGCCGTGAGAGCTTTAGTCGAGCCTGCTCACGCTGGCTCTCTAGCTAGATCAATCATGCTATAGCCCGCCGGCCCACGTGGTGACGAATAGCCACAGTCCGACCCAATACAATTCGAACGAACGCGCCGGGAGGGCTATATGACGCGCGGCCGACATTCCATAACCGATATTTGTTTTATTAATGCCAACGAACGCTTGGCACGTTTACCTCCAGAGTGCCTTAAACCCTACACACTGCAGCCAACGCGAAGCGGACTGTTCTTATAGTAGGCGAGGTTCATTCAAGCTGGGGCGTTGTGAGCAGCTCGGTGCGCTGACGCAGCGAAAACCACTCGATCAGTAGGTCAGTGGCCCGACGCACGCTCCTCCGAGATCTCTGGCCGAAGGCCGCCATTCATAATAACAAATGACATCAACCGCGTGGGAACGCACAAATGCCTGTCGAAATGACCAGTTGAACTGGCAGATTTAATCGCATCGCTGCTGATTAATATTGGTATGAGCGACAGTCTGAATAAGCGCCCTGACGTTAACGCGTTGATACGCACAGAAAGTCGCCCGGTGAACACAAAAAGACAAGAACGCAGACGATCGTAATGCGTCAGCGCAATGCACCTCTACCGTCCCTGTCGCGAGATGCACTTGTCATTGTCTACCCGTCTCTGTCTGGCGCGGGCGCTGCCGACGCAGCGCTGGCGCTGTCCCTCTTCGGCTGCTACACAATGTTTGAGGAAGTGCGTCCGTCGTACACGGTATCACTCCACTCGGCTTCATTCGCATCGCACACGGCCCGATTAGACTTAGAAGGCGCACACGTGGAAATGAGTGGATAGTTGGCGAGCGCGTGTGGCCGCGACATTTCCCCCATAACAATGAGAGATAGTGCATCCGTCCCTTTCGCGACGGACTTCGCCGTGCTGTCGCCCCGCGCAGGTTCAATATCCCAGACCTTGGGCCGATCGAGACTACCGATGGCCAGTTAAAACTAGTTAGGTACCTACAATGCCTACATACATACCACCTGCAATATTTTATAATTTAGTCACTATTTTTAGCAGCTTGTTGGCCGACAGAACGAGTTAACTCACCATCGCGCGGACTCATAACCGAAACATTTTTATGTGTTATTAATTTGAAAACGAAACTAATCCTGCACGGTCTTTGTCGGCGAGCGATGAGGTGATGCCGATATCGGCGGGGTCACGTCTCGGAGTGGACATAAAAAGTTTAGTGTTTTATGATTTCTCTACCAGGAAACTTTGCGAAACTTCGGTGGTCGGCGCCGGGCGACCTCGTACCTACATCAAAATATACGGACCCAATTAGATGTCGGCCGTATTGCGAAAATATAAATATTAGTAGAACCGACAAAGGCTTTTAATCACCGATCTCGATGCACTGTTTGCTCCTTTTGCGGTCCGAAATTACAGGTTGCAAGTTCGCTCACCCCGGCACGCCGCGCTTAGGGCAACTATGCCTCCAAGATCGTGTGAAAAATTACCAGAGATTTTGCTCTTGTTTCCCTTTATAAGTGGCATTCGATATGTGTAATTTTGGTATCCGGCCGAATATTATTAGGGGCTCACGCACACTAGCGGGTGTTGTTTCGACGACGAGTCGAAATTTCGAATTTGGAAAAATAAAAACGAAATCGAAAGCGAAATAGCACGAGCCGAGCGGCGACTGCGTGTGGAGAATCTCTGCATCGGCACTCGTGGCGCGCGCTGCCCAAGGTTACGTAGTAGGGGCGGCGACCGGCGAGACGGGCGTGACGTCACGGGCGCCGGAAACGATTGTCCGTTTCATAGTTACGGTAACATTTTGAGTTTGGAAGAAAGTGATCAGCGCGTGGGCTAGGTCAGTGCACAGCACGGTATACTCAATGGCTTCAACTATAATATATCCGGACGCAAAAAAAGTCCACCTATTCAACATAGAAATCCGACGCTAGCTTGCTACGACTAGTTTTGTCGAGTATTAATTGGAACAATGTGAAACAAAAGAAAATATTTTGTCTGGCAGATGCGTAGAAAGCGGGCGGCCTCGTCGTATGATAGGTCTGTGATAAACAAATTAATTGACCGCGAACAAAGCCCCGTGGAGTCCTTTGGCCGGCTTGTTCATTGCGCGATTAACCCGGAGTGAGTGAGGTTGGGTATGTCACACCAGAACAGTTTCTAATGCAGACATTTTAATGTTACTGTTGCAATGCAAGTCCTGTTGTTTCAGTACCTGGAGGTAAAGATGCAAAGGGTGAGGTACAGTATCGAGTTTAGTGTTGCGCCGGCGGCGACTGTAGATACACATGCGTACACGCGGCTGGGGTACGGGATTGTGTTCATTTGTAGGTGTAATTTTGGTTCTCTATTACATGATCTCACAAGACTTTTCAGTTCCTTTTTTATTTATAATAATTAGAAGACACTATTGTTATGTTGATTTACCAATGTTGGAATTTTGTTAGATTTTTATGCCAAAAAAAGTTAATTGGCAAAATTTGTATTTTTAGAAAAAAATTTAGATATTTTATTATTTCAATAAAAAATAATGCTGTTTAACTTAATGTTGGTATTTTATTTAATCTTGTTGAATAGTTACTATTATTAATATATCTTAAGCATAAATGCTAATTACACAATCATAGTATCAAAAATTTTACTTCAAAATTTTGGGTATATCATACCCACCTAATAGCTGATGTAACAATTTCTCACCTCATTCACGCCGGGTTAATGACAAGGCTCAACATGTTGCCTTCTGTACACGGCCATTATTGTTGAGCCAACATAGGGATTTATCCGTTTCTGATTAACTCACCCAGGTATCTGGTTATAAGCATATTAAGTTTTAACCTTATCTTCCTTGATCGCCTCGATATTTACCTGAAACGACAAGTAAAAATATTTAACACATATATTTTAATGGTCTTATGGTAGCTTAATGATATTTATGACAATTTAAAATATTGCAGTAAGATAGGTGCAGAACATTTTCTTGTATTCCAAGAGTTCCAAGACAATCATGGATTCTTAACAAAACTCCTGAGCGCATCTTGTAGGGGGGAATTGACGCAACAGCCTTTTGTCTGATTGAAGTATGTCAGAAATTCCGCGACAAAGAGACCAAACGTGCAAACTGAAAATACAAACAAAAAACAAGCGTCTACACGACGGACGATGTGATGATGATGCAGTAAACAATTTAACGAAAATCGTTTTAGTAAAGTTTAACTGATAAAAATGTTCAGTTTTGCTAATATTGCTATTTGTCTTATTCCACTAACAATCGGTCCAAGCAAAGTCTAATTTTGATTCTTAATAATTAGCAGGAAATGAGCGATACGCTCGCCCGCTCGTTACATGATTATAAGCGAGAACATAAAAGACTCCGAACTATGTCACTTGATTCTAGTGACCAGCCTCTAAAATCATATGCGCAGACGCTGCACGAAAGCAACGGTTTTGAAAATCAAATAACATTGCAAAGGTACAAAGCGGGTATTATTTTGCTACCATTCAAATGAGGCCTGTCAGGTCGCCTGCTTGTGTTCGGATTGCGGGGTCTAGCGCGGTGTGAAGGGTCAGCGAAGAATGGACGTATTTAAATACAAGTCCAACTACTAAGCGTTTCCGATAGGCGCGTGACGCCATGCTACGTATGGCGAATATAAAGTCACTCAGTACTGCGATTCCGCAGAATAGCGAAACATGCCGAGACAAGTTAATGATATTGTATGACAGCAATATTCATACCTCCTTACTGTGTATATCGTGTATGTACATTGTATTCATGCAAATTTTACGTTGTAAGCGATCGTATTATCGCTAGGAGTTGGATCTTTACGGTGTCACTGCAATTCTGTGCGACAATGTTATTAAAAGAAGTAATTAATTAATATTTATTATCAAATTATGTTAAATGCTGTGTTACATACGAGTCATTAAGGAGCGAATGGATAAAATCCAATCTTAAATTGGCGCTGCTCGATTTTAAATTGTTACTGCAGACTGAAGCTGTAACAACTTTGACGAGTAAAATATAATTGAACTTGCGTAATCTTTTCCTAGAAGGTAGGCGTAGGCGTTTAGTGAATGAAACATTTCATTGACTACCCATGACGTGTGTACCAAATGCATTTGCCAATATTGAAATATGATATTGAACTGATAGTCAGGGTGTGGCTAAAATCAAGAGTTTCGACAAAAATTTCACACCAGAACCGTCTGAATAAATAAGTATAAATTAATGGGCGCATAATAAATTCGCGGAGAGATGGACGGCATAACTCGTATTTCGCCAATTAAATAATTAAGTGCATACAACAGTGATGTGTTCATAACCGAAATCGGAATGGACGGTGCACACTAATTTCTTGGTAGACGAATTCTCGGAAAAATAATGGCGGCCTGTGGCTAACTGATTAATTCGCTATCGGAGTTTTTGCCGGGCACAATCAATGTAATAATTGTGCTTTACTCGTCCCGCTTTTTTGACAACTCCACCGAGCCGGGGTAAGGGCGCAGTGCAAGATGGCGCGAATTAAACACAAGTTATGTCAATTATTGCTGGTAAGTGTTCGTAATCGGCGGACGTAGCTAAAGAAAGCTATTAGTTTGGTGAGGTGAGATGCTGGCCGGAGTAACATCTATTCCTGCATCGTTGCTGATTTTACCTATTGGCTCTCACCACCCTGGACACAGTCATTGCAGGGACGTGATATTTGTAAAGGGACAGGCAACGTACCCACAACGCCAATCTACGACCCATTAAAAGCTACATATTTCCGCCACGTGTTATATAAATAAATTATTTATTAACCTTTAATTAAATGATGAAATTTAGACCTTTTTTTATTCTAGTTTCCAATTCTTCCAGGGGAGTTCATGATACTTCTATAGGGTTGTCGTTTGAATTCCGACTACCTAAGTTCATCTCCCGCACATTCAGGATCAACACACTCAGGGTCGGGACAGCCCAATCCCCTGAGTAGCTTCTCTGGTACAGCGGTATCCAACGTTACTTAGACAACGCCAAAACCTTGGAGTTAGCTTGAAGTTACCGAAGCTTGAAGTTAGTTTGAAGACCTACCTGTTATTACGCACTGACAGACTCGGAGCTGGCGACAATAAAAAGACCAGTTAACATGCGAATGAGGACCCATTAAACATGCCGCGCCCGGTTCACCAGTCGATAAAGTGTTAATCCGGATTATTGCCTCATTAAAATGATCACTGAACTCACGGACGATGCTTCAATATTTGGTACTGTGTCTGTATTTCTCAATACAGGCGAACAGGTAGATAGTTAATATCTATATACGTCAACTTTGTAATTACGTACACCTATATATTACGCAAAAATGGAGCCTTTACAAAGACTAGTCTCCATAGCCGACTCGAAACACAGGCTTAAATTTATTCAATGTCGATCTTTACAGGTACATTAATGTCGAATTAAATTTAAAGTAAATGTAATTATTTTCCTAAATCAACGTTTAAATTTATGTATATATAATCCAGCCATAGCACATACAAGCGGTGAGAAAAAAAAGCTCGGAATATCCTATGATAAGTATAGCCCTAGTACTCAGTAATTTCGCTGGCTATCTTGACCTTAAGACCAGAGCATCAAGCAATGCTAGCACTACTATTTTGCTGCACACAAGACAGAAGTAAAATCGTGTGGTAAAAGATTACACGTCCCCGATAAAAAGTAATGTACAAATCCTCGTTGCCATTTCATCCCAGGACATAATTCAGGTCCCGGTTGTAAAATTAAAAACGCGTAAATGCTGCGGTGGGCCCGACGCCTTCAATTAGATTTCGCGAAGGCGAACAATAAGGAATAAAATCTGATCTTTTACGATCGCCCTGTCAGACGTCGGTCAGTCGAACGTCGTAAAAGCGGGAATGCAACGGGCCTGGGTTGAAAAACCTAAATTCAAGCCGTCTCGGAGCCTATATAGCCTGTATTGGCTAAAACCCGAAACGGCTGAGAAATTTGATGGATGCTTTATGGCGTCAGAAGTGGGTCACATGTGAGCCCCTTGGTTTGCGAAGGTAATGTGGAACGATAACAAATTGTGCCATCATTATTTTAATATTTCTATGAAACGTACGATGTTTGTTTGCTTTTGTGCAGAGTCATAGAAGCGCTTTGACCTCATAGAGGATCTCTAAATCTTGCTCGCATACACGAGTTGATAGCGTGAGATTTTGGTTTGATAAGTGGCCAATAATTTACATTTTGGGTGCAGATGCCTAAAATCATTATGTTACCACCCATTGCAAAAAAAAAAAGAATCAAATAACAAACTATACCTAAACACAAAATTCCAAATCTGTATAGATTTGGCAAAGTTAATTTGGTGGGATCCAAGATCCGACCCACGGAATGCGCGACGGAATGTCAGCAGTTCTTTGTCGCGGATGCCCAGACGGCGGCGAGAAGTAAAAAGCGGTCGTAAGGAACATGGAACCTTATAAATTATGAGCCTTTTCGGTTATTAGTTGTCGAAATGACGGTGGCGAATCTGACGCCGTACCGTTACGAACCAAGGGCGAAGGGTCGCCGCATCCTTCGTTTCGGTTTCGGACTAGTTCTTTTTCTTGTTGCGGAGAAAACAATAGCCGCTTAATCGGGGAATTGATCGTATCGGATGGAACGTGAATAAATTAATCTCAAACGCAAAGGTTGTTGCAATAACTTTAGTTAGCAATGTTTGATATAGGCTTGGATAAGTTTGGACATAGGGTTGATAGTTTAATTAAAATAATGTTTCATATATTGCCTTTGTTTTTGGCGTTAAATTTGTATACAGTATCAGACCCTCCAAACTCCTGTTTATCTTGTCAATCATCCTAATTTTACGCGTCAAAACAGCGGGAGATGTGCACGGAACCTGCCTACAGCACTCTGCCGCGCACATTTCTTAACACGTTCCATTCTGCCATTCCGCCATTCTGGGGCGGACAAGCACAGGAACGCCTTCGGTTCTCCCCGAGGATCAGATCAATAAGTCCATACGCGCATTACTATACAGCCTACAATCCCCAGTATCACCAATGAAAACAGCATCAGTGAGAAGATAAGAAATAACACACTAGCATGATGAATGATTAAGAGATATGAGAGTCATAATACCAGAATAGTAACGGCCCTCAATGAATCTCAACTAATATTATAAATGCGAAAGTGTGTTTGTTTGTTTGTTTGTTTGTTTATTTGTTTGTTTGTTTGTTTGTTACCTCTTCACGCTTAAACTACTGGACCGATTTCAAAAATTCTTTCACCTTTGGAAAGCTACATTCTCCCCGAGTAACATAGGCTACTTTTTATCCCGGAAAAATCGACAGATCCCACGGGATGCGCAATAAAGGCTTCGCTCAAAAACTACTGCACAGATTTTTATGCGGTTTTCATCAATAGATAGAGTGATTCTTGAGGAGTTTTGCGGCATTTTTTATCTCGGAAAAACGGATAGTCCACGGGAAGCGCGATAAAATCTTCGCACCATAAACCGACTTCCGCGTATATGTAGCCGTGGGCAAAAGCTATGACCCTTAACCCTCTATACACCCAATCCCGAAATCCACGCGGGCGAAGCCGCGGGCAGAAAGCTAGTATGGATATAAAGGTAAGGAAAGGTCTTTGCAATGTAAAATTCTATTTACGGATACGCAAATCAATCTGGCGTTTGTAAAACATTGTTATTGTATAAAACAGCGAGCGCACTGAGTAAGTCAACGACTCGAAGAGGAGGCATTGATATTGATACACGACGACTGTTAATTGTTTATTGTCGTTACATAATTACTTATTTATTATGTTCTCGTTTGAACTCTCTTTGTTGTCGCAACGCATGTCTGTGTTCTGTTCTGTGTTTATTATAACTATGGAAAAGAAAAAGATATATTTATCTGATTAACTGATTTAATAAAAAATTATTTAATGACCGCAGTTAGTACCACTTTTTATTTAAGTAAGTAATGGGCGTTCGCATTTAACTGCATGATCTTCGTAAACAGACAGAGGAGAAAGTCTGGTGTTTTAATATCAGAAAACTAAATAATAAGAAGATAGTACCTAACGTGAAAAAGTTAAAAGAAATAGAAGCCTTCTAAAATGCAATGATGATGTACATTATGTGCTAAAATTAATTGGTTAGCTCCAATTGGGCATGTAAAATGTTGTTTTGTGATCATCATTTATTCATCATAAGACTGTTTACAAGTACTGATTAACGTCATAATAATAAAATTATTTATAAAAAAATGATTTTTATCGTTAAAACTATGTCACGGGTGCGGACCAAATTTCAGATCAATCAGTCAACACGATGAGAGTAAATTTTTAATTACTTAAACAACAACAAACAGCGATTTAAATAAAAGCGTTTAAAGTTCATTTAATAAAATCACTTCCTCACAATTCTTATCAATAAACTGTAAACACACCGTAATATAAACAAGTTATTAATAAGTGCACACGATAGAAGGCCGCGTCCCACGTCCGAGCGTCGAGGTAGGTCGGGGATAAAAACAAACCGATACCTAATATGAGTGTTATTAAACTGGATAATTAATGCAGGTGGTCTACGGATTTGAGTCAGTAACAGACTGACGTCAGTGCGCGTCCTGACAACTGACTGTCCAAAGTCGAATTAGCGCTGTTGCAATAGTTCTATTATGACTTTCAATTCAATTGTCAGAACCTGAATATCCTTACCAATATTATAAATCGAAAAGTGAGTTTGTTTGTTTGTTCCGCTTTCACGCCGTAACTACTGAAGCGATTGCTTTGAAATTTTGCAGACGTAAAGATAAAAGTCCGGATTAAATAATAGGCTACTTTTTATCCTGGAAAAGTCGACAGGGCCCACGAAATGCGCAATAAAGGCTTCGCTCTAAAATTACTGCACAGATTTTCATGTGGTTTTCATTAATAGATAAAGTGATGATGCTTGAGCAAGGTTATGCGGTATTTTTATCTCGGAAAAACGGATAGTCCCACGGGAAGCGCGATAAAACCTTCGCGCCATAAACCGACTTTCGCGCATATGTAGCCGTGGGCAAAAGCTCAATACTCAATACTCAATACTTTCGAAGCTATGACCCTTAACCCTCTATAGACCCAATCCCGAAAACCACGCGGGCGAAGCTAGTTACTAATACGAGTAAAATTCGAGCTATCGAATTTGAAGGATGAGTTTGAGCTACTTGTCAAATGTTCTGTGACGTATTCTGTGATGCAAGGAATCAGTTCTGGTTCGTTTTGAATTAGGAATAATTGGCCTTCATTTTATACTTAAAATTAATTTAATCGAATTCTTATATTCGTTGGGCTGGAGCACCACTTTTAGTGTCGACTTTCTATCTCAGCCCAGTCTGCCTTCATCGCAAGTACAAGGGCAGCATAAGCGCAAGAGTGCGAACTTGCAGTAGGTTGCGAAATGCACGCGACCGCAAGACATCCGGCGCGACCGGACGCGCGCGGCGGATGCACGTAATGCGCAGATATTGATGTGCGCTGCGCTTGTTTGTTTGCTCCCCAATCCACCGATTAAGCGCCTCAGTAGTTCTGCGACCCTGCTTCTAAATATCTTGATCTTGCTTTCTAAAATAATATACAAAGGATTCCTAATTTCTTTGCTCTATTATCAAACGACTATCTAGATAACTCCCACATTTTCTCATACACCTGTTAGGAACTCTTTCTATTGTCTTGTCTATTGTCACTAATGTCAAAGTAGTCGAAAGTATTAAGTTGTCACAAAAATATAAGGTTTTGACCCACACACAATTGGTGGTTTAATTAATTTTAACCGATACAAATATGCAAATAAACTGATAATAACAACACCAAAATGAGTTTACTGATCGCACTTACGTCTAGATTTTTTTTTATTTAATTATAGCATAGTAAACAAGCAAACAACCCATCTAATCGTACGTAGTTTCTGCGAGATTCGCAGTAAATCGGCAACCCCCCACAGAAAATCACAGTTTTCATTCCAACATGGGAAAGAAGATATAAAGTCAGTCTTTAGTAAAGTAAGTATTTCGTAATAGTTTATGAATATGATTGTGGATGGAAATAATTGGTTAGATAAGATCTAAGAAAGTATCAATGACGTATGTGAAAAGGATAATCATGACTTGTAACTACTACCAATCCATGTCTCACTACCAATCAATGTCTCGAGAGTTCTGTATTGGTTCACAACTAATAATTTGTCTTTAAATTCTAAGAAAACAAAATGTATCAAATTCTCTTTGCCCAATGTAAGGCAGGTTGATACTCGTTTAAATATGAATGGTGATGTCATTGACTTGGTAAATAATACTAAATTCTTAGGCATTACGTTAGATTCACGACTACAGTGGGATCCACATATTGAAACTTTGGCAATCAAACTTAGTTCAGCGGCGTATGCAGTAAAAAAGATTAGACTTTTAACTAATGTTGAAACGGTTAGGATACGGTACGGACGGATTAGAATCTACATAATGTGAATACTAGAAACAAAAATAAACTTGCCGTTCCAATGTTCAGACTCCATAAAACTAGCTGTTCGTTCTTGGGGAAATGTATATCTATGTTTAACAAACTTCCGCAAGGTGTCATTGATTTGCCTTTATATAAATTTAAAATCCATATCAAAAAGACACTCATGAGTAAAGGTTATAATAAAGTAAGTGACTATCTTAATGATCACACTATTTGGGAATAGGGACACTATTCATAGAGCCATGTTTGGTAACAACATTATTTATAATGTATTATTTTATATGTGTATGTAAACATACATACGACTGTAATCGTATTAGGTATGATTGTATCTTATACTATATTGTATTTTTATATTATATTATTATAATTATTAACATTGAAAAGAGGAGATAAAAAATAGACCTTCAGAGTTTCTTGCCTGTTCTTCTCGAGAAGGCTCTCCCAATTTCCGAACAGGTGTCGATTCAATATATTTTTTTTTTCCTTATTCGTACGTACGGACAAGGTTTTTGTTTTTTTTTTTTTTATTTAAGCTTTTTTTTTGTTTTGTTTGTTGACGTCAATAAGTGCCTGTAAAGGTCTATGTTGAATAAATATTATTTTGATTTTGATGTAAGCCGTGGGGCCCTTATTCCATCAAAGCCGTAGAGCCGTGATGGTTAAGATTCAGGCTGAGTTTAGCCGGTCGGTCATTTTATTCGAGCCGAATTTGAAGTTCGACATAATCACCTTGGCACTTGGTTGCGTGATGGATTGGTCGTGTGATGGTATTCATGAGAATTTTCAGCCTCCCCTCTTCAAACGGCAAAACCCACTACGAATTTAATTTGTTTATTGGCTGTATACACCCAATATCATTTATTTGTAAACTAAATATAAATACAAAAGAGAAGTAAATCGATTTCTTTGTTATCTGACGGTGCTAACCTTATTTTATGGACTTGAAAAATGCTACATTTGACCTTAATCGTACTGTTTAAAACATGGTTCCTACTGCTATAATTTATGGTTTCATTTTATAACATAGCCCGCGGCTTAATTCTTAATAATACGAATTTAATAACAAACACAAAATACAAATAATATATTGCCAGTCCAACGTACAGGCTTTTGTCAACGTATAGGGTTGTCGATGGCGTAGTGTATATTGTCATATTTGTTTTAAATATCTGAAAAGAATGATTGACACTTCAGATTTAAGCCATAAATATAAAAAAAAACTCAGATCTTTTACTACAGATGCAATATCCACTTTGGTTCAAAATTGGTTAATCTGACAATGTTGTAGACAATATGACAGCTCTGTATGTAATATAAATAAAAATCACGGTATATGGAGTAAGAGTGGAGGAGGAAAGTAGCGTTATTTTGTCTTTATACATAATTAATATTGTGATTGGTTCAAAACTATGTATTTTTCATTCCTAAATACTGTGTAATTTTTTAATTAAATTACGAGTAATAACAATAGAATTAGGAAATGCTCTCCATATTCTAAATAGAACATGATATCATAAAACATCGCAGTTAATTATAGCGACAAAAGTGGTAAAGGGTATCGAATGAAGCGATCTATCAGCCGGTTGTTACCACAACGGGGAAGCCTTGTATGTGTGGGAGATGTGCGCGGAACTGGTTTGTCTATGCGTCCGCGCGCTATGCTCCTTTTGCTCATGTCGCCCTGGTGCCGGCCGAGGTGAAGCAGAAATAAAAAGCCCCGAGAAACACTTACGAAAGCTCTCTCGATAAACACGAAAAGTTATTACATACTGCCGGCTGCTTTTGTGCCCGTATTATCCGCAATCTTCGCGCCAAATTGCATACAGCATAAAGCATCAAAAGATGTCAAAACAGTTTTGAGCCTTTGTACAAATCCAATTTTTTTTTGGAATAATAACAATAATTGTTGGCGCTGTTCTTTGAAGTCCCTATTGGAAAACAGTTATCCTTTTCTTTCGATTTTTGGCATTGTATATCGAAAATGATACGTGAAGATGTAACTGTAAGTCAAAAGATTTAAAAGTAAAAATAACTGTTATGGAAATGGAGTGCGCTGTTTTCCACAATTCTCTTTTTTTTACCTTAACAACCTTACACAAATTTGTTTCGATTAAATTTATTTGTTATGATCACTATATGAAAGGTAAAAAAGCCTAGGAAAAATTGATTTGAAACTCGAAGCCTCTTGTCGTTAAATTACTTTCGCATAGATCACAGGTTCCCGAACTTTTTTGTGTCGCAGACCCTTTGCCATTTTGTCGGTTTTGGGATTTTCGACCACCTACTTACCTGATAATTAATGCCTAACATCTCTACAACTTACACAATTTTAAAAACATACATAATTTTAAAAGCATATAAACCATTGAGTCAACATCATAATTTTAATAATATAAATTAAACAAAAAAATATGACGAAATTACCAAAAGTTGAGCATGTTATAGAGGAGTGATTTTTAAAATTATAGTTTTAAATTTTAATTGTAACAAACCGCGTTGCGTCCTTCAAATAAATTAGCACATTAACATGTTTCTTCTTAACTGCCTTGATGATTATAGGTATTAGCTTTTGGGTATATAAAAACTGTTTTAATAACAGCTCGCTAGAGCAGACATCATATCCTTACAAGTTTCCCATTATTTTATTGTACTAACTTGTCATTTTTTTCATAGTCAATTTTGGGCGTCCAGAATAGTGGACACTTACACTGATAATGCTTATTTATTTACATTATACTATATTTTAATATAAATATATATATATATATATATATAGCAAAACATAGTTGAAATAGAATTTCCGACGACATCTTGTATATAATTCTCATAACTAAATATAGAAAGAGAGTTATGTATAATATTACACGAAACTGTTAAAATTACTTTATATGATGATAGTATATGTAATTGCAATTAAAAAATATAAAATCTTCCATTATAATCTAATACTAATCGGGGCTAAGTCAAAATCGAAAACCGATCGTTTAGGCAATCCTATAAGAAATGTATCACGTATTATGAATGACCTTCAACACAAATATATAATGGTCTAACTGGCGAGATTAAATTTTGGCGGTTTTTTGTTCGATTCCAAACTCTGTTTACGATACATAATTACGACAGCCAATCACAAACCCATTCATTATCCCTTGCAAATAACTAGCTATTTATGAGTATCGATGATACCACGATACTATCGGCTCGATGCCTCATTTGGGTATTTATTTATCGATCATTGAGTTATCGATAAAAAATGGTCATGGCTCTATTATGTCGGATTAGCATTGATTAGATCGGGCGTCAAGTGGCAGTAGTGTTTGTGTATGCAAATTTATTAGTAACTGCTATAGATAAGACTCGTGTGACAGTGTGACGAGTTGATTCATGAACATTTTTTACATATGTAGAACTTGGAGGAACGTTTCAATTTCTTTGCTTTCATAGTACAGTCATCCAATGACAGCGCAAACGGTGTCGCCAATTCACAATGCTACACTACTAATTTGAATTTAAATGTTATTTAATGTCAACTTTTAGCATTTGCTTTAATACAGATCCGTTGATGCTATTATTGAGATCTAAAATTATTTAACCGCATGCTAGTGCATCCATAAGTGTTACAAACAAAAAACAATAAATATCATCGTTCAAATTTACAATAACTGTTACTTTGAAACGCAACCTACCGCAACTTCTGGCAAATCAGTGAATTGTCTGAAAACAAACGGTAACATAATAATTATAATAAATACATTGTTTTTTGTTCACCATTCGGGAAGGATGATTAAGAACCATTAATCTAAGCGGCGTGTGAGCGCTGGACGATGCAGCTGACGTCATAGTTTGGAGGTTACAGTTAAGCATTGACAATTTAACGTAATCAACTTATACAAGGTAATATTTTGATCGCCCTTGAAATTTGGAGACTGAAAGCTCACTTCTATACAAATTATACTATTTACCGAGTGCAAAAAAGAAAACATATATTTTGTTCAATGTAGGTAACCCATATCTAGATCACTTTATATGGAACAGTCAATTTTCAATTAGCCCTGACTTATCTGATTCCATAGTAAGTGTTTTGTATTAATGATAGTACTCATACCACCTTAAATTTCTGGGGTGATAAAAAAGTGGTCGTGATAAGATATACAAACTAGAATAAGGACTTATGACTCTTCACATGAAATAGCTAGATCACAGCTTTCCATTTACTAAGATATGAACATAGTACTCTAGCCAGGTCAGATTTACTTAATGCTTATAAGTATAAGGTGCTCTTAACTTGTCCTTTCTTGACCCATACGTAAATGAAATGTTAAGTAATGTAATTATAATAACAAAGAAATTACGTTTTATTAAAAAGGACAAAACACTTGGAATCTTGAATTACCTTCTTACAGATGTACCTATTTAGCATTTTTCAAAATCCATAACAGACCGAATAAATAACAAATATCTTATTGATGTCTTATTAGAACAACTGTAAATGTAAAAATCATGTAGGATGTAAGTCTTACTGAACATTGCAACTAGCAATGGGAGACGGAACTATAATAAATTAAATATATATGTATATATAAATTTTTTGCCTTGAACCTAGTATGATAATAATACGTCTGTTAATCGGTACCGAGAAACGGACTTACACGCCCCTGCCCGGTGTTGCCAACGTCGCTAAGATTTGTTCCCGCCTGTTTAACTAGTTCAAGGTCTCACGGTTCGTGATCGTGAATGAGCAGACTTATTTTTTGCCCATAGGTCGTTGTTAGGTCGCCGAAGTCACCGCGCCCGAACGGAGAGCACAAAGACGACGTTGACAAATTATCAGACACAATTATAACGCTCAACCGTAAGACTGCTAATTAAAAACACAGAAAAATATGTTATTAAAAATCCGTAGTTGAATCGTATAAAGGAAACAGCGCAATAAAAATGCGCAATTTCAAATTAATTAACTATTAAGGATAACAGGTTAAATTGGACTAACATCTCGACTTAATTGTGGCGAATCACAACAAAAAAATATACATTTAAATGACGAAGACATTAAAATATTTTGTAACAGAGTGCAATGCACTGGGAGCCGACCGCATAGCCTGGCAACCCGCGCGGAGGGCGCGACAAATGCACCGATCGGACCGTAAACAATTATTCGAATTTCGAACGCCACTTGACAAACATACAAGAATTCTAAAAATCGAATTTGAATTCGACCAGGGTTCCTTGTATTAGGACGTTAATTAAGTTAACGATCGATTATGGTCCGATTAAATTGAGACCTTCTCGAATACGTTGTAAAAATTTATAGCTGTGTGGAGTATAAAATTGACATTTTACTTTCCGGGTTCATTCGCCAGGTGCAGCGAGAATCGAGACCACCTCGACTGCGACCGAGACAAAGTCACCTACCTAACTAAAACAAAAAAGGCCACCGGCACACTGTAAGTCATCCGTGCATATTATTAAGATAATCTGCAAACTATCAAAATATATGTCAACCGGCGGTTAATCGCTTTGATCAATGCAGATTATTAAAAATATTAATAAAAAACATCAGTAACATTTTTTGTCGTACATCGAAGGCTAATGAAACTGAAGAACATACCAGTGTTACAATTAATAAACAGTTTTAAGAATAACGTCAACAATATTTGAACGTTAATTACTTTTGATATTTAACTATGACAGTCTAAAATTTCTAGAACAAAACATAACAATTTACTGACAACAAGTGAGATCACACAAATGCTACGACGTTACAGATTTTTTAGTCTTAAAATCGATAAAAATCTGAATGATTTATGAACGTTTTCGTTTTGTTCGCGACTAGTGTTTATTCAGTATAATTCTTCCACTGAATCAGCGGTACGATCAAAGTTACTAACGACAAATTTTAATAGACCTCTAGAATCTTTACGAACGGAGAAATAACAGGTCAGGTTGAATTGGATGCCAGTATTTTGTTTAAACCGTGAGATACATACTAGTACTCGGTATAGACACTAGCGAATCCGACAAAGAAGTTTTTGATGAAAAATGTCGTCGGAATTTAAATGGCCGCGCGGACATGTACCAAATATCGATTCTGATATATTGTCTTTGTATATTCTTCTTGGGTCGCGAGAATACGTGGGTACGTCATGATTTATGAATGTCATAAAGGTTAATTTTATTAATTAAATGTTTGTGAAATATTTATCAAACATTTTTTGTGTATTCTGTTCGTAAGGATGCACCTAATTAGGTATTGATAGCGGGAATTTTGTAATTGGAATTAAACATTTAGACAGCAACGCGTCAAATTTTAGATTTGCCCGCCAGTATTACTAGCGAGATGAGAACTGTCTCAAGATTAATATACAAAGAGTCTGACAAATAATAGTATTTTTTTTTGTCATAACTAAATTGTTCCAAATACAATTCCCGAGGTTTACTGTGTAAGAAAAATCAGGTCGAAATTTAAAAATCATTGTATGTGAATAAGACTGTACCAATCAATAGACAATTTAACAGATTATAAATGCAGATTTAGTTTCAATACAGATTCAAATATAATAGTGATCAAGATACATATCGAGTTAGACAATCGGGACACATATCAAGTTAGAAATTCTTTTGCTATCAAATTTTATTGAAACAGAGACAGTGCAGTTAAATCGCTGCTTTATTAAAATTCAATGTGATAATTACATCAATCATAATAAAGCAGTAATGCATCTGGGTGTAGATCTGCGACTCGCCGCCTAACCGTTATGGTTATCGCGAGCCTCACTCTAGACAAAACAAGCGAGGTTATATCGACATTAATATTTGTTACAAGGTACTTTTTACAACGTCTTTACGAGAGTGACGCCATAGAATCGGTATCGTTTGATAGCGAAAGTTTGACGGGCAAATTATTAGATTTAATAAATAATCATCAAATTAATTAGCCATTGTCTTACCTGTCGCCAAAATAACAATGTTATGTTCCAACAAACAGTTAGAGATACTCAGTTCCTCATTGCTATCTCTATAGCATAGACCATAGACATAGACCGGCCATTCGTGTTCATATTATATTTAATTGTTATATACTGATTTTGAGTAGTGTTTAGTGTAAAAATCGAAAAAAATGGTTAAAATTATTTATGATAAACTATGACGTATTTTTGTTAATTTATTCCTATATATTCGTCCACTATTTCACTGTTAATGAATTAATTGAGTGTCGTAAGTAACAGCGTGTATATGTTACATATCATTAAAAACGTTTACATTTCAGATAATTTATTTAAATAGACAATCGCCATTAACTACAATACATACGAATTTTTAAAGGGATAATATAATAGTTCCGGTTCACTAATATTCAGGGTCAGACGCACCAGCTGGCCGTTCCCTTTGGTTCCCACTTCGCCTTTTACCCCACTTCGTAATTACGGGGAGTGTTTCTGTGTCATCGGCACAATTAAAAATAAAACACACCATAAACTACAGACGCGGCTGTCGCGATTATTTTTTGTTATCTGTGACACTGTCAGGTAAGCTTGTCTATATTATCCAGTTAAAAATGATGTTACCTTTTACCACGGTAACTTCGGTGAAATATATTACTTGGATACTATTACTTCTATTAGTACACTGTCTGTAATATGCCGAATCATACTTTGTTGACAAGACAATACTTCCAAGTAGTACTAGTAAGATATTGTCCCTGATACTTAATAAAAAGGATTTGTGGTCAATCAATCACCTCGCCATAATTATTACATCGGCCACAACACAATAGATTGCAAACTTTCACTCACTTTCGTAGTTTCCTTGGCGGAGTGCGACATTAAAACAATATGCCGAAGAACAAAGGTCCATTCTCGATTCCGGCGCAAAAACAAGATCGGGTAAATGTTCGAAATAAACGAAAAAAAAAATCGATTTCCAGGAATCGTTGACCGCGTTGCCAATTATAATATAAAAACGTTGTTCAATACCGCCAGCGGAAAGGTTAGCGATTTAGCATACGTTTGGTGGTAATCGCCGAAAATTATAGATTATATAAGACTTTCGATACGATATACGAACAAAAAAAATAGACGGATTGTAGTTACTGCGCAATTCAACATCATACTATATCAATAACTTGATAAAACTACAAATAAGACAGTCGTAAGACTACTCGAGTCCTAAAAAAATCGATTGTCGCAAAAGGATCGATTCGATCCGTCAGGCGCGGACGCCAAGTTCTGGGGATTATTACTGCGGAATGCCGCCCCACGGCTCTCGCTTTCCGATGTACCTACATCGGTCTCTTCGTGATACAATCGTTTTATAGTTTATTTAATGCGATCATTATTGTTCGCCGCCGCCGATTCTGGACCTTGCATTGGCATAATAATCGATTAATTAAGCATGCCCTTAAGTTATATTAAAACTAAAATTTAAAATAAAAAGCACGTGAAAGTTTCCAATTCAAATAAAATGTTTAATAGTCTTAATCAGTTATGGATTCTGAGATATTACTTCAGCATATAATTGACATACTGAATTCACACGTGGTTAAACAAAAAAAAATGTTACTATAAAATATTTTGCGACAACGTAATTTGTAAATTAACTCACACCGATTTTATACATGCAATTGGAGTAGCATTTATAAAATCACAATGGCGGTGTATTCGAGATTTTTTTCAATTACCCGCACAAGTTAAAATTACAGGCCGTAGGCGCGGTGTGCGTGCCGCGATGTACAGATGTTTTTCGAGCTGGCAACTGGGCCGTAGCCCGCAGGTGTCAAAAATCTTATAGGCATTTCAACTGCAATAGATTTAGTTGTCGTTTATAATTTAAATTTAGAACAAATGATAAACGGAAACATCGAAATGCGAGTGATGTTAAAAAAAATATGACTACTGCGTGCGTGCTGTGGAATTACATAAAAAATTCCCGGTGGAGCAGGTGTACTGGCAGATGTTGACGACGAATATCTTGTAATAGTCTAATGATGGCAGTTTAAATTTGAATAAATAATTGGAAAGTTAATGAATTATGTTTTATACGCGCACGATTAAATGTCATATAAATGTTTACATAGTAATTATTAAAGTTGTTATAATAAACTTGAGAACAAACTTACATTTACCCACGTTTATTCATTCACTTCTTCCCAATCACACAAGTAAAATTGTATCACATGTGTTATCTGATACAACTTTACTTCCTAATGTGGTAATTGATAAAAATTTTATAGTATCAGATTTGTCAATTAATTTTCAATAGTGTTGCCCAAATTCAGTCTTGGTCTTGCAGTCTTGGTCTTGTTCTTGCGTTTTTGCAAGACCAAGACCAAGAACAAGACCGCGTATTTTTAGCAAGACCAAGACCAAGACTGACCGTGCAAGACTTGAGCAAGAACAAGACATAGCCTGCAAGACTCTTGCGTCTTGCAGCTAGGACTTAGCGCTATTTCACTGAGTATTAGGTGTAACAGTTCGGTGTATAGGTAGGTACGCTTAGGATTCTATGAGACGCAAAAAACTGTATCAAAGAATATGAAAAACTGGACCTATGCGCATTACGACTAATACCATAAACATAGCGAATAAAAATTTTAGACCCATAAAAAACTTTATGAATGATAAACTTTATGAATGTCCCTCGACGTCATCTGGATCTTGTCTTCAAGGCTTAGTGATAGACGAGTTGGAGGAGTACCTGAGAAAACCAAGAACTGCCAGCTCGGAAGACATTTTAGATTGGTGGAGGACGCATGAGACAGAGTATCCGATTTTATCGAAAATGGCCCGTGATTTTCTCTCAATACCTGCAACTTCAGTACCTGCTGCGAGGTTATTTTCTAAAGCATCATTAGTAATTAGAAAACATAGAAATAGGTTAAGTGATAAGTCAGCCAGATGGTTACTTTGTATTAATTCTTGGTTAAAAAAAATTATATAAAGTTTCATAACCTAATGATAAAGCTGTTGATTTGTGTTGTATTTTATTTTTTATTCAAATAAATTATAAATCGTAAAACTCTTTTATTAAATTTCTTATAAGTTGAGGGTTTAATCTCTTTCTAGACAGATAAGTATTGTTCTTTAAAATACAGTCAAGTTATTGTAATTAATTTGTTTTTTTACATGTTTTAGCAAATGTAAGCTTATAAATCATAAATGTTTATTAAGAAACAGTTACTTCCATGGAAAACGACATATAGGTCAGTTGATTTTTCGAATTTCTTATCAAATCTTCAGTTATTTATTAATCTGCTTGATCTTTACTATGGCTATGTTAATTCAAGCTCACAATGTTCCAATTCTATACGTTTTTCTAAGATTTAAAGTAAACTTTAATAAATAGTAATAGACTAATAGGTAATTGCAAGACTTGCAAGACTCTTGCTGCAAGACCAATACCAAGACCAAGACTGGGAGCGCAAGACCAAGACCAAGACCAGGTGTATTGGCGCAAGACCAAGACTGGCTAAGTCTCGTCTTGTTCTTGCATTTGGGCAACACTAATTTTCAATAAGAAACCGAATCAAAATCTTTTTATTCGTTTTCTCTGATATTGCGAAATACGAATTTAGGTTTCATATTTTGTCATAGGAGAAGCGGCAGTTTTAAATCATCAGTCTATCATAGAAATTGGCGACATCGCACTATTCATTAATATTCAATTTTAACGTATTTTTAAATACACAGAGATGAGCCGTGACGCGCACGAACCCGTAACCTCAAATGTCAGGAGTAATGACGGTTGGGTTCTCGTACCGGGAATTGAAGTCGATTCAAAATTCGAAAACAAAACAAATTGCGTTTCCGGGGCGCCGCCCGTTCGACAGATGGCGCCTTTCCGCCAGCTGCAATGCTAGCGGAACCGAACGTTTTCAAAATGGCTGTTACTGCTACGGAGCTTAACAACCAACCTCTGTATTTGACCAAGATATTTTTCATTTGTAGGCAAAGTGTAGTACGTCCATGCAGCATTATCACAACTTCATTAAAAGACACTAATACACTTCGTATAATTTATTCCTTTATGGCAACCGTAAATAACTATTGTCGTTCGAACTTGTCTCTTGAAGGCAAACTCGTATCCGCGACTTCTTTCAATCTTTAATTACACCAGTCTCCGCTATCGACAGGTGGCTTATGCGAGCCTTTCAAAGTAAAAAACCGTACACGATAATTAATGACGCGAAATAATGAACCAGCATACAAGGCGAAAATCTAAAGGTTCAACACGCACTGCAGAGCCGGAGGGAACTCGACACCGGCCATTGAACACATTTTCACGAGGGAAATATCGGCTTACATACGAGTCGCCACCCACTACGGTAGTCTTTCAAAAGTAGTGTCGTACGATTCATGCTACCCTGATACATCGACATTGCACTCGAATGAAAAAGAAATATACCTACAGCAAACTGTACCTCACACAAAGCTATGCTCATGCTTGTTTACAAAACAATGAAGTAGTCTTAAGAGTATACACTATAGCATAGACCATGAATATTACGTCTTAAATTATAAAACTTCATACGTGAAGTTGAAAATATCAACGAGCAATGCGATATAAGCGACAGCCTCAGCCCTCTCATTTGCAAGTCCACTAACCTCAAGGAAAATAAAACAACTTAAACACACGAATAATGAACTCGAGAGAAGCCCATAAATCCCATTTGGAAACAGCATTTAATTTATCGTCAATGTGGTAAGCCTGATTAGGCCAGGTACGTCGAGCAGGTAGTCTTTCTCGAATTAGGCCCTTTTTTCGGTGGTCATTCCGAGTTACAGTTATACAGCCTTTGTTGAAAGTTCCGCAGTGCAATTATGAGTCTTATAAAGCGTTCCTTGGACAAAGGAGGCGATTAGAAAAGCGCCGGAGTTGACAGCTCGTTGTCTACATTGTCTATGTTTACCAGAATTGTTATTTGTCCTTGGAGCAGTCCTTTGAAACGAGCGTTTCTTTATATGACGCCTCTGCCTGTTTTGTGCTTTAGATAAGTTTTTTTTTTTGTTGAAAATCAATGGGAATGTTTAGTTGTTCATCCCAAAGCCGGATTTAAGGCAGGTATTGCCCTAGGCCAGGCAAAAATATTTATATTTTTACCGATAGTTAAATTGAATTTAAATAATTAATAAAAAGTACGTAAAACATCGATATACAATATAAACGTCATGTTATAAATTTTGAATGTTATAGACATATCCGTGGCAATACTTGTTCCAAGTCTCGAAAGCTTAGAAGATTAAAAAAAAGTGCGTATGAATATTTATTAATTTATGTTTAATGAATATAATAACACTCTTAAGCAACCCCGTTAAATTATTATTAAGGAATTTTTTTATATATAATATATAGTTATCATAATTTTCATTTCGATAATATTCAACAGATATATTTTTGGACAAAGACTTATAAAATTCAAAATGATCGTATTATTTAAGATGTAACTCTTATATGTATATGTTTCATTTTAATATTTAAGTTTTATATTCACATCTATGGCTTATTTCCTTACTTGGAAATATGTGTACGAGTCTATGTCTAGAATATAATCTTGGTTTGCTATATTGTACCTATGTGAAATATGTATCAATAATCGATTGTATTGTGTTTTGTCAAATAAATAAATAATTTCGATATAAACATTCACGCAAAGAAGGAAGTTCAACAAAAATTGGTATTAAATGTGAATTAAAACTAATTTATATAAATGAAAGTAGGATACACGAATAAACAAATTAATCGAAAGTACAAGCTTTGGTATTTGTCGCTAATTCGTGAGAGAAGCCGCAGGCAAGCACTAGTACCTGTACATAAATTTCTCATACATTGATAGGAACGATAACCCCTCGTCCGCATCAATAAACAGCTATAATTCACGAGCAATGATTGCGCTTAGAGCTCGACAACCGAACAATCTCGCTATCAAACGTCAGCGGTTTTGTGACGTCACTCTCGTACTGACGTATTGTTTGAAAACACCTTAGTCCTTCTAATAAGTATTATTTTTAAATTGCTGTAAATCTCGTTTCATAGCGAGACTTGCCTTGCGTATTATCAAGTATCAATTCTGATGATCTAAGCACAATTGTGGCTTAAAATAACGCAATATAAATATAGTCTCTGTACAGTTATACTCATAATAAAATGGTTATAGTAAGAAAAATAATATATTTACATATATTGGACTGATACTGACTCGTTAAAATTATTAAAATTAATGTCAATGTTAGCACATATCTGATGATATGTAACAAATAAGGTCTAAAAAATAATATTGTAAAATATAAATATTTCCTACACTAACACCAATTAACTAAAAAAGCACTATAAAGCTTGTGTATGAGATTAAGAGTAACGGATAGACATTTAAAATATACTAATCGTAAATATATATTAAGCTTTCCGGCTTCACTATTTCTCATCGTCTCTCAGTTACAGAGCTTCATATTTGTAGAAAAAATAAGATTTTTTAATACTGTGAATTGTTATTATTAGATGTCATACACTAAATTGTTCCTAGTTTAACAAAATATAAAAAGTTTTGACTAAACTAAGCAGACATTTGAACCTCCAGATCAAAGTCTGACAGTTATCGTACATCTATCGCTGCTTTATAAATTACAAGCAATGGAAAGACTTCTATTGACGCCGCAATGAATGTCGAATTCGAAGCGATTGCCACAGAATTTTTGGAGACAATAACGCCCAGGGAAGAAACGCTACAAATAAATTACAGCTGAAACGAATCTGTAATACAAAGTATAGATGGATTTATCGCTTTACTACTCCATATTTCTTTTTATTTTAAGTTGAGGAATTTATTTTCTAATAAAACTTCCTGATTGAAAAATTAAGGCGTATTTCAACCCTATTCTAGCGCTAAACGTTTCCAACTTACGCCTAGCCATATTTTATAGATTAAAAACACTACATCGAAATGCACAGAGTAAATACCTACAATCCTGATATTTCGTAAAAATTACATATTCAACTTGATGACGCTACACATTTACGTTAAGTACACAACATATAAAAACATTACGAATAAAACGTGTTTTAAACGTTTAATGAACAAAAAAGTTCGTGACAAATCTACACAACTTTGACGTCTTCGAAGAATAAGGCTGTAGGTTTTATTTTATTATTGAGCTACCAAATCCCTTATTAACATTTTATATGATTTCAGAAAGAATACAATCGATTTAAGTGACATTAAAAAATATATGTTTTGAGTAAAAGATGGCGATTTGTTACATCCATCTAGAAAAAATCATAGTGGGACCACCAACAATCGGAACGCCAGACAATGACGTGATCTAACAATCTACACGTCCTTATTAGTCAGACGGAAGCGTTCAGTTCCGATTCATGTGTGATTTACAGATCAGCCAAGTTACTCGACTCTCTCGTAATCTGTGGTGCAAATGTCAAAATATATCTCCAGTAATAATAAATCTGGATAGACAGATAAACGAGTTTGGAGTTCGAAGGAGTTTTAATGAATATACTTACCAAATGTAACTTAATAGTTTAACGAACAATTAACTATTGTATTAAATAAAAAAATAACAATCATGGATTCTATAGGAGTAATTATTTATAGAATAAAGAAAACGAAATTATAATTAGCATGACGTCATGTGTAGTTCTAAATTTTCCAATTGCACAGATCAGCCACTTGAAAGAAAGAACGAATACTCGTTTATTTTAACATCACATCTACAACATAGTTAATAGTACGATAGTGCGATACTCGGTGTAAAACTGCGTTCAACTCAGAGTAAGTGAGCTGGCAGAGCAAGCTGCACTGGTATTTTCTAGGAAGTAGAGGCGATATCAGGTATTAAATAAAACAAATGGAACAGTAAAATCTATACAGTCACAGACAAGATAAAGTGTTTCACATCACGCTCAACTTATATGTTATATACATATTCAAAATTCGGAACTTACTGGACCACAGACTAATATGTCGCAGCGTAGACAATAGCTGAACAAGTTGATGTTGGGCCTGTTTGGCCGTTGGCCCTGCGAGGTCTAGGCGACCGTTGCGTTCACACGCAACGACAAACGCAGCTGTCGGCCGGTTGTCGCCGTTGCCCCTTTTAATGAAATTTCATTGAATGTCGATTGTAGGGTTGTCGACATTCATTGTTATTTATTTAAGCAAGTTTCAAAGCAACTATTCCTCAATGCAAAATATTTGCATAAAGATCTTAACTAATATTATATATGCGCAGTGCCTGATTAACCCTTAGGCTAATTAGGCTGCAACCTAGGGCGCGAGGATCGGGGGGCGGGGGGCGGATTAATTTTGAAATTTAAAAAAACGCGCGTAAAACAAACCCTGATTTGACTCGAATCGGTTCTTTTTAGGCCGACCGTAACACACCTGTCGGGGGCGCGTTCTTACAATTAGCCTAGGGCGGTCAGAACTCTTGATCAGTCGCTGTATATGCGCATATACTTTACACCGCCTTGCAAAAATAATGACACTTTCATTATTTATACAAACAAAATATTTGACTGTCTTATGAACGAAAGCTAGTAAGCACATCCCTGGCTTTACATGTTATTGTCTTGGCTACATGTATGTAATGTAAATTTAAAATCGCTTCGATATCCCCAAAATTGTTATGATGACATTCATTGGCTTGGATTCACACAAATTTAATCTTAATGTGATTAAGTATTTATTCCTTTTAGACAGCGGTGAAATATACAGATCTTTACTACTTGTTTGGTGCCCTTTTTCAAAACAGGAACATATAACGTAACTTCCTATTTGAAGAGAACACTACACAATCGTATGTTTTAAGAAATATGATACCAAAAAAATATGTTTATATGAAAAATGAATAATGCCTGTTATTTTTCTGTAATGAGTTTATAAGTATGGAAGAATGAGTGTATGCAATTTAATAGTTGACGTGAATACTATTGATTGGATTTTGATGAAACTTAGTACATAGACAGTTAAGATTAAGTAAAAGGTAAAAGAAGCACATACGACATGAATAAATCTATTATACTAACATGTATAAATAAATACAATCGCTTGAGATCTTATTTAGCCCTCTCTTATGTAGCCCTCTACTCTCCTCATAGGGTGATGGCTGAAAATCAGTGATTTGCCGTTCTAAGGTAAAAATCCCCACTGAGCCTTGGCCCTTTCAGGCACTGCAACACACATGCACATCTAATTCTTACCGTTTTTTATTAGCTTTTTATTTATGTGTATACATTGTGTTTAGTGTGTTTTTGCCTGAATAAACGTTTTATCTATCTATCTATCTATCTATTTTACCAACAGGGCTAACGTAAACAAATAAAATTCAATAAAATATTGTCATTAAAAAGTTATTGATATATTTATTCAAAAATATTATAGATTTAAATTACCCCAACAGAGGAGAGGCAACCCTACAGAGGAGAGGGAACGCGGCCGCGAGACGGTTAAGGTAACTCCAATGGTTGCGACATCGCATATTGTCATGCACGCAAAAATACCAGAATCCGGCGGAATGATGAATTAATGCCACGGGGTAGATTCTTGGAATAAATATATTTTAACTAAAAAGGTTAAATTGACCGGAAGTAATGCATCGACTTAATGAAAGCCTATATTTATTATTATAACAATACTTTATATTTGAAATTGAACCCCCCCCCCCCCCGCCTACCCCCAATAGATAGGTCAAAGGTCAGACCTGTGCTGTTATTCAGCGTTTAAAAATTCGTGGAAGTATTTGGAATTTGACTGTGACTTTGAACCTTTTGTAGATTCCATCGTTTCTATTTCGATCATGCAAGAAATTTTCGAGTAGAGTTCTTTGAGTTCTTTGTGTACAGTAGATACCTAATCTATGAACCTCCTTTAAAGTCTGATCGTATGCGTCTTCAATATTATGATAATTATAAAAGAAGACTAGTTGGTGCCCGCGACTTCGTCTGCGCAGGATTAGTTCACTATTTTAGCTATAATGGCTTACACATAAGATATAGATGTACACTGTGGCGGTCTTTTTTATAGGACAATTGAAGATAAACATTACATACATGTACATATGTAACTCTAGCGATTTTGGCAATTCAAGCCAGAATAGCTCGCAGATGGTAGATTTTTTGCTACTTACTTGACACTTATCGTCATATTTTGGACAATTAACACAATATCTTGTAAATTGCAGCCTATGTGTTATTCAGATGTATAAGCTATATTATTGTAAAATTTCATTAAAATCCATTCAGTAGTTTTTACGTGAAAAAGTAACAAATATCTAGTCAAACATACTTTATATACTTTACGTATACTTTCGCATTTATAATTGTGTAGGGAATATCCCTATCAACTTGTTATGTGACATTTTGACCTTTATGTTATGTTCGTAAGACATTGTAACTTGTGACTTTTTGCTTCTTAGGTTAATTTAGTTCCTTTATAACAAGCCGAAACCACTTAACATACAGCGGCGAATTTAGATCAATAACTTTGATGAAGAAATAACACTAAAATCGTACATTAATTTTAATACAGTTTTATAGGTTTTTAATGAATTCCAAATGATATGATAATCATCACTGACTGTTTTGGCAACATTGTCACAAATATCGACTGTTAATAAAGAAACAAGTTATTAAGTCTGCCAAGAATTTAATAAAAATGAAAATACCTAATTATTTTGTCAATGTGTAAGGAAACCATTAAGTTGGTAAACCATCTTAAGTAAATAAGAACCTATAGGTTTTTATTGTAACTTACAATTACTTCCAACATTTAAAACATTTTATAGATACGTATAAATATTACTAGCTGACCCGGCAAACGTTTTCTAGGGAAATGACTATTAAAAAATAGGGATTGGTGGAAATTTAGAGCCAAATGGATTTTTAATGCCACTCTTTAAAAAAAAAAGAATTGACCAGGAAATTAAAAATATGTTGGGAGTGGACAACCCTTATCACTTAGTCCATTCTCAGACCTACTTATTCAGTACATATCAATTCATTTAATGAAATATTTAAACTTACGTGGCCTGTTGGAGTTTCTCTCTGAAATAGATAATTTGGACATTGAGGGACTTACCCAGTTAAAATCTACTTCACTACTTTATAATCGGACAATCAATACTGACCAGAATCTACCATCACTTTATCGTTTTTGACAAATATTTGACGTGTAGTAAATTACAGAAGTCATGTCAATGTAATAACGAAACACAGTTAATTTTAGTTCATTCCGTTCCCGTTAGGGGCGTTGTACGTAGTTTACATACAAACAATTACGCTATCGATATCGGCTGCAATTGAATGCAATTTCACAGTATACAGTACTGTAGTATGATGATCAATTAGAAGTTGGTACTAAACTGACAATGTCAATTCAATACAATAACTGGACAATGCCCAAAAGTCATTACACCATTATTCGAAATGTCAATTTTATACTACAGAAAAGACATATTTGACAAACTTTAAAAAAATATTTTTAACATATGCCTTCCATGTGTGTTTAAGGTTAAGTGGAAAGGTATTCTTTTCCACACTAGTGTTTTTTATTTTCTCCTATTACATCTAAATGCATAAAAGATTTTATTTAAAAAAACTACATTATAGGGGTATTTATTAATACCTAATGCAGTATATATTTATAAAAAAAATATGTCAAAGAGGGAGATCAGAGTATCATGACCTCACAACGTATGCACTATAGCATACAATCTGTCGCGTCTAGTTAAACTTTTCTATGTTTCGCTGTAAATAAATGGCTTTTCTGTTTGTTTTTTGTTTTAAAAACGTGCTACCAATAAAATAAAATTCTAAATTTTATGCATATTATGAACATCCCCGCTTTAAATAGGAAGCCATTTCCTCATAATCTTTATAATTGGCACCAAACACCACATGCGGTGGTCGCGTACACAAAGCACCACAAGTCCACACATGGACAACGTTTTACGGCTTTTTTATAGAAAACCATTACAGCGTAATGAATAATATAAAGCCAAATATGTGCCGTGCTTACACAAGATTATATGTAATCAAAAATCGGGTAATTAAATTAATTCTGCATTTTACGACACGAGCTCAGAATAAGGTCGCTAAGCTTTGTATGCGGTTTTTGTGATTAAAAACTGATTTGTCTAGAGTTGTAGGTTTTAGACCTAAAGAACACAATTATTTTAGTAGCTTTTGGTATTGTCTTGGATAATATGAAAGAGCATTAATGTAACAATAATTAAAATACACTATGTTTAAATTTCCCTAGTAATTAAGTAGCCATTCGAATGGATAGATAAACAAAAATAAAAATTGCATTATATTTATGTAACATTCAACTTTTTGTAAATAAGCTTCCATAGAATGAGTAACGAAACAAGATATGACTATACGGTTATCATGCGATCTCACCGCCATCTTGGAATTTATCCTTTGTATTTTGACAGTCCAAAGTGATGAATTGCTTTATTATGTAGCGTTTCAGTGGGCATGCTACAAAAGCTGGCGTAGATTGAACTATAATTCTAAATATTAATAACCTAAGCTACGTTAAATATTACACCTTCCGCTTTTATTATGTTTATGGGCTTGTGTTTAAATTTATATGCATATATATTTATATACACACACATACATATTTATATTTATAGGGACAAACTATGTTTTATTCTATGTAAAATCTTCGCATATTATTTATTGGTAAACACAAAACCCTCGTTAGTAATTCCATTCACTGAGCTACGACACTTCTGCAGCACACACAACTTTTGGTTTGTACTGGGTTATTGTTTTAAGAAAATTTAATTTTAGCTTCTTTGTAAATGAAGATATTATCTATCTTAATAAAAGTGCATTGACGCTTGGTAAAACATACGCCGGTACGCCAGCATATAGATCCTACGCGTAGAAACCATTTAAACGAATTTAATGAAACTGTGCGTGGATTAGTCTCGAACAATAAGAAATGCAGCTATACTACACCCAGTTAAATATGTACAGAACTATAGTCGTTACAGGTCATCACTAGCTATTTTGTTACACCCTTATTATTATTATTATAGATGTCTTGGAGAGGTGTACAGCACAGTACACCAAACTGGTAGATAATAAACGCCTGTTGAATCGGAAATAGCAGAAACGTGAGATTATAAAAAAAATTGAAAAGGAAGAAATATTTAAACAATATTGACCTTGAAAGAAAAAAATTCAGTAGTTAATTTATAGAAAGCGGCTATTCTTGGGTTAAAAGAAAACTGGTTGCAACTGTTGTGTTTAACTTGGTTGGTAGTTATGGCGAATTACAAATATGTCGTAAAATTATAAAACACTTTAAAAACTTCATCATCAAAATTGGCCTACCAATAATAATATAGTTTTGATAGTCCCTTTTGTATTGTACCGTTAAGGGTTAGAAGATTAAGGTGTAGTTCTTAAGGGTCGCAGGCAGGTGCTGTGCGACGCCGGGTGCGCGCCGCTGGCAGATGTGACTGGCCGCGATAACGACTTACCTTTGATATTCCAACGGTTCCTCTAAGAAACTGTTCACATTTAAGTTTTTGTTTCGGAAAATGACAACTTACTATGACACAACCGTAGAAATACGCATATTTTTCAGAATGATATAACACGTTATTCATTGTAACTTGTTAGATTGTGTTATAACCGAAATTATGTTTCTGTAATAGAACTAAACATGCTGTTATTATATTCAAATTGACGTTGTTTAAAAAAAATAACAGAATTAGATTTTGTTGTAATCGCATTTAGAATACACACATAGTCACATAATCAGACGTAGATACTAAAATTTTGAATAAAAATCATTATGCTGTGTTTTGAATAATACCTACATGTTTACGATGCTGCCAACACGCTACACGTGTGCTTTTCATAGTGGCGTTTCGCACATCTGCCGCCACTCGACTGCGCATTGACATCATCATATCCTGTCATTAGCGAGCTTAAAGAAAAGGTACGATCTCATTTTAAATCATTTTACTAAATAGTTTACTGCCTATATTGTTATCAAGCCGAGATAAAGATATTTAATAAGTGAAAGTAGACACGGGACCTTAAGCCTAGTATATTAAGACAGATTCGCGGCGCCGGATGTCAGTTCGAGATGGATTATCGTCAACATTATTGCGGGAGCATATCGACTTGTCCTCACTGCCCCACGCGCCGTCCGCTCGCCCCAAAACGACACAATAACCATTCGTGATCCAATTAAAATAAATCTCAACTGCTAGCGCAATAAGGTCGATTTTATGATGCGCCGCTTTAACCGTTACGCTTCGTCGTTTCCGTTTCAACAACTCGCGTCCAGAAGTACGTGATACGAGACTGCTGTCAATCGAATTCAAACTTAGCAATGAAAGGGCTCAAAGTCCACAATTAAGCGCAGAGTACTTTCACGCCGGATCACGGGCATTCGTGCAACCGCTAACCGCGGCAATTAGGAAGTTACTCATTAAGGTCCCTAAGTTTCGCAGACGTGGGGGTGCCGCGCTGTGACGTCATGCATTGTTTCTTTCGCAACGCGATGTACTTTCTTTGAAATCGGTGCATCCGTTAACCGCACTCGACAGGAACGACAAACTTTTTAATTTAAGATGCGTCGCCGCGACCGTGAAGCGTATAGTACAAACAGAAGCGAGCCGTACGCCCTCTTCTCCCAAGACGTGGCGCCACCGCGAGCGACAAGGACGGTGATAAAATACGCGTCAAATTAAACCCTCGAATTCGTCTTCGTAGACAACCGTAGATCGCATTTCCGAACGCGCGATAAGGATGCAAGATGCGGTTAGCGGCGTCCCAGAATGCATCTGTCAAGTTTCACAAAAAATGGTTCCATGGAATTTCGGGACGTCTCAGCGGCGCAGCGACTTGTATGCTCGTTTATTTTTTATCGCTCGAGTAAATTCATTCAAAAATTGTCAACGGATAGGGAGATTTGTGTAATCTCGTTAGAGTAATAGGAGTTAGCAGGGTTAACAGGTAATTTAGCAGCCGGTTACAATCAAAGTTGACGTTTATAGTGGAACTTTTTGTAGTAGGTATCGAACCGAGCATTGTTTATTTTTTATCACCGCGTGGGGTCAAGCAACTACTTTAAAACAGTTGTATCATCCAGTGATGCGTATAATAGCTAATCCGTGGTCTAAGGTATACATGTGATTCTAATGGAATACGGGAAAAAACATCTGTAGGTTTTGATTTCCCTCTAATAAACCGTGCGAGGCGAAGGAGGCGACGGCGGCGGGCGGCGCGTCACGAGGCGTACAGCAGTGTGCAGGAGACGAAGCCTTGACCCTGACTGCGGTGGCGTCGACCGGAACGCACGCCGAGCTACATTGCGAATCTTGGCGATACGCTCACTACTTAGCCGATGTTGCGATCCTAGTACACACAACTCGCGCGTGTGCTTTACTTTATTTTCCCGCATCGATTTAAAAACCGAGCGAACTAATAAAGCTCGACTGAAGTTGCCGACGCATTCTTATCTCTTAGCTAATTAACGATACTCGTTCGAAATTCCAGAAATAGTGAAACATCAGTTCTAGGAGAAACAATGTAAACAGGGATGTTAAAATTTTAAGATTTCGAAATGTATGCACAGCGACACAATCGAGGTGTACAAAAAACAGGAGTATTATTAAATGATGAGGAGTAAACAGAGGCGGGAGGGGTTGGCAGTCATTGATGTGGAACCGGTCCTGCAGGAACCGGCTCTGACGGGGATGAATTACTCACCGAAACAGCGGTTTGGAACTTTGTTATGAGTTCTACATAACTAGGATGCGGACAGGTCGTTGCTTCGGTGGATTCATTTTGGGTATTTGGATCAATTTATATACAAATAAATGGTACAGCTAATTAAGGACAGTTTCGACAGAGGAGTCACATATTCCTATCAATAGATCTTTTACTCAAATGTAATTAAAAGAATTACAGAGTTTGAAGAACTCGCCGTCTGCGATGTCGATTTCTCAGTCATAAAATCATTATGTCCTAAGTTTTAATATTGCGTTATTGGTTTTTAGGTAGACATATTTTGTAATCTACGACGGAATTTACAGTCAATGCTACTGTGTTAGTATACTACCGAAATGGGTAGATATAATTAGTAAGTTTTTCAAACCAGGAACTGTGTTTACTCGATAAGGATGACTGATACAATTTTATACAACATTGTGTAGGACTTTGCGAAGAAATAAATATGTCAACAATTGCGAGAATTACAAACAACATTTCATTTTTTTTTATTTTTGCAAATAAAAGGATCCGTCGAAAGGCAAAGGAAAGAGTAACGATGCCATTTCGAGATAAAATTTATTCGATCGAGCTTTTTGTGGGAACATCGGCACACTCGCATCACCAAACAAAAACTTGCGCGGAAACATGCAAAACATCAGCAAGGTGCCACTACAAATCAAAGAACAGTCGGGCCGACAGGAGGTCCGATCGACATCGCATCGAGCATCGATAGCGAACAGGATGTGACGTCACAACTTGTGCGTAAACGCGAGAATTTTAAACAACCTTCGTACGAGATGACATTACAAACAAAGATGTCTCAATTCTTAGTGCTTATAAGGATCAAAATCACCAGACGAAGGATAACCGAAAATTTGTATTCACATCTGTTTGCGCGTAGTTAAAAGGTTGCCTTAAAATTTGACATGGGACAGGATAGCAATTGCCTGATTGGATTTTTCATATTAATATTTATTTGACGTGCCGTTTTAAAGGTTTGTCTGTCTAATTTTCAAAAACAGCATTTGAATATCAATTGAACTTGCAAAATGGTGGGCTATTCTGTGTTTCACATCAACTTGAAGTTACTGGGAATTCTGATTTATTGCCGGAGGTAAATACTATACTATGGTCATATGCTAGGGTACCACCATATTACCTACTCCTGCAAGCAGTAGACGATTACGGTTTGAAAGTAAAACCACTTACCAACAAGCTACAGCTGCCTAAGGCAGGACTACTTATTTAATCAGAAAAAAAATCTATTAAGGGTAAAAATAGGAGATTAAAGTTTTTGTTTGAATAGACCCACAAACTACTGAACCGATTTTGTTCACAATTAATATATGCATCGTTTAACAGCCAGAGGTTATAGTATACCCATAGTTATACCCAGTTTAGTAGACAATCGTACTACATAGTACCACTGATTACTCTAGAGTAATTCAATCAAAAATACCACTTACAACTTTATTTAGAAGACTATTTATAACAAAATGGGAGCTCGCAGGTAAACCGGGAGGTAGAAAAGAAATTGTTCGTTCATGTGCAAAGGCACTTTAAAAAAATGCAACAACGCAAGATTGTTCGTGCAAGTGCGTAAGTATTGAGTTTCTGCCACTCCCCATTGTGCGGACGACATAACACAAAAGGGATTGTGTTTTCTAAAGGCGTTCTCGGTACAATTTTCGAATCGTTTTCAAGGTTTGCGTATATTATGTGCCTGTCTTTGGTAATTTTATACTTTTCCGATGGTATCAACTACATACCCTTAATAATAAAAAGCTTTTGTTAATATATTTTTACATACAAGATATTGAATAAGTAGCGTCCTTATTCATTAAAATTGTCGAATTGAGCGCAGGTAGGTGTCTAAAGATTTTCCCACAGGAAAGATACTTTCTCTTGATAAAAAATACACTATATACTATGTTCTCAAACTACCCTCAAACCACATACAGAATCAGAATCAATCGCACTGGCTTTACCGGATTTTCCCTTAGAAAAGGGAAACTTTCCGTTGTAAAAATTATCCTATAACCTTCCACGGAAAATTATCCCCATAATAGATTTCATGAAAATTGCGTCTGTATTGTGAAGTGAAAACGCATTTTTGCATTATATAGACTATCTGTTTGTTATGATTTTCACTGTACATGTTGCCTTTTTATTTAACGTTTATATTTGACTCTGGATTAGTTGTCTATCTGTATGTGTACCTAATGAAATAAATAAATAATACATAAATATTGCATTTCTATGACATTCTACACAATTCTAAATGCAATACATAGTACATCGCATGCATAAAACATTGTAAATCTAAATACATTGTAATTGATTCAACATACTATCTATTATAATACAGATAATTAAAATACCATATATGGTTTTATATATTAAGTGCATATTTATAAAGTAAGAAACGAATCTACGTACGTTAAATACGACGAACTGCCTTTTAATATTAGACTGTCTTTCTAAACGAAATGCAACAATCACAAAACCAAACACAAACAAACATCCGAAACGGAGCGGCCTAAATATATATATAACCTACACAGCAAACATACGCCGAGCGATGTTACCTTGTCGCAGCAACCGTTCGGAGCCTTAGCGTTTGCTTGCCTGTAAGTCCGTACGGACAGTATTTTGACATGGTTGCAAGTGGCACAGCTGCGTTTTTTTGCTCCCGTTTCACGATTCCCGTCTGCCTGGTGCTAAAGGGCTCGTATTATGCTAGTTGTGCGTGTATACTGGCGTTATTGTTCAAGGATGGGAACCTATGCTGTTAGTAAGGGCCTCGCTAAGAAACTGGAAGCTTTAGAGCTTTATTTTATTCAAAAGCTCTAGTCTGCTTATGAATAAATTTATAGACTGCACACTTTTGACTCCAAACGTTTTAAAGTTTTGTTTATACAATGAGAGAGAGAGAGAGATTTATTTATTTGACAGAACATATATTTAAATGATGAAAAAATTATAAATTGTTTTCAACAGCCCTATAAATGGCCCTTCGTTTACAACAAATGTATTACCCTTATTCTCTATTTAGAGTACACGACAGTTAATTTACCAACAACTCGTGAAACGATTTTCAACTTAATGTCCAAAGCTTAGAGTCAATTGCGAAAAATGACATCTTGCTACAATGGTATCTGATTTTATCATTGACATTTAGGAAGATCTTTATGGGGCTTATAATAAAGGCGATTTTAGTAGTATTTTACATTCTCACTAGTTTATTGAGTTACTAATAAGGTAATATTTAGATAATTTTAATTTCGTTTAATTTTCATGATTCTACTGGCGTAATCTATTATTACAAAAATAATGCATTGGATGAAATTGTAAGCTAGTCAAATATGTCTTTTTTTTTAATCTTTAAAATATTTTATATAAATTATGCTATGAAACAAAATATTTAAATGGCAACTAGTTTTATGCAATGTCTATATGTAGGTCGTCTAGATAATGATGAGACCCAAATTAATTTTAAACCTACCCTTAAATCAATTCTCCACAAGGCTCGGTTGCACATTATCGAGAATTGAGCAGACGAACTCCAAAAATCTTTGTCGGCACTTTTTCTCATGAGACCCCAGAAAAAAATCCAACCATCCCTCGAGTTTTATTTTTTGCCTACATTTTACCTTTTAATTAACATCTGCCTATTCTGATTTGCTGTTTTTACTAGAACCTATCTTGGGCTTGTTATGAAAAATGGCGGGAGAAGCAGGTAAACGTTATATTCGCTTGTCTAACTATAAAAATACATACTAAAATTAATACACGATTAATGTATATAAAGTAAATAGTAGGTAAAAATATAGTATTTTTTATTTGGGTTTAGAAATAATACCAAGTTATAATGTACAAGAAATGAAGTACTTTCTTTCATAATTAATGCAAAGTTTCATGACTTGAAATTATTTTTTATTTTATTACCCTGCATTATATTAGAAAGTGTGGGCAAAATTGACACGGTACGCTTATCTCTTACATCTGAATCTACATTTTCTATTATGTTTAATTTATGTTTAATCAATATTATGTTTTATTAAGATTGTATTAACAAAATATTTGTGGTTGTCATTGACCCGAAATCAAATCTTATTGCAGACGAACACAAACGGAATTCAAATATAAAACGATTTCAATTTTAGTCCACTACCGTTATTACTATGAAACATTAAATCATCGAAAAAGTTTATAAAACTTTTTTTTTTTAAAACATTATGTATTTTCAACGGTAAGTGCAACGAATGGAACTAAATACAAATAAATAATATCGTAAGCCGGTCAAGTGTAAACAAAACAACTGCCGTAAATACATTCAGTACCTACACGAATACAAGCGGATAGCTTTAAATACAATTCTAAATTACAAAAGAAAAAGCTTGTATAAGATTTACGTGCTTCTAAAACATACGATAATCAACAAATATTACAATAAGGGGGGTAAAGAAATAACACGCACAAACTGCCATTTCGTATGATTTGGAGGAATAGCCAGCGATTAATAATACATTTTTTTAGATTTTACGTGGGTATTACGTTTTGGTTGATCGAATCGAACATAACCTAGCCGGCGTCACGTGCCGCCCTCTGTCAGGGGTGGCGCTACGCTGCCATAACCTCCAAATCCAAAGCACAGCTGTTCGACACAGTAAAGCATGGTACAATACCTTGTCTCCCGACTATCTCAGCAACGTGCTCTGAAGACGGCACAGGAACGCATTCAGTCATATTCTGGGACTTCTTGGTGCGGTCATCTGGAGGCGGCGCGAACCCAAGCGGGCTGGCGAGCGGGTTGTTCGCCGGCAGAGCATCGTTGAAGTTCAGCATACTAAGTTCCAGCGCCAACTGCAGCGTGCGCTGGTCCTCGAGGCCGGCGCCGCCGATATCACCGAATAGGCTGGAAGGCATTTCCACTTGCGAAGCTATTTTGTCGATTAAAGAGAGGTTGTCCTCTCTGTCACTGAATTGCAAGACGATCGCGGCTGGCGGAGCGGTAGTCATTAGCGCACGTGTATCCGTGGCGCGACGCGGCGGTTAACTGAGTCGCCGGCCGGCTCGCGCAGGCGCCTCGAGCGCGGGGGGTGCCGGCCGCTGCACCCGCTAGGAGGATGCGCCCGCCCGCCCTGGCTGCCTCCGCTCCGGCCACCACCGCCTCACCACTAGGTACCCGTCACGTACTTTTCAATGTATGCAACAACATAATCACACGGACACGAATGACGTGTGACTTGCATTTTTTTAGCAGCTGATTAAACACGTGTGTATCTTTATACTGGAATTAAAATATACCTTCCCTATAAACAATACATTTATTAATAAAAAGAGAGAAAAAAAATTGACCTTTGGCTACGATTAATAATAAAAAGTTTGTCTGTCTGTCTGTACAAATTTCTGAATAGGTAGGAATGTTTAGTTTTTTTTTCAATTATATCTATCTGTAATGCATATCAATTGGCATTACATAAGTGACGTATTATTTATTTCCAACACGGACTACGATAATCAAGTTATATATATATATATAATATATCTTCTTATACCTATATACAATTCTCGTGTCACAATGTTCGTTCCCGTACTCTCCGAAACGGCTTGACCGATTCTCATGAAATTTTGTGAGCATATTGAGAAGGTCTGAGAATCGGCACATCTATTTTTCATACCCCTTAGTGATAAGGGTTGTCCACCCTTTAACATTTATATATATATATATATACATTTGCAGCAATTATTTTTACTCTATACTAGCTAGTGCCCGCGACTTCGTCTGCGTCGGATTAGTATATCGAGTAGCTTATATTAATGTGGTGTATTTATAAATTGTTGCCTATGTGTTATTCTGATGTATAAGCTATATTGTCGCAAAATTTCATTAAAATCTATTCAGTAGTTTTTACGTAATACAGGAACAAACATTCATCCATACAAATTTTCGCGTTTATAATATTAGAAGGATTACAATGTTAAAATATTCGTTCGATATGTCAAACCCAGGTCGCTTCGGGATTTTGGTTTTCAACCGCACCTCCTTAGATATGCGTTGTCAAATTATAAACAAATTTTTATATGATGTTAATTTACTTGATGAGTAAATAAATAAATAAAATATCGGGAACGCCAATGAGGCTTATGATGTTTATCTTAGTAAATGATTTTTTATTTATTTATTTATAGTCAATGATAAGAAATTTCATGACAATAATTTTTGCAAAAATATTTCAAATAGTTAAAAATTATTTAAAATAATAGGCACACTAATTTGCTGATAATTTAATCAATAGGTTATGAATAATAAGCACGGAACAACAGGCCAGGAAGTGAGGTCAAAGTTGGCGACAAGATATGGCCATTTCTAGTTAAAACACGAGATTGATAAGACCCGAAGGTCGTAAGCGCCGATTACACTACACTACATCTAGTGCACTAGTTGCTGATCTACAGAGGGCACTACATGTAGGGTGTTCTGTTTACACTGTATTATTATAGCATCCTAACTCAGTCAGTGACCAGACGTTGACAATGGTGCCCACACTTTCGAAAATACAAAAAAATCGGCATTATCCTTGCCGCAACAGCGGGCATTACTAGGCGTACAAAACGAAAATGTTGGGTTAAGCACTCTGCTACTAAGAAACAAATTGAGCAACATGAACATTGTAGACCTTTTAGATCCAGAAGATTTCAGTAATTACCTTAGAATGAATACTATACAGTTTGTTCACTTATTAAATTTAGTTACAGATCATATTCACAAACAAGATACTATGCTGAGAGATAGTGTTACTGCAAAACAGCGATTAGTTGTCACATTGAGATTTCTTGCTACAGGCAACTCATATCATGACCTTTTAAGTTCAATTCTTCAATATCAGAACCTAGAAGATATCAGAATTCTTTTTTGAGAGTTTTCATGGTAGCCGCCTGTTCAAAGTTTTTGTAAATTTCGAGTACTACTTTATACCCGTCATGTCGTAAAGATTTATTCTTATAATCTAAATGATTTTTGTCCAACAATTGTGGTATATCTTTATACAATTCTATAATATTTAAGGACGTTTCTTTCTATTGATGTCATTTTTGACGAATTATCGGTTACACGCACATTCACTCGCATTGGATGCCGCAGCAAGACTGCCGCAGAATACAGGATATCACCGCAACAGCAAGTGTCACGGTAATTATGTCGGACTCCGATCGAGGATCGCGAAGAGCGATCTGACCACGTGACAGGTTATGTTGGACTCTATAAAACGGCTAGTCTAGTAGGCTAGTTAGTAAACTAAACACTACCTTCAGCCTTTGGTCGGGCAGAAGGTCTGGGACCTTATCGGCTTTGAACTAAGGCTACCGCGCTCCAGAGTGAGCTTTTTTACTTATATTAGTAGTACTACAGGTCGTTTTGTATTGCTTTGCTTTCCTTGAGTATTTCTGTTTGTTTAACTCCATAAACATGAAATATGAAAATCGTAAAAACTCGATTTGACAATCGTTATTATTTCATTTATGTTTCGTTACATTCGTTATTAATAAATGACGTGAGTTTTAGTACCCCTGAATTAGAAAGTGCAAAACCGAACATTAAATTTGTTTGATGAATAGTTACTTATATCACATGACAATTATAATTCCTTTTATTAATTGCAAGAATTGAACATTATTAATTTAATTGCTAGAATACAGTATTTTGATGTTAATGTCATATATTTCGTAACATTCCGTCAAAATTTATAAGTTATATAAGATTAAATTGCTTATACAAAATAAAATTGTGTCAATAACCACCATATTTAAATAATTTTAAAATACAAATGACTTAATGAGGATAAATGAAAAAGCCTCCGTAGTCGAGTGGTTAGTACACCGGTTTTAAGGTGTCACTATGTATGAGATTCCGGATTCGAATCCCGGTGGGACAGACGTTTGTGATCAACATTATATTAATTATAATTTTTATCTGAGTAATGTGCAATTACTTCTTCTAATGAGATTTAAATGTTTATACAATAAGAAATTTGTCTTCTATCGCAACTAGTTTCATACAAGGACTAGTCTCTGTTTGTAACTATGTTTCGTATGCGGCCGGAACCATTTTAATATTACGGCATTGTATTTTTTAGTACTTTATCTTGTAAATGTTAATTGTTTTATATTTGTTAATTATATAAATTGTATTCCAAGTAGCAAAATTTGGTACTATAAAAATCCTAAGAACATTTTAGAACGTGCTAATTAGTCTTCATGACAAGCATAATAATGGTGTTGTTATCATTTATCGAGAAACTCTTTTTGATACCGAAATATGGCTGTCTGCAACATTTATAGTATTAAATGGTACTTTTGTAAGTAACTAAAACATTACTACAGTGCTATTTTCCACTGTAAACGATTCCAGTGATATTTTTTATCACACTAAATCGCCAGTTGTTTAATGTAATTGTGGTGCGAGCATTTGTGTGTTCCAAGGAAACAGTTACGTTTATTATAATAAATTGAAATGTTGCTTATAGGACTTTGTAATACAAAGCATACTACAAAACTTTCATTGCCCGTCATTCTGCTCTAACTTCCACATGCAAAAATAATTGTATCGATAAAATTATAATGCTGATCTGTAATTTAATAATGCGCCCTCATAATTTTCTAGATTTAATAAAAAATGTATTCAATTTTATTTGTAAAATTACAATTCGTATCTACTTTGGCTGCTATAGTACTGATTGGCTCCAGCCATGCTACGTACGTATATGCTGTCATAGCAGTAAAATTGTTTTTTCACCGAAAACGAATTAGGGTTCCAGATCCAAATAAAAATTAGTTTTATCATTGGCTTCGCTTTTCCAAACATGTTGAAAATTAACATTATAATCTGTGCTTCAGTTCCTGTTCGTTATATACAATTGTTTCAATGTAAAACAATTTTCATGTGTGTGTTTATAATGCAACTTCATAACTAAAATATATACGAGTAATTATAGTTAATACTTATTAAGTTAATTATTTCAATTGTTTCAGTGCCGGAGTTGGATCGTAACATACTAAAGTTTAGAGCATTAGTAATTGCAAATATAATGGACGTGGATTGTTTTCTTAGGAAATATGATTGTATTCTTTTACATAATAATATACTTGAATGGCCCTGGCATGAAACATTATATATATGCTTATATTATTGTTATATATGCTTGTTTTTTACTTCTATCAAACTTTTGACTGCTTGTTGCGGTATATTAAAGTGATGCACCATCTTTGTATGTCACAGCATAATTGTTCAAATTTATTATTCTCATCATTTGAACACTCTAATGTTGAAGAACTTTCAGCTATTGAGTTCTTCTTTTCATATTTTAGATCATTCTTTTCCGTAAAAGCTACATATTCCCCCTCATATAACCCCTCTTGTGGCAAGAAACAAATATTTTGTGCGGAACCACAAGATATATTATCTGGACCACTTTGTCCAGTATTAGCAATTTGGGCTCGAGGCTGTTTTATTAAGAATAATACTTGTGTATATCGCTTCTTAAGCTATTTTTACAGCTACCACTGAGTTTATATCGCCGCAAAGACCTTAAATCCATTTTTGAGTCTTAATCTAAGTTGAATACTCGATACTATACACTATTTATAAATTACTAGAGATATAATAGCCACTAAAAATCTATTATAGTTCTAATTGGTCTATTTATTATTAATTTTAGTGCACGTATGTCACGATTTAGTCTTGTAGTAGAAACATTATTTCAATTGTAGAGCTATTTAGAATTTACGTTATTTTAGCAAATGCACCAGAAGTCGCTATGGTGCTATTTAATACTCAAGTAGAATTTTCATATCTTTTAGAGATCTAGCTGTAAGCTAATGTTGACAGAGCATTTAATTAGCTTAAAGGTTGTGACTGCACGTGGAAATTTTATGCTGCAGATTGATCCTCGAATAGTGTTGTCGATTACTCCTATCACACTAGTATTGTTAATGATATTTTGACGCATTATTAGTGCAAAATAGATACATTAAAGTATCATTAAGATTATTTATAGCACTGAATAGTACCACAATTGCTATGTTCATATCTAAAACAGTGTAGCACGTTAAAGAATCTATTGTATGATCTTGTAAGCATTTCAGGGGCTAAATTAAGAACTTAAATGGTCTATAACTATATATAATATAATATATATATAGAACTAAAACGTTTTGTTATACACTTTTATAGTACATACAGTCACAATCGTTACTATTACAGTTCTACTATATCGCTGTTTGGCGATAAAATGCCTTGGTTATTATAGAACCTTTTGTTACTTGAGATGTAATTGTGATTCTGTAATGTGATATCAAAATAAAATCATTTTCATTTCATCTTTCAGTATTCATTGGCTTTTCATATAAAAAATAATAAGTTAAAAGTATGTTTCCTCCATTAAATTAGGGAAGATTTAGTTTTTTATCAGTAATTAGCGAATATCGTTACTAGAGATTACTAGCTCGTAGCACGTAGCACGGCTACGGCATTAGATCGCATAGACAAACGCCGCAAAGTAACGTAGGCGATACGTCTGTGAAAATGCTACGAATAAAATTATGCACATTTTTTAAATATTACATTACAATGAACAATCAAGCGAAATATTTTATTTATACCTTAAAGTTATATGAATCTTTTAAATTATCTATTAGATTGAAATACCCGATGCGTACCATAACATCACAAGACGCATCCGTTTCATACTAAACTGTATATCAGCTGACAGTGTTTTCATATTTAACATATCTTTGTACTTAATGACTTACAATTGCAAAGTAACATGTTTTTATTTTAGCTTTAATATAATAAATATACGCATAATTTGATGTCATAAAATTATAAACGTGTGATCTCTTCGTATTCGATCGATCTATATTCGATCTGTGTTTATTTAATTTATATAATATTTATATATATATTATTCGATTTAATTTATAAAATATTAACTAACATTTTATTCATAAAAAAATTGAAAGAAACCCTGCACTAACCCGTCTGGCTAGCGTAATAAGTTAGACCAATTTCTCTTTTTTCTCAGCAGTGACTTTTTAAAGATTTATATTGACAAACAGCTTGTACACCTAACGGTAAATTGTTACAGTTACTATAGTACCTACACGTGGATTCTGGAAGATTCGCAGCAAATTAGAACGTAAGATATAAAGTGAGTTTCAAAGTGATTTCAGTGTTCATCTTAACATTAAAATAGGAGCATACATTGTTGTTTTGAGAAATAGTTAAAACGGAGGTACAACCAGTTGATTTTGGATTTTTTGAATATTTAAATAAATTTAAGGAAGGAATTTTGTTTTGCTCAATAATAGAAAGTCAAAATTTAAAATCAAGATAGTGAGACTTTTTGCTTGACGGAAACAACGTATCCGAATTTGATTAATCGCGTTACCAAGGGTAAATAC